>OX403622.1:13252239-13884239 GCA_948107755.1 Campoletis raptor
TTTTCATGTCTTACAGTCGATAAAAAAGGACGTGGTGAAGGGGAGTTATTAGGGCAGCAATAAAATGTCGACATAAATCGTGTGTAGCGCCAGCATTACTTTAATTTTTAATATTGCTTGTAAATCATTTACCAATCAGCAGGCAACTCAGTCTGACGAAGTTTCCATTCATTATTTGAAATGAAATATTAATGAAAGAAGCATAACTTCTTACTTTTAAGTTTTCTCACGTTTTCACACATACGATTATTATAATTATGTTATACATCGTGCCAAGGCATAAAATAAAATATGTAGAAATCAGTGAAATATCATTGCTTACAGGTGAGTAAAACGCATCATAAGTATTGCTTAAAAATAGTTGCAGCAGTATTACGACTCGGAGCTTAATAATTTTTTCAGAATTAATGTAATTAATTAGGATCCCATTCGTTCGCTTTCACGAGTGGTGGGATATCGATTTCCAAGAATTAACTGAATTTGAAGGGTTCGTTACGGGTGGGGAAAAAAATTAACGTTAAGATAATTAACATGCATGAGGATCATCGACGTTGCGAAATTCTTTCATTAATAAATATGTACCCAGATCGTCTCATCGATGCAGTGATCAAAACCGGGGAGAGTGATCCGGTGAAATAATTGCTCGATTATTAATTACAGGACGATCGAAGGAAATTCCGAAAAATTCCTCGCGTGAACCAAGACCTCGTTCCGAAGACGTTTAATGGCCATACACTGGCAAGTTGTATTGCATACACTTATACATTTGACCAGTTAAGATGCTGTAATGTACTCCGAGGATGAACATGTTTGAGATACAAGTGCACGGCCGAACCGTTGGAGGGCGCATCAGTATTTTAGTCCAATTAAAAATAACGATTCCCAATTGGCTAATGTGTGCGTGAGTCTTGTTATGCGTGAGTGAAAAATAAGACACTGGTAATAACGAAATGACGGGTATGGAGGAGAATGCCCAGATCCGTAAGCAAAATCTTAATTGCACTCACATTCTGTCAGTTTTTTTTTCCTCAAAATATTATTCTCATCTACGTAAATGTATACTAAACGATAATAAATGCAGGCGAAAGTATTTAAAAATAACTCTCGTTGCTCTGCGTGTGTTCGAAGAGAATAAAACGTAATGAAAAAAAAAAAAAATTTAACAATAATAATAATAACGGAGGAGCAAGGCGTCGAAAGACTTGAAACTCGCGTGGTCTGGTAAAGAGAATAAGTGGACTTTATAGATAGACGTGGTATATATTTTTCACAGCCGGGCTTATGTACGGGAGAGCAAGATCGCGGTGAGAAGCCGCGTCAAGGACGCACCTGTCGCCTCCGCACCTCCTCTGTGCACTATACGTGCTATATCTGACTTATAGTGAGTCTCGGTTCTCCCGCGGCGATTACGTCCCGCGGGCTTCGATCGTACGAGAGTAAAGTTGCTTCTGTGTCTCGCAGTTAGCTGTGACTTGAAATTCTCTGATTATCGGAAATTGGTCACAAAAATATTTCTCGTTGCCATTCACAATGAGAAAGAATTTGCAAGTGACAGCTGACAAGGAAGTGAAAACTTTTTTGTAAATATTGTTCGCAGTTTCACAAGGAATTATCATTGTTTTCCGTTCATTTTTAACTTAGTATACTTCCCTAACCTAATATCAGAATCGATGTCAACCGGAATACTTCGCAATGTAATGAAAAATAAATATAAAATGTGACAAATAAATTTGCGTAACTGCATAACACACGTCGCTTTATAACTGTTTTTCGGGAAGATTAAAAACATTCGTGGTTACTTAAGATTATTTTAAACATGAACTGCGATCGTTATTAACCAGCTTACGAGGAACCGAAAATTTCTCACAGAATACACAGAGCTCATTTAGTACAAATAATCGTCCGCTAATTGGAATAAGAAGTGCTTAATAATGAAAAATCGAAACTAAATCGAAATTTCGAAGCCTTTATCAGATAATGAGAAACTCCTGGAGGATTTGGTACACGCAGCCAAAATGCTCAATTTTGGGGTTAACTTTGTGGCAAACGGAGTAAAGATTGTTGTAAAATGGTGAAAACAGAAGAAACGGAAGGAGCGAAAATCAAAGGTAAGAACGAAGAAATGTTAAGAAGAAAGAAAGCGGTTGCGATGTGGAACATCAAAGCCGTAAATATATGTGGGGACTATTGCTGAACAACTTTACGTTCCAGGTTACAAAAGAGATGACCCCCCATTGGGAGATCGCGAGCTGCGCTACGCGACCGATGCCGTTTCTCGCGGTCGTTGTTGTTGTTCACATCGTACATAGGAGCCGTCAACAGCATCTTGCTCCACCTCGCAAGCAGTTGCAGCGATCGAACTTTAAGCACAATCTTTTTATCCTTCTGCGGTGTGTTTGCTTCGACTCATTCCGACTCAGGGGCAAACTCAAACACCGATATAACCAATTAGAAATTTAAATTCACAACAATCTCCATTTTCTCCGTCAACCATAGCCCGACACTCTGGCTTGCGGTTACCTTGTCCCTGCAAGTCTCTGCAATTCTCTCCCTTTCTCAATCTCTCACTATATACGTGAGAATGTAAAAAAAAACCCCAGAACCATGAAAGCTAGAAAAAAGTAAATTAATGATTGTGCGAAGAAAAATATGCTGTCGTAGCCAATGTTACTTAACAATCAAATTAAAAATAGTCCATCGATCTTCTCGGCTCAGAATAAATTGAGACAAAAATCAAGCCCTCACTGGTTTAATAATTACGAACATTTTTTTACAGCAAATATTGAATTCTTCGATTGGGACAATAGTTTTTGGAGTAAAAGGGAAATTGTACTAGATCGAAGTTGGAAACGAAGATTTTGACCGCATTTCCATTAGGATTTCTAGCTCCGGTTGGAGTTTGGAACTGAAATATCTCGCAAGAAATGTGCATGGCAATTTTACTGAAATCTGTGCTCCACTGGTATGTGTGCACACATGCGCATGTTCACCACTGCAAATTAGAGAATTGTGGTGGCAGAAGTTGGCGAATCTGAGAAGTTTCCGTTTGCAAACATTACAGAGTTCAACGATACACACAGGGACACAAACAAATCTATATAAATATATGTCGACGTACCAGGTGTCCCTGACTGTCGGTCTCCTGGCTTTTGCAGTCACTGGCACGAATGTCTGACACGTACGTAGTAATGCTGGCGTATACTCTATTCACCATTCGCGTATATTTACACATAAGGATATAGAAACGGTACGTACTTCAAGTACAGCGTCTCCTTTCGACCATTATTACGTACGACTATTTTCCAAGATAGCAAAATGTACGTACGGGGACCAACTTTTCCTTTCAGGCATGGAGAATAATCACAAAAACACCATAGAAAATTCATTCGTATAGCCACATAGAGAATAATTCGAACAAAATGATGTTCACGTTTTAAAACAAATTTAGTTATTTATTTATGTGAATTAGCCTCGTGCCACTATTGGCGATTCGCATTGACCTCAAAAAGAAATATTTATACACACATCGAAACGTATTGACACATATCTATCAATACCCTGAGTGCCTCAGTATATAATTACGCTTCGATATGCTTTCATTCAGCTGTCTGAACGTTTACAAGGGGAACGAAAAAATGGAGAAGTAACGCCCGTCAGTCGAGTGAAGGAGACTTTAAATAATCATTGCGAACACATATGTAACGATTAATTATCCCTTCGCCTGCACTTCTGTTTTCTGACACTTTGGCCTGTACATAGGTGTGAATTTGTACTGGCAGTTTTTCGAAAGCTTGTATTTCTGGCTTGAAGATCCAATCTCCATTTCTCACCTCGAAATATGTCGAAATCATCAGTGATCATGAAAACCACCAAACATACTATATAATTTTAATGAGTAAAATGAGAATTGTGTTTTGCACATAATCCAAAAAGAATGCAGTCAGCGGTGCAAATTCATAATAATGTGCTGCTGGGTTCAGGAAAATTTAAGATCCTGGGTTAATAAAATAAAATTGAATATTTCTTGATGAAAATCGAGGTTAAAGATGCGATAAGACATCGCAATGAGAGCCACGTACGCCCATGATTACAAGATTTGTTAAAAAGTCTACAAAGTTACGGAAACGAAAAGTCTCATATCTTCATGTTATTCTTATTTCAGTTCCTGGTAAAATAAAAATTTCGCAATTCGTATTGAACGCTAAAATCTTTTGGAACGATAGAAAATGCCATACATTAATGGGGATTAGTTATCATGGATGGGGATTCGAACGATTCTAGCATAAGAAACTTTTTAAGCTTGAATTTCAAGCTGTATATATTAGGGGCGTATGTTGGGGTTTAATTAACCACGTAAATTATTACTTCGTATTCTTGGACTGTAAGACCCCTCGCGGAGCTCTAATGAAAGAGTCCGAACGAGTCATTAGACAAAAATTAATAATCCAGGTGGTGGTGTAACCCGACGGCTCATATGGTTGGGTTCGGACTTTTCTCTCTCGCCAATATTCACAGCTGTCGAAGAACTCGGTGCGTGCGTAAAGAGTAAAACTTGTCCGTTTTCGTTCTCGCGTATAAGAATAAGGTGCGGCTGAATTTAACTTTATTTTAACTTACATATATATAGATATATATATTTGTTCAAATGTTGTTCATGATTTGCGCGATCCTCGAACTCATTCTCGACTTCTCTACAGCCAGTGGCCGACTCAGTTGGCTTATTCCTCTACGTTTATTGGTTCTAATTGGCCGCAAGGCGGACACGGCGGTCAGTGTCTCAAGTCTACAATAATAAAGGTACACCAAAGGCATAGTATGTACACATGCGTTTACAGGGACTGCTTTAGTTTGCGATCGTAATGGCCACGCGGCATTATGGTTTATTTTGCAACATTCTCGTCTCACTTGTGGCACTTTGGTTCATCATGATATTTATGTATGTATACTCAAATTCGTATACGGCAGTTGGTCCTCGTTATGATATTCAAATAACAAGCTGGAGGAGAGAAAAAAAAAAGTATATTTATTGATATTGTAATAATTCATATTGTATTTCATTGTGAATGAAGTGTACTCGAGGTCTGTAACTTAGTTTTTTAATGGGCCGGGATACTATTAAAAATTAAGTCCTCAGTTTTTTTTCATTTGAATAAGTCGAGGAAAACATTTCAAATAAATTGTGCGGTTTTTGTCGAGTTTTTAATTTTAATTTTGCAGTATACGTGAAAGTGCAAAAAGTGAAGTGAGACAAAAAAACGTACAGTCACTGTACTCGAGTACGTACCTTGTATCGATACTTTATAGTAGCTCAATTTACTTTGGTTTACTAACGACATAGATTGGTACAAACTCAGGAGAACGAATGTAAGAACTTCAAGTCGCAACAGGTGACAAGCACACACCGACTAACGAGAACGGAAAAGTAAAACTTATCGATAAACGCGGGCACGAACGATCGATTGAACGAGTGTGGGCGTTATGGCGCAGTTTTAATCACACGAGAGCAAATGGCCAGTGACACGCCACTTTTTGGAAAGTAAAACAACGCGCTGGGTTCATGAAAGAAATAAAATTGAAGCGACATAGATTATCCCGTAAAAGTGCAAGACAGGGTACAAAATTTTCGACAAGTAAAGTAAAAAAGGAAATGAAATTTGTGATTTGAAAACATATACATCTATCTTTCGAAAGGTTCTCGTTGTGAGAAATGCACACACGTAATTTATTCGCTTGGAATAAAACAAGTTGAAATGAGACTTTCGATTTTGTGAGACGAAAACGAAGTAGTCGCTAGGAGGAAGTTAAAAATTGGAATATGAAGTTCTACCTTTTGGAATAAATGGTCTTGCAATAAAAGATGAGTGCTCTTGGAAGACCATTTAGCAATTGGATGAAAACGAGATGAAAATTCTCGAGCCTTTAAATTAATACGTTTTATTGAAGTATTTGAGCGGTAAAGAAGCGCGAGAAGATTCGCTCTCGAGCGGTCGGTGCACCCTGCCGAGAACGGAATATATCTCCGTAGAATTGTGAATATACATATTTCCGAGTTTCCACCGATATATATACTTGTGAAGAGAGCTCCCTTGGTGTGTGCCACGATGTCAGAGGAGTTTATGAAGTCGAGTCTCGACGGTCGCAGGGAATCGTGGTCCAAACGTGAGAGCCCTTTGCGGGTATGTGTTCTATATATACCGAGCACCGGGGTATGACATGTCCGGAAAGAGAGAAAGAAAGATACAGAGAAAAAGAGAGAGAAATCTTCGTGGTCGCTAACGAGCCGCTCGCTCGCTGGTCCGAGAGGGTGTCCTCGACGCCTCTCGTGTGTCTTAGCACAGAAAGCCCGAGGAATATTTCTCTTTCCCTCTTCGGCTCACTTGAGCGAAAGATAGAGTGCACCTCGAGATTGGCTGCTAGCTATATGTAACTCCGCACTCGGACCAGATTGTTCAGCCGAGCATAGCCCAGGGATTATGGCTTGGATGCATCTGCATCTGTATCGGGAAGATACATGCAACGAGAAAGTGAATTCTACGACTGCATATATACATCCTCATTTTACACTGGTGTATATTAACACACGAAAAAAACTTGACAACTTTGTTAACGAAATTCGCGTCGTTTAAAATTTTTCAATATCCCGCAGAGTTTCAATTCAACGTTGGATTAAAAAGTAGTAGATTTAATCTCATTTTATGGGAATCAATATAAAACGTACACAATAAATGTCACAACGTTAACAATCATTCTTAAACATTGGCGTTTTTTTTTTTTTTTTTTTTTTTTTTTTAATACCATTCATTATGCAACGATTTGGATACATTTCATTGAAAATAATTGCAAGAAAAAGTTTTTAAATTGTGCAATTAAACAGCAACGTATAAACGAAAACGTTACATTGTTTACAAGACATAGTGATCTTACACAAGTGATCAATTATCTGCTGTGCTACATAACAATTAAATGATCAATTACTTTGCGCGTGTAAAACATAATTTTGCAATAAGAACGAAGAAAAACAACTCGACGATATAACACAAAGAAGCATTGAATTATTAATAGGCCCATTAGAAAACAATTTCGTCACAGGTCAAAATCAGTATTTGCTAGCGTGTGTGCTATATACATGTCCGAGAATAACAAAACAGTAGATAGATATCTGCAATTGCCAAAGAAACGGAAAAAAAAGAATAATAAACCGCAAGTTCGATAACGCGGTAATTAACGATTCATCCAACCCGATCATTCAATGGGATATCTCTTGAACTGATAAGATCTGAAATAGCGAGAGATGAATGAACAATGGGTCGAGAGAGGTCTCCCGGAGATTCCTTGACAAGTGTATTGCAAAGGTACCGCGCAATTTTCTATTTTTTTTTTTTACATTCTTTCTTTATTTTCGATCGTTTTTACTTATTTTTATTGTCGTTTTATTTATTTTCTATACTGTTAAAGAATCTTTTACTGAGCTCTTCCTTTTAATCTGTCCGGCAAGCATATGCTTTTATAATGCTCGATTAGATACCAAAAGTATTGCTTACAAGATCCGTAGATTGTAATCGATATACTCGTTAAGAGAGCTGTGCGTGTGGCATTGAATCGATGTTAAATTATCGATTCGCCCGCCCGCCTCTCCGCCTTTCTCGCTCGTTCCCTTTCTCCCACTCTCTCCCTCTCTTTCTCTCTGTCTCTATATATTTGCTAACACGGTTTTTGCACGTTATACACAAGACGAGAGCAAAAACAACCGCAAATGTTCACGCAAGTGTTTAGACGTTCGATACTTAAACGTATATTATTTATTACATAGACTTGAAAACCCAAAGCCAGGGAGTTTACCATGCATGTGTACTGAGACAATTTATCAAGCGAATAAGTATATTGCAAATGTTTACCATTATTAGTATACATGATGTTAATATCGTAGCCACGATCGACTCAAGTGCAACCACGTGTAACTGATGGAATTTTTTACGCTCAATTTGAGTGACTAATAGTCGGCCACTGCAATGTTTTATAGACTGACAATGAGAAACAAAGATCAGTTGACAAAACAGTAGATATGGGCGTGGTGTTCGAATGAAGTTGCTGGCGCCCTTAGAGTTTTGGACTCAAAAAAAAAAGTTTCCTTCTAAAGTTTCCTTTTTTCATAGACTCAATGAAAAACGATTCTCATACATTCAATATTCCGAATATTCTCGTCAAATTCCACAGACGAAGGAATGGGCAAAAAAAATGAAATTTTTTCTAAGCACCTCATTTTTGTTCATCAACCTCGTCGTAGTCTGACGTAGGACTCGGTATGTATTTCAAGGACGAGAAAAAAAACAAGAAGATGATACGAGGATCAAGGTCTCATTATCCTGGCGAACCAAGCTCATTACTGCAGTGACCGCAGAGAGTTGGCAAAACGTTAGAAAAGTATAAGTATGACATATACATATATACGAATATGTTCACTTCTTCTTTAGAAGTTTATTGTATACACAAAACTTGCGGTAACATACTCGTGTGTACATACTCTGGCAAATGGTACGTGAGATATTCTCGTGTCTAACGTACGTGCATACCTCAAATCTTCTTAGAGTTTTACTACTCACAACTTCTACGCTGCTACATCGATGGCTAAGAAACAACGAGGCGTAGTTGAATCATGTATATGGAGATTAAATCATGTGAATAATACCCTTTGATTGTTACAAGGGTTGATATGTATTCGTGGAAGTGAAACAGTACGTGCACAGCTCGGAACAATGTCATTAGAATTGATGAGACAAGTCATTTAGCAATTAGCCTGCGAAAGAGTTTCATGATTGTTTTTGAACGAGCTTAACGTATGATACGCTGTTGTTTCCTGCTGCTAAATATACATAAATTGATGTCCATGGGTAAAGACTGTGTGAACTTTCATGCCTGAGTTCTGGAGGAAGAGGTAGACACTGTCGTGTCTCTAGATATATACAAGACTCAGGTATATTTACAGGCAGTGAAAAATGTGTGCGTACTTGGAAACACGAATATGTATAGACATTTGTGTATAGAAAGACCTGAGAAATAGAGAGACAGAGTAGAGAGAAATAAGAGAGAGGAAACAAAGAAAAAAAAAACGATTGGTGAGAAGAAGATAAATGCTCAGAAACGAGCGCACCTGTTCACCCGGTTAACACCCTGTCTCTCCTGTTTCATGTTTGCTTTTCGAGATGTGGTTCTCTGCGTCTCCTCCCTCCACTCTCTCTAGTTTCCTCACTTCGTGTCTTTACTCCGCTTTCGTTAGTGCCTGATTACGTGTAAATTTGATCAACTTACTTCGACACAAGTTACAGCCAAACTATAATACCAACGAACTATTTCTGGTCGTTTCGATTTCTCGTACAAGGCCGGTATTGAAATGTCGACTTGAACTCAAATTTTTCTCACAGATCAAATGCTATAATAAGAAAACCCGGTCAAACATTCTCCTCGCGTTACCTATTTTCTCGTGAAACAAATATTGAACTCACCAAAATTCAATACCGCAAAAAATTGGAACGTATTTTAGTGTCTGACCAAATACCAACCGTTGCTACTTCAACTTGGAGCTACCACATGTATAAAAATTAACGTTTTGCAGTTTGACTAAAGCAACTGATTGAAAACTAGATTTTTTGTTCATTTACTAGATTTTTGTTTTATCAAAACGATAGAGAAAACATTATAACATCGGATAAATCTTTTAAGGAGATTTTTTTATTTAAAAAAAATGTACCGAGCAAACTTCATCGTCGAATAAAACTATTTGCTTTTGTTTATTTTGGTGATTTTCGATTTTATTCTTTCAATTTTTTCTCAGTAGCCCCCTTTTCCTGCAGTTGATCTTTGTACATATAGTAAATTCTTGAAACGTTCAGTGATGCACATTTATCGATTCACTGTAAACGTATGCACTGCCTACGCACTTGAGGCACGAGCTCCTCAAACGCATTATTCATGTATGGATGAATATAATGCTTCCACAGTCCGATACGAATGTGTGGGATAGCTGCAAAATGGGCGCGTAAATACCAACACTTAATTACTTGACTGCCAGAAGTGCCAGCTACCGAGGCAAGGCTCCATGGAGGCAAACGTATGGAGCAGAACGTATGAGTGAGTGATAGTTATTCCATCAACGTGGATACACTATATATATTTACAATATAATCATATCCATATGATTATATTGTCCACATAACTATATGATTACAAACGCTACGAAATGATCAGTGTAGCAGTTGGAAATCGTTGGAGCACGACATCAGGGGAAGACAATTTTAGTTTGAAAAAAAAAAAATGTAAGTAATTATCAATCAAGTGAATATGAGTGAGCCGTTGAGGAAAAAAAAGGGAAAGTAAGAAACGTTTTGATTATTCGAACATGTACTCACGAGGTTTTCGTTCAAATATATATAAACACGCGTAACGCCGAAATCCAACATATATTTCGATCATATCGCGGATGGGGGACACGGGTGAAACGAATTGAGAAAATCTTGATACGAGTGATTTCTCATCGACATGTACTACTGTCCGGCCGGATAACACGTGATGTCCCGATTATGCGCCTCACGTATTGGCATCAGAAGACGCGGGAGACAGCGTATGTGGCCCACGAAAGCTTGAGGACCGCAGAGATCGCGTCCGGGGAGCAAAAGACCGAAGAAAAGTAAGAGAACGAGAGAGAGAAAGAAAATGATGAATTCCCTTTTCGTCAAGCTACATGTAACCCAACATCTCAGAAAAGATCCGATAAATTTCCACTTGAGCGACACCTCCGATCGAGAGACGCCTCATTTCTCTGCAATCGGTTCGCGGCTAAATATGTATCGACGTTCTGTGTTCTCGAAGAGATCGAACGCGAACAGTATAAAAGGGACATGTCATGGTGTTTGAATCTTCGAACAATCCGCAAAGGGGAATGAAGAGACATCATGTGGCAATGAGAATCATGTGGCAGGAAGATTGCAGGTGCTTCGTCAACTGACACTTTTGACGTCCGACACTTTGATGGTTAATTGCTCGGTCTAACGCATGCCATGTTTACCGAATTTCTCGTGCGTTCCACATGCTTTTTATTTATGTCCTCTTTTACTTCTCTCACTTTTCCCTTTCGCAATCTCGATTTATCTACCGAGAGCGATAAAGAAATCGTTTCCTGCTGCTGAAATTCGCGAGCCTTCATCAATGTCAACTCCTTAACCTCCAATGACATGCGTTACGCGAACCAGATTAACGCGATGTCTAAATCATATGGATGAGTTGGAATTCTAACGGACTTAACGTACTACCTCAAGGTAAAACACCATAATAATACTCCTTTCATTACAAAAAACTTTTCCGTTTACTTAATCATTAAAGTACGAAAATATTTGCGTTTTCGTCTTATGCATGACATATCTTCCAAAGAGACATACACGGAATCTTACAGATACTAACGTAATTTTTGTCTCTTTTAATCCTTTTTGCTGTATCGTTCTCGCTCTTTCTCGTCGTCATAATGTCGAGAGGCGCGTATTAATATAAAGACAGGTTTTATTACCAGCCATTATGCGCGATTACCACGAGCAAGAGGAGGCAAAACTGGTGGTTTGGGCTCCAAGTCCGGAATACAAATTACGCATCGACAAACTTACAATCAATTTTCTGAAACCCATCGACGAAGCACTTACGAGAACGTTCATCTCGTGTATTTATGCGCCTTTACCTGCTCTTCTCGAACCTCGATCTTGTCCATATGTGCGGATGTGGCCAGCTCTACGAGTGTGTGGCTCTACAGTAATGAGCAATAAACTCGACAGTAGCCCTAAATTTACAAACGAATGACGCGTCACATGCGATTGTACTAGTGGAATAACAATCTGAGTAAATGAAATGCATTTTTTTCTCAGTTCTAGAACAATAATACAACATTCAACCGAGCTACGATTTCATTATTAAATGAAACGAAAAATCAATATTCGACTTTTGTTGACCAAAAGGAGTAGACGGAATAAAATATAAAAAAAATATTGCGACAGCAACAGAGCGCCATAAGGAAGAAAAACGGTGTGTTACAAAATGTTATTGAAAGGAAGTTGTGGAACAAAATGTTAATTTGAAAAATTAATTCTACACTGTCGTATCACGTACCAGCTTTTGAATATACGAGGCAGTTCCTCGATTATAATAATTGCCAATAATCCTTCACTTTTCGGGGTAATAACGAGAATACGTGGGCACGCCGTTGGCTCTTTATTTTTACGAAATGCGTCTTCCCGACATGCAAATCTCTCGTAATAAATATACGAGCGCGAGAAGGGTCGTCTTCTCTTATGCAAGTGATAAAGATGAAACGAGTCTCAAAAACGACGATTTAAGCGTGTCGCAGAGTTCTCGCGTGTGTCTCCGATAGCGGATGAGAAAGAGAGAAGATTCACACACATCAGGGGAAATTAAGCGGTCCGGGGGAGCCCTCGAGTAATATCTCACACATGAATGTTCTCGGACACATCGATAAACACACATATACACACGTAGTGAGGTGACTCTTCGGCAAAGCCGATAAATTAATATCGGCGACGTATCGCCGTGGTAAGCATGAAATTGCACGGTCATTAGCCACATATCGACACGGGCAATTAGCTCGTCGGAGATTATCTTATAACCAACTCCTCGTCGGGTCGCATTTAACCTCGTTTTACGCCAGTAGCATCAGAAACACGTACAAATGTGAACATTTGTGTATGCAACAAAAAAATATAAGACATGAGGATCAACAGTGGTATGAGAATTCCTCGTTAGTATATAGCAAACCAAAATTTATACAAGACAACTCAATCGAAGATTTTATAGAATTTGAACATTTGTTTTAAAGCAACATTTGACGATTGATAAACGACCGCTATCAACTATTCACGAGTTTTTTTCACGGATATGAGAATTCATTATTGCGAAATAATAAAATATTTCGAGCAAGCCTAGAAAAAAGCAGCATAAAAAAAAAAGAAACAAGGAATTATTTTGTGGAGAAAACAAGCGAATATCGTACTCTTTCAAAATCTTCGAATTTAAAAGAACGAATTGAACGGTTGTTGGTTCACCGTTAATGGAAAACGATGAACAAGCGCGAGGGGCGCAGTAAGAGGCCAGAAAGATTTTGTCGCCTTTAAACTGAGAAAAAAGCGAGAAAAGAGAGCGAGGGGGGGGTGGAGAGAAAGTGGATTTTGTCTGTTTGTGTTAATTCGGAACTCTCGCGAATTGGGAGGACTCGGTGAGAGAGAGAGAGAGAGAAAGAAAAAAAAACGAATACAGTTTAAAACGTTGGTACGAAGAGACCATCAGTGAATTCTATCGCGCCGTAAATAAGACTGTTAGGAGAGGAGGAATGGAAAAGGATCTTCATACGAGGAGTTGAGACGCGCTGTAACAAGAGAGAGAAGAAAAAAGAGAGAGCAAAGCTGTGTAAATCATTGGTGTGTACTCCTGGTGAAAAAAAGACAAAAAAAAACGTCGATATAAAAAGATAAAAAAAAAAGAAGAGAGGACCAGAGGGAACGATGCTCTTGTAAAACGTGTTTTAGCCACTCTTATCTGTGGTATCTCGGAGTCTCGATACGAATGAGAGGCTTTTGGGTGAGTGCCAGCACTCTTTTCTGATTACCTCCAAATAATTCGATCCTCACTGCGAGAAAACGTTGAGAGTAATTTTGGAGACGGACAAAAATTAAGAACAATAAGTCTCCGAGTATTGAAATTAATTGGACGTAAAATCTTCGTTCAATATGTTCAAAGAAAATTCCACATTCTATTTAGACGACATTTGTTATGTTTAATAAATAGATAAATAAGATTGAGAATTTGTTTTTATTGGCTTTTCAATCTTACTATGTAATGCAGTGAAGATCGCGAATATATTATGCACATGAGTGCCGCGTGCATTCACTCTTTCGGTGCAGGTGGTGAATCACAGACTCTTCGAGAGAATGGGAGAGAGAAAGAAGACCAGAGTCGTCAGGAGCCGTTACAGCAACTTCTCTCATCTGTCCCTTTCTACCTCTCTCGTTCTTCGTGAAAGATATCGCCCCGAGTACTATATGCCCACCCACGCCCAACTCAAACACATCCATACAATATATTCCTCGCTCTCCCTACAAGATTCATCGAATCTTCGTGATCCGATCGTATTTATGAGCCCTCCCGGTTTACGTATTGCACATCAGAGAGAAAATCGTAAATACAAACTCCATGAAGTATATGTGCTGAATAAATATCGATAAATTTTGAAGCTGAAAGTAGTGCTTAAAAAATATATATATTCGCAAAAGTATTTTTTCCAAGCCCTATACCATTTGCACTGGAATTAACGTTGTTTGAGGGCAAAATGAAAATCGATTTACACAAAATAATAAATTCAATCGTTTTGAACAATATCAGCCTTGATTAATATTTCAAAAAATCGCTACGATTTATTTTCCTCAACACGAAAAACCACTTCTCAATTTTATCATAGAAATATTCAATTTAAAGACGTTCGGGTTAACTGGAATCGTGCGAAGAAATAAACTTTTGATCGATTTTATTTTATTGCTGTCATCCAATTAGAAATGAAGTGTCTGATTAAATCCACTTAATAACAAGTTATAAGATAAGTTTTAATTTCGTTGCGGTAATCCGATCACTGTCTAAATGTTATGACGCGAAGCACCATATTGAGTATCAATGTTTGATCGCCGATCGAGTTACAGCAGCAAAACCAATATTCCATCAAATAATTTGATAACCGTATACGATTCGTCAGATCCATTTTCTTTTAACTTGACCGAAGAGAATCGCCTGCGGTGGTATTTTCGGACACATAAATTAATAATAATTGACATAACGGATTCTTTTTTTATCGAATACCTAGAAACTGGTATTCTCAGTCCAAAAAATATCACGTTGATATTTTTTCAGTGTATCTTTTTTGAATGCATAATTGTAGAAACCATAAAGGGCAATTAAATCAATCGATACAAAATCGACACAAAAAGATACAACGTTCAGCTTCTTCGATGCTACCGGTTACCGCAAAATCTAGTTCTATTCGGTTTGTAATTGAATATTTGTTCGGAGATAGAACATTTTCTTAAATAGATGAATAAACGAGACATTAAACTATTATAATTAATGGATTAAATGCTATCAGGAAGAAAAATAGGCGCGTGATGCATTACTTCAAAGATTTATAGAATGAGCGCGAGACTTTCTTTGATTGTCCATTGGTATACAAAGTACACGATGTACCATCAGCGAAACAGGAAGTATTTATGGAGTACTGTGTGTGTTTTCGACGAACCATTTGGCCGAGTCTTTAAAGACGCATTCTCAAAAGGAAAGGTCTCCCTTCCAAAGCAGAGAAGTTCTCGCGTTACTATAATATGTATATCTTGGACTCAAGGTCGGTCACGCGTGGGAGGCTGTTATGCCCTCACCCTAAGTCCGGAAACGTATATACGTATATAAACGTCTATTTACTATATATCCGTATCAAGTACTTGGTACTGAGGGCGCGGGTGAGCTGCTAGTACGTATATAAATATATATAATGTAACGTGCACATGAGTACTTTGGGATTGCACGAAACGAACGGGTGTAAGTTTATTTATAACTGATGAAGCGAGATGTGGGATTCGCAGCCTCCGTAGAGTCCGAAAATTTTCATGGACCGGAGATAAAAGAGGCGGAGGAGGCTCGTTAGCGTGGAAAGTTCGCGCTTGTGTTATGGCCTGTCAAAAGCTAAAGAGAAAAAAAATATTGGAGGGTAGAAAGAGTGAGGGCGAGAAAGCGAAGAGAGAGAAATAAGACGCAAAGATCATACGAGACCTCCAGCCACGTGACCGAAAACCTCAAGGCCGATCATTGAAGATCGCACACACGCATACGCACACTCGTTCGTGGACATATACAGTCATTCATCCACCTTTTCCCCCTTCCCTTGCGTTTAATTGCTTATTTTTTCTCTTATTGCCAATGTTGCAGCAATCAAAAAATCGTATTGATGCCAATTATTATAAATTAAGAGTCAATGTGGGCCAGTACTTTACGACCGAATTTATATCGATATTAAAGAAAAAATTTACTCATTCACAATATTCTCTTTCTCTTTTTTTTTTCTCGGAATCACTCGTCGGTACCGTTATTGTAGAGCAGTCAGTATAAATTCAAACTACAATTTAAATCCAATATATTCTTCTGTAATTAAATTTACGATGAGTTAAGAAATTTCAGATTTATCATTAAATGTTTGAATTGCGTTTTTTTTTCGACCATAATTTAATCCGAGACCTAAAAAAACAGTAAAAAAAAACAAAAATGGGCAATACAACTTAGTCAAAAATTTGTTCATAAAATCCCATTTGAACATTTTTTGATGTAATTGTCGTGTATTTATAGTCCTGTTCGAATATGACCAACTTTATATCCAAAATAAGAATCAAACAAGCGTTTTTTATCTTCCAGCTTTCACCCTGTAAATACCTCTGGAGGTCGGTGACACGTGGGCGGTTGAACTGATGAGCAAAGAACCGTTGCACTCGGTTCAATCGAAGAAACTTATTTTCTCCTTACTGTGATTATTCTAATTGTATTATTAATAAATCAATATACAGGACGTAATCTTGGGTGTCTGATAATTTTTCGCCTCTGTTCGTATAGCACTCTTGTATGCATATCTGTATACGGATTACGTTTTACGATTTAACGCGAATAACTCTCGCGACGTTGATCGTACAAAGTTGTGTATATTAATATGTATGTGCGTGTGTGTGTGTTCGTTTTAAAACGAATATAATATTTATGATATCTGATACGATGCGAAGATGGGGACTCGGAGAGTTTCCATGTGACGCAGCGAGAAAGAGAGAAAAAGATGCTACTCGTGTATGAAAATACGATGGGGATCTCGTTACCAAGTGAGGTATGTATAAATTATATATATTCATGCAGTGCGAAAGAGTTGATTTCTTCGCGTGTGTGTTTCTGTGTGTTTGTATGTGTGTGTGTGTGTATGCGCGCGCGCACGGGTATCTCGGAAGATCGCATAACTGACGTGACCGGTCAAGAAAGAGGTGGCGTCCGAACGATTCTCGTTATTACTCTGGCGATAGTGCACTTGCGAGTGCCACGCAAATTGATTATACCTCTCGACACACTGGGAGCCTCGAAGATCCTCGAAATTGAGACTCTTCCGAGTACCAACAAACTGCCAATTTCTTGTAACCCTAATTTTTTTAATTCTAATTATCAAATCTTAAATTTCCGCATTGCGTGTAGCACGATTCAAATATGAAGAAAATGAAAAAAAAAAAAATGTTTAACCGTATATGTATAGATTTTTTATCGCAATTTCTAATTAAATTACAATCGAATGTGAATCGTATCAGCTGCAATTTGCTCCAGATAGAAAATCAGCTTGCGAAAACAAATTTTCATTACATCGAGATTCAATCAATCGAATAAAAATCAATCCGTTCTTCTCCGTTGGCCGTTAGTCTTTGATGTAAAAAAAAAAAAAAAAAGAAACGAGGCAAACCAGACGATTTCTTGATTTGAAAATTGTTACAAAAAGTACATCGAAAGAACGTCGCAGAAAAAAAAATAATTAAAATCGGAGTGATTGGTTAAAATCGATTGCTTGACACATACAAACTATAGACATATGTACATACATATGACATATGCTGACTAATTTATCATCGTGCATGTCCGTTACTCTAGTAAGACAATTTTTCAATATCAATTGAAATCTGCAATCCGGTCCGTCGACAGTCCATCTCGTTTCCTTCATTTTTTCTTTCCCTCTTCCTCTCTCTCGTTCTTTTTTTCCATATCTTACTCTTTCCCTCTATAATTTCTAGTATTCACGGCGCAACTTCACGTGGCTCGAAATCAAAGCGAGGGTAGACACGAAATAGAGTAAATTAACGTGTGTGTATGGTACATACATAAACATTCGATTGCGCCAGTGAATGATTCGCTAATATAGGCAGACAGAGCGCGTGGACAATAATTGTACAGTTATATCATAGGCTCAAGCTCTATATATATATATATGTGTGTGTATGAAATGTTTGTATACACATAAAATGTGTTGGCAATATATATACTATAGACTTTAGTATCAAGTCGAGCCAAAGCGGTGCATTATCCCCTTTCAATTCCATCACAGTCAGCGTCTCATGATCCCCGAGGGAAAACTAGCGAAAAAAGAAACTAAGGCTCTCTCTCTCTTGCGCGCGCGCCTGCGTATACGTATATATACATATATAGTAATGTATGGATCCGTCAAATGGGTGCCAGTCGAGCGAGTGCGTACGATCGTAGACGCTGAACCGAGACTCCGTCGATCAGCAGTACCAGAAGCAAGGGAGAGCGCGAAAGATCGACCAAGTTCTCGTGCAGTATACTCTTATCCATCGCAGCAGAAACTTACTTTCATACATATATGTATGTTCATAGCGTTATCAAACAAAAGGTCGCACAATCTGCCTCATTTTATCCACTTAATCGTACGAGTTACGCCTTTATATTTGTTCCTCTGTGTTTTTTCTTTCTTTTTTTTCTCCGCTCTTTCTCTTACAATTCGTTTGGTCTTTTATCCACTCATACGAGTGTGCTGATACAGCACATACTCTTAGTTCGCGAGAGAAGCAGTACACATTGGCTACTGCCGGCGTACAGCTCGCGGACGACTTTACGAGGCAATAAAATTAATGAAAACCCGCACTACTGTTTATGCTGCGGTTCTCCGGACTCTCTCTTTCTTTCTCTTTCTTTCTCTCTCAGTGTACGTACCCGGAACGTTGGTAATGTGTCCACCGAATGAGAGAGTGAGAGAGAGAGAGAGAGAGAGAGAGAGAGAGAGAAATAAGGAGGAAAGAGAGACGAGCCGAATAAAGGAGAATCGGCAAATGTTTCGAGAGCCACGGGGTTTCCAACAAATACGGCAATGTGTACAGAAAGAAAGGAAAAATTCATGTATACAGTTCAGCGCAAAAAGCTCATAGAATATGTGAGCTCAATATGTAAAAAATTTTACAATCCTTTTTAGTAGGATCCTCGAGGAGTTATGTACTCAAAAGTTATAGACCACCCGCCAATTTTAGGCGCGGTTAATATTTGTTATCCATATATTTGCTTCAACATTTATCCAAATCGAGCATTTATTCAGGCCTCCAAAGTAGCTTATAAGCAATTATTTTTTTGTTCATTATTTCAGATTTGGGGTACAAGAAATTTTGTAAAATTTTAAAATTTGTTGAGACCAAAAGTAAATAACGAAGATTTCGTTAATTTCTTTTTTTCTCTTAAAATATGCATATCTAGCAAAAAAAAAAAGTTGACGTAAAAGTGTCAAAAGAAAGGAGGCTTGATCAGTGGGTAGAATATCCCTCGACAGTGTGTTATATGTACGTCACGAACGACGTATTCACCGTTAGAAGCAGAAACTTGTTATATATAGCTCGGTATATGTAAATAGACACATAGTGATGATGTGTAAATTAATAAAAAGAAGAAGTTCACGAGCAGCTAATTATCCCGCCACGACTAATTGAACCTCTCGTGGATATCACGAGATGTACGAGAATTTTTATATTTTATATCCACTCATGCACATACATGTTTTTCGCGCGTTATTTTGTCCACTCACTCGAGTGTAGATATCGGCGTAAATGTGTGACGTAAGCAAAAAGTGATTTACGGACGGCGACATCAGGCGACTTGTCTTCTTTTCGCAGACCCATATTTATATACAAATATTTATGCGATATATGCGTACCTAAACATCACCTCACACAAGAATATATATGTGAAACAAGAATTCATGCATCTCGTCGGAACTTCTGTCCAACGGGGTCCAAATAGATTCTAAGACACGAGAGCAATCTCCTGGATTCATCGAGAGCCGCTATCTCGCTCTCGGAGATCGAAGGACGACGTTACAGATTGGTTAAATATACAAATGTACTAAAGTCAACGCAAGCATTAAAAAACGTGAAATCAAAGGACGTTTTCTCTGCGCGTTTGCAAAAATAATAGTGCGTGTGCCTATGCGTGTTTGCGGTTATGTATAATCGGAACGCCGACATCGTACAAGATATTTTATGCGATCACTACACGCTTAGCATTTCAAAGATAGACAAGCAAGCAGTCAGTCAGAACCGATATATGCGTGGTTACTCGTGTATACATAGATATTTATGCACGTTTATGTATGAGGAATTTTGCTTACATTGTAACGGTACGTTCTCTACTGATAGTCAAAAGTGCGACGTTACACACAAATTCGTATACGGAAAAATGATTGTGGAAGAGGTGAAAAATAACATTTTGAAACAAAAGTAATTTTTAATTCATTGTTCTCATGCTTTTGTGTAGTAATAAAGAAATAAAAAAAATGATGGATTTGTGTACAAATTTTCGTGCAACAGTTCAATTTTTTCTTCAAAACAATCTTCAGATTTTTAGAGGAAAACGAAATGTATTTCTTGTTTGTCGTTACTATAAATTTTTATATCAATGTGAGATAGTTTGCCTCTTCCACTGGGTCCTTTTTCTTCTTGTTGGAATTTAGAGAACGACAATTGTAAAGATTAAAGAAAAAAAAAGAATAGTTATTTGATGTTTTGTTCTTGACCAACGTATGGCCATCCGATGGCTTCGCAAAATATTTTCGCACGACTAACGTATGTTTGCATACGATGCCAAGATTGTGCATCATGATTTGGACCAGTCGATCCGACCATATAAACGTCTTTCAATCACACGATACTTCCCGCCTTCCGGTGACATTATTCAATACAAATTTATGTTTTCGCTGCAAACTTCAAACATTCGACTTCATGAATTTGTTCTGTTGATAGAAAAATCGTCCAATTCGCGGTACCGGTACCAAACAACGTAGAGACCATATAATACGTCAAATGAAACACAGAATGCGAACGCCCAACTCACAGTACGAGGAATCCTAATTAAACCAATGAGCGGCGCGATCAATCACATCAATTTGACTCCTCTCGCTGTCGCCGTCTCTTGCGTATGTACATAAATACATACATGTATATATTTATATACATGTAAATAGTCTCTTGCTCGGCGTTACAGTGCCTACCTATAAATATGAAATTATTGCACGTACCAGAGACAAGGGAGCAATGGCTCGGAGACAGCCTCAATTTGGTGTAAATTAAAATATGAGCAAAGCTGTATTGCATATTCGTTAAAGATCAAAAATGCATTACGAAGATTCTGGAGCATGTCTGACTAATTTACATACTTAGTTAAAAGTATGTAAAGGAATAAAATAGTGTTTAATCAAAGATCCATAAGTGCACCCACCACTGTATTGATTTGTATAAACCAGAAAAGGATCTCACGCCAAACAGACTTCGCGAAAAAGTCAGAAACAATGGCCATTGGCTGTTGGGGATTGGAGAATTCTGAAACACACGTGAATAGTGCAACATCGATCAACCGATGTGGGCGACGTAAAAGTCGAGAAAATAGATACACCTACTCCTATTCCCTAATCTCCAATCAGTCACGAGATTTCCATCTAAAGAGCTTATAAAGTCATGGTTCAGCTCAACAATAAATAAATAAACAAAAAATAATAATTTATTGATTTTGATAGTGTTTACCAATCGGACAAAGTCCCAAGCAATTAACGTCTGGAAGATTTCATATAGTAAATACGTGTTCGTGATGTACACTCGTAAATGATGATTCCATCTTTGGAACAACGGTTCTGCATTTTGTATGGAAAAACAAAGGTATACAAATGGGCACATTTCGTTGCGCATGTGGAAATATCGAGAGCTCTGACTATAATCATGAGAAAGTTAAGAGGAATCTTGGACGCACAAGAAGAAGAAAACACTTAATCGTCGCTTCCACCTCCGCGGAAGAGCAAGGCATGAAAAAAATGTCTGGTCTTGAGATTCGAGCGTTTCTTGCATCTTATATACGTGTATGTATATAAATACATTTATGTGCATATATATTCCACACCTGGAAGATGGGTAGGGCCAACGATCAAGCGCGGATCAACTGGCAACAGTGATAGCCGCTCCCTGCTCATGGGCAACGCGCTCATCTTCATCTTCTTCGCTTGCAAGCACGCCGAGAGATCGCCATCTCTGGCCCATCATCCCATCGTGTGATAGCACTTTATATAATCTCGCGTTATACATTGACACCGAGCTTAATATGGAAAAGAGGAAAAAAGCAATAAGTTTCATGCCTACGCTCGTATTCCTATTTTTAAAAAAAGCTTTCGCTTGTGTGCATGAGAAACAAAACGTGTCAAGTCTGTATTGACGATGATCTAATGAGAAGATTTATTTCATAAATATATTACGATAGTTATTGGACCAATTTGCAAGATTGTTCAACGAACAATGAAATACTCGAACCGGTTAATCAATTCGCGGTCGAATTTTGATGATCCAAATGTATTTATGTTTCCTAACATTTATAATAACAGCTAGGAACCCTTCGAACTTGTCTTTTAGAGGAAACTTTGTAAATGGATTGAAAAGAAAATGAAGATAAAATATGGAAATTTATATGTTTTGCTAAGTTTAGTACACGTGTGTATTTGAGAAGTGCCAAGTTCTTGAAGGAAACTAAACATTCAACTCGAGCGTACGAGGAGATCACTCATTCATCGTGGGAAGCAAGCCCCAAACGAATCATTCTCTTCATTATTCTTCCTCCGATGTCTCATTACTCGGACTTCCGTGATGTCAATTACGTTTAACATTGCAAGGCAAAATCGTGTGTGTATATGTGTGTGTTCTCTTCGCGCCCCCTTTTAGTTCCCACAGCATGACTCGTTGACTCCATTCGTATAACAATCATTATAATTATCGATTGGTGCACAAGGCTAGCCTTTGCATCATCGTGTCTCCCATCCTACCGATAATCGCAATAAGAGAGACCGCTATTGTTATTAGATATAATACTAATGTAACGGAGCTGAACGTTCATGAGGTGGTACACACTTGTGAAAAGCGCAAGCAGTACAAAAATAAACTTAACATGTGGTATTAAAAGAAGTCTGTCATTTAAAAACAAACAAAAAAGGTTGCGGGTATTTGAATAGATTAAAATGGACTGCTAAAAAAATATAATAATTCCGATTTTGATATTTGCTGAATAGTGCAGCTCATCAAAATGGGAATTTGTAATCAGTTGACCTCTAAAATGACAACTGGTTCGTAAATTCACCTTCTTTTCCTACATTTGCCGAATTGTTCATTGTTGACGAACGATTACTGCACATTTTCTCACATGTGTATTTAAAAAAGGTGACGCTGTCATGCAACATTATCGACAGAAAGTTTCACGTTGCGCACGAGCTAATTTTTTTGCCGTATCTCACGTGTACATTTTATGTGTCAGTCACGTCCGAAGTCGCTGTACGAGACCGTATATGCTGTAGAAAACTTATTGAGAATTAATCAACGTTTTATCGTAAAATACCAACGCAACATTGAGCGTTCTCGTCGATTGGCAGTGCGACTTTTTAACGAAACAAAATTCAGGCAACAAACTGAGATTAAATGGTCACTGGGTAAATTAGTCCATGGAAAATGAAGGGTTGACACTTTTTAAAAATAAGCTCGTGTTTATTAAAAAAAAAAAAAAAAAACGAGCTGCTCATAAATGTTGGGGATTTGTGAACTGAACCTAGAGTCCGAGTGGAAACATTTTTCCCAAGGCTATCGTTATACCTTGTCAAGTATTTTTGTCTTCTTCCCTGAAGGAATGAAACGAGCGAAAATCCACTATTGATCCACCTAAATAACAGACTTATCCTCCACATCCTGTCACGTTTCCCACGTCGTTTTTCCTCTTTTTTTCGATTCAATTTCGTCCTACAGCTCGTCGCGCCGTTTGGTTCATTTCGCTCATGACGAGAAAACCGTTTGGCTGGATTTAACTTCATTGGAAGAAAAAAAAAAAATGCGCGCTATTGCGGTGTAAATGACGAGACTTCTTGAAACCAGATCATCACCGGCTTATCATAATTAAGCTGAATGTAGGAAACATTTTTATTTTTACATCACCGAGTTAAATTAGAGATATAACTTCGTTTTTTTTTTTTTCTTAAGTATCATCCGCCGTACCAAAAGAACTTGAAATGAATAAAACCGTGCCCAAAGCCATTAATACGATATGGATTTAATATTCTGTTGAAATATTGATAAATATATATTCGTAGCTTACGAAAAAACTTGGATTTACAACCATAATGAAGTGACGATAAATTTATTGTATATTGTAATTTCGAAATTGCAGGATCGATTAGTTTCAATAAGAAAATGATGCGTAGACTTGTAGAAGCTTTCTTGGGGCTTTTTTTCACCGAGTTTAAGAGGAGAGACGACGGAAGAAGAAACAGCAGAGTAAAACGATTGCAAGACGAGAAGAAAGAAAGAGATGAACGACCGACTTATAGGTGAGTCCCAGACCCACCTGCAATTATCCGGTCTAATGAGCAAACAGTCTGCTCTCGGTGGTGCCCTCTATCTGCCTGTTCTTTTCCCTTGTCTTTTCTCACTCGTTTTTTTTCCATATCCCTCCATCATACTTCTTTCTCTCTTCGGGTCTTTCTCTCTTAGATACGTAGCCGTCACGCTTATTCACAGATATCGCGGCTAAGACCTTTCCAACGTGTCTCGGGGCCATTCGCGAATGTAAGTCTGAGGCCTCTTGGACGTGTACAGTTGAGTCTCGCGCGCCGTCATCAGCAGAAGCGACGGTTAATGAAGATTATTAAATTAGTACCTCTCAGCGTACCATTTCTACTTTTTTTTTTTTTTTTTCATCTCTTTTCGTTCTTTCTCATTCGCCAAACCTGACAAAAGGTATGGACAGCAAAGGGGCGGTAAATAGTTCGAAAGCCCATGAGACGGAGCTACTACAACGAAAGAACAATCATGAGCAAGAGGAAAGAGAAAAAAGAATGAGAGTTCCAGTCTAGTACTTTGCCGAGTATAATACTCATGGAGGCCGAGATTAATGCACGCGAGAAGGGAATGAGCTACGAGAAGTGATCGAATTCTCTCAAACTATTATACCCCGATATTTGAACAGAGAATATAAATATATATGATGCATTATAGAATAAATACAACACGTGAAATGATCGTATAATTGACCGTACATACGAAAAAAATTAATCCAGCATTCCTCGGAATAAAATAGTGTGATAGTTGCTTACAAACAGTAGACACAAGACAAGAAGAATAAAGACACACGGTTCAAAGGATGCGGTAGATTTTCAACATCAGGCCATTAATTATGAAACAAAATTATAATGCATTTCATCTTCGTTGCTGTAGACTAAAGTCTTGGTATATATAATAATTCACGATTCACGATTATAACGTGAAAGATTTATTAAAAATCTGTGACACGGTATACGAGTAAACTGGACTTTTGGCCTTGATAGCACTTTTTCAATCAAGTCAAATTGACCAGCGGTTATTCTATTTAATTTTTTTATTATTATTCTCTCCTACATTGTCTTTATGTTTAATAACTTTCTTAAATAATCAAATGTAACTCGTTCCTATATCCATAGACATAAAAACATTTTGCCATTCACTCTTGTTCGAACTACATTGACAAGCTTATGACGCAGAGACATGAACAAATCCGTGATATTCAATGTTCAATTCTGTGAATACCATTATTTAATGAGATCATTAAGCGTACAGCCCTGTCTCAAAACCATTTTATATCGTCAATAAAATTAGAGCTCGAGTCCAGTGTGGTAACAACTTCAGTACGTATATATCGTATACTGAGTGTAGATATCTCTTGTGTGAGAATTTCGCGAGCTAATCCTGCAGGCAATCCTGATCAAAGAGGGGTACGATCGTGTGGAGAACCAGCCAATCAACTCTATCTTACACTATTCTGCAGTTCGAATGTTTTTTTCATCTCTGTCTCTTTTTTTTTCTCTCTCTCTCTCTCTCTTTCTATTTCGTCTCTCACTATCGACGATCGTATTCCCGTTTGCTACTGAGGATTATTAAATTACCCATGAGGGTAAAGAATATCAGATGTCTATATATATATATACATATATTAGGGGCAATAGTATTTTGCAGCATCGGCAAAGATTTGTCATTGCGATGAGAGAAGTCAGTCGAACCTCACGACTATACGAGACGGTAGTATCCACAGAACTGTGGAGAAGAGACCCGAGAGATATTCTCGCGTTGCGTGCGACTCGCGATCGTGTTCGTTAACGGCGAGGTCGCGCCACGCTGATCTTTAGAAACGGTAGTTCCAAACGATCCTGCCTAGGCTTTTACTCCTTATTCTTTCTCTCGCTCTCTTTTTCTTTCTCGCTCTGTCTTTTTTTATTTTTCGCTGTTTGTAGACCGATGGAATAAAAGTGAGTATGAAGGAATGAGGGAAAGAGGGATACGATATAAGGAGAGAGAGGTAAGAGCATATATGAACGATGGAGAAAAAAATGGGCATTTACGAGCACTTGTCGAAGGAAAAGGGGGACACGATACGAGGTGGCAATGCACGTTGTATATAAGTAGATATACAGATACGTATCTAAACACACATCTTTCACTATGAACCGAGGGGGACGAATAAAGTGCTAAAAGAAATAAAAAATATTCATAAAATTAAGATGCAAAAATGTCACTAAAGATAAATACCGAAATTTAAAAAAAATGTATACGTTTTCTCGACGGCTTTTATTTTGCTCGTATACATGTGATTCTGTATACAAGAATACACGTTTGTGGAATTCTCGTTGAAGAAATAAATAGAAAAATAAAGATTAACAACGCTTAAGACACCTTTCTCGTTCTTGTTTGTTGTAGACTCGAAGGTGCAGGTGGGGAGGGGATCGAAATTCACGTGATAAGTCACGTGCGTAACAAAGGCGATATACACAAACGCAAATAATTTAAAGTGAGATATTCACAAATGTTCTGTTGACGAAGAAGAGGAAAAGTTTGAACTCAAGATAAAAATGCGAATTAGAGACAAAACATACGAAAAAATAAAAAGATTGGGTTAAAAATACAAAGTCACACGCATATTGAGCAGGAAATTTTCATTCTCATCACATATGAGATTACGTGGCCATTTCTACAACATTTATGTATGCGGATATAAGAAAATAATATGACGAGCATATTGAAGATGATAGAATAAAGGAAGTAGATGATCATCAGAGACGCGAGAGGTACGTATGGTCTTTTATAGCTGGAAGAGAAGAGCATAAAGCGAGCAGGATGAGCTTTTGCCTCGCTCTATTAGACACCGTTGGGGATGTACAAGCTCGCTTTTCTCTCGTTGCGCTTCACAAATACAGTGTGCACCGCCACGCCCCGCTCACGCCATTCACCTTCAACTTGGTCTCACCCAGTTCTACTCGGAGAGTTCTCCCACAGCCGCGAGACCAGAGGAAGTAAAGAGTGAAAGAGAAAATCCAAAGGAGCGAGAAAGAAAGAGATAGATAAAGAGAGGGAGAGAGAGAGAGAGAGGTGGCTGACGAGCAGACAGACGATGAAAGACGAGAAAAACACACGAGTACATGGCGCTCATCTAAGTTGCTGCGTTTTCCGTTCACACGACCACAGCTCGCGGTAAAAGAATGACACAAGAAATTCATTCTCTCTCTCTCTTTTATTATCTTTTTTTTAAATTCATTCTTTTCTCTTTATCGCCCGCATTCATCCGGTTAAACACCGGTGGCAGCAGGGCGTGAGCCGCGTGTCTCACCATATCGTGGCGCAGACGTGAGGCTTCGAGAAATACCGGAATCTAAACCAGTTTCGACAATTTGTATCGTTGCTTGACAACAACAAAAAAGGAAAAGTAAACAACACAGTCGTAAAGAATAGACGATCTTGGGTCTAAAGCGAAAAGAGAGTGCGATAAGAAAAATAATCTCGCGACCCTTTTCATGCAGTAGAGATTTCATTTTAACCAGTTCATCGAAAGATGATTAAATCCAGTCACATTGATAGAAATATTCCGAATAACTGATATTGAGTTATACTGAGTGACTTTTATTGATCGATACAAAATAGTCAATCAAATGATTTTCGTTCACCCGTTACTTTCGGATCAAAGAATCCGGGAACAAACATTCTTCTAAGCTAATGATGAATTTGAGAAAAACAAATGTGTCTTGTTGAAAATTTGATAAAATCGCAACATTCAAAGTATCTTTAATAACGCTGATGAGCTCGTGGATCTCTTATGGTTACTTTGGAAGTACTTTATCAGTGGATACAGTTTGATTCGTCGATGAATATTTAAATCAAAACCATCCCATACACAATTTTCATTTGAACAAGCAGTTCAAGTTTTCCTGCTTGGTCGAAACCGATCATGTGGCCATTTCATTGCTGACTTAAAGGAGAAAAAAAAACGAACAGAAATCAGAGACTCTGTTTTTTTGCCGTATCTAACTTTGGGATCAACGCTGACCGAAAGGATTGACCACTTTTAAACGAGTCGAACCGGATTACATCCCAATTCCAGTGGTGATTTATCGATGCCAAAGCGGCGGCGAATGAACGATAATTCGAGCGCGTTTGGGAATCGATATGGCGAGCTTTCTTGATGCAGGTGTCTGGAAGGATATATACGAATAAATACTGACATATGTATATGTCCCGTTGTCAGGATGACGTTTGGACAGCGTGATAAAAGAAAGAGGAAAAAGGACAAACGTAGAATGAGAAGGAAACGGGCGCGTCTCTTTGCGTCCGTTGAGGGGATTTATCTCGTTCAAACTCTGAGCCTGCCAACGCCCCTACTCTTCACTCTTTTTCTTTTCCTCTCTCCCTTTCTCTCTTGTGGATCTCGACGTCGATTACGAGCGTGGGTAATTACGGCAATTACGGATCGAGTAGAGTTATGGACTGTCGGAATAAATACAAGCCGCCGGCGCCATTAACCGAGGCTCACTCTCTCTTTCTCTCTCTCCCTCTTTCTCTCTCGTCCGTATAGATGGATGCTGCGCGGCATCATTTCGAATGCCGTTCTTCTAAAGCGTATTCTTCGCATTACCAGTAGTATTCTCTTCCACAACTATAGATACGGATATAATACTCTCTCTCGATTAGAAACAGTAGCTTGATGGCTTGTACACACTACGGTTCGCTTTTCTCACAGACGTCTCTTATACGGAACAATTGCTGTCGGCCATTGTACATTCTATTTTCAATGATTTTTTTCTCTTATCGATATAAATTACGATCGTGTGGTAAACAATTATAACGAATAGAAAACGGAAAGATTCTGAGACTCAAACTAAATCGATATATTTTAAATGGAATCAATACTAAAAAAGGTAAAAACTTGACAAATTTTAATCTTACTAAAACGATCGAATCCACCTGCAATTAATACGGAGGTAAATGTTTTTAACTTTTTTTTCAATGGTGTAATTCATATATGAATTGAATCTACAACTCAGGACGCGTCTCTGACGAAGCAGGTGGTGTTCCAAAAGAGACGAATCCCGTCCTTTACAGGTTGAAAGTCTATTCCTCGTATAAAGTAATCATTAAAATCAACTTTTCAACTTTGTTTTGTACCTAAGCTTAAAATTTGTTAACAAAAATGATATCACACGAATCGAGTTTAAAACCGTCGCAGCTAAAAAGTACGTGGTTCAATGACGATACAGTTTAGCGTTAGTGTCGCGATAGAAGAGTGAGAGTCAGGCATTTTACTGCAGCAATAGAGACACCGAAGAGTTGTGTGCACTCTGGTGTGGAGCTATATATATATATATATATAATATACCCGCAGAGAGGCCGAAGTCCGCGACGGTTCTGCCCGCGGACGCGCGAGCGGAGAAGGGAGCACGAAACGTGCCGTTCGTATTTCCACGGCGGAAACGCCCGGTTGAAACGAGGTGAAGGCTACCAGATGTAGATTGGAACGGCCGCGGGGTATCTCTCCCCCCCTCCTCCCTTATACCACGCTTCGATGGCAATAGTATAACAACGACTGTACGATGTATTATAGAGTGGAATAGCTACGTACGATACGACAGATAGGGCTACAAACGAGACTCTAATGCACTGCTGCATTGGGGAAAGAGAAGAAAAGAGTGACAAAAGGGAGAGAAAGAAAATGTGCGCTACATATTAATATCCCAGTTCGAAATAGCCGAATGTCAAAACATTAAATAAAGTTAAACTGACAAAATCGCAGATAAATTTTAAACAACTGTCACCCACAGCACAGTCGCCAACGATATTATAACAATAAGTATAGCGCCAATCATCCGGTAATACTATCGAAACAAAAAAAAACGTAAAAGTTTTTTCAAACATCGTCACGATTTTAAATCGTTTCTTATTTTTCGAATTTTATTGAAAAATAGTAAAAAGAATGAGTAACAAACAAAATATTGATAACGCTGTTCGATCTAGTGCAAAATTTCGTTTAATACAGACCCAGAAGACGAGAACAAAATGTAATCCGAAAATTCGAATACGAAAAATAATGCGAAGACTAGTCGTTGTATCGTAATAATGTAAATTTCGATGTTATGAATTAAGTGTTAACTACAGTGAGAATAACTATAATTAATTGAAAACTTTCGATATCAATAGCTCGAAAAATGAGAGATAGTTGATTATATACAAAAACATATATGTTTTCCGTATATTTTCTTCTGTTTCGCAGATAAAAAATTACAACGTTGAGGGAACGATGTTCATATACGCAAAAGCTCGTCGACGTCGGTTGGTATATTACAGCGAATATATGTACTGGCTAACTAAGTGAGTTGCATAACGTTGTGGGTGTGCACGTGGAGTGCACTCCTCCTCGTCGTTGACAACGACGACCACGCGGGCGCAAGGTCTGTATCTCGGCATCGCGGTGATACCGCGCACCATTTATACATATATGTATGTACGAATACGAACAAACACACACACGCACAAAATTGTACATGTACATAAACATATGCATATTGCAACGAAAGATAGCGCAGCCAGTTCGCGGGCACCCGATTACGTTAACCTCCGGGCTACGAGACGAGTTAAGTTAGCGAGGACGTGCACACACGAAACATTGCATCAGACAATTCGATGCAGTCGATTTCATTAACATACGTTTTTCTTTTACTACTCCCTGTTGCAGTAATACGCCCTCAACAATTAAGCTTACTTTATCATTTTGAGGCCTCGAGTACTTAATTTAAAGTGTAATTCAGTTATATATTTTTGGGTGATAATATCATTCACTTTCCACGATGTTTGCACGCATCATTTATTTTCACCAAGTAAAAAATTCCTTCTAGAAACTTTGACTGAACCCTTGTTTTATCACACGGATCCTTGGAACACGAATAAAAATTTGAATTGCTAAGTGTTAGTTTGATAAATTCTCGGGACATTTGAGCTTTGACCGAAAATAGAGGAAAGCAATTTAAATGCCGCGTGCAAAATGCTTCAAACTTGTAAATGAATTTTTACACCGTTCAATGTATTTTTGAGTACACATAAGTCATAGTAACCTCCCAAAAATAATTGATTCTAATATTGAAAAAAGCATGTGAATCATTATTGTTTTTGAAACGTTTGTTATTTGGTAATTAGTTTCTAAATGTGGATGCAAAGGATAAAAAATAGCTTTGCTCAATATTTTTGTGACTGGAATATTGAGAAATAACATGACTGATCGAAGATTCAATCAGAGTGATATAAAAAAAACAGAAGATGTGACACCCGGTATGTGGGCTAAACCACAGAACGAATCGTGCGACATATGAGAAGGGCGTGCCGTTCTGTCGTTCAACTGCGCAGTTTGTTGCACGCGCTATAATCGTGTGTATCGAGCAAAGAGACATTGCACACATGATACGTAGCAGTATGTAGTGGTGCTTGTACCAACGGAGTCAATATATGCAATATATAGATATATATATATAAATATATATAATGAAAATGTGTGAAGTTACATACGTGCTGGAAATACAACGACAAAAATTCGTGGCTAAAATTACATTTTTGTCAGCACATGGACAAATTACGTAAAACAGTAAAAAAATAATAATTCAATACGAAGTGGAAATACTTCGAGGGGCTTTGATATTTTTCAAACTTTTTCAAATTTTCGTCCTGCTATCGATATTTTTGAATCAACAAATCATAATTCGCGGTATACAAAAGAGATTCATGGTAATAAATAATTTGCAAAAACTCAATGCTTGTGAATGTATATATCTATGGATGGGGACAGTAAGCAAGTTGATCGTTTTTTTTTTTTTTTTCAGGAAAATTCCTTCTATGAACCAACTATTTGAAACTCGACTTTCTATAGAATCGAAAAGTTAAATATTCGCTTAAGCACGATTAAGTAGTTGGACATTGTTCTCTAAATAAAAGCCTGAACAATTTTCAAACATTTCGTAATCACACGAAACGAATATTGTGTCAAAATTGAAGTTCTTCGTGTATAACATACAAATTCTCATAACACTGACATTAGTATACATGACATTCGATACTTCGTAAACCTCTTGTTCCCCGTAAAACCTGAATAATTCTTTTTCGTATTGTCTCTTGGTTGGCTAAAAAAATAAATGGCACAATAAACAAAGTCTGCATCTTCCATTTGTCCGTCAACACAACAATCACAAGTTTATCAAAACCGAGGAAAGATGCTGCACATTGTTTGCAAGAATTCTTATCCTCACTTGCCGTAAAGTTCTTCCCCATAAAATCACAAAAAATTCTTTTAAAAACACATTTCCAATGAATTCGGTTGCACTTAATTCTAAGTTATCTATCTTCTGATGGCTGACTACAAAATCTAAAGAAGCTAAGAGATAAAAGATCAGCGAATCTCATCCGGTGTACCGTTCGTTGTGGATATGCCTTTCTCGCTCTCTCTTTCTATCACACAGAAAAGAGAAGAAGAGTGGCGTCGAGGATCATGGAGCGTGTCGGCGGCGGTCGCGGCTGCAGGGGTCCCCCTACTTCCGGCGAACCATATCCGGCAGAACGCCTACCTATATATCGTTCTCTCGGACTTGATCGTCGACGCCACCATCGGACCGTGCACACACGCACACGCACACACACACGGAAGTGAGTCTACAGCAGCTCAATTTCTCATCTATAATCGTCAACAGGGCGTAGATCTTAATAGAATTGTCATTCATTACTGTCAACCAAGGGTATGCCCATGATTTTTCTCATCATTTAATAAAAAAAAAAAAACAAAAAAGAAAATGTTCTATGGCTGAAAGAAAGATGAACAAGAATTCAGGTTTCAACGACGTTCGTAAAAACGTGGGCGGACTCATTTATGCGAGCTCACGAACTCTCAATGTGGCTGCTTATCTGTATAGGAACTGTACACAGTACATATAAATATATATGCATGTAGATAATACGTATGTAAGTACGTTACGTATTGTTAGGTACGTGTAGATGGCGGCAGAGGTAAAACGGAGAGATCCGCCTGTCAAGGTTCGCCACGATTGGCACGTCCTTGACGAGGAGAGCAACACTCTTCCACGAGACAGAAAAAGAGAGAGAGAGAGAGGGAGAGAGAGAGAGAGAGCCACGCTAAGATGTAACGGACCTTTGAGTCGTCTTCTCTTTCTTCATCTTCTTCTCTGTTTTTTTTCTTTGCTTATTTATCTTTTTTTCGTCTACTTCTCTGTCCGAAAGGATATTTGACTTCGGCCTCTTGGTCCTCAAGAAGAAAACAATAAAGAACGTTGTGCACACAGCACTCATTATAAACTCGAATGACGTTTAGACCATTTTTTGGAGTACGAAATGAATATGATTATTTATTAAATGATGAATCATTCCATAGATCACCATATGGCTAAGAAAAAAAAAAAAGTAAGTAATGAGAATTAATTCACGATTTATTCTTCAGAATGTTGCACAACTCCTTAACTATTTTAATGATAATAATTCTGAGTTGTGGGGAGTTGCAAAATATGAAATTATCTTGATTTATAATGTTGTATACACGAAAAGTTATATATTTTTGTTGTGAAATACAGAATGTCAAGCTATTCCATAATTCTCGAGACACCCAAGCGTACGAATCGAAAGAATATTTTTCATATGATATAAAATATAAAATAAACGTTGTCCCCAAAACGCATACATTTGAGAGAACGAAATTGTTATTCACTCAACAACAAGGAAACAAGGATTCCCAGGTATATTGCTGTATGAGTCAGGTGATAAAATGCGAAGAAAAAAACGATAGAAGTAGAGAGAATACTCTGAGAGAGATATAGTGAGGCTGAGCGCATTCAAGTCTAGCACAAACTGACGATGACCAAACCGTTTTTCTGCACCTCTTGCATCTGTCGCGCGAGTGTATGTAATATTCGCCTCGGTCCATTATTCTCATCTTCGCACCGAAGGCAGATGAGACAAGCCTGGCAACGGTGGAGCATATCCGGGTTTACCTATCAATTGATTTTATTGACGGTAGAAACTATCGACACGCCTCTGTTCTTTGAAAACTCTAGTCACGTAAAAAAAACAACAACAACAAAAAATTATTTCTGTTATGCAACTGCACGCGTAGGAAATCTTGGTATATTTGTCAAGAAATATTATCAATGTAGAATGAATTTAGAAGAAAAATAAAATAAAATAAATACATTAATTAACTGTTGCAAGGATAACACAGCCGAAAACACGTTTTTCTACAATAAAAACATACCTTCGATCATTCAAAAAAAAATTATTTTGCAAAACATCTGAAAAATGTTAAGATTTCGTAAAATTTCTTCTTTTCTTTCGCGAAATGCATCACGCAGTAATAAATTCACGAAGAGTACATTCCAATCTTTGACAAACGCATCGGACGTTAAAATTTAATTAGAAATTGCGCTATCAAAGGCCATTTGGTTAGATCGATATGCAGTTTCTGCGAAGTGATTTTTTTCTCCAATGCAAGAAACATCGGAGAAAGGTTTATCGAGAGACGATCAATCAGACAGAAAGAAAGAGAGAGAGAGAGAGAGAGAAAGAGAAAGGAGAGAAGGGGAAATATAGACAGAGACAGACAGACAGAAGCGAGCAAAGATAAATGTCAAGCTGAGACGCACATTCGTGGTATATATACAGCCTTACATTTTATGTACATATATATTAACACACATAGATATGTAAAAGGCACTACACGAATAAAGGAACAAGCCGCGTCGACAGGTGCATGCATCGATTGGAAAAGACTCGATATTCTCTTCCTTTCTTTCTATCCTCTTCTTTTTCAATTCATCTTGCAGCTTTCCATATGAGTTTTAAGTGTACTGAATGCAGAAAATATAAAATATGCCAACCCAAGACTTCTATTCATTGCTCTTACGTACTTCGTGCCGCTATATATATTCAGAAGTTTTCATATGACTAAGAATTTAGTAGCAGAGTATTACCAAGATGAAGTTCATCTAAGTTGCACTTTGACTTTCTTTGTCATTCTCGCTTTTGTTATTCCCTTTAGAAAAACGAAACGAAAACTGTAAAGAAACGCATACATCGATTGTTCCTCTCGTATCACAAATTCTCTCTTCGTTCGCTTCAGAAACGACGATGGCTACGATGACTCCAGCATGTAAACATATCAGTCAACGGACATGTTTACACAATCTTATCGTTTCGCTTTTCGGCAATAGGGAGAAGCCCGCGTCTAGCCGATTGCGATAGAGCATGTTTAACAAAACAATAACAAAAAGGCATCGACGTCTCGGAAAGGAGAATTCGTGGCAGTCTTCACCAGAATGCGTATCGATTACTATCGATCAGCAATAATTAAGAAGTATGACAATTGGATTTTTTTTACCCCAACTTATATTACAAATTATTGATAACAACGAGCTCACGATAGAATGTAGCACATGCAGAATAGATCGATGAGTAAAAAAAAGGTGTAGAAAAACATTGAAGGGGAAGAAATTCGATGATATTTGACGAAGAAGAAACAAAAGGCTCTTAGAAATGATCAATGTCTCTGTACGAATGAATCGTGAGTTTGGACGACGTTGAGAAATTCGGATGAGACCGTAACGCGGCATCGACGATATGATATACAGTACGTAATGTACATTCGTTGTGTTGAGTGCGTATGACGAAATGGATAAGTCACATCTCTGCTATCGTTGCAATACGCGGTCACGATGAGAGCGAGTGTCGCGCACGTCTCTCATCTCATCGTTGTCAACGAGACAAAACGCATTCGTGTGAGGTTTACAGAGAGGGAGAGAGATAGAGAGAGAGAGAAAATTAAAAGCAGAAGGAAAAGACAACCCGTGCACATCAGCAAACAGCAGCGATCGTATACTGGACTCCCGCATTATATTCATTTATAAATCGACCATGTACCAAACAAAAGAACGCAAAACCTCGAGAGATTAGGCACTAAATCGTTTGGTTCAAGTCCTTTTGTCTCTCAGTAGCATGGATATTTGTACATAGGACACGATGTAAACAGTGGCGAACGAAAGGGCGTAATTGAGAGAATTCAACGAAACGCACTGAGGTGGGTTCCCCCTTTTTGTTTGAGAACAGTCAACATATATATTTACAGACCTCTCTCTCTCTCTCTCTTTCTCTCTCGTATTTATGAACTAGCCGTACAGTGAGGTCAACGTCCCGCTCCCTCACCGTCGCTTCTGGTCACTTTTTTTCCTCCTCCCTCTTTCTATCTTTTTTTTTTCATTTTCTTTCTCTCTTTCTCTTTTTCACTCGCTTCATCCTTGTTTTTATCGTTCACAGCTCTCACTAAAGTTGCATATGTGCAAGCACTTCTCGACGCACAGTCTCCTGTTACGCCCGACATACTCTTCGTACTTTATTCTATGTTTTATATGAGTTTTGTTTATGTATACACAGAGACGTGTGAGTATAGCGCGTCAAGGATTGACGCGCGTACGAACCTTACCACGACGTTTTCAGCCATGTTGGCTCGATAAGACCACACCGAGAACTTGTCTCCTTTTGGACCAAGTTTTCCTCCGAAGTGTCTTTCGCTCACTGGCTTTATGTAGCGTATAAAAAAACATACGTGTGCCCATCACATTCTTCCAACTTTGTCGGAGAGTCCATATTATTCGAAATATTACGAAAATGCATGATATATAAGTCAACAATATAATTAACTTAAATATGCTGAGTGAAATCGTCAAAAAATTCACAAATTACTCACTTTTTGTGTTTAATTGGACGTACATATTTACGTTTCGAAATTATCATTAATTTCTATATTAACATTCATTGATTTAAAAAACGATTACAGAAAAATAATAATACGAAAAATGTCTTTAAAATTTTAGGGACAAACATGTTCATGAATAAGGGCAAATAATGTTTTTCAAATCCAAATACAGATTAAAAAAAATGAATATGAATTCGAATATATAATGAAAAATAGTCGAAAATATAATGAAAAATACATTTTAGAGCCGTTCCATTTCAATGTATTCATAGAAGACTTTATGGGAACAGTATAATTACCTCAAATTGGTCTAGTCCAAAAATCATTTGATTCTACATGTGATATGCACATAAAGCGAATAAGAGTTTAGCACACGGAAAAGATGCATGGCTATGCGATTTTTCGCACGCAGCATCATCGAGATGAAACATTTCCGTTAGATCTCCATATGTCTCGCCTTTATAGTGCGTAGCGGTAAACTGTATAGTAAAACGTAATGGTCGTCAAGTCGTCAAAAGATGTGAGAGAAATTCGCACCTATTTTATTTTGTTTGAAAGCTCCGTTACGAAGGTTACACTTAACAAAGAAATTAATAAAATGATACAAAGTTCTGGGGCGGTTTGCATGAAGTGAGAATTAGTGCAAACGAAATTATAATTGTCTCAACCAGTTTAACATTTCCGCTGTTAAAAGTGTTTTTTTCATAAACATTTTAACAATTATACACTTTGAATCATCGTGGATTACCCATGATAAAACATAAAAGAAACACCAACTGGACTCACGAGTATGACATGCAAACATAAAAAAAAAAATCACCGAGTGTTCATGAATAATACAGACATGAAAAAATAAGGGCGACACGAGTATTACGGCGATGATTTGTAGTTTATTCGTACGTGGTTTAGCGTTGCTGAGCATACACGATCCTACGATCGCATACCGATCGTAATATCAGCGAGTTTTTGCACTCTCGTGACGCGCGCGGTCTTTATTGTTAAAACACAATCAATCGAGAGAGTCCACGCAGCGGCGTGTTGTACGATAACATGAGTGTCGAAACAAAAAAAAACTACGACTATGCACGCATTATACACGTCGGAATGATATTATTGCATTGTGACAAGAAGAGATTTTAGAATCAAAGCGATTTATTGGTTCACGGTTAATCGATTAATTAATCAATGCAATTGATTGAATATGTTCTTGTTAATATCAAGTAATATTGAGTTCAAACATTGAAATGTTTTTGAAAAACATAAAATTCTTGGGCTGTTTTAAAGGCAAAGCATGCACTAACTGTCAGATTTATTGCTGAATGCTGGCTATTGGAATTCGTGGTAGTCTATAAAATCGTAAAATGGTTTTGCACAGGAACGAGAACAGTGCGGAGCCAGAGAGCTCTCATTGCCCGAGGGAAAAGTCTGTACGAGAATGATCGGAAGAAAGAAAAGAGAGTAAAGAGTGTGCACCGTCACATTGACGGTAAATTGAGAGTGGCGCGCGCCCAAGCAATACAATATCGTTCACGGTGGTCGAGAAGCATCTTCCTTCAAGGAAGAAAGCGCAGCAACGAATGAACGAAAGACTAAGAACGCAGAAGAAGTGGAAGAAGCGAGAAAAAGAAAAAGAAATAGACAACGTGCTCGTTCCAAGCTCGTAAAATCGGGATGTTCTTTCGGGCTTCCAAGACGCCAATTCGATCGAAACTTCAATAGATGTTAAATCGCCTATGAGAGCATGAGAGCAATAAAAAAAAATCAAAGAATCAGTTATATTTGAAGAGACAAAAAAACCAAGTATTTGAAGAATAAAACTTTATACAGGATTTTTTTCTGGTGACTATTGCATAGTGAACTCGATAAAAGATGTATATATAAACGAAAAAAAGTTATATAAACAGACTCTTCGTTGTTCAGAAGTGTATTTATCAGGTGCGGATAACGATTATTTTTAATTAACGGTTTGACGGTAATTACGACGAGTTGTTAATAACGGGCGTGGATTTGTGTTCGAGAATTGCGAAAAAGATACACGTATATAATAGTAGGCGAGGAAAGAAAGAAAGACAAAGATAGAGAGAAACTGAAATAAGAAATAATATAGCAATGGGTTGTGGTGGGTGGGCGTATAAGATGCAAGAGAGTATAACGAATGACCCGTGACCCGCAAACGAAATCTCACCGTCCCGCTCCATCTTTTTGCTCAAGCAAAACAGGATCAGGATTTGTATATATATAAATATATGTCTGTATACTATGAGGGTGTATCGGAACTGCGATGATTTTCGGGCCCACGAAATCGTGACGAACGAGCCAGGTGGAAGAGCCAACCGCCCACGTCAAGAGAGACCGCGAACGATGGTCAGTTGCAAAAGAGAAAGAACGAAAGAGAAGGAAGTGGGATAAAGAGAGAAAGGATTGAAAAACAGATTAATAGAGGCTTTCAGTCACTTTTGGACTTATCTGAAGTAAAATGGACGCCCACACACATGCAAGGACAATAGAAAACAATCAAGTAAAAGGACGTAACTACAATACTCCAAAACATGTCCTTTTAGGATCCAGAAGCGATCGATCCAAAAGTTTATCGGTCATATTTGACACAGACGCAAAAGAATGTAAATCCGTTGCATTCAATTTGTAAGTATATAATTCAGCTCGAGGCAACTGTCATCATCTTCAGCACGTCACATACAAAATTCGTAAAAATATTAAACGCGCAAATATTTCCTGAGGGGTTTGTGAAACGAGTGAAAGTTGCGTCTATTAAGAAAAAAAAAACGTCATAAAGATCGGTAACCCACACAGTTTGAAGTTTGTATATGCGTAAAACGGTATTGTGAGCTCTGGCCCTTTTTCTTCTTACAAGTCCGCATAGAAACGAACTCGTGGGCTTTTCTATAGCCTCGAGGCTTGTTTTATATACACATACATACAAAATATTGACACCGGGAGATGCTTCACGAAATTTTTATCCTATATATATAACTTTCAATTGTTTTTTTTTTTTATCTTTCCATCTTTTGCTCCATATCTATTCTACGCATCTGTCCTCTTCTCGCTGAATCCTTTAGCTCCCTGGTGGGACGAGCGCGGGCGAGAGACTCGATAATTACAGCGGTATAATTACTCACCAAGGCTGGACAGCCGATTTGTCTCACGACCGCCTTATGGGATACAAATGGTGTTATTAGCGTTGTAATTGCACGGGGCTCTCTTTCGCATCGCGCCGAGTATATATTAGTAAGCCACGTTATACACACGCGATGGGGTTAGTATATTCGTATATATCAATACATTTATACGTATTTGTATGTATTCACATGTATTTAAATTTGAAAAGTTGTCGCGCGTATATACATTTTCACAAAATTCGATCCTCCCCAAAAATGTATTTTACTTCGTTCATATACCAAGCACCGATGAAAAATACGATAATAATATAAATTTACGAAAGATTTTTAATTACGATACACGCAGTTGGATTAATTATCGAGCTACCATTTAATCGGGCATAAAAAATGATTTTATAATGATATTCAACGATGATGCGTTACGACTCATTTGATAGTATACATTTGCAATTTATAACTGTTTTGTCAAGAATTTTATAATTTCATCGAAGTAAAATCATTATTTTTGATGATGAAAGAATGAGGCCAATTATGAGTGCACGGAAGATTCTGTTTATTAATTACCCAATACAGCAACTGATAAATCTCTACTGATGTACCGATCAAGCGAATCTTCGAAGTACTACGTTATACGATAATAAACGTTTAAACGTTAAAACGTTGAACACGTTTACGTAATTGTTAGCAGAAAGATGGTTTATTGTTAAAAACACTATTGTTTATATTTAAAATTTGAGTAGAACATGATGCCAATGTTTTTAGAGCTTGTTTAACAGAAACACAACTCAATCTGAATGAAAAATAAATGTGCAGTGGCATTCTCATTTTGAAGATTGGTTTAGTTGGATCATCAATCATTTGGTCGGAATGAGCTCGGAAAAAAAATTGTCGACATTTCATGCAGATTACGTCTTTCGTGAAGTTGTCTCGGTTCTCAATTACCCCGTGAAAATATATAAATATACATATGAATTATATATCACTATAACATATACCGCAGATATAACGAAACCAGCTTTCTTTCTGCGCTTGCGTCAATTAAATCTTTGAGCAGCGAATAATGATTTTGCCAAGCGGACAAATATTTTCGTAACTCACACATTCGATCTTTCTTACTCTTGCAATTTTTGTGAAGCTTGTTGGGCCTTTTCGCGAATGTTCTTATTTCGTTTATTTTTATTTGTTTTCTTGAACGTTTTTTACTTTTGTCCTTTTATTGAGGCGCGAGAGGGACAGAGAGAGAGAGAGAGAGAGAGAGAGTGGCGGTGTAAAAATTTTCGCAAGTTTTCCTTTTTACTTTTGCGGTTCTTTCTGAATGCAGAAGAGAACACGGTGGCTCAACTACATCTCGTCCCCATTTGTCCGTTTTGGGCTGCGACACCAGGGCTTAACCCGCGGGAGGTGAGATCCGTAAGGAAGAAATCTTTCCAGTTTCGGTGGTATAACCGGTTCCACACGCGCACACATATATAGGACACAGTTTTTGTCTCTACCGTGTCCACTTGTGCCCTCTCTCTTTCCCTTTTTCTCTCTTTCTTTCTTTCTCTTTATCTCTCCATGTGTCTTTTTTCGAACATTCGAAGAAGAGCGACACGAGATGCTCCTCTTTTTTTCGGTTGCCCGCGTACAACTTCGACGGCGAGATCAATTAATTCACGTCATCGTGAAACATCAATTTCTTTAATTCCCGACACTAATATAATCATCGCGCCCTCCACTCAAGCGTATTTCGTCAATATCAAAAAATCATCAGAGTGCAACCTGATTTAATTACATTTAATATAATACACTTTTTTCGTGACAAACTAGTGAAGAAACAGCACGTAGTTTCGTAGAATTTTTTTGTTTGTTTTTTATTAACTAACGAGAACAGCTTTTAATTTAATAAAAAGATTAAAAAAAAAAAAACAGAAATTCTCATAATTTAACGACAGTAACGTAAACGTCAGATTTGATGGAATCAACCAAAATTCTCGTTTTTTTTTCGTCTTTCTAGAAATCAACGCCAATGTCAATGTAAAGTTCTCCAAAAATAGTTGCACGAATCATAACATTGTAATTAAATAGCCACATTTATAGTTCTTGTCACTTTGGAACCTTGACCAAAGCGAGCTGCGAAGCTTCCGTAAGAAATACGACGAGGACTAAAAAAGCCAGTAATTATTGGCGTAATGATAGAGCGATGGTGCGGGAGTAAAGAAGAGTGAGTTCCGTAAAGAGGATGAAAAAGAATGTAAGATCTGTTTACCCTCTATTTGTGTTCCGAGTGAACCAAAAAAAAACCATCGAGTCGTTTCTAACACGTGTTCAATGCTATGATTTCCCGTTACTATTAGTTTTTTTTCCAATTTTTTTAACCCCCTCGATGTTTCTTTACGTTTTTATAGCTATTGTTTCTCAATTAGAATGAAAATTTGCCAGCATATAAGTATTGATTTGCGAATAACGGTAAAAGACTTCGCACACACGCACACAATGTATTTATATATTTGTGTGTTTAATGCGCGTTTAATATAAAAACGCTTGTATGAATGTATAGACTCTAGTGTGCTTAAAGTTTTCTCGTCTCAGACGCAGTAATAACAGCTGTTTGCACGAGGAAAGCAAGCTACTGTTGGTGCTTGATCGACCTGAGAATAAACTCACAGAAATACGCTACACGGAGGAGTTTGCTGAGACCATTGAAGAGAAAAAAATATATATATTGGTAATGGCCGCAAACACGGAGAGTATAAGAGAGAGAGAGAGAGAGAACGATGAGAGAAGAGGCGAGCGTTACAAATCTATTAACCGAAGATGCCCAACCTGGATAATTAGGTGGTTGAGGAATCTTCTCCCTGTAGTTCTCTTTCAGTCTCTATACATACTGTCTTTTACGCCTCTCGCAATTACGTGCGAGAAATATTGTATATATATATGTTGTGTAGCTTTATGTAACAAAAAGAAAATACCGATCATGCGGCGATTCTACACGGATGCCGAAGCAAAACACGAGAAGCCATAGAGAGCTGGAGAACGTCAGAGACAGCGAGGAGAGAGGGAGAAAGGGGAACAGGGGGTTGAAGAGAGTTCTCCCAAATTTATCGATCGAACGACGCGCATTAACGTCACGCTCATTTGAAGGATCGAACGATTTCGGGGAAATAAGCCGAAAGAAGACTCTAAAAGACGAAGAAGAGGGAGAGAAAAAAAAATATGAGGACGATTATCTTTTGGGCTTCTTACGCGTGAAATCGATCGAGGGACTTCCTGCTTTACCAGAAAGATTGCCATATTAGCCGTAAGATTGAGAAAAGTGTTACGAAAACCATAAAAACCAAAAAGTGTATTTTTCGTTCTTCTTTTTTTTTCAATTTAATATCATTTTAAAAAGGAGACACGTCCCTGCGAAGCTGTGGAAAAGGTTATGAGGAAGAAAACGTACGCACGTGCAGAAAGAGAGAGAGAGAGAGAGAGAGAGAGAGAGAGAGAGTTTTAAGGACGTTGTCGAACATTGTTGTTCACAGAGTGAGGAAGCACGGGGGCGGGGATTTTTATCGTGAATATTTCGTACATGATGCTCCGAAAGTGCGTTACAATGTGAAGAATCGAACATAAAAGAGAGAAGTAAAGAAACGCGCAAGAACGAAAAGATTCCTGTACGGAATGGGGGATTTTTCGAATATATAGATATACAAACTTGTGTATTACATCGTGGGGCGGTTTCACGGAGGTTTTACGAGTAAGTGGGCCGCTCTGACACGATATTTATTGCCGATATTCGTTGGTAATATAAGCACTTATCAAGACCCGAAACGTCAAGGGATGCCCATAGCACCAATACTACACAGCCACTAAACCAAGGTCGTACAACAATAATTCATTTGAATAAAATCGAAATAATGACAATCCTAATGCAAAACTCATTTGAAAAAAATTGATAATTGAATATCACGCTATAAAATTGGAGTTTGGACGTTAAAATTCGTTACTGAAAAATGTTTCTTATGGACCTATCACTAATAAACCTGCAAGCCCAACATATGTCAACGTGCAAAGATAAAGAGTGAGAAATATACACGTATCGATCACTGGAACTTAAATGATCGTATACAAAATCGTTCAACATAGAAATTGAGGTGGAGAACGCGCTTTTATCGTTTTGCATTTGTCATAAATGTATTTCACGTTGTCAGCTTGTAGTTGGTCTTTCTATATATGTACCAAAAATAAATATATACCTATGGATGTGTATTCGTATATAAATTTACGTATGTGACGCATGCACTCCGGCAAGATCTCTTTCTAGTGCGCCAGAAACGAGGGCCAAGAGTGTCTCTCTTATGCAGCGAAGAAGCTGCGAGCTCTTTTATACACGTGATGGGACATCGTAAAATTCACGAGAGAACTCTGAGGATAAGAGTCCTCTTCGGCAGTAAGCGAAAGCTCCGTGGTTTAAAATCCAAATGGTGCGACAACTACAACCGCGAACATCTTCAACCCCCCGTTCCTGCTCTTTCTCTCATCCCGCTCGCCAATTCTGATGATTATATGCACAGCTATAAAGATTGCAATTATTGCTCATTGAATTGGCGTTGAGAGTGTTGACGAGAAAAGGCAAAGACGTGCATGGTCCGCGCGTACACAACGCTGCAGAGCCAACGTCCATATAATATGCCAAGAAGTAATCTGTTGGTTTTTTCTTATTTTTCATTTATTTTTTTACGCTTTAAACGTCCGAGTAGTAATTTTTTCAAGTGTACCCGCGAGTCTTAAACACTGTGAACGACGTTTATCGACTATACATATAAGTAAAAATAAAGATTTACTCGATACTTTTTTCGGTAATTTACGAAAGTTTCAGTGATGTTTCCTCAAAGAATCGTTACCCTGGATAACGTTTTTTTCTTAAACGCACATTGAAATTACATTCTCATGATTTTGGGATACAAGTTTCGAGGGCAGAGTAAAAAAGAAAAAAATCTTTTAATTAATTGCAGTTAAAATAATATAAATATCCAAATAAAATCTAAACGCTTTACCCTACGTTGAAAGTTATCGAAAACTGAATTGTAAAAGTGTCCAAAGAAAACTTAATTCCTACGAATTTTCAAAGACATAAAAAACGTCACTTCACAATAAAAAAAAAAAAAAAAAAAACAAATCTCCACGCGATTACAATGATCCGTGATATATGTGTCAAAAGGTATAATATTTCTGTACTAAAATGATAGAATATAGTATCGTTCATTTTGTATTGTTAGGGCGTATACCGTTCGATCGTTCGCGAGGTGATTTAAAAATTTGGCACCTCTTTAACGCCGTTGAAATTTATGTTCGACTCTAAACTTGGGTATGCGAGTTGTGCTCGTGCGGTGCCATGAAAAAAAAAGATAAAGATAAAAAGACAAAAAGAAATAATGGGATATGAGAGTGAGAGAGAATTGGTGAGGGGAAGAGAAGAGCATGAAGATCTTTTAGTGCAACGTAAGGCCGATGCGGTGAATTCTCCAGAGCGGCGTCGGTGCGACGTTAACGATTCGTAAATTAAAAGCCACACGCTATTTTGTTCCGGCAGCGCAAACATGTGTGGGCAGAAGAAGTTGTCGGTTTGGACGACTCGCGTCGCCCTCACACGTAAATATATGAGCACGTGTTTGTATATATCTATACATATGTATAATATGTATCCATTTTAGACAGTAAAAGAAGAGTAAAGCATGGCCCAAACTTTCTTTGTGTCATCGCGACTTTAGTTGTATAAATATATATATATATACACATATATGTACGTTATACACACGAAAAACGAAAACAAAAACGACACGGAGACGAAAAACGCGTAGTCTCCCGCATCGCCGTAAGGCTTTGCGATATTATATATGAGATCGCGTGTGTTACCTCCGTGTGTCCCAGAAGGGATTCGATCGCAAGAGTTGCTCTCGCGGTTATTGCCCATAAGTTATCGCGTAAATCAGAAAATGGATGAGACGCGCGTGATCGCTCAAGTAGACACAAACGTACACACGCACGATGCTCCTTCGTAAATGGTTTGATCGAAATTTCATAGTGGCAGAGTTTTCTTATGCAGGAATTAAAATAAAAGCATGAAAAACAAAGAAAAAAACATAAATAATGTGGATGCTTTTCGATGATGATGGAAGAGCTGTGGTCTGAGATTACAAGCACGTGTTTATATTGCAACAAAGTTTGCGCATTCCAATCAGGAACTCAAAACGCCGACCGGTGTGTAGATTTTTATTTCGTTACCTGTCAACTCGTATCTTCATCGGACAGGTGTTTAAAAAAAATTGCATGCACACGTATAACAACTCAAACAAGGACAAAAGGAGCAAAAACGTTGAGATTCCGTATGCAAAAAATATTTTTCTCATTCCCATATATTTTGTATGTATATTGTACGAAATACACGTGAGAAAGGAACGATACAAATAAATCGCAAAACAGCGAAACATATACGTAATTAAATATCAAATGAATAATAATTGATAAATAAATAAAGATACTTTAGTGCGTTAACGCGTGTGGAAGAGGTCAAGAAACGGTGTTGCGAATAAGACGCGTCAGTATGAGAATTTGCCTATGAATATATTTCGATCGAAATTATTTAGGTGGCTTGTGGGCGTCAGACAAGAGCAGAAGATATGTTTATTTTTTTCTCTTATCGTCCTTTCTCACCAAGTTGGGGTGGGAAATGAATTTTTAATTGAATGCACAGACCTTAACCAGCTACGTCCACGGGGGGGATATCTCACGTACTCATGGTACTCACTTTTTTCACTCTTTCTCTCTCTCTCTCTTTCTCTCTCCTTCTTTCTCCTCCATATTCTACGTATTGGTCATATATGCAATATAATATGTATGTGTATGTGAAGGGATACATTCGGAGGCAAATTAATGTCGTCCGTGTATACGAGGGCGCGAGCGATGGGCCATTAAATCCATGAGGATGCTAAATATGCTGATTCGCTTCGCGCTGCAGGTGGTAGTCAGATTGCGGGGGCGAAGAGTGTGCATACAGAGAAGCTTGAACGATTTCGGTTGAAGTTTCCACTTCGTTCTCATTCACTCAACTAAAAGTTTCGATCTCTATAATGTATTCTATATATATATTGTATGTACATACATATTTTGACAATTCCATGATATAAACGTAGGCTTTAATTACGAATCGTAACCTCATGGTTTTGTTTTGTCTTTTTTCTTATTTGCGTCAAAAATATTTAAAAAATGTAAATAAAATAATTTTCGCATAATGAAATTTATTGTAGGCACAAAACGATAAATATCAAGAGATTCAAAAATGAGAAACTACGAAGATAATAGTGTAGGATGAAAATATAATTCTACATTAATTCTATAATATTGTACAACGATAAAAAACAAAAGAGTGTGAAATATCGCGAAGAAATACGACAAATTTCACGGCTTCAAAATTGTAGATGTGATCGAATAAAAAAAAAAAAAAAACAACAAAAAAAAAAGTCATTCGACAGCCACAAGTTTTGCTCGATCAAGCAACGGATTTTCTCGTCCGCATTTACATAAAACAGAAGGAAAGTTGAATAAATATGGCGGAAAAATGCGGATATGATCGAGCACGGATAGTTTTTGTGGAATAAATTCCAACGAATGACCTATTCATTCGGGAAACAAGGTATAGAAAGCTTCCTCAAAAACATTCCAACAATTCGATGGAGCCTCGATGAAATTCTTTTTTTTTTTTTCTTTTATTTTCTTTCTCGAGTCTCTTCCGCGCGGAGAAAGTTCTTGGAATCGGTAATATACCACCTCGATATAATCGAGTGTATGGGGAGCGTGTTAATTAGCAATTGATGGGCGTGTAGCTTTGATAATTAAAATCGTACGAAAAATTCTTTATTTATTAGACAAAAATCAAATTCAATGATAAAGAGGGCGTTGTTCATGATTATGGGTCAAGGTTGAGACGAAAAAATGTGTCAGTGACATTAGTCAAAGGTTTTTTCTCATCGTACCACAAGAATGCCTAAGTTATACTCATCTTGCACTTTACCATCGTACACATTTACTGCATACACACACGTGATATATGGCTTATTGGCATACGCGAATTCTTCATAGCACATATTTTAACGACAAATATATATATGTATATTCATATATAGGAGTATATCGTAACACATACGGCCACACCCCATGCCCAGCCTTTCAAAAGATAGCAAACGATTATTAATGTTCCAAGAGTCACGATGACTTTTGACCTGCGAGCTGGCGATCGTTTTCAGACGAGAGAATATATTTTAAAGGGCCGGAGGAAAAAATCTCACGAATCGAAAGACCAGATGATCTTGTGTGGAGATGCCACGATATAATTATTCGCGAATTTGTATGACCGTCATGAACGAAACATTGTCAGGTGGCTTCGCCTATAAATATTTCTATAAAAATTCACTTCCGTCAAAAAGCAAAAATTCCGAGGAACGAATTCACGAATTGTTTAACAAATTCGCACGTATGGGATTTTTTTCTCACTAGAAAGAAAATCATGAAAAATGACGCACAATTGTATATATGTAGAATAAATGCATAACCATTTTTTCAAAGTTTCTGTTTTAAAAAGCAGATTGTAAGCAAATCCTTTCAGAGAAAAATACGAGAGATAGTAAAGTTTGGGAATTCGAAATCGTCGAGATACGGGACTAATTTGCGTAAGGCGCTACCGAATAAATTTTCGGATTCAAATAAACGAAAAAGAAAAGAAGGAGAAGAAGAAGAAGAAAGAGATGAGGGGGAGACGAGGAGAGATGGAGATCGAGAGAACAAGATCGGAAGCCGTACCTCGTGGTAGCATCTCGTCCGAGAGGATACGCGCGATACGAGATATCCTTTCTGCGGTAAACTTTTGCACAAGATATCCCGCTATATGGTGTAAGAAAGAAAAAGAGCAAGAGAGATAAATATAAGGAAAAAAAGTAGAAAAAAAAAACCTAAATATCGTTGGTGTTTGTGAACAGCATTAGTGCGTACGCGGGTAAAGAATTGGCGATGAAGATTCCGCGCGCGGTAGTCCGGACAAGTTATTTGTGTGCGTTATACGTATTACGCGGGATCCGCGAGAAGACTTTACGGTCAATTTATACTCGAGCGTATTTTCTTACAACTCCCAACTTGCCCGATACATGCGTATTTTTATGAATTTATGTATGTGTATATATAATATAAGTATATATGGATATTTATATGGTAACTCACCCGCGCTTACAAGTTTTAGCATTGGAGACAAGCAAAAGCGCGCATTGCGGCGCGAAAGACTATAACGGAAAGGAAAGCAACTTTTGTGAGTATTTATATCGTTTATGTGGGGTGATTGTAACCGAGCGTGTGTTATCGGTGTATTCTACATGTTTTTCCATACGTCTCTATGGCTACGATGTTTTTCGCGCCCCTTTATAAGGCGTAATATTCAATATTGCGTGTAATACAAGTTTTCAAGAGTATAGAGGATATATATATGAGCCAAACAAATACAATGCGATTTACTTCATCTGGTTTCTTATATAGAGAATAAAACGCAATAAAAATCAAGAAAAATAATATAAAAATAATGTAAACACGCGCAAGATGCATTTTTATGTTGAATGTGTACGCTCGATTGCCACGTATATACATGTATCTACGTATATGGGAAGATTTAATTTTATCGTGCGTGTCTCTGCTGCTGGACGGCGTGGATATAATCCACCGAGCAAATAAAGATAATATCCTGCTTCGCAATATCGAAAGACCAACTGTGCAGGCATCGTACATGGCACGCCCCTGTGTATATCGAACATGAAGCACACAGGTGCATTTACGAGCCGCCACCACCACTCGTCGCACATTTGCCGACACGGCTTCGCGCGATAACGCAACACAAAAGAAAAATGCATTTTTATGTTTTATTTCAATGGAATGTCATGCCTATCAAAATGATTAAGAAGAATAAGAAAAAGTGGTGGGAAAAAAAGAAAAATATTAATCAAATCCAATGAAATACCATTCAAAAGCTTTCATTTAAGACGATCGATGTACGATTCAAAAACTTTGATTTTTCCACACGATTGAACGCGATTTTCGTTGAAAAATATTTTGTGCAAATTATTTCTAGAGTCACTAGGATAATGTAATTTTTCGTTACACATTAAGTTTAAGCTCGAAAATGAATTCCAATGAAATCGAACATGTGTATTTATATAATTTAAATAAAACTTCTTCATACACATTTAATAGCTGAATAATTAATTTTTAATCATGAAACAATTATGATTAAGAAACATTGTGCAAAGACTTACCATGAAAACCATGAACCTTGATTGCAGGTTGGCGCTCCCGATGTAAGTCAGCGTTTCCAGCCACCGGCTCTCAAGCGTGGGGAAATTCCTGCGCCCGCTAATCTTTCAATTTCCCCTCAGTGATTATACAATATACATAAACAAATATATATATATATATGTGTATGTAAATGATCTTTAGCTTTTGATCTCACAAACACTCACTCTCACGTTGAACACGATAAGAAAAGTTTTCCGACTGACGAATAAATTCTCAAAGTTTGCGGCTCGTTCACTTTTCACGAACAATTGTTAACTTTTGGAGTTCCCGACGAAAAAATAATCAGTTATGATAATTTACTTTCTATTTACGATATTTATCAACGATTTTATATTATTCACGATCGATTATCACTATGCATACAGCTCGATAGATATGTCTACGTAGGTTTAATGTATTTACTGGCTGTCTACTGGCTTCTGATTGGCATACTGGCATAAATACTGGCCCGTTCGGCTGTGGATATCTGAAACATTAATAAAATAACAACAAGAAAAAATCAAAATATCAATAAAACAAATGAATAGATAAAAAATAAATTTTTTTTTCGATCGATCATACGCTTTGACACATTGTTTTTTATGCATTTACGTGCAGTTTGTTCGTTAATCTTAATAAGTGCAAGCAAATAAATAATATGTATGCTTTCACATATCATTCGAATCATTGGACCGAGGGCAATAAAATTTATCTTTGGAGATAGGCGTTGCTTACATGTGTATCAATTTAACTTGGAAGTAAAGAGGCTGAGTCCGCCCGTACAAAGGTGTGTGCTATTGCCCGAGTATTTAAATGGCGAGAGTAAAAAAAAAAAAAACGAAAACAGAGCAGAATTTCTCGATTTATTAATTTATTGCATACGCAACATCGTTACATATGAGTACGTGGTCGTGACACGCAAGAAAATTTTTCAATTCTTTCAAAGTACGTATAACGTAAATGGTTGAATCGACAGCTCGATTCGATGATATATGATGCCGGTATTATCTCTATTTAAATATCTATCTGCGATACTAATTAAACGTTTTAGATTATAGGATTTTGAAAAAGTATTTCGGTTGATTGACACGATGGTTGCTTTCTTCACATACGAAAATACTTCCATTATTATTTTTTTTTCCGAATCACAAACAGTGAAATTTTCTTTTCTCTTTGCTGTTATCAAGATGCTTTCCGTCAGAAAAGAAAAAAAACGATTATCTCTATACAAAAAAGATACAACAATTAGTCGTCAGTTTGCACGATCTTTGAACCAGGAATCTTGAGATTTATAAAAATCAAGATTTATCCCTACATTGGACGCCATTCTTCAAATCTACCAAAATCCTCTTCGAAACTCTACAATCAAGACTACATCAATCAATTGGTAATGGAAATATGATGATTCGATTATTTTTTGCTACAGAGGCCGAGAGCATTTTACATAGGAGCGGAAGATAGCGGTTGCTTTCAAGTTTTGTTTGGCTGATCCAAGTGTTTGTACATATTCTAGTTGCGAGTAAAGAGTCATGAAGCGTAGAAAAGACACAAACGTTTTGACTTCAACATGAAGCAACTGGTGTCTTTTGCGAGACCAATTTAACAATTTTAAAGCGATGAAACGACCCTGACATGTGGAGTCCCTGAATCGTAGCTACCGTTTATTCCGAGCGTATATAAATATAAATATATATACGTTAGAGTACAGAAAAAAAAAAATATGTACCGTTTATTTCTTAGCAAAGAAGAGGCTAATGATGCGGCGCCATAAGGCGAGAGAATCTCGCGAATGAAAATGCACAATAACGTTTCAGTCTGAGCGGACAGTTGCATTCAAAGAAGTTGCTATAAAAAGTAAAAAAAAGTTTATAAAAAACAAAAATACATCCAGTGTGAATGGATAACGCAACATTCAATCAACGCGTGAATTTACCGCGTGCTCCAACCATTTCCTGAAACTAATTCAATGCATGAAATCTGCATAACTGTAACAATAAAATATAGCGATGTCATTGTAAATCACTTCTAAAGGTGGGACAATCGAGAAATGACAATTTAACAAAACAAAACAAAAATCTCCGTCAACCGAATCGAAATTCGAACAAAATCGAGATACGAAAATTATTCCAAATGAAGAATTTGACGTATTGCGTCTGATTAATGTCATTAGCCCATAATAAAATATGTAAGAAAAAACTTTTTTTTCTTTTTCAGTCTCTATATGAGACAGGAAAAAATAGTCTCTCTCGTTACGTATATTTGCCAAATTTGGTCAATCCTATAATTTATCGTACAAGAGATATAGATTAACGTGTATACCAGTGGCAGCAAAGCCTGCACAACAATTTATATATATATATATATATGCAATAGTTTCTCACGAGCACGGATATTGTGATCCAGTTTTAATTAGACACATGCAAAGAATGCAGCTGTCTCTGATCTGGTGTGGAAAAATAACATTGACGAAGGAAGAAAAACGAAATGTTTGCATCGACTAGAACTTGGTTGTAGAGTGAGTCGAATTAATATTGGCTTAAGGCCTATGATTCGTGGGACGAAAAGGGTTCGAGTACATATCCACCGGTTATTCAGGTTCGTTACTCATAGATCTCTCGTAATTGTAACGTACGCTCGTCACAGGTGTCGTTCACTGAAACAACTTCACTCGGACAGTACGACAAGAGACTACAAGATTTATACAATAAATAAACTGGAATAAATACATCAGAAAAAAGTCATTGTTAAAACTATTATTTCCAGTTGGATTGAAAGCAAATACATTGTCAAATTATGAAGAAACTCTGTACAATTTGACAACGTGCATCAGGCGCAGAATAATTCGAATAAAAAATTCTGCTAACCATATTTTACAAACTGCTCAAAATCAAGAATCGTTAAATTTATTTTCAAGTTTACTTCTCATTTGGATAAATGCATGTGCATTGCCTTTACATATGTCAGAATCAACACCAAGGAATTTATGAATGAAAGTAGAACCGCACGCGTACAAAGTCGTGGCAACAGAGTCGATGACAACGAAAACGATGGTATTGGTGGCGTCAGCTAAGCGAAAGTGACCTGTAGAACTAGCCACCACGTCCGCACACGTGCCTCTCTCAATCCTTTACCTGTACACGAGCGTCTAGTTAAGTCTAAAAGAAAACGGGACACGCCCGCGTGCACGTATAAAAAGTTCGATTCAATTGATACGCGTGCGCACTTGCGACACTTTTTTTGGGATAATTGGAAGCAATAAATAAATATAAAAATCAAATTTAAAAAAATAAAAAAAAAAAAAAACAATTCTAACGAGCCGAAACGAATGAAATAAAAATTATTGAGTGCCGGTAGTAGAGGAGGATATACGAGTTAGATTGTGGCGTGAAAAGTCGTAAGGCTTCATAAGTTTTCTCTCGTATATAAGAGAAAAAGAGATAAATGTATAAAACCAAATAAAATAACGATTAAACGCTCGTAATAGCCTCCTATATAAAGTTAATACACGCTCGAAAACAATGCCATTGTTGTATGAAAAAGCTTAGTAAGATCCGAGCATGCGAATATTTCTGCAATTATTTCCGTTTTTAACTTATTTCCATTTTTTTTTCTTTTTGCTTTTGGAAATAATTCAAGAATGCACCTGGCAATGCAGCAGATGATGCAGTTATTTTTTTCTTTGTTCGATGATTTTTACTTAGATATCGTATAGAATTGAATAATAGCAGACTGTATATTCGCTCTTGTTCCATATAGTCATTTATTTATTTGGACATATTATCCGTACATCGTAATATAAATAATCGCAGAGACCGAAGTGGCCAATTGAAATAGCGATCATTATTGTACTCCCGGTATGAAGCTCTGCATTCCTTTTGATGCTACAATAACTTGATTGGCTATATTCTCGCAATAAATCGATCGAATTTATTTACCTTCCAGCAAATTGTGCTTGTATTTGAATTCTTTTCTTCTAATTTTTCCTCGGACACTCCGTTTCATGAATAAAATTATAATAAATCGAAACGATTTAATAAAGATATCCAGGAATCTTTATGTCTGGGACTAATCAAAATATAACATTATGAAACTTTAGTAAAAATTCCGAAACCGTTTGTTCTCCTCGACTTTTCCAAACGATGACAACGCTCAAACCACATCATAATATATGCTCATTTCTTTGAATTCGTATAATATTTACGAATTTTTAAAACCTGCTGCTGCGTTTATTTCATACTATAGCGGATTTAATTAATCAATGAATCGATTTCATCATTAAGCGCTATACATATATCCGTTTTTTCATCATACATCGATTATTATATAGCGTCAGTATGAATTTCGATGCACATATATATTATAAAGAAACAAACGGGGTTAACGAACTGTCCGGTTCTCGTTTTCATTCTTGCGAGTAAATAAATAGCAATGAAAGTAATGCGAGGTAACACGTCCCTTGGTCGTAACATCGACACACGATATTACCACTGTGTATTATAGTTATATACATGTATTTGTCTATATATATATTTATAAACATACATATATATGTAATGCGATTTTACCTGCTGTCCAGGCTATAGCATGCGTGCGTCGAGACATTAATAAACTCTTTCTTAGCGAGAGAGGAGATCGCTTGGAATTGCTCGTTCGGTCTCGGTGTGCTTTGACATTAATTTGAGACCTGTCCAATTGAGATCTTATCGATTTATTTCGAAATGCTCGAGAGCAACAGGCACGGCCAGATCGAGCTACTTTCCTACATAAACCTGGCTCGAACTATCTTGTGTTTTATATTGCGAGTAAACGAATGTGTCCTATACGTATAAATACAAAGGAGGCACGTTTCAGAGGACTATATAAAATCACTATGTATATTTATATATATAAATCAGTCAGAACTTAAAAATAGAAGAAGACGGAAACGAGGAAATCATCAAATAGTAATTGACAGTGGTAGCTTAGCACTATTTTTTTTTGGTCTCTTGTTACGTAAAGTTGAAAGTTTGATGTCAGTGGTTCTTTCGATTATCGCGAAGCTTAGATATCCATGAAAATAACAAAATAGAAAATAAAATAATAAAGTTGTCAATTCCGAAAAATCATTGTCACCGAGCGATTAATCGATGTTCACAAGAAAGAATAGAGAAAAACTTCGAACTATTTTTAACTTTTTATTTCGTTACATGACAAAATTGATTGCCAAAAATCAATCGAGATTTTGTATAGTTGTGCTGACGATCATGTGATATAAGAAGAAAAAACGATAAAAAGAAATTAACAACGGATCGTCATGCATTTTTGACACATGTCCATCAGTTCCAATAATGTGACTAAACTTGAATTTACGAATAATCAAAGTAGCCCAAGATATGACGAGCCAAAGCTTTTGTCGCACTATCTAGATAACGTCCTCGAACTTTCGTAATAAACGGTCATGGTCGATCGTCGAGATTTCGCTTTGTTAACTCACGACGATAAACTCGTCATAACGAGACTTCGATTTCTCACTGACCAAATCCACAAAAGACAAATAGAGACGAACTTCAGATGAAAAATAAATGTTTAAACAGTGTATTTAAAAAAAAAAAAAATCAACTTTTTCATACATCCTGTTAAATAAGAATATTTTGTCATTACAAAAAGAAAAGAAAAAAAAGTCCTAAGAACCAACAACATTCAATTCTTAAATGATCGTCACGATGGAATCGTATCTATAAATAATGAAAAGAATTGTGTAAATGATAAATGATATAAATCAAACAAATTCAACGACTCCACTGTTACTGTAACAATGAAAAAGAGGATTTAGAGTTTCTTTCTATACGTCAAGTACGTTATTTACTAAATCCATGAGATTTCAGAGGTGTGGTAAGAGTGCAGTGCACCGGACAATAGTTAGAAGAATTAGTTACGGAATTTATCATGAGAGGTCGTTGCGTTATTTTACTCTATATAGAGGCAAACATTAGAACGCATGAATTTCCGATTGGTTGAATGGGTATTAAAAATACAAGCTTTCTTTAAGTCTGACGTAGCGCCATATAAGATTCTAAAACACTTGTGTTTCTTTTTATTTTGCATTTATAGTATACCACACAGTGTTTTCTTCGGAGCATATATCCATGAATGCATATATGCACCTATGACACACGTATATTTGGTTCTTGTGTATACGAAAACACACTAAGGCATTTAAAAAAACTGTTTTGCCAAGATCTTTGGTACACATATACAAAGGATATACATGAGTGATTCGACTCTTTCCACGTTAGAAAGATGAACGAGCGTTGGTCATTAAATTTATGCTCTTTAAGTGGCGGTTACTGGATTTCTTAAAGGGGAAGGCCGAAACGCACGATCGACGATCGTCCCGCGCGCAAAGAGGAGGATACCAACACTGCATAAGTGGCTCGTGTATAAAGAGAGGCCAATAGGTACTTCTATGTTATACATGAAAACGAATGAGAATAACCAACTAAATATGTACAACGATATAAATGAGCGAAAAACAATTCCAAGTTGGGACACGAGACCAAAAGAATAAAATCTGAACATCATCGTTGAGGCTAAATATATAACATGGCAAATCCCCATATTCGAGTAATAACATATTCTCCATAATACGCCTATATCCTTGAGGTATATTTTCATTTTTATTTTTTTCAATTTATTTTTTTCACTTGGGTTAGCTGGATCGCGCCACTATTGTCAAATATCTCGTAAAACAACGTAGAATAATTGCAAGTATTGAGAAATATTGTGAATATCCAAAGCCAGAGAGAATACGAAGAGGTTGTAATTTCGATCATCCCTTCAATTCATAGTGTTATTTTATGCATATATGAATATGGAGACGGGAGGTTCGATAGTTAATGGATACGTATATAAGAGAGGTCGGTATGGTAAACGAGCAGTTCGTATGCGGAAAGGAGGTCTCTCGTCTAGTATGACCTATGTGAGCTCTATCCATGTGGTAACGAGACGAGAAAAAAGTGAGAGAGAGACCGAGAGAGAGAGAGAGAGAAAGAGAGAATGATGCCTGTGTATATAAATCTAAGAGAAAAGCATTTGCATATGGTAAAAGATGCTGCGTGAAGAACACGTTTAGCCACTCCCTGTAGTGTTTTTCTTCACGAGGGACATACAAAATTTTCTCAAGCTAAAGAAGAACCGACGCCCGTCATGACGAAAAGACAAGAAAATTTTCTACGTTAGTTAGAGAATGTTTATGGCATCAAATCAAATTTGTTACTTTCGCATTCGAGCGTGAGTCTTCTATGAAAACATTTTTTTTTTTTTAATCTCTTTTAAAAAATTATTTTCCCAATGGGTCAATTTCAATTTTTTTTTCTTCCTCGTCTTGTCTGTGAGTTTGTGTCACAAAGTAAAAAAAAGTACAAAGTAGAAGTTGAATGTTGCAAAGAAATGTTTTGATTAATATTTTTTTCAAATTGAAACTTAATATTTTCTTTAAAAATTTGAATTAAATAAAAAAAATATTGAATATTGTTGGAAATTTCAAATAAAAATTAAACTTCTATCATTCGTTTCAACCTGTTTTCCTATCAGTGCAATTTGAAAGAAAAAAAAAAAATACCGTGACAGATCGTAAGAGCCGAGAAACTCGTACATGGGCGTCACACGTATACGCTGCTGAACCGGAGATTGCACTTGGTTGATTGTGACTTAGGAAGCGCAATCATGGCGCTGTACGTAATACAATGAGCGGGCTGGGTCGTATCGTTGGGTGTGCGTGACTCGAGTGCTGGGACCATTTATTTAAGGGGACTTTGCCCTGACAACGACGAGGCCGACGAATCTGTGATAGTTAAATTAGCTGATACGCTCTGGTCAACTGTCCAAGAGACTCTAATCCATAAGAAAATAAAAAAATTAATGTGTTTTTCGTATGTCCAATCCGTCATCGATGCAATGCAACAATCGCCCATAGAACTAACAAAAATTCCGATAGTTTTTCCAATAAGTTCAATTTTTTCGTAATTTACATGAAAATTGTTACGAAAAAGTATAAAAATCTTTAAAAATAAATTTCAGTAATGTCAATAAATTGCTCAGAAAATATAAACGTAAAGAAAAGTCGCGATGCAAATTGATTAAATAATTAAAATTGTGTACATTTATCAAAATTCATATTATAAGCCCACGATCCAGGCTGCAAAATTTATTTGTACGTTGTATCCACAAAGTAAAGTTTATGTCATAATTGATAGACGAATACGGAATGAGAATTAAAAATAAATCTGACAAATTATTTCCCGAAGGGTATAAAACGTTCGGGTTAACAAAACGGTGTCAAAAACAGCAGCGAGATCTCAAGCGAGCGTGTGCATCTCAAATATGACAAGAAAATTTATCGTATAAGAGAAAGAAAACGCGGTAGGATCAAAACTTTCCTAGAGTAGCTCGCGGTAGCCGCCCCGTCAACGCGCGATCCCATTAGCCCGCATTGTATGCTAATGAGTACGCGCCGCGGTTGTCGCCTGCCTATATATATATATATACGTATATGTGCATATATGATTTGCCCTTACATTTATATGCATATATATAGATTACTATGAGCCACTGTTTGCTCAGCAAATCAGTGATTCTCAACCCGGTTCAACAAATTACTGCAGTTAAGAATAAGCAGAAAAATCATAAAAAATTAATAAATAGCTAAAAAGTTGAATAACTCGGTATAATAACCCACGAAACAGCCGAACACATACAGAAAATATTACTAATTTCACTAAAATAAACCCTTAGCAATAGACTTGAAGTTAAGAATCCTTAAGGCAAATAGTTATTGCAGAGTTCAAATTCGATGACGTAATCTTTTAAAAATTGAACCTATCGATGGATGGGTTAGAGGACGAAATGAAATTTCCATTTCAAAAATACATCAAAATGGCACAACTCATGCTAATTTTAGTGAATCGTTTACAGAAGTAGGAAACTCGTTTCTGTTATAGAAAAAAAAAACATACACACACCCAAATATATAGTCATCAAAATATACGAATGCAAATACAAATATAATGATAAATATATGTATATCGTATGTCGTGTGTAAAGTAGTCGCGTGCTAGACGGAATTTATTCCGGTCGTTTGGCGAGTATAACCGAGGGAGAGAAAGAGAGAGAGAGAGAGAGAGAGAGAGAGAGAGAGAGAGAGAGAGAGAGAGAGAGAGCGCGAGAAAGAGCGATAGATCTGATTAATAGCTTAATCGTTTCGCGCTTCTTTCCTGCTTCCACCCAAGCATCGCGAAGCATCAGCAAACGGGAGCGATATAGCATTATAACAGCACACACTCGGGCGTCACCGTCATACCATCCGGTGCTTATGTGTTTATATATATATATATATATAGAAAAACATACGAGGCACTCGGGATCTTTCTCTCGCACCTCCCACGGGCGATCTCGATCATCGATAATTTCCTATCTCTTTTACACTTTGATATAGCCTGTCGCGTCGATCTCGTCACGGTAGGTATATATATATATCAGCGTAATATGTGTGTATATGTGCATGAGCGTACATATTGGTTAGAGTTGCAGCTCGTTGGGCTTTCCTATCGATCGTATGTCACCAAGAGGCCCGATCAACGACGATGATATAGAGCGAGCAATATTTATAAAGGGGATATATCATTATAGTAAACACATTAATAAATATATATATATACGACAATTTAAAAGTCTCCAAGAAATAATATCATATTGATAGGTCCGATGAGATACGTGGCAACTGAATTGTAGAGAAACAAAATTATAAGAATAGATAACTGTTGATCATGTTTATAAAGAAAGGACAGAAATTACATTTTTAATTGTATTTTTATGGATGGTGAGAATTAGACCCTTGTTTCTTCTTTAAAAGTAACAAAATAAAACGATTATTCAGTGATAAACAGACCTCTTTATACTTCATATCTGCATCACATAAATAATACTTCGTTCTTGACAGTAATGTTCATATTAAGAACTCCTCGATGGATATCGTTGCGATGAATAATCTATAAATTATCATCGAACGCATATTATCGTTCGATTACTTGTAAACTATGAGAAGGCGAATGTATTAACCAATTAGGCGGTGATAACATGTCGTTTTGGACAGTCGTCTGTCCAGAGATCTCTCTATCTCTACGAAGTAATGTGTTAAAGGTCTATATACTATGAACGTTTGTATATTTAATACTCTAGTCGAGCGAAACATCATTTTTCCATGATGGTATACTATTTATTCGTGTGAAATCATCGAACCATGTCGTCGGTAAAATACAATAATCTGATAGATGAATGTCTTTGTAACATATATATAAATATATTCGTAGATATGTATCGCAGAAGGCCATTTCCATTGTTCCGTTTTGCTTTGCATTTTTTTTTTTTTTTTAATGTCATAACTGCGCTCGGGGATGACCCGAATTGTTAAACTCTATAAATTACGTCAGACATGGAAACGAAATCACTATTCCCTCGTGCGTGTACCCTGTACGAAAGTACAGAATATATTTTCTATCCTTAGAATATGATTTTATTTAACTTTTCCCTTATGGATGCAGGGGATGAGGGACCAATACTACGTCCAGCTTTTCTTTCTCGCATCAATCACTTTGCCTTTCTTTTTGCTTCTTTCTCGTTCTATCGTTTTTCCCTCAACTAAATGTGTTCACTTTTATTTCTCTCACTAATCTGCTCACCTAATAAAGCATCTTCTGCTGCCTCGGGGCTTTGATCCTGAACGTCTTTGAAGGAAGGCTCGGGAGCTTGGGATTGAGAAAGGACGAGAGAAAAAAAAGCGAAGAAATCATGCATATGGATAAATAAATACGTAATATAAATGTAGATATTTTTTTCGTATAACCGGAGGCGTATACAAAAAAATTAAGTACAACATCACAATCGTCGTCTTATCGTTTCTATGAAAATTATTCGCCGAACGATGTGGGATTACTGTTGTGAAGGCTTCGAAAATAAACATAACATTAGGAACGACGATATGCTGTACGAAATTCGTATTTTTTTTTTTTGTTTCACGTGAGACGCAGAGTCAAAACACTGTCAATTTGAGGATATAAGACTCAGAAAAAAATCCATATGAATATAACAGTGAATTAGAAATCAAAAATGGAGTTTACAAAATTTTCAAACACAGTAAAGTTGCGAACATACATCTGCCAACCAACTACAAGTATCACAGCTCGTGCTAAAATCATCCAAATGAAAACCCATCGAGAAAAAGTATATTGAAAAAAAAAAAAAAAAGTTCTCAAACAGGTCAAATCGATAAAAATTAATCAAATTTTCTATGTTCACGTATTGTGGGACCTCCGGTAACTTGTAAAAAAAATGATGACTTCAATAAAGCGTGTATCTAGAAAATCTACACTAAATATATGAAAACAATAATTAAATAAATCGTAAAAAAAAAATCTCGAAAAAATCCATGGTTGGATAAAGATTGGCGCCACTTGATATCTGGACTGTTTAAAGCACTCTGTGCAGAGACACAAGAAGTTTTATGTGCTATTACAGTTGATAAATATAGTATACAGTTCATGTGTAGCCGACCTCGTATAAACCATTGTTACACACAAATCCACATTATATACACATGAATATAGTTATGTTCATTAATATGTGGGAGTTGTATACCAGCAGCATCTATATTTCAGAGATGTTGGTATTGGTTTAAGGATCGTGGGTGTGGTCATCACGCGCTATGGTCATCGCCATATCTCTCTGTTTCTCTTGCTTCCTCTCTCTCTCTCTCTCTTTCTCTCTCTTTCTCTCTCTTTCTGACAGTCTCGTCGTGAGTGCGGAAGATTCTCGCGGTCTCACGATTCCACAAACGCTCGCGATCTCTCGCGTTTCTCTTCATCTTTCTCTTCAGTTGTTAAATATTGTTCAGTAATATTGCAAAATTTATACAGCACTATTTTACGAGCGTTCTAATAGAGACATAAATATAAAAATTCATATTAGTGAATCAAAAAGTTTCTCCAATTTATTTTCTCAAATAAAAAGCGATATTGTATTTAAAACAAACGAAAAGAAAAAGCCGTTAGAAAATACCAAAGCCATAAAAGCTCCGTACACGTTCGATTGATTGGTGAAAAATACTCGTACGAATGTAACGCACGTGCAAGTATGTCTCTGTACCTCCTGCTGTGGTGTCGGGTGATTACAACTCGTGAAAGACTCGAGTCTTAAGAACTGAAGTTCAACGCGCGCAAGTAGGTTAATCTCCACGTTTGGTTCGACGCACAAATCAACGAAATGCAATGATATATCAAAAAAGTGCCAACAAAATTATCAATACGCTATGTATCGAAATTAAAATGCCAAACATTTTCATTTGAATAAATGCACTGAGAGAAAAAAAAAATTTAGTGAACGAAGAAAATTCATAACATGGGACGAAAATATGGTCAATGCAACTATTTTTTTGTTCAATCACGGATCTACATCATTTGATTCAACAAAAAAATAGTTCAATTGACCATGTTTTCGTCCAACAAAATGAATTTTTTTCTCAGTATGCGAGCATGGATCTCGAAATCATTAATTAATATCATAATTAAAAATTGTGATCAACACAATATTTGTTTCTTGGACAATGTCATTGGTAATCGAGATAATTCGTTTGTTTTTTTTTTTCTTCTTATTCTATGCAAGACAATGACCGTGCAAGGGGAATTGACACGTAAAACTGTGTCGTCACGTTTATATACGTACTTGGTGCTCAGGGAGAAGAAAATCTCTCGTAAGAATGGTAATACATATGTATACCCATAAATGTACATATATAGAAATGTATATATGTATATAAATGTACATAAATCGAGGCCTGAAGTTATAGAGTATAAGAGATATTTGTACGTGCAGTAGGATGACGGTGGACGGATTTTATTCCCGTCGAAAACCGGATTCGCGAGCGGCATGACTGTTGGCATTGCCAATGTGTATTGTGTATATATATATATATACATATACACATGCGTTTACCATTTCTATATATTGTGTGTGCATTTGCCGGGCTATGCTGGCCGCATGGTCGACCGCATTTGCGCGAGTCGATTGCGAGAGAGGCGCGCGCGACATTATTGTGATCGATACACGGGGGAACGCCCATGGAGCCTTATATCGTAGTTCCAAATGAAATGTATATACATATATAGAGTACAATATGTATGTACAAACATGTGTAATTAGACAAAGTTATTTAATCAGGTATTTGCAATGAAAACAACAACGAAAATTCAATTCATAATTAATACGATTTTTATTACTTTATTTCATCGCTCAATAAAATGACTTTTCATTTGTAAAACGAAACGGTTCAAAGGAAACATCACGAAGAATTTCTATGCTGAATGTACGTGAGCCTATGAAACTCTTGGAAAACGAGAATGAAACGAAAAAAAAAATAAAAATAAACGAGCTCAGGATCACGAATCAATTTGTCACGAGTGGGTTACTCTTGTCACCGCCGAATATGACGTTAATACGAGCGGCTATTATGATTTGTGAGAGATACGAAATTCCCGATCGTCCAGCCTGAGGGCAAAGATTTCCATGGCGACGTATCGATATATGCTTTCGCTTCACTTTTGTACAAACATCGACTCGAACCGCCTGTCTTCCATGTGTCGACACATGTATATAATTACAGCACGACCTGTCAACATAGATCCGACTCGGCGATAGGTATGATACTCTGTATTGATGACATTAATTACGAAAACAAAAAAAAAAAAGTTCATCGATTCGTCATTCATTTTTTCATGGTTAATAAATTTTTATGAAAAATTGTGTTGGAATAATAGTTGATATCAGAACTGACAAGAAATCATTAGAAAGTGATCGTAACATAAAAACTCGAGAAAACAAAAAGTTTAAATGTGAAAAAAATGTATCGATAAATCGACCTACGTCGACGAAACTAATTCAATCATCAAAATTCACACCAATGTAAAAAAAATGTGTTGTACACGCGAACATTTATTCCGAACAAAGGATCAAAAGAACAATAAAAAAAAAAACAATAGAAATAAAGAATTATTGTGGTAAAAAAAAAAACGGAGAGACTGAAAAAAGTCTCCGAAGACTGGGCAATTCGTTATTCGAAAGATAGACATCGCGAACGACCAGCGAACAAAGTAGAAACGAAGAAGAAAGAGAGGGAGAGAGAGATAGTTGGAAAAAAAAAAAATAGGAAAAAAGCGAATGAAAAGCTTTTTAATTATATGTGGGCCCCTTCCAAAAACTAATCCGACCGCGAGAGACAAAGAAGCGATTCGTTTGAGAGTAGTACGAGATTTCACATGAGCAGAAGAGACAGAGTGTCTTGGTGACCGAGCAAGTTTTCTGTTCGTCGCCCTTTAATCCAGCGAAACGCAGCGGCAGAAAAATATATACACGAGAGGAATTCTCGATCCCATAGGAAAGATAGGAGAGTGGAATGATTCAAGAGAGTGATTTGTGGTCACAATTTTCATTGTATGCTCCACCCTTGCCCACTCGACGCAGGTCCAAAAAGAATTATATATTTATGTGTTGTTGTGCCAACTCCAATAAAAAAATATATTCTCTTTAGTACGATAATAAAAGTCCATAAATGTACAAATATTAAACAATGAAACAATAATAAATGAGAAAAATTAATTCAAGGAATCTTCAATCTTTCGAGTGATGAAATTTCGTTTCAAAATATTTATAAAAAATCTTACAAATTTTTATTTTGAAACAACTTTTTCAAATTAATCTGTAATTTCACAGTGTTTTTTTTTTCTTCCTAATGTGTACAACTTACGAAAAAAAAAAAAAAAAAAAAAAATACTAATAAAAAATTAGCGTGATGGACGTTCCTTGCGCCGCGTTTTATCGATTTAACCTTGAGCAGTGAAGCATCAAGGTAATGTAATCTTCAACGAATACAGCATCTGCTTTTTTTCTATTTACTGTGTTGTATTTATTTTCCGAAGGATTTCGTAGTTTCGAAAAAGAAAAAAAAAAACAATTTAGTTCAGTCAATCGATCAAGGAAATTTTTTCAGGGACGTGCTACGTAGCAAAAAAAACTGTAAGAATTAATGACCAGTAAAAAAAAAAATGAAACATTTCAATTCGTATAACAGCATTGTAAGGAGTTTCCAGTGATTGCGAAAAAAATGTTATCGATATCAAGGATAAAAAATAAAATAATAAATATTATACGAGCTTTTTATTTTGTTGCTACTAAAAATTTGATAGTATATTTGCGAAATGAAATTCCGAGATAACATCAAATTCGCCTAAAACCACGTATTTTTATTACGCCTTAAATATCAAATGAGCAATCGGAAAAATAAATTGTTTTGCGATAATTAATGAATTCAACTTCAAATGATGAAAGTTGTTGCACCATCCTTGCTATCTTTGGTGGGGGGAAAGTATAATAAAATAGACAAATATATATGCTCGTGGGAATTTCATAGCACAAAACAGATAATATTTATGGCAAAAACCGATAGCGATCATTCACATGGCCGTCCATAATAAGCGAAATAAGGTACTTATGCGTAACTACCAATTAAGATGGCCACGAGAGACCCATTTCTTTCGCATTTCGGTACTGTTTATCCTACGAAAGGGCGGACTCCAGTACGATACATAAATATATACGACATTGTAGAACACAGTGCACTGATATGTTATTTTCAACTCCGAAATTATTATTTACGAGCTCTCATATGCTCGTAGAAAATTTTACGCCCGTTCATGGACAGGCATATAAGTACCAATTGTAATGCACAACTTTACCAAATTGCACATACGGTATTAATTGTTTTCAAAGAAAAGGATGTACTCACAACCATTTTATGACTCGATGTCGTGTATTTTGCGCCTTTTTATTAATAAGAAGGGCATGTGAGCCATAAATATTATTATTGTTATTATTATTCTTATATTATCATCATTGAGACAATAAGAAGAAAAAAAAAATTCATGAATATAACCAAAATGCTTTAATCATATAAAATGTTTGTTTCCAACGAAGTACGAAGTGAACTCTAATTGTTGTAAAATCGATAGAAAAATACTCATAAAGTTACCAGAAGAATATTTTCACTTTATTCATCAATTCAGGCCGAAAGATGTTAATGAGTTTTATGGAAAGTGAATTCGAATGATTTTATAGTCGATTAAATCGTTGTATATAAAAGTGTGCTCGTATCGTTCTGCAAATATTACTCATGAAAAAAAAACGGTGAAATAATTGGTCATTCGGGGTCTTGACTTCAAAAATTTGGCCTTGAAACGCCCCATATGACCTCAGAATTCTTGGAAGTTATAATGTGCGTACGTATACGTTTTGTTTTTTTCGTCCTCACTCTCTGAATCGTTGGTCAGCTCATTGCGAGATAACAACGCGTAAATCGATAGAGATCTATCGGTTGTTGAAGTGATGACTAATGACAAGAAATTCATCATAGAAAAGCCTCATCTTGGCGCGCGTTCTAATAATTGATTGTAAGAATCGTGTGTTTGAACACAAACCGATATATTACAACACGATAATGTATGCATGTTCTATTTGTACGTATATTCGAGTATACGGCGATAGGTTAAAGTAGGTATTGTCAAAGATCATTTGCTGATGGAGGATCATCGGTTTTCAAAGTTGAACCAAACAGAAAGCCATTAATCGCCATTCGTTTGCCACTGGCGAATGGCTATTGAAATTGGATTTTTTTTTCGACAACCTTTATTACCCTAAAGTTATTTAAATAAGCAAATATAGTTTCTGGCAGTAAATCACGGTACATATATAAACAAAATTATCTGATGCTATGCTCAAAATTAGTTGAAAAATAACTATGAGAAAATTTCACTACAACTAGATCAATCATATATTTTCAACTAAATCAACAATTAACCTTTGGAGCTCTCATGGGACTTGCGTTGTCCCAATTTTTTTTCTTTTCATTTGAAAAAAATTTTTCACTACAATTGCATTAACAAATACCGAGTTTTTTGGTACTATATGCAGAATTTTGTGACGTTTACGAATGTGAAAACATGAAGTCATTATGTTTTAATGAACAAACAATTAATTTTAAATTTCAGGTTCAAAATCTTGATGGACGACGCCAGAAATCTCTACTACAAAATTTAGAGTCAATTGGACGTAAAAAAAAAAAACCCATGAGACAAAGAGTTAAAAGACAGAACTTTTGCATACAAAAATAATCGCCGAACATGCCAAAGTCACAATTTAATCAAAACAGGAAGAAAAAAAAATTTCTGTAGATCCTGTAGATCAAAAAAACAAATGATAATGAAATCAACATGGAGAAAAAGATTGAGACAACGAAAGAGAGAGAGAGAGTGTGTGTGTGAGAGAGAGAGAGAGAGAGAGAGAGAGAGATAATGGCGCGGTGCACGTGGTTGCAACAACGCTTTATTTATTATCGATCGCGGTTAGTGGCGCGCGACAACGACCGTCTATATATACATATCAATATCACCATATAAACCGGTGCTCGAGAAATTGCGTATGCACATATATATATAAGGCACGTGTATATAATACTATACATTACGAGAGTTACGTGCCCGTCCCGCACGCGCAAAAGTGCCGTTTCGCGGTTTGCCAGAGAGCTACGAAACAGCAAAAGAAAATAAGAACAAGCGTCAGCTATGAAGCTTCTCGCATTCATCTATTCTCGCATAATATTGTGTAGAAAAAAAAAAACAACAACAACAAAATATTTATTCATAAATGGCATCGGAGTGCCAGGTCTAATATCTCATCGTTGTGTGTCAAAAGAATGAACGCGATATTTATGCATATACGCCCGATATATGTCGTTAGAATAAAATTGTATTGAAGGTTGCATAGTTGGAAAGTGACGAAAAAATATTTATACTTGTCTTAAGAAAAGTGCAAATTTTTCAACTAAATTTAATGTTTTAATTGCAAATTAAATATTGTCAGATTATCGTAAACAAACATCACATGTAAATATTAGGCTCTGTTATAAAAAATCAAGAGATTTCGTTGCATTCCAATGATGTAAATTTCAACGTGATCACGTATATCTATATATGTGCAAAAATCCCAGAGGTATTTCATTTATGTGAACGAAGCTGTTTCAAGGCAAATCGGTAAAGCATTACCGTAACGCAACGATAATTCGATAAATCGAGCTTCATACCCTATTATAGGCTTCCTGTTGTGTTAAGTACATAAGAAGTTAGAAATCTAGAGTATACGCTTTCAATATATATAATCTATATATTAGCTGAAACTTAGTATATTGAGTTTTTTGTACTCCTCAAGCCACGCCTTATACATATATCGTTTCATTACACAATATCGTATTTTCATTATTAGATTAACAACTGTCTTTGAAAGCACTGTTATAGATCTACATATAGATTGTTGTATCAATCTTCCACGAAGGTCAGGCCTGAGCGGAAGAAAGTTTCTTCGCATAGAAATACATATTATATGTATATATATATACGTTAAAATTATCCAAAAGATTTGTAATCATCACGTGTCTGCCTTCTCTTCTTATGCTTCACTTTTTCTTCCTTCCTCTCGTATATTTATCAGTTTACATAAGTAAGTTCGCGATGAATCATAAGCCTTTTCACCCGTGTTATGTGCAAATTACTGTTGAGTTCAAATATATATATAAAGCATATTTTTTAAAAATATATTGCACCCTGGAAATTCGTGGCGACCATCAAACTACTCGTCACAATTTTGTGTCTCATTTCTATCTATATTTCATATATCCGTCCTCGTTGTTCCGGGAAACAAATAATTGTCGTCTCGTTATAACATTTATTACGAGAGTTGTCGTCGTACGCTCGTGGTCTCGGTCTTGGTCGTGCTGCCCAGCCGTCACGTGTTCTCCTGCTAAAACCATTGCCAGGCATAAACGTGCCCGTTTTCTTTTTCTCCCTCTCTCTCTCTCTCTCTCTCTCTTTCTCTTGTTCGCGTCTATAAATCCACACCGTAGCTCGACTACAACTTCTTGGTCATAGTTTTGTCACTCCTTTATTCCATGTTGTATATAAACGTGTGTTATGTAACTGGAAGCTTACTATAAAAGTCTGGTCCGAAAAAAAAGGCAAAACCGGATCAAGATACTGGAATAGTAATCTACATCCCCACCTATCTTTTCTCAGCTATTTCTTTTTCTCTCTCTCTCTGTCTCTCTCTCTGTCTCTCTCTCTCTCAGCCTCAATCTAGTGGTGTTAAATACGTTTGGATACGAAAGATATTTATTTTGAGTTTATAGACCTCACAACTCCACACTGCTCAATGTTTCTATGCACTGGTCAATGTGTGTTTACATACTGAAATATATAAACAATGAAATACTCGTACCCACTATCTATTTTATTTATTATTATTATTTATTACTATTATTTATTATTATTATTATTTATTATTTATTATTATTATTATTTATTATTTATTATTATTATTATTTATTATTATTTATTTATTATTATTTATTATTATTATTATCTACAAAGAAAAGAAATCAACTTCAAGCCTTGACCAATTCCACAGTAATCTGATATCGTTGTACTTGAAAAAATATTCAAATGTGCATATTTCAAACGAAGGAAACAAACATTCGGAGAAACTGTCATATATACAATAAAAATGTAAACAAGCCGTCGGTGAGTTCGGTCGAAGCGCTCACACCCCTTCTTTTTCTTGTGGATTCCAGCGAAACCGAGTTTTGTTTGTCAATAGTACGATTCGAGACTCAAAGACGAACACTACATTTTTCATCTTTTTTTTATTATTATCGTCACACGATATTATAATATTATTGAATCTTTAAACAGTATTATTATTAATTTTTTTTTTACTATTTTTATGGATTTTACATGGAGATTATTTCAGGCTCAATTTACCGATCAAAATTACTGTAATGAATTCGAGCGTAGAAATAGGCCGAAATTTATTTTGATATCAAATTAATTTTTTATTAGATTAAGTGTAAAGTTTGTAAATTTGCTTGCGAGGAATAAAATGATCTAAAACAGATTTTTGACCCAACATTCAAATAAATTCAAAGATTTTGACAAAGAATGTCTTTATTCTCTGTGTTCTTTTTTCGCGAATTACGTGCCCAGTAAACTTAAGTCTAACCGAATTTGATTTTTTGACTTTCGAAACATTTTATGGAACATCGTAATTCATTGCAATCAGGCCACCGAAACGAAGAAAAAACTGGATTCCATTTCTACAAAAATATTCAAGTTTAATTTATAAATAAAATGGCAACAATTTTTGAATTTGTGTTTGAATGATTCTCATAAAAAAATTAAAAAAATATTCATTGCAACCAAAGGCATAAACTTTTTTCACCAAACAAAAAACTATTAAATTTTACCAAAAATTCTAATGTATTTTAATAATGTAAACAATTTTGTGTCTTTACTTAGCTGTATAATCATGTCAATAATTTTTCATTCATAATTCTTTTAGCGCAAAAAAAAATGGAATTTATATGTACAAAACAGTCGCAAAAAGAAGTCTGTGAAGTTAGCATCTCACGTCTAACTATCAAATAAACGACTATCTCACAAATAAACTTAAGGAAAAGTGGAAAAATTAAGGAGAAGGAAAACCATTTGGGTGCTAACTTCACAAACGTCGCAAAAAGACCCATAAATAAATTGCAAATACTCGGTGTACCGTTCTTCCAAAAACTCTAATGCGGTTTATGCACATGAAATCGTAATAATATTACGGTTTTAAACACTCGGCAACTTGATGCACGAACCAACACGAATGGGAAAAACGTTATGGGTACGATTGCGAAAGACACAGAAATAAAAAAAGAAACATAAAAACAAAAAAAAATCAAGCTCCGATCGCATGTGTGACATGTGTATACACACAAATACACGGATGAACAGTTTGTTACAAGAACACAGGCAATTCGGTAATGATACCGGTGTCGCGGTACGTACGCGCGTTAATTGGTTGTAACGAGTATTCTACACCGTGGGTGCTTTCTCGCAAAAAGACCCCGAGAGATACGAGAGTACGAGAAGGGTAACGAGAGAAAAAGTGAGGCAAAAAAACAGAAGAGAGAGAGAAAGAAGGACATAAGTTGCGGTTGTCGTGAAGCGTACAAATCATGGATTTTCGATTGTCAAAGCCATCAGAAAAAGATCCGCCATAATTGAGCGTGATGCGAAAGAAAAAAAAAACACAAAATTTCCGTGACAAATAAATCTCGGGGACATTGAGATTCATGCACGCCTCAAATGATCAAAGTTTTAAAGCGATTATGATGATAGTCAGCAGCGTTTTTTTTTCTTCACAGACAGGATTAAATTACCAAGGCACATGAACAAAAATATGTGACAGAGAATATATATAGAAAGTGGCCGCTCAATGTTGAAAAGAATTTTCATCAGTTTTACCAGTTGATTGTAATTGATGCTTATAATGCTTATAATGATGATTCGTGAGTCGTAAAGTTTGAGGATTGATCAAAGATGCAAATGAGTGTGATGATGAGACCCTGCCATTAAAAAATTTGACTTTTTTTTCGAATAAGTTAAATTTGATACTTCAGATCCAAGTAGAGCAAAAAACAGTGTGCATTTAAGAAGTCATCGATAAAATGCGAGTTATTCATCAAAACTTTCTAAATCAATGAGTTACGCTCTAAAAAATTTTATATATAGAAATAGTTGACAATTTACTCATCAATTACATTTTTTTCCCATTCTCCATCGTCGCAAGCAAGTTGTAAAGACTTCATTCACGGAACCTAACATTATGGATGCCCTTGAAGTTTTGCAAGTATAATATGGAATCTCTCTTAAAAAAAATATCCTAAAAATCGATACTTTCTCTTAATTTGCATTGAATATTACTTTGGAGATAACTTGTTACGTTATAAGCATTTTGTTTCCATGAATAAATAGTTTTCCGTGTTTGACAGTTCGGAAATTTTAGGTGTTTTGCTTGGGTCGACGCAAATATTGACCAGAAATTTCAGAGTGCGACTACTGCATTTTTTGGTTAATTTTGTATTCTTGGACAATTGAATTTTTGAATTAAAATCTTCGTACTGCCTTAATAACCGCTAAATGTTTTCAAACTTATTGCAAACACCTGAACACTGACATTTCAATTCAATGAAGATATTGGCATGAATAGATCGGTCAGTCGTTCGATTGGTAAAAATTCTGCCCCACGTATTATTCCGAGGGGCTTGATGTTGGAGAAAAGAATTACATGAACCATGTGTAACTTTTATTATTCACGAGACATCAAGAATGCCCTCAAAAAACGTGTATCTTCGTTTTAATTGTCACTCTTGCACTCGGACAATTAAATAGATCATTCTGAACAAAAATATTGAATCGAAATATTCCAATTGAGGTAACCCGATATAAGAAGATAAAACAAAATGGGACTCACCAGAGCTGGACTTTTTGCTAGATTGCGTTGTGCATGTACGTTATTTCGCCTCCTTCATATGTTCGTCTCTCGTGTCGTTACGTTTTGGTCTCACGTGTTTCTTTAATCCAATAGTGTATTATTGCCTCCGGATCTTCTTCACTCCTATTTATGTTCTATCACAGTAATTTCGTCGTGTTTATCTCACCGGAAACAAGAGACATCGCGCAATTAACCCGAAGTTTTTCTCTGTTTAACCTTTTTTCTACGTATCATAAAAACGCGAGTGAAAAAATTCTAATCCACTGAGCACTTGCCACAGTCCGCTGGGTAACGATACACAAACGAAAATTCATAGCAGTAATAACAAGAATAAATTGATAAAATTCGACTCACGGGGTTTTCCAATCGGGGAAAAAAGTGACCGAAAAAAAAAAAACCCGCTTGTTATTGCACTATTCCGTTCATCGCGATGAATTCTGGCTAAACGAAAAATGTTTTTTTCGCTCCCGGCACTCTGTATTTCGAATACTCGTTTAATACTCGAACACTTTGTATTTCGAATTCTCTGTATACTCGTTTTTTGAATAATTTTTCGTAAAAATCGTTCACTCTGTTCTTCGTTGAACTCGAAAACGTGTTCGAGTATAATTTCGCACTTGGATATTCTCTCACAACGCTACACATTAAAGACGTGCATGCTCATGGAAAAAATAACGTCTTCGCTATAACCACCTTTGTTTTTTTTTCCTTCCGGTGAAACGTCCTTCGACTTCCGGCGTATCAAGAACTTTCGCAACAGCCAACGTCACGTCGTTATTTAGCGAAAAACAATTATTTCGTCTTCGTCTAGTTTCTGATTTATTTTTAACCGCGCGCGTAAAAACCAGAAAACTTTTAGAGCTAAAATTCAACACAGATATATACGTTTTTTCGAATCGTCGTGAGTCGAACCGGATTTTTATAACGAAACGAACCGATTACCGCGCCTTCTAACGGTTTTTACAGAAAGCATTTTTATTACGAAAATTTCGAGATTTATTTCGGTTTCATTGACAAAAGTCGGACGCATTTCCACGATTTTTATTCGAATACCCGTAAATGGCCATAGTGATAAGGGAACTCAGATAACGTTAAAAAAAGATATCTCTCGTTCAAGAGAGACGCGCGTCAGGGTCACCGCATTTCTTTGACGTTCGTTTTTTTACTCGTCCGAGTATGATCAAGAATTTGTGTTGGATATTTGCGAAAATCACTTTATGCACTATCGGTATGAGTGATTACAGAAAATGTACTGGAACAGATATTTGGATAATGCGTTGAAGAAAACGCAGGCTGTGTCTATAAAGTCTGTCTCTCATGAAGCTTTGGACGCTGGTAGTAGTGCGATCAGCTGATCAACCACGCGCGCTGCGATGGCAACAAAACGGTGAGGCGGCGGCGCGCGTTTCGTTATTCCACTGCAGGGTGGCGCATACGAGTGTCTATTTTTTTCTCGTATTTTTTCCGAGATAAAGCTCGAGACTAATTCTGTTCTCTCGTTATCAGTTAAGCGCGGAGTCTGTTAATGAGTTTTGCGATTTCTAGTTTACGTTTTTCCCTATAAACATATGTAAATAATTTATATACAAATTGCCCCTTTTCTCTTTAGGATCGTGTGTCAAAAAAGAACCGGAGCTAAATTGCGCATCCACGTGCGCACAAAAACCGAGCACAATAAACTTGACACTTTCACCTTTTTTTTTTTCAATTCTCATAAATCGTATCGTCCTCTGTCACTTAACATTACAACGGATTTGTCCAACACCGATATAAAACAGAAAAACAAAAAATTCAAGAATAAAATATTAATTACAGACAATTCGAGTACCCGGTGTTATGATTTTTGCTTCAATTTCTCTAATCATATCTTTCACTTAGTGTCACGTAAATTAATTTAATGTCGCCATGTTATTTCGCAATACAAGTCCCTCGTGTTATGATCATTTATTGTTTATTTTTTTTATCATTCAAATCATGATTTTTTGGACCGAAGTCAATCCTCTAATGTAACTCGGCACAATCGCGAACGCGCTTCAAATATTCGCAACTAATGGACGTAAGGAATAAGCTATTATAATGACGGGAGTAAATGTCGAGAGCGACGTGCGCCATCCGCTCGTGTCGGCAGCCGGGCGTGCACTGGCTCTGGTCGCACGTCGCACCGTCTTCCCTGTCCCGCCGACTGTACCCGCACTCTACCCCTTCTCCTACCTTCTACTACCGACTAGTGCTTCGTACCGCTGCTACACTGTAATAAAAAAAATGATATTTACAATACATTCAATATATGAAAGCAAATAAAAATAACAAACTTCTTTACATTGAATAAAAATTATTGCATTTATATCCTAAAATTACGACATGAATTTGAATTTCAATCACTGATGTGGAATTCAATATGCGCAACATTGAAAAGTAAAATAAAATGAAAGAATTTTGTGAACTTGCGTTGAAGTAAACAATAGTTGTCAATTTTGAGAGACTTAATGAAAATAAAAAAAAACACCATTCGAAACTTCTCATAGCTCATTGAAACACTTAATGCATTTTTCGTACTTCATTAATTTGAAAAAAAAAAAACAATTTTTCCTACAGTGTGCACTTTCGCTCGAGAGACAAAAAGTGAGACAAAGTGATTTATAAAAAAAGAGCCCTAATATCTTTTGTCAACGGTAGCGTAATCTCTGCAGCGCTCGTGGCAGTTGCTCACGTTTTATTATTTTTACCGCGACTTTTCTTCTTCACACGTTCATTCGCCCGTGCGCGTAGTACGCTTGAACGCTTCATTCGTATAAATTTTCGACGCGTTTTCCATATTATCTTTTCCAATGTCACGCTCGCGTGCTTGAGCGATGGGTTCATGTTTTTTCTCAATCTCATAAACTGTAAAATGATTACTCAAGTGTTTTGAGATTACATATATAAAAACGAAGAAATTAAAAACTTCGTGATTGAACATTATTTCCGCGTAGATGTTCGATATTGCACTGGGAAATTTTCGGGAAGTGTTTTAAAAGCATAAACAAAATTACACAGTGAAATGCAGTTTAAAAAATTTGAAATCACTCGTAAAAACCCGAGCAAAGCAATCTTTCGATACGAAACAAAAAACGTAAAAAAATCTTCTATCGAAATATTTGCAAAAATCGTGTTAGTTCCAAAAGTTTCATCAAAACTTGAATTCGTAGCGAAATCGTAAACATTTTCTTGAAGAAGTTGAGATCCATGTAGATATAATAATGACGTAAATTATATTGCCGTGCATTTTGAGTTGTGAGTCGTTTGGGACGAATGGTCAGAGCACAAGAGAGATGAGGTGAAGAATAAAACGAAATAAAGACGGAAGAGAAAGACTCGCGGATACGCTGACACATGCACGGCAAAGACAGACTCGTGGGGCGTGATGAGAACCTATTCCCACGAGGGCGAACGTGCGACAAGATCTCACGCAGGCACCTCACTCTCATCCGTGTGTAGCTTCGTATACACGGAGGGTCATCAAAAGCCTACGAACCCGTTACAAAGACGCGTGTAATCGTTTCAATGCTTGCATATATCGCACATATACGTATACATTCATCATAAACTTGCATTTATATAAGAAAATTTAAAGGGTGTGTCAAAGATTCCGTTTGAAAATACCCTAATCGATACATCGCAGAATTCTAAGGCGATAAATCCTTATCCATTTTTTTTCTCTGACCCACCGTTAGTAAGGCAATACGAATTAATTAATGACAACTGATCCGCAGCATCGAGAAAATGAAGACACGAGCTTGGATTCAATGGTCAAACGGAGAGTTAAAGGCAGGGAAACTTTTTTTTCACAATAATCAGAATGATGCAGTATTCCTTTTATTTAGGATCTAATGAAATCAAATAAATTTGATTCCTTATCTTTCGGCCTAAAAAAGCTCAATTTATCTTTATAAAAAAACAATTTCCTTCGATCTGAATGTCCTTTCATATTTCTTAGCATTAAAAAACCTAGTTTCTTTCGTAAAAAAAAGAATGCATTTAACAAATTTAACGAACATGAACTTGAATTAAAATATACCATTTAAAATATTTTAAACCATAATATTTCTAAACTTATTCTTGTTTTTTCTTTCGTCAACACATTCAGTATAGTCAGTCAGAAAAATAAACACTTTAGTTTCTGCAATTTACTAACATACAGAACGTAATTCGTAGATAAGAAATTTCCGACGCTTTTTTACTGCTTTTAGATTGAAGCAATTGGTAATTTTGTAGATCGAATTTATTTTTAATCAATTAATTGATCTTAGTAGTGTTTAAATAGTTATTTTTTCGTGGGTTATCATATGTTTCCAAACTCGATTTTTCCGACACCTTGTATACTCGTAAGTACATCTATACAAATACACTACTTATGGTCTACGAACAATTCTACTTGTCCGCAAGCATAATTCTACATTTCTCGCTCGTTCACACCATACGAATCCTTCATCGTCGCATGTTCTGACACTTCGCCTGGCACTGGGCAAAGAGCTGCAGGATCAAACGTACACGCACACGCACAAACCTTTCTCTCCGCATAACGTTAAATTTAATTGCTCGCGTATACAATTAAATACTCAACGGCGAGTCTTATCGCACTCTCTTAAGTACTCTCTACAAACATTTCCAAGAATTCTCATTTATACGCTATAACTTATGTGTTTGTATGTAAAACAAGACTTCGTTCAACGAAATGATATCTGCAAGAATCGCTAAGATGAGCTCCATTATTTTTTCACGTATTTTTAAGACTTGCCCTTTGAAAAAGTTTTTTTATTTAGAAATTTTCTCGCTATATTTGGATATATATTCATTGTTTGATCGAAGAAGATTTTTATTGGTGCAATCACTTCATTCACACTTCAATTTGTGTTTTGAATTAATTTTAAAATTGAGTTAAGTCGACGAAAAGACTCATTATCGTTCCAATTTACTTTCGAAACAACCTTTCGCAAGATAAAAGTTAAGTTTGTGTGAAATCTCTTTATTGGAACTGACAAATTATCTCTACGCTATTCGTGACTTTTATACTTGATGATCGACCATGTTTCTCTGACGAAATTGGAAACGTATTGCGACAGTTCATTTTTCGTGGGAGATCTTTTACATGTCTTTGGGAAAATAGATTAAATATACAATACCTGAGGCGCTCAACAGTTCATAAAAGAAAAAGGAATGACGCTCTTCATTTTTCTAACTAGCCATATGTTAATTCATCCCAATTTTAGAAAAATGATGAGGGTCATTTTTAAAATGGACAGGAAAAACGCCTCTGGTCGTCCATTCGAAAACATAAACCAAGTAAATCCTTGTAATATTATTCATAATAAAAAAAAATTGAAACAAGAGAGTTGTCTGCTGTCACATTGACTGTGCTAACGAAATCTTCTCCACTGAATATAGATTTTTTCTATTTCCATTTTAATCATTGGATAACCGACTTTTTATCAATCCTTTTACTTTAAATCCCAAACAAAGTAAAACGAAAATTCTATAAAAAAGAATCCAACTAAAAATCCGAAGCGAAAAGACATTTAAATTATTTCTATCACTCAAAACGAATCTCGAGAAAAAAAAGTTCATCCAAATATCGATCGAATCAATAAAATAAAAAATAAGGAGAGATAAATAAATCTGTAACATTATAAAGAAAAGTCTCCGTCTTCTGCTCCGAATTTAATAAGATGACGAATGTATAATATTTTGTTTTCTTATTTTCAAAATTGTTTGCTCAAAGTTTCTATTTACAAATACGATTGTTATTTTGTTTTTGAATAGTTATTAGAAGCCGTTGATGGCAGACGTAAATCCTTGAATTGACACGACTTTCTTGAGTGACGAAATGTAAAATCCTTATATAAATATATCATTAATGCATATATAAATATTTAAAAAGCGTAACCTAATTTGAACGATCTAAAGAAAGAAATATTTACTTTTGAGGAACGCCCAACAAAGGTCATTGTGATTAATCTTGTACTGGTTTTGTGTGCGGGTCTTTTGAAAGATACGGATATAAAAATTGTTCTGTTTCGATATTATCGTAGACGTGTCATCGACCCCCTAAGACTTATTATCTTGCTGACATGACTCGATGTATTCGGTCCCAACTAAATGGACACAATGACGGAACAATCTTCAGCGTGGGTGCGCTTGTGTCCGGTTTTATGGATCGTTCACGACGTTTACTGTACATCCATATATCGCATAAATCTAGAAGTACTCATTATGCTTCAATGCCTTTTTAGCCCATTAACCCTTACGATCTTATATACGCGTCGCTTTGTAAAATAAAAACACACAAAATCCGAAAAGAAAGTTTTTAAATTCCTGATATACGATTCGATGCCAAGATCTACGATTGTCAGACAAATTTTACGACTTTTTCTTGTGTATTCAATATTTCGTACTGATCATTCGTCCCCAAGCTTCAAACTTACCGTTAACTTCTCTGTAATTTGTTTATAGAATTTTTATATATTTTTTGTTTTGTTTTTTTCGATGAATATATTTTGTTCAAATTGCAAAAACTATATTCTAAATTATGTTACAATTTCAATCCTCAATTCGTTAATTCCTGACTTTTTTAAATTTGTATCAGAACGAAATGAAATTAATTTACTGTTTGAAAAGCAATTGTCAAAATATTAGTTTCTCTTCAAAATAATTCCAAACATATTTGATCGGGTCCCCCGAACCCAATCTGTACGATAAAGATATCGTTTCATATTAGAATCCGAAAGGTTGATACTTTTAAAGCTTTTTTTTCGCTTCTTCAAAAATCTTTTTGAAGAATTTCGAATCTTTATTGGGTTAAAATATATAATCGTTGAGTCGTTGCTCTTTTAAATGTTTGTCAGCGATTTCCAAGTCAAAAACAATTTGCAGCCATCAAGAAAGAATTCAGATCGATTCAACACTGAAGGTACGACTCACAGATGGAGAAAACCAATTTCTGCAATTTTATGTGTCGGTAGTGCCATCTGGCGGATCACACAGTAATGAGAAAAGCCGAATCTGTAGAACGGGTTGCATGGGTTACAGGCGTCGATCCATTCGATTGAAATTTAAGGCCAGGTAAGTAAAAACTAATAACCAAAAATTCATTAAATATCCCCACTTACAAAAAAAAACCTTAGAGACAATTTGTTGGCTACGTTTTTACACGATAAACTATAAATATAACTGAATTAAAAATTGAAAAACTTTCCATTCGTAACGTCGTCAGTTTACCGCGTAAATGTAATTTCGCTGAAAGTTTCATCGTTATTTCTGTAGTTTTATATCTCAAAAACACAATGCAAAAGAATTTTTCTTCTTAGATTTCGTATCTTGGGAGAAAAAAGTAAGCTCTAGTGGAATGAGTTTGTACGTCCGTCCAATTTGTCTGTCGAACGTTAAAAACCAAATGCAACGAAAGATTGTCTCTTAAATGAAAGAAAAGCCAAAGTATTGTAGACTCAAGAAAAAAAATGTGTCTTTTTATTCGATCATAATAAGTGTCATTGCTTAACACAACGATATCTTTTAGAATTACATGTTCCATTTTGAAGTATGTCGAAGATCTTGAAAACTGATTCGCTGGATTCTATTTAAAAAGCCAGTAATGTTCAAATTTCGAAAGAACTTTCAAGGTTGTTTTGAATAAACGAGGAATGAAAGTACCCTTAGAGTATAGAGCTTTACAGAAAAAACCTTACGATGTTTTCAGGCAGCAATAGTTATTGGGAAATTAAAACTCAGGATAATATATGATAACAAATAAATTTTAATACGCCGTTGAAAACCTTTTTCCTAACACATAAAATATATTATAAAACAAAACAAAAAGTGATGTTTCCGATAAATTTTTTCTTATTTTATTCATTTTTTTGATTTTTTATTTTATTTTACTAGAGTCACTAAGCGCGCAAGCACGCGATTGTCTTTAATTGTTTTATACCTTTTTTAATAACAATGTGTTGCAGTTGCTTCCTCCTCTTTTCTACAATCTGAAACACACACATGAGCGAACTCCGAGCACGTCATGGACAACCAAACAAAATGCGTCTATAGCAGCTTCAGAAATAACTCGCACTTCGAGATTTCGTGACAACTCTTCTTTCATGAAAGGATTTAATTTATTTATTTATTTAATTTTTTTTTATTACTTTTTACATTTATTACATTTATTTTAATAAATATATTCTATAATTATACTAAAATGACAACTAAGAAGCTTTTTCCACAAAATCATAAGATTCGTATTGACGATATACTAAAAAATATGGGATTCAGCATTATTTTCTTGTTGTCAACGAACAATGCTAACATTGATTCGAAATATTTGAATTTTTAATTAAACGATGCATTTTAAGATGTTACTAGCGATTGTACTCTGAATATGCAGCTATAAACGTTAATCCAGTTCCTAAGAAATTTATATTACACGATAACTACCTTAACGTAAGTAACAGGAAAGTAATAAAAACATTGCAGATCAATTACTTGGGATTTGAAAAACAAACAAAAAACAGACTGAAATAAAAATAGAGTAAAATCCAACCTATTTCTGGAGTTAATCAAACGTACGTATTTGTTCGTTTTTTTTTTGTTTACACTTAACTTAAATGACAATTCACAGAACACACTTATACAAGAATAATTTATTAAATAATTGTATGTGATCTAAATAAGTGAATGTGATATTACTTTAACATTCTTGAGAAAAAAAGCCTCTCTAAAGTTGTTTGGAGATCACCAGAGTGCAGAGAAAACGTATCGTAGTAAAGAGTACGCGATCCACACCAGGAACAACGATCCAACGGTCATTAACACCCTATGAGCTATTTTCAATCTATTTGAAGAGAAAAATCACAATCAACTATATTTACCTTTACATTAACATCGGAGAAGAAATGAAGTCAATATTTTTTACGATTTTATCGACATTTTTTTGCACTTGAAATTAAAATACTTACTTGAAATACTTTGCTTGACCCACTGGCAAAGTTTCCAAAGGATCTTTGAGCAAAAATAACCGTAGCCCTCGCACATGTAACAAAAAGTAATCTTCCCAAATGAGATCCTTTAAATTAAAACAAAAAAGTTTTTGATCCGCTGCGTTCAATTTGTCCCAGAGCCTCAGCACCATGTCGTTACGAAAAGTCCATTGTTGTGTCGAGAAATACGATATGACGCCGCTGAATTTGTGAATTTTTTTGTAAGCTTTCCAGAGCCTTGATTAATTTAGAAAAATAAATTAAAAAATTGATCATTAATTGTAAACTTGTACCAATAAAACTTGTAGAATTTTCTTATAATACTCACATTGGTTTTCGACCAGTCATCCATGCCAAAGTATCGACAATTGCAGCCGGAATTAGATGAAAAAGTATAACGTAAAGATTGTGCATCCACAAACGTTTGTTCAAACAGAACGAATAACACCATAAAACCATCGCGCTTGGGACAATTACACCATAAATCTCATTCCATTTCATAAATTCTCCCCACGTCACCGGATTCTGACACGATGATACGCTGTTATAAATTACTGGATCTCTCGCCGGTTTTAATCCTGTTGTCTGAGTTGTCGATTTTTCCGTTTCCAGATTTCTACAATAATGGCATTATTTCGTTGAGGATAGTAATGTTTTTTTATTCTCAGCTCCCAGGCTTCAAATAAAAACCTAATATTTATGCCTGCTTGACACATTAAACTCAAAAATTACATTGGATCAGAAATCTAAGACTTGACAATTGGATTTCGTAATTCTGCAAAAATTCAGCGTCTTTCAACTTTAAAAATATTAGTTTTCAGTAAATTGACTTTTTCAAAAACTTCTGATATATTTTGTCATCGTAACATGACTTGCAGTTAAAAGAATGTTCAATCAATCTGTAAAAGATTCTTTTAGATCACTGATCATTTTTACACCAAATGATGAATGAATTATTCGATTAGAAAATCTTCTAAATTGGAAAAATTGATGATTTCGACAATAAATTTTACCTCATCAATTCAATACCCCAAGCTGCTGCTATAGTATTATTGATGACGTAATCAGCAGGTATTATGTCAGCTATATTGTTCCTCTCACAATGAAGAGTTCTCAGCAAACCGATACCAGCACCAACGACGACACCCGTAGGACCGTAAAGATTATTTATCCAAGCTGGTATCGGTTCCTCCGCCGTGGCAATCATAATAGAAGGACGTACGATACAGGTGGGGATTCCTGTGCTATATCTTCGTACAACTTCCTCACCAACTGCCTTCGTAAAGGCATAAGTATTCGGCCAGTCACCCACTATCCTAAGGATATTTTACACAACCCCAATTATAAACCAATTGCGTGCTTTACTTACGAACAAAAGTTTACGATTATATAAAGAAAAAAAACATTTAATAGGAGAATAAAAAACTAACGATGGAGTGAGCAGCTTCAATTGTTCATCGTCGAGTATCTCCAGCAAATTCAATAACTTGTCAGCATCGAATGGTACATCGTAAAATACCTCGTCGATCTCTTTCGTTACACACTGTGAAAAAGCTGTGCCTATGTGCACGAAAGCCTGTTCCAAATAAATTAAATAAACATGAATTTTAAGAAAAATCATTCAAAGAAAAATGGAGTTTTAGGCTAAAAATTGTCATCTTCTCATCAGGTGATTTGCAAATAATATCATATTTAACTTTTGAACAATTCTTGTTTTAATGAATGAGTATGTGAATAATTAATGTTTATTCATAATTTAAAAAAATGATTTTTCTTTTTAAACCTTAAGATTCGGCATATCCTTTGCAAGCACGAGCATCTCTCGAGTACCACGAACGTTTACGTTCACAGCAAAACGAAGAGTCTCGTCGAACCGTACGGTTGCAGCTCCGTGAAATACAACGTTCGATTCCAAAAGCAATTGACGATTTTCTGGTGTTAGACCGAGACCATTTTGCTCCATTTGACCCTCAACCATCACTACTTTCTTCAAAAAATTTGGCCTCTCGCGTTTCAGTCTACGGTAAACCTGCCGGTATATCGTATGTTCGAAAAAATTGTATTTAATGTGATGCAAATCTCTAATGTGTGTCAACACGATAAAAGTATCAATTAGTTTCTTTGTTGTCGATAATTTCGTTTGTTGGATCGATTTATAATTGATTTTGTTTTCACATTGTTCGTAACTTTATGTTAATAAACAGTCATTAATATTTCAATTACTCACAGGATCTTCGAAGTGTTCCTTGTAACGTTCCTCCGAGGTTTTGCCTTTTTTGGCTCTCATGAGTAGAAATAACTTTTTTATATTCGGGCACGATCTTCAAAAAGAAATTAAAAGTTGTGCGAATTAAGCTTATTGTCTCGCTACACTTATGTCAAAAAGTTGACTTCTAATTAAATGTAAGAAAAGTTTTGATTGTTGAAAGAAGAAAGGATTGTTGAAGAAAAGGTTTGATTATCGTGCTTTATAAATCGGGGTAATTTGATTAAATGTTAATTAAACGTCATGATTTAGATTCGAAACGGCAAAAAAGTGCTTATTTTGGATTATGCTAATCGGGTCGACCATTGCATGGTCAAGTGTCGATTTCCGGGAATAACGTGTTTTTAATAGGATAATACACATTTAAAAATCGAATATTGCCACGTAATTGTTACTTACATAGAGTACAAAGATTATCGTATAGTATGGATAAATTCAAATACAAACGATTAAACAAAAAAAACGTTCTATCGAATACTAAGTTAAATTCGTTGAATATTCTATTTCGGCTCTGAAACTCCGAGAAACGTCAATGTTTTAAACATTATTTACGTAATGAAATTTATCAATCGAAATAATTTTCCTCAATAAAAGCGAAACAAAAGTCTTTTGCTTGTATTATCGATTTGGTCGAACACTTACCTCAATAATTTTTCCACAAGAAGTGTACCCATAAAACCGGAACCACCGGTAATAAGAACATTGCAATCATCGTAAAACTTAATAATTTCGCTCTGATCTGTCAACAATTTATCGTCGACCGTATCTTCTCTCCATGTCATCATGTCTTTAAGATAAGTCTCTCCGTTTTTATTTTCCATCCTGACGATATTTTTTGCATAAACAATACGAAATAGTAATTGAAAGCTAAAAAACAAAAGTTTATCGGCAACTTTTCTATCAAGATCGTGAGATAATGTCTCTTAAGGTGATGGAGCAGTCGCTTTCTCGGAATGTGAGTGCGAGAGAGATAGCTGCAATTTTCGAAATTGGATATTTCCGACACGGTTTCACCAATAAAAAAAAGCCCCTGTCAGCCGATTTTTGCCATCGTCCCGCGTGCGCTGACAGAGCCTTTTTTTGATTAACCAAACGACATCGAAGAATTTTTATTTCGAAAATTCGAGATGACTGATCCATCATCTTAAGTTATATTCACTGAGTTTTAATGCACAAATTTACCTGATAATCGTAATCTCGAAAATGAATTCACGATGAATCGTATTATTCAGAATAAAATAGTATAACTGAAACAAAACAAAACAATATTGTAACAACACCGTCGACCGAAGTCTTCGATGGACGAAGCGCGACTGTCACAAATCAAACGACTGCACCGGAGACCCCGAAGAACAGGAAGTGAAGACCCGGTCCGAGGTTCGGGGAGTCCGGACGCGCGAGATCTTCCTTCATATATTGTTCGAGTGACGTTGGTTCCTTACCACTCCATACTATTTATTTCCCCGATATTTTTGGTGTCGATTGTTTCAGAGATTAATCATAACGTTACGAAGATTTAAATAATGCAATTAATACTTGTTCTCATTAAATACAAGTCCGCGAATAGAGAATAGCGTCAAATATGAAATAAAGCTTTTTTACGCTCGTCATTTTTATTGCCTCGTGCGGGCTCAATGGGCGAATAACGATTGAAAAAATAAACTTGTCTATTTTATCAAGGTCCTTGTTTTTCTTCTTCAAATACGTATAGTAATAAAGATTTGCTAAGTTATCAAACTTACCTCTCATTGACCTTTGGGGCGAGCGATATAAACTCTCTGCGTGAATAAACATAAATTATTGTTTTTTCTAATGCCCGTAATTAAATTTATTGATGCAAGCGTCACGACTTTGTTTCAATGGTTAAAATCGATGCGGAAATGCCGATTTCGAATAACGTATGCTGTTCCGCGTGAGTCAATAACTATACGTTTTATTTGGTGAGCAATCGCGTGTCTCTATTCGTTCTTTACCAGTAAGTCTGTATGTGTGGCTATTCCACAATCGAAACGAGAAATATTTATATATATACAATTAACCAGTGCATATTCCGATGCGATAACAAAACTCACCTGGGGGTCAATCCGATCTCACCTATCGCGATGATTATAGCATTCGTCGTTGTGTGCTCGATCTACGTTCATTAGGAAAGTCATTGTGCTTTGTGTTTAACTTTAATATCACGTATGATTGTTTTTTTCGTCGGAAAAATAGCCAACTATTTCATCATTCACTACATTCTAATTGTAATATCGTTTTAAGTCTGTGCAAAGCACATTTTTTTACACTCAATGAAATTCCGTCGAAACATCATTCGTCGGTCATTATATTAATGAGTTATCGATCTTGTGGTCTGGATTTTCTTTTTTGCAGTGTCAGCTATAACTATCACATAACTTCCGTAAGATTATCGTTGTTTTTTTTTAACAAATTCAACGGCACATCCTTTTTTTGTTACAAGAGTTGGAACCATGATCATTGGGGTGGAAAATATGTTCGAAATTTGTTACAGTAACTTTTTGGTGTTTTCACAAACATTCTGCACTGAAAAGACGTGGAAATCAGCTGATTGCGGTCAAACGTATAACTTTCAGCTTGTGCCTGTCCGGGCAATCAGGAGTTGAAAATACGAATAGACACGTGGTGGAAAAATTGGTTAGAACAAAGCCGCCAGTTTGGAAAATTGAAGCCAAATATTTTTGATTCCTAAAGTGTCTGAATAACTAAAAACAGTTTTTTTGTTCATTTCATTTGGAAAATTTAAAATATCCGAATTAAAAGACGATCGGCAAATCTGTTGTACAGAAAATATAAAAACAGCCGATTTCAGGTTTTGATGATAATGATGATACCTTCAAAGATATTTCTTGTATTTAGAAAAGAACACCGTCAGAACGTTTGGAAAATTGACTGAATAAAACAAAACAAGAACTCGAAACAACCTGAAACCCGATTATTTTTGAAAATGTGACATTTGAAGAAGCTGAGAACAAGTTGTTTCTCTTAAGTTACTATTTGAATTCAAAGGAATCCGTTCCTTCATAAATTTAAGAAGAAAAGTTTTTAAATCGGAGGCATTTTTATTTCCCGAAATATTTGGATTTTTTATTCATAAAAATAATGAACATGCATCTCCGAGTTCAAAAATTGACACAACAAAGTAGGAAAAGAATAGAAAATGAAAAGAAATTGAACACGACGATTCTCTTCACCGTCAATTTTGACTGAATGTCGAAAAAGTTTTAAATATTTCGTAATTACTTCTTAAATTTCATATTTATCTCGATAACTGTAAAACTTTTCGACCATTTTTTTTCCCTCAAATTCTCTATTACAGAGGAACACATGCCGAAGTTCGTCAAAAAAAAAACTGAGATTTGGGCCGTTTAGTTTTCGAGATATAGCGACGTGAAAAAAGTGAGCATTAGGAAATGGCGCATAAATTTTACTATTTTTGAAACTTTGATCTTTATATTAGAAATTTGTTCACATACTTTATAACTCTGTACAGTGCTATAAGATATAACAACTAACATTATTGTTAGGATATTGCGCAAATTATCCGAGAGCTTTCGTTCATCGACCAGAGATTGAACTCTCGAACAGGATTACAGCCTCGAAGTAGTGATCGTTGAACATGGACATTTTCCAAAATTAATATTTATTCCATCGAAACTACCGATTATTGAATGTTTATCAATCCTGATAAAAAAATGTTCATTTCTGAATACATTTTTTGGGTCAAAAGCGTCTTGTTGGCCGTTAAACTCATTCACCTTTACGAGCTTGCAAAAGTTTTCATTAAAAATAATAAAGTGCATTAAAAAAAAAGGTTTTTTGTTTTTCAAATGAGCCTTGAAAATCAATGTAGAGTTCTGAGAACAACGACGTATCTCTGACCTTCAAATTCGAAATACTTTTGAATCAGGACGTTGACTTACGCATAAAATAAATAAATACGAGGAACCGGGAGGTATATTTTGATTTGAGCAAGATTGAAATGGTTGGGGTATAAAGGTGGCCAGTTAAACGTGGAAAGTCTCACCTGTTATTTTGGATTGTATATAAAATAAGGAGTACGCAACGATACACATTTGATTTGCAAATGATGACAAAGTTCGTCATCATCAACAATCGATCAACCGTCATTGATGAGTGATGCGAATGTTTTTTTTTGTTTTCTTCATTTTATTCTACATCAAAGCTATTGTAACATCTCTCGCAAGTGTGTTCACTGCACGAGATAAATATATATGCTCTCTTAGAGTGCGCATTATTTATACAAAAAACAATAAAACAAAAGAGAAGATCAATTCTCGTGATCCAAAGGATCAATATTTTTGTAATTATCTTACTATTCTTCAAATATTCATCAACGTTTGATACAGTCTGTTGTACAGATTCTGTGAGAGATAAATTCATTTCGACTGGGATCAACGAAACCGATAAACTAAATTAATAAAAAACAATAATGTACAAAGTGAGGTTCAATTTATAACCGTGCACAGTCGTAGGACTGAACATCTACACGTTTTTTGAGAACAAACGTTTCCAATGACAGTTGTCCTGATCGAAGAAGGCCAATAAATAGGCAGAAAAATATTTTTTTCTTGCTGAGAAGATTGGCAAATAGAGACTCGATTTTCATTTCATAAACACAATTGATACTCTACACTTTTTCATAATCCAATTGAAAAAATAAGAAAACTTTGAAAAATGACGATACAGGAAGTTGATCAATTAATCCTCCCACTGCATGTGTTCTTTTTTTCCTTTTTGAAAATGTAACCAAACACTCTTCTTCTGGAAAATGAAGGATATTTTAATTATTGTCCTATAGTTATTTTTCCAAACGACACGAGTGTGTGAAAATCGACAAAATTGATGTATGATCACAAAATATCGTAGGGTCACATTGACCCCATGTACAGCGCAAGGGTTGAGCTCCGAAATAAATAATCAAAAAGGAAATATCAATTTTTCTTAAAACCAACGAAAACGTTCAAAAACCAATCGGCTCCATGGAAGATTCCAGTATTGCGTGTAAGCGATGGCAACAGTTTAGTGGAACAAATTTCAAATAATTTGAAAAACTATTTGTTTTTCGTCTAATTTTCATTGATAAAATATTGCTTACACGTTTTGAACGCGTTTTAAGCTTCTCTGCCAGATGGCGAGAGAAAATGTAGTTTTATAATTGGAAAACAGAAAAGTCAGCTTAAAATTAGGGAGATGCCTTTGCCCGCAGTTACGTAATTGCCCAAACCCAATGGGTTTCTTGCACAAAAAAAGGTTCATTGGAAACATTTGTTCCTAAAGAGTTTCGTAGAGTTTCAACTCGTCTTGATGTTTTGTTATGCACTATTTATAAACATATTTTTATATGTAAATATCCTTCAAGGTGATCTATCGTTCGCTCGGTCAGTAAAAATCCTACTGCACGTTTTTCTGTTCAGAGAGACTTGATTTTTCAAAGAAATGAAAACTTACACGTTGTTTACCTTCGTTCAGAGAAGAAGGGGTAAAATTATTTTTCTCGAAATTCCAAAGATGCCGCTTCTGCGACTGATAAATCACCTTAAAGTATGAAACTGCTCTGTAGTAATATGAAGGCTGCATGGAGTCGAAACGACCTCAGAGTTTTTTAACCATCGCTCAGTTGAAAGCGAAACAACATTAAGGCTTCGAGTATTTCTTAAAAAGACAGAATAGTTTGTCGTTCAGAAAAAAAAAATAATTTTCAAAAAAAGATGTTGAAGTTTACATCGTTAAATTCTATATTTTCTTTTAGTAGAGACTCAGCATTTTTCTGGGCCTCAAAAATTAAATCTGCCAAAAAATGTTGCCAATTTCAAAAATAAAGAAAAATTCTAACGGTGCTAAGTTCGGTACCTTCGAAAACTTTCATATTTCAGAATTTTTTAATCTTCGTTGATGAAAACAACAAAATTAGAAGGAAAAATGATAAATTGTCAGGAGACCAGATATTCCGAGCTTTGCAAGAGGGATTTCGAACCCTAAATTTACTTGAAGAGATAAAGAATATGTACGTATATCTTCTCTTGAAGCTTTATAGTGTCTTTGATCGAACGATCGTTCGTAAAATATATAGTACGGTAATATTTGAGACTGTAAATAAATGTAAATAGAAAAATATATGTTCATGTATGTTACACGTATAATGTATGGTGTGTGAGCGGATTTATTTTTTCATCCGAAGAGTAGCAATCGGATCAATCGTCTTGGAGCATGCTCAGAGGGTCTTGGACGATCGTTTCGGCGGTTTTTTTCAAATCTCTCGTAACAGCTTTTTTCACACTTGGTCGATTTTCGTTAGGCTCGATTTTCGTGCTTTTTGAAGATGTTTTCGTGCCAAATATATCATCAGCGTCTTCGTCATCAGGATCAGCTAAAAATATCGAACCACTTGCACCGACGCTTTTTCCGGAACCGATGATTTTGCTTTTCGTGAATAAATCTTCCTCGCCGCTTGATTGATCTCCAAAAATGTCTCTGCTTTTCGACGACGGTTCTTTGGTGTTTTTCCCCGTGTTCTCCGCTTGCTTTTCTGGCTCTGGTGAAACCTTTTTTACTGGCAAATTAACGAAGAGATCGTCATCGTCTGTGGCAACAAATATTGAGCCGCGATTGGGAGAAACGCGTCCTGAGGTTTCGCTGCTTTTGGTCGTCAACGAATCCTCCATTTTTTCGGCTTTTTCCTGACCGATTTTCGAACTACTGCCAAATAAATCACTCGTGAAATCCTCGTCGGTATTATCAATGTCGTCGAAAAGACTATCGCTTTTCATTGGTCTCATTGGTTTTTTTGAAGACTTGGCAAGCGATTCGGTAAATAAATCGCCACTGCTGTCATCAGCGAATAAATCCAACACCGGTTGTTTCGTTTTCGCTTCTTCCGCAGCTTTCTTTGCTAACTGCGTAAACAAACTCGCGTCTTCTTTGAACAATACGTTTTGACCCTTTTCCGGAGATGGAGTTTTCGTCACGAAAGCGAATAATTGACTAGGATCTTTCAAAGGATCGTGATTGTTGTCACGAAGAGGATCCATCGGTTTTTCCGCTGTTGACTCGCTTTCTGAACTCTTTTCCGTTTTCAACCCTTCCTTCGAGCTCTTACTTTTCTCTTGGATTCTCGACGTTTCCTCACTTTCAACATTCGAATCTTTTTCCCTAGACTTTTCTTTCGATCGCATTGCTTTCCGGCCAAGGGAACGATCGATCGGCGATAGAATCGGCGCTCGGCCAAAAAGTGTGTCTTCTTTCGGTGGATCCTCCGGCAAATCGGGTGGCACGTCGAAAAGATCTTCCTCGTCCGTCGACGGAGACAACAGTGTGTTCTTGTTCAAACTCAATGAACTGCCTTTACTGAAACTCATTTCCGACCGATCCTCCGGAGCTAACGAAGAACTTGTCTCCACGCCTGATTTTTCGGTCGACAATTTTCCAGCTTCTGAGTCTTTTTCACCGAGACGATCAACTTTTGAAGAAGACTCCAGACCAATCGGATCTGTAACTACTGTTGGTATTTTGTCCGAAATACCTGAAAACGTGTTGTCGCTCGGATCCGATTCGACTGCTTCGCTTCCCATATTGTCCACTGTGTCAAAATCGATCCCACTTTTTCGCAATGCCGATTGTCTCGCGTGCCTACTTTGAGGTCGTCTTTTCGCCTGTATTCTCGCTCGACTCTGCAAATAGTACATTTTTTATAAATGAAATCGTGAAAAAAAAAAAATTTCATTCTTCATTTGTAAAATAAATGTAATTGTAAATTGTCAAGTCTTTATTGTTATAAATTTTAAAATAATCGTAGATCGAGAATTCTGATTGTTGCTTTATTGCTACAGAATTATAATTGTAGAGCAAAAGTGATAACAACTATATTTTTGAAAAGGAAATACTTAAAAATAGCGAAATGAAACGATGTAAAAGGAAAAACGATTGGATCATTTTGAACTTTTTTTTGAAAAGTGAATAAAATAAAAGTGTAGAAATAAAACAATTACAGCTGGAGCCCAACGGAACTGATGTAAAATTTATAAGACATACGATCGATAATTAGCCAATTTTTTTCATTGTACGAAAATCGAATCATTAATGTTAATAAGTACTTGAAAATATTTCTTAATTTTTTTTCGCTCTTCAAAATTTCGTGTTGGCCAAGCCTTTTTAATTCAGACTTTCGTCCCAATGCTTTGAAAGGTTTGTAAATGTAATGCAGAATCTTCCACCAAAAACATGACGAAAAATCTGTAATTTTTTTTATCGAATTCGCAGAAATCTAAAGTAGAATTATTTAGAGAGGAAATACTGCAAAAATTGGCTATTAAAAAAATCAGTCTGTTCAACAAAAATAATGGTATCTGATTCGTACTTCAAAAATTAACTTCAATAATAAGTTGACAACCATTAATCATCACTTTTATGAAAAAAAAAACAATGTTTGTATTATTACTAAAACGGTTTTAGTTTAAATTTTCCTTGAATCACTAATTACCGAAATTTCGATTAAGTAATATTTCTGAATGTTTTTATGTGTGCAAATAATTCGAAACTTTTCGTAACAATAAGGAAATAATTACATAAATATTTTGTAATATAAAAATGATGAAAACAAGGGCAAAAAAGTAGTCACCTTAGACGCTGTAATGGCTAGAACTTCGACCTGAGCTGGAACATCAAAACTGACAGCAGATTCTGAATTTCCGGAATCATCTGGAGGCGAGTTTGGGGCTTTTTCGTTTGAAGTTTCGAGTAATTCATCGATATTTTTGCTCGAAGTAATCGTAGGTGATGCTGTACTTGGGACGCTCATAAAACCGCCGTCCTCGCTGTCTCTGCTTTCGGTTCTTTCGTAATCAGAGTCAGTTTTTTCTTTGGATTTTCGCCACACCGGTGGAGTATCAGTCGGTGAAAGGACCTTAAAATCACCCATTTTCCCTTTGAGGTGTTTGATTTTGTCAGAAACGACTCGACGTGGTGGGGGTTGCGAGGAATCATCACTGGCAGTTGGCAAACGTATGCTTAAGGTTTTAGGCGGATGTCTTTTTGTATTTTCGCTGATAACGTCAGTAGCATTGGAAGCTTTAGAAATTTTTCCACCGTCCGTACTGGAGGTTTCATCTTCATCTTCGAACAATTTTGTCTTAGAGTTATCTCTCTTCAACGGTGAAGTTTCCGGTGTTATTTTTCTTGGCAAATAATCCGAATCCGTTTCCTTCGGTGCAGATTTTTTTGTGCTCGATTCATCGATACTTTGGCCTTTAAACATTTCCTCAAACTTAGCGCGATTTGTCTTAAATCCTGATTCTTCATTTTTCGATTCATCACACGTGGCAACATCGTTGAACAATTTTTCTTCCCTTTTTTCACTCGTTTCCTTTTCGTTAGGCACGTCACAAGCAAACAAACTATCATCCACATCCTTCTCCTCAAGATTGTCGAAAAGACCGGAGTTCGAAAAACTTGGCAACGGTTTCTTTATGCTCGTTTCATCACTGTCGTGTTTCGCGAGTTCGCGCTCACCGCTAGTCACATTGGCAACGTTCTCCCGCGGCAACGAGCTCGTGAATTCTTTTTTTGTCTCGCTAACCGTCGTTGAGCCGGTGTTGGTAGTTGGTTTATTCGTGAAAATGGCATCGTCCTCGGTTTCTAACATGATTTTCGAAGGCGTACGATTGCTTTTGAGAAAACTATGACCAAACAAATCGTCGTCGTCGTTATCGTCCTCGCTGTCGTCAAATATACTGTTACTTTTGACAACCGATTCTTCTAAAAAACCCTTTTTCAAAGAGGCTTTTTGATGATCCGAAATTTTCCCGGTTGACGAATCAACTTTATTGCTTGGTAAACTTTTTATTCTCAAATCAGATTGAACTTTTGCAACGGGCTGCACACTCGATTCTCGGGATACGAAATTCGAGGGCTTGAAAGCTTCGCCGAATATATCAATTTGTGGAGCGTCTCCAGTACCGAATATATCAATGTCCTCATCGAACAATCCACCGCCCCGATCAGACGTAATTTTCACGTCGTACTGCGACTCACCAGCCGCCAGTAGGTCGAAGCTCTTATGTGAACGAGATTCTGAACTGCTGTTCGAAAATAGATCGTCGTTCGACTTGGATTTGGAATCGTTGTGTTTGGGCAGTGGCGGTGGTCCGAAAACGTCATCTACGTCAAAATCTTCCTCTCTACAGCTGTCCAGTGTATCCGCAATAAAACGACCCTCGTTGTGCTGTCTGTGACTCGAATTATCTATCGAATTTGTACTCTCAGGATTACGTCCTCGACCCTCGAACAAACTGTCGCTAGGAAATCTCTCTCGATATATCTCCTCGGATTTCAAACGAGTCGATTCCCATTGTGGCTGGAAGTCCGGGCTAAAATATAAAACATAAACTGTATATTAATAACCATCAAGTTCGAATCGTTCAAGTGCAACGAAATTCACGTTTCTCAACATTACCAATTTTTTTTTTTTTTTCGTACTTCACATCAAAAAGTTTTTCGGTCTGTCCGAGGCCTCCAATTTATAAATCTTAAAATATACATTTCAACGAGATTTTTACAATGTGCGAAACACTGTGTGATGCTACTTTTATATTCGGAACTCAAAACAAAAATTACGATTTTCGTTTTTTCTGCAAATACAAAAACTGATCGAATCTTTTTCGGTATTTATTTCCAACGCAAACGTTTATATCTTAAGAAAAATTCAACGTTTTTATACTGCACACGTACAAAATAGAGAAAAATTTCACTGTATTTTAACAATGTAAATTTTAATGCTATGAAATATTTGGTATACCGAGAAAATTCACGACATGTAAGTCACATGTATTGTGGACACAGTCCGCTTTGCTGGTGTCGAATTACAAGGTTTATTTATTTTTTTCGTTTACTGCCTCTGTTCATTCGCTTCGCACAAGAGACTCTTACGTGTACGCACAAAGAAAGAAAACATATTCTTCAGAACTCGCTCGTTCGTGCATGAGTAATCAGAAACGTAAACCTCTTGTTCTTGTTATTGAAAAAATAACATTCATTGTTCTCTTTTTTGTAATATTTTATTTTTATTTTTTTTTTTATTTTTTTTTACTTTTGTTGTTCCTGACGTATACCCTTTTCGAGGTTTTACGTATTTCCTTGCCTTCCTTACTTCCTACCCTCCTTTTTCCGAGGCTTCCATATTCTCCGCCTTTACCAAGGCAACTACTTCCTTTATTAATATTTTATTTTTATATAATTTTACTTTACATAACATCAATGTCCAACTTCGTAATTATGTGTAAAAGACTCACAATTTTGTATTTGGGCTGCATTCGATATATTTTGTTTAAAGAAAGTCACTGGAGTTTGTTTCAAACCTTTTTTTTACACTTGATGTTTGTTTGAATTTTTCAAAAATGTTATCAATGCTATTAACGTCACTTTATGATCACTTCGATAACGACAAATATAAGTTATAAATTCTAGCAGATAATATACACTTTTTTTTTCTACTGTTGAAATTTATAAAATTATTATTAGTAATTAAAGTATAATATTAGTCACTCACTGCAAATATTCACTTTGGTTCGCCTCGACGCGATCATAACGTTTGCAATTGTACAACGCACACTTTCCTTTCGATCAAGCCTGTATCGATTCTAAACACGTGAACATTAACCGAGCCGGGTGAAAGGCTTATAGTATTTCTAATTGAACAGCATTGAGACCACTGTTGACTCGAGGAGAAAAAAAGGCACGCTCACCTGACCATGAATGTCGTCAAATAGAGATATTGACCCGAATCAATAACCGTGTACGTCAGATTTAGTCAAGTGGAATATTTATCCTATTAAACGTATAATTTACTGATTGAATCCAAAAATAATCAACTCCTTTTTGCTCTTCCAATTACATGGCTTCAGAATTTGTATTAAGAAACTTATACATGAGACTACGACAGATGTATTCGTCACTGACAATTCCTCAAAGGTTTCATTAGCATTTGCTATTTTTTTTCTCAAGACCAAACGTGAGATGATGTATTTGAGATATGTAAATAAATTAATAGAAATGAAAAAGTAATATTTAGGTTTTTAAAACCAATAAATAAAATATTCTATAAATATTGTTTCGTTCATTTGCATCGATATATAATCATAAAATAATAAAACTATACCGTTATTTCAAAAATTGTACAAATTTTGAACATAAATTTGCATCAAGTCACTTTCCGATTAATTCGACATCGAAGAATTCACGCTGCATTTAATTAATGATGTATCGTAATAAAAATACGTCTCAACGGTTTATTTCTAAAATCCATTTCATTATTTATTTTTCAATATCTTTCAAATAATTTCTGATGCATTTACTTTTTTATTGGAATGAAAATATCTGGAAGCTTCAATGGAAAACGTGTCTCTAAAACGGGCTCTTGCAGCATCGTCAAGGATTTCTATTTCATGCATGTACATAAACATCCTTTGTGTTCTGAATATAAAATTTATGATATGACCACCCGCATGTACTTATCAGTTCGAAAGACCTCGTTCATGGTTTCTATGAATAGTTTCTACAGAATTGTAAAATTTACAATAAATTAAAAATAAGTCAAAACAAAAATACGCCATTAATATTATATTTTTATTTGACTTTTCCTCTATTTTTCATTGAAAAAATTCATTTTTAGATTTTTTAATCAACATTCATAACGAATTGCAAATCATTCAAAACAAAAATACTTTTTTCCTACGGTTCACTTCACCGTTTGAACGTTTACTTTGAAAATATTTAAAAGTAAGAAAATTGAATCAGCTATTAAAAGTTCATGAAAGCCAAACGTGGAAATATTAACGTCTTCAAAGCGAAATGGTTCATCGATTTGAAAAAAATAAAGTAATGAAAAAAAAAATATAAAACTATGTTTATTCATGCAAAATTGATTTGTGTCCCCAATTGTCATTATGAATGTTCAACGATTGCGGATGCAATCGAACGAGTCTGGGATTTTGACTAATTTGTCATGACCGAGTCAGAGAAGCAGGAATAAATGTTTTTTTAAACACACTCGTAAAAGGGGCCTCAAATGTTTCACGTAATCGGTCTTTGATATTTAAATTACTAATATTTCGTTAATTATCGTTGGTCACTTTCACTTTCAAGTTTTCATCGTTAATCAATAATAATTGTTGATTAATTATAAATCCCTGTTGTTGGTTGGTGGTCATTGGTTATTCACCAGTTGCAACGATTATTCATGTTGATAAGTAGCTACATATGAATGAATTGAATTATTTTATTATGACATCATTTTCTATTCAAATGCCTGAGAAAATTCACAACAACCGTTTAAAATCCGGAAAGAAATACTCACACGCATATTTACACCAAAAATTTTTACGATTCAAATACACAAAGTCGATATTAATATCAATGATTCTTCTAAATTTCACTTTTTTCTCATTAAAGTTATTGAATTGATATCGAAATGAAAAAAAAAAAACGATAAATGGAAACATAAGGAGATTAAGCAGCAAAAATAAGAAAGCGCGAAACCTTGGAAAGGATAAGAAATGCAAAAGCTATAGAACTATTAGAAAAACAGTCCTCAAGGATCGTTTCATTGTAGTTTATGACATAAGATTCATAAAAGAATGATCATAAACAAAGAAATTATGAACTCTTCAGAAAAGTGTGCCTTTGCTTTTTTTTCTGATTGTATTGCGATGAATCACGATATATTTTCATCTCATTACAATATTTTTACGATATCGAGAGACGTAGAAAAAATTAGGAATAGCAAAACACGGCGCGTATTTCGAACTCGCGATAAATTGCGTTCTCTTTTTCATTGCGAGAGTTGACACTCGACTGAAGTCGAACACGCTGGCGTCACCGTACGAGAGAAGCACGTAGATGTAATCTCCTAAGCCTCTATGACTAATCTACACTTCTCTCTCGTTTTGTCGACGAAGCTTTATTCGGTGTTGCATCTGTGAATTGCATCGCGAGCACGTGCGAGATGCACGCTCGAGGGTCACGAAAACCACTTTTTGCTGATACGGTGATTAGCGCGTAACGAGTATCGAATTTTCGAGCGATGTTAACGAAAGTCGTTTTAGGCACGCTAGAGATAAAGATTTTATGGAGGACTAAAAATCCTGTGAAATAAAAAATCCGAAGTAGATTTGTAAGCATTTTAGTAATTTTTGCGTTCACCATAGTCTCCTGATTTATCTTCTAAATCCTTTTGGTTTCAAATTTTATTTGAATTTTGTGCCGTTCCGCCTTCAATAGTTTGTTATAAATAAAATATTCGAATATTCCGAGTTTTTATTTACCTCAATGTAGTTTTTCATTTCACTTTCTTGATTAAATTATCCTGAATGAAGTATTTCAATATTTATCATATTCGTTTATCGCATGAATAACTTTTTTCCATTTTCTTAATTAATTCTTGGAAATAAAATATCTAATATAATAGAAATTAAATACCGAAGGTTTTAACCTGTTAACCCACTTTACTAATTGGGTTTTTATTTTATTATCCTCATTAAATTGGTGAAAAGATATATTTAAATTTTCATATAGATATTTTTTTAAATTCACATTCCATAATTGCATTACTGGAAATAAAATATTTGAGCATTATGTTAAAATTAAAATAATGTGCAAAGTCTAAGCTTTTTTCTGACGCACGGACGGGTCTGGTCGATATATCAACCCTGACAACCTTAAAAAGTTCTAATAAGATTTTAAAAAAAGACACAAATGTAGAATTTTGGGCAAGAAGATAAAAATGTTGACTTTTTTAAATTGTTAAGTCGAAAAATCACTCACCCCAATGTATTATTTGCAGTATTATTGTTCGGACGTATCGAAATTCCGCTGCTATCGCTCTCCTGTACAATTCTATCATTGTTAAGACCATCAGGATTTTGTACGGGTGATTCAGTATCCGAAGAATCCGAAGAACCTTGTCGTGGCACACGCTGGAAAAGTCTGCTGCCAAGGTTCGATCCTAGTATGTCTGCTTGGGTAATCGATAGTCCGGGAAGTGCCTGCAAGTGAAAAAAAAATGAAGAACTGTCTGAAATGAAGATTTGTCTGAAAAAAAATTCAGAAAAATCCTATAATGCATCGAGGAATAAGGTGATTGGAGATCTCTCCCATTTTTGTCAAATGAGATATTATCACGCTATTATGCACAGCAATTTCGTTTAGTCTATAAAATAACAATATTCTCCATGTTATTTTTCAACAACAATGATAATAAAGTGTGTAAACAATGATAATAAAGACAGTTGTTTTTTTTTTTCATAAAGTTGTACATAAAGTTTTACGAAACGATGGCATAATCATTTGCAAATTATTTTAGCGGTTAAATTAAAAATATTTACGAGTTCGTTTTCGAATATTGAATAACCAGTGAAACTGTATTTATTCAGCTGAGGGAATAGAAGTACCTGTCGATTTCTCGCGTGAACCAATTCGGGCGTTCTCTCAGGTAATCTGCTTTGTGATTGCGTTGAGTTTCCGAACAAAACATCATCATCCTCGTCACCGAATAAGCCTCCGTTGTCGTTTAATTCCGGAGTACTCGTTGCCATTTTCGTAGAGTTTTCACCCAAAGCAACATCCAAAAATTTGTTTTCCTTCGAATTGTTATTTTCACGCTTGTCCTCGCTGGTTGACCTTGACTTCGACGGCTCGCTCATAAACGAGCTCTTAGGTGCAAAAATATTGTCCGAATCCTCGGATTCCGGATCACCGCACAAATCGTCGAAAGCGGACTTTGGTTTTGTTACTGTGAACAAGCATCGTACGTGAGTTGTTTAAAGTTTATACTGAACAGAATATTTTTATTGGAACATAATTATTTCAATTCCAATAATTATTTTAACCTTAAATCCGGTCTACTGTCCGAAATCAGACCGAGGCTCATGTAATCAGAAGTCGTTCTATCGTTTGAATTTGAAAAAAAATTGTAAAAAATATCAATTAAAGAGTTAGGAGCTCTCTAACTCTCCTGGGTCTTATGACCCATGATAAAAACGACCTGGGCTCAAAAAATAATTACAAACTAGCATAGAAAGCAAAGGAACAGATTATCTGAGATTTTCTACTTTAAGGAATCATATTCACTTAGAATAAGTAAAAAAAAAAAACTTGTAACATCTGTTTTTTTTTGTTGTTGTTTTTCAACGAAAAAAGGACACAGTTGTTATGTGGTTTGTGAGTATTGTAATTCATTAAACTTACCTTCGGTATTCATAGGTGGCGGAACATCGAGACTCGGTGGAATAATATTGCTAATTGGTGGCCTGTACGGTTTATTTTTCCACAAGCTGTTGGATACATCTTCATCAAACAAATTGCTATTATCGCTGAATAGATTTTCCGATTTATTGGCAAATACGTCGTTATCTTCAGGGGCAAAAAGGTCATCTGAAAATAATATAAAAAGATGGATTCGTTGAAACAAAAGAATATCAAGGTTTTGTAATACGAATTAGAAATGCGATAAAAATTGTTTGATTTCTATTTCGATACAAAATACATAAATGCATAATTGTTGTTTTGTAGAAATTCTTCTTCGAAATATTGTAGTTTCAAAACTACGCTACGTGTCTTTTCATTCAATTGTTCCTAAGTTTTTGTTTATTTTTATTGAAAATTTTCCATGCAGAACAAATTATACTTAATGAATTATCTCGAAATGCATCGAAACGACTTTCTTCCTTTCGAAAAGAATTGCAAGCAGGGATTGAATTTGAAAATATTGTACCTTTATATCGATTAATTGACGATTGATCGGCGTCCTGATTATCTCGAGAGGATCTATCGCTCGGTAAAACTTTGCCTAAACGTTTAGCAAGCTCTTCGGCGAAGCTAGGCGCACCTTTGCTTGAATTTTCGGTTCTCGATTCCGCAACGCTAGGAGTAGCCAGTTCTGAGCCTGAATTTAGTGTATCTTGACTCCGAGCCTCGAGTTTATCAGTTCTCAAGCTGACGCTGCTATAATCTTTCGTAGGGTTCGTTTGCTCGTTACGGCCACTCGATTCACTCGACGAAGACGACGACGACGATCTTCGTAACAACGATTCATGGCGATTGTTCTTCGGATTTGGTATATTTCGCCGTATTTCATCCTCGCTTTCACTCCCTGAATCTTTTTCAGCTTCGGGTGACTCGGACTCGCTGCTACTCGATTCCAGTCCAATTTTGTTCGATGTTTTCCATTTTTCTGTACCAATTACGTATGGCAAAGGCCGATTTTGGTATGGATCTTTGGGCTTAAAAACAACACTGTAAGAAAGTATTATTATGCCATTATTCTTAATTTCATTAATTCATTTTTATTTTTTCTAACTATTTTGTTTTGATGAAATTAAAATTCTTATTATTATTATTATTATTATTATTAATCAGTTTTATTCATTTTTTTCTAAAATGTTTCGACGAATAAATAGTTTTGGTTAGAATCTCCGTTGTTTTTTGCGTTTTTCATCCAAAAAGTAAAAATTATCATCAAACTTTACTAAAAATTCATAAAAATGAAATGATTGTAATTTTTTTTTCTTTGTTTCGGTCCGGAGAACGATGTGACTCGCTTTATCTCTCTTTTTTTAGATAGAAGACATATTTATTGATGGTAATTCGTTAACTAAATAAATAAACAAATAAATAAATAAATATGGTTTTCGTCTTTGAAAAATACAAAACAAACCTCGGAACAGGAACTTCTCCCTCATCTTCGCTGTCACTAGCTAAGACTTCCAATCTATCAAACTTTTCATCCAATATATTCAAGCCCTGCTTTATACTCTCACTGACACAGGCGATTAAATCATCTTTGTACGGATTTTCTTTGATGCTGTTAGACTCTTGAGTACTTTGTGAATGGTCCATCTCACTGTCATCTTCGTGAACTCGACTCTCTATAAACTGAGTATTCGCCAAAGCAAGCGAAGTATTGGTGACGTTATCTATTATAACTGAAGCCTCTTCCAGATCATTCGATAAAGAGGCTAACTTTTCCTCAGTCTTGTTGAATTGTTCCGTGAGGTTCTAAAACATGAGATAACAGTTTTCTTCTATTACTTCCAAGTTTCGAATCAGTGGTAATCAATTCTTGTTATTAACACAAAAATGACAGTTAAAACAATTTCACAATGGATTAAATATTTGTGAAATGCAAAAAATTATATGAGCCCTAATGGGCAAAACCCGTATCAAAAAAATTACATTGTAAAAGCAATCGTCTAATTGATTTTACTTGACAAAAGATATGGTCACATCATTTGTAGTAAAATTTTTGAATCAAACACTTCGTTCAAAGTCCTTAAGGGATTCTTCAAATTTTCAAGAAACTTTAATGACTGCAAGAAGTTTTTCACAATTGCATAGAATTTTAAAGTACTGAAACTGTGATTGAATGGAATTTGTAGCTGAGAACATTTTTCTCAATGAAGAAGACTTGATTATGTTGATTTATTGATGAGATAAAATATTAATGTTGAAAAATATGTGCCATTTTATTACAACTACTGACAAAATTCTTGGACCTTAAATAAAACAGTACAGTACCAATGTGTGTGACAACAATTTTTGCTGACAAATCTCTAAATGGCACTTTTTCATCATTATTATTTAAGGCGTAAATAGGAAGGAGAGAAAATAGAAGGAAAAGTATTTTTGCTAAATCTTCAATTATTTCACGGGAAATGTAAACTTTAAATCCAAATTTACGGTTCCATGGACTCAAACTGTCACAGCCTTTATATTCAAATCCATTCCATTTTATTTTTACGCACATCGGAAAACTGTTGAAGGTGTTTGAGCAATCCTGCGTCAGCGGCAAGACTCCAATCATTTTGGTGTTGTCTCATTTCATCTGTGGTCCATGGATGATCCCACGACTTTTCTGCTACGTCATTATTCTCCGGCAGGTCCTATGAAACCATTGAAATGTCAAAATTGTCACGATGGTGCACAAAATTGTTTTAACCTAATGGTTAATATACTCAAAAACGTTAAAAAGTATTGAATCACGTGCGCAATTGTTCTTGTGTTTTTTCGGACCTTATAATTACTCGTAAGTGTTCAGTGGACACAGATTGTAAAACTTACCATAATAATGGCCAGTATCGCCGGGAGCTCTTCAAGTTTGACGAACTTATTCGAAATAACATTAATAAGAGACGATCTTTTAGCGAAAAAACAAAGGGTTAAAAACGCTCCTTGCTCGCTGAAACGTTTACGTCGTTGCTTACAATATCGTGTCGTATTTTCTTAACGGATTCCAGCGATTTATAAGATATTAATATGCCATCTACTGAACACTTTCCTACACTGTCGAGCGTGCAACTACACGTAACTGGATTACAAATCGGGAACAAATTACTTGCTCGATCCACTTCTCTCATAACATTTCTTCGGAAATGTCAAAATTCTGACAGAAGCGAAACAATTCTAGATGGTTATATAACCGTTGGGAAATTCAACGTATTTTACCGGTAATTTGAGTTGATTTTTATCACCGAAATATTTTCCAATTAAACAAGGTGTAATGTAATCAGTGCGATTAAGAAATTTTTTATATTTGTTTTTACTAATGACAAGAAATGAAGATATTTGTTCTCCGACGAGGGGTTCTGGAGGTTTCAGAAACACTGCGCTTTGCCGTAGCTGCGAACTCGCCCGAGTGGCAGATTTGAAAAAAAATTATTCCCGAGAGATATAACTGATCCTCCCCTGAGTTGACCCCCTCAAGTCAAATAAATTGATTTTTTTAAACATAAATCTCTTGGTGACCGTATAAAGTGTTTCGTGGTGGCGCAATTATAAGATCGTTCAGCAATGAACTATTTTTTCAAAACATGAATTTCGAAATGTAGTCCACGAGTTAGCTCCTCCCCCAATGCGAATAAATTGAGTTTTTTTCTACGAATCTCTTGGGAGTTGTACCGTGGCATAATTTAATCGTTGTTTAGTGGTGTACACTGTGCCGTGTTTTCGACTAGTGTACTCATACTGCTAATCACCCGTTGAGATTCGTCATTATGTTAGCACCAAGAATTTGAATTTTTAGGTCTAATCGACGCGGAATCGTTTGTCGGTGATGAATATATTAATTAAATAAAAATACATTAATTAAACCCTCAAGAGATTTACATTTAAAAAATGATTTTTTTGTATTGAGGGGATAACCCAGGGGAGGTTATAACTGAGAAGTGGATCAGTACTCATTTCTATTAGACATCCTGCATATTTCGAGAAAAATAGAACCTTCACTTTCTTTTCTGGTGAAAAGGAAATAACGTGTAACACATATGCTTATATTCTTTTTGAAATGTTAAATGTCTCCAAATGAAATAATCCGACACAAGGATTCTTACCGATAGATAAAACCTCCGACCTGATATCTCGGTCGAGGCTGCAGCTTGGGTCGTGGCGCTACTGCAGGTGTACATTAGCACAACTACCTCCATGATAATATGTAAAAAACATTCATCATCGACAACATTTTTCAAATGATAAAAATCTCATTATTTGACCTTGATCTAACAAAAAATGTTCACTTTTTGAAAAGCTTATGTGAGCAGAAAAACATACCCGCAGGAAAAATATCTATTTGAATTCTCGTACTATGATCGATTATTCAATTTATAATAATTTAGATTTAAAAAAAAATAGAACTATTATCATTACAATTTTATGTCATTCGATCCTTAAATATGAGAAAAAAATTTAATCAATTAATTTCTCGTGTTCCATCTTGCTAAATGACTGAAATATGTCTCACCAGTAAAGTAACCGTGTGAGTTGTCATCTCTACACCCTGCTAGCATCTGTAGCGTTGTGGATTGTGGATGGGCGGATGGCGCCCTCTTGGGTAGTTTCTCACTCATCTTTCGATGACTAAAATAGCTTACATCCCAGAAACATTGTTTGTCAATAATCACACCTCACCCTCGTCTCCTGCATAATTCTGCTGCTGGTTATCCAGGAACTTGAATTATTGCGTGTTTGCGCGTTCGAGATTTGAGATTGACGTGTCAATCGTTGAAATAATAATATCGCTCCAAATTCTTCGAGATCGAACAGTGAAGTTTTGAAGAATTTGGTACTGGTTCTTGTACTGAAAAAAAAGGAGCGTAGATAACGTGTGTGACACAGCGAGTGATTTATTGAGCACCGGAGCGTGCATGTACGTGAGATCATTACGGAATTTGATTAATCAATCTTATGTCAATGGCTCCATGGGGTGTAATGGACCAACGGGATGCTGCAGTCCCGAGTTGACAGTGTTTCTCGCTCGTCCCCAATTTGACGCTGATTTCAAAATTATGCCAAAAAAATGATTTCGTTGGTCTAAAATCGGCGTTGTAAACTTTTTTTCAACTGTGGATAGACATTCATACAAGATCAAACGAATGTGAACAGAATTTTCAAATATTGGAGCTGATCTGCGCATTGCATCTTGCAAAAAAAAATACGTGAGTAATTGATGAAACAAAATATTGTCAGTACAAACATATTTTTGAATTGTTCGTCAATGAAAACAATTTTATTTATAGAGAAAAAACGAAAAATAGAAAAAGAAAACAATAACCAAATATTCGTAAAATGTGCAGCCAAAATTCGTGGTTGGAAAACGACAGCGGCGGGTGTCGCAAACTTCATCGTCTTTCTTCGAAACAATTATGCATACTATCAAGTTGATCCACATGAAAATATCCTGGCTTCGGTCCATTCACTTAGAAAATACAGACGTGTCCAGAATCTGCTCTCCCCTGAGCAATTTAAATTTTTATTCTCCAAAATATCTTCTTTGCAACGTACAATACAGAAAAAAACTTTTCTTCATGAGGCTGAGAGGACGCACTTGGAGGCGAACTCTCTTGTGAGAAAGCTTCGGCGCTGTATGACGCCACTCAGATGAACAATGAACCATTCGGGTAGCGGTAAACGTCAGGCGAAGGTTTTGGAAGACAATTATTGGGACTGCAGCGTCTGTACTTATAGAAATAACGCTGAAGCATTCAAGTGCCTCATGTGTGACGTTAGGAAAGGAACCTCAACGCGTAAACCGCGAATCAACCCGCAACTTGTGGCACAACAGGTTTGTTCAAATGTTCTTCAAAAACCAGTTTTTTATAGCTCATTTCCAAGATCTCCGTGGATTCATTGTATATTTCCTCAATTATTCATCAGGTTTTGATATGAGTGAACTAAAATGAATCATTTTTTTAAATAAATGTTGATTAAATTGAATAAATTCTTTCTCATTTATGTGAGGAAGCTTTTTTGATTTATTTTATATCTGTACTATTAATTCAGAAGGATTTGATAATGATTGGAGTGACAGGAAATACAAAATTAGACATTGCTCTACATCCTAATGTTTTTTCTGCATCACAATAATTATCAAAAAGATTGTTTTGTGACGAAATATCAAACTTGAACGAGAAATTGCACTTCCTATTTTTTTCTAATAATATGCATACGGAATTTTTTGAAATACTTAAGTTTGCGTCGTTTAAACATACGAATTTCTTTATGCCTTAATTTAATTTGGAAATTGAATCATCAAGTTACTCATAAAGTTCACTCAAATGATGGACAAGATTCCGAGTTTCAATTTTCTGGAAAAATAATAAGGGATCTAAAAAACATTCTGTTTTGGGGAACGAGGCTCATGAGTCTCTCAAAATTTCTATTTTGTGAGTAACAGAATTGCATTCAAATATCAATAATTAATTGTCATGAACTTTTTTTTTTTCGATTGATGTCAGTAACATTTAGGAAATCAAAACTAACCGGTATTCAGTTTATCGAAAAATAATTATCGTAGAATTATAAATACACCAATAGCACTTGAAAATTATTTAGTTTGTGAACATAAGAATCATATTTGCGAATGTTGAATTAAAAATTGAACCTAGAATTTCTTAATGGTGTAATAACTATAACAACGATTTCGTTTATTAATTCTTTCATAGAGTTTTAATGAAAATCTGCCTTGTTCCCTGCAGTATTTTGTTGCCTTCAACACCCGCTGTTGTAAAACGGTAACAAATATATTACAGATGCTTGAACTTGATTCGCATTAAGGTATATGAATTTGTTGCGCACAGGTTGCCCAACAACACTACGTGCCGTTGCTAAAGCCCGGTAAAAAAGAGGGAGGAAGTGCAGGAAGCACTAGCACGGGTAAAGAAAAAGAGCGCAAGCTGGATAAGCCAAGGCGAAAAAATCGTCATCCTCCAAGATTGAAGAACATTGATCGGAGCACAGCTCAAACCAACGAAGTCACTGTGAACAATGTGACCGTAGTTATAACAGAATATAAGCCGAAAGTAAAGAAAAGCTCCGACCAGTCTGGACTATCGAGCAGTGCGTCTTCGGAGAATGGAAGTCAGCACGACTCGAATCAAGACTCAAGGAGTCTCGACATAGGAACTGATGCTTAAGCTGTAAGCTAAATTGGCATAAGTGTATGAATTGTTCTCATTTAATGTATGTAAAAACGATGAAAACGAAACAAGAATATTGTACGTTGTTCATGATCTATATCTGTAACAAGATCGTATATTTTGTTTGATCCATGTGTGTTACAGAAAAATGACAAAAAACGTAGATATTTCGTGCTGCTGAAGATATATCGAAGTCTATAAATTTTCTTGCTCAATAATCATCCGTCGATGTGATGAATCGAAAGGAGATTTTAAAAAACACACATATTGCTGCGTAACGATTTGATCAAATGGTCCAAGTGCCTTTTTATTATTTTCTTGTTTTCACTTTTTTCAATGAACTTTCGAACATTAACGATTTTGTTTGCCTCAAATTAATTTTTACATGCAAATTCAAATTGTTCATTTTCCTTTCGAATTTAAAGGAATTAAAAAATATATATATATATCTCTAACTACGCGATTGGTGGATTTAGCAAAAGGATCAAGTGTCGTACTGCAATTTATAATAGTTATATTTTTAAGACCTTATTGAAAGCATAAAATGTCTGATACTTTATCGTTGAATTTACACTGCCAGACAATCCATCAACGTAAGTTCCATCAAAACGTTTTCACATCTGCTATCAATTCCAGTGATTTGGCTCTTTCAACCTAATGGCGCGGTGACTTTTATTCACGATTTTTTTTTTTTTTTTTCAAAACTCGTTTCTCCCCCTTCAAGTTCTTTTGTTTATTTTTCATAAAAATAACGTTATCGTAAAAAAATTTCATTTAAAGGATGAATATTGAGGTGAATGAATACAGTCACGTAAACCATTGTCTGTAATAATCATTTCGTGTGATTTTTTGGAATCAATCGACGAAGATGATGTTTATATTTACAGTAATTGTGCGTAAAAGTTTCGATGTTTCTTTGTGTTTTGTGAAACGTAGTCCATGAAAACTGTTTGAATCTGTCGCATATTCGAATGGCACTGTACATATCTACAAGCCGAACAACGTATATTTTCTTCATATTTTTTTTTTCTCATATTCATTTAGAAATTCTTATACGACGAAATGATCAATTGAATAACTATATAAATAAGAATAGCCTAATCAGTAATTTTGTAAATAACAGTTGAATTGTTGGACCCAGTGTGGTGTCCAGCATATTCTCGTTTCTAGCAATTTTTAAGGTATATTTTACGTGCAACGTTTGGGCGAGATAATGAAAAAATAAATCATGCTGAATAGCAAAATATGAAAATTTCATAACTTTAGACACATACCGGGCCTTGTGCCAAGAAATAATGTATTTTTTGCTAAAAGAAAACGTACGGAATCTGAATCACTTCTCATTTTAAGGTAGTCGAATATATTCCTTTGACATCGTGTCGACCAAGGTTGCAGACAAACAAAAAAAAACAGTTTTAGATAATATTAGCAATAAAGGCAATGAAAAAAAGATATTTCATAATTACCTTATCGATCATGTGAAAATATGTCTTCTGATCCATGAATAATAAAATTGTTTGTTGAATTACTATATTTAAAGAGACAAATGTACCGTTTTTTATTGCAGTTCAATACCATCCGTTCTTATCCAATGTTTTTTCCTTCCTTATTTACAGAGGTATAATAATAATGAATTAATGTAGGAATCATTTTTTTCCTTTTTTCTTAATTTTACTCGATGTGCCAGCTTCCAGAGCCATTTCTTCCATATCATCAGCCACTTCCATAACATCGGTCTGATCGGATTTCGATTCTTTCACGGATTCTACAAGCTTTCTTCCTTTAAATCGTTCCGACACTGAAAATATTAAGAATAATTTTATGTTTATGTTTTGAAATATTGATAATTTTTTTGTTTTTTTGCCTGATGATTTTTACATAATTATATAAACCAACTTTTCGTAAACTATAGAATAAGAAAAATTGTCAACGTAATTACCGGAAGGTGATTCAAGGATATCCCAAACTTTGAAGTTGTTCGCTTTATTATCGCCTCCAACTGCGAAAATGAAAGGACTGTCTGGACTCTGTGCTAGACACTGAAGATCACCCAAATTCGTTTTCTTTTCCCATACGGGTTCAAGGATCTCGGGTTTAATTACGTCCCATACTTTCATAGTTCCGTCCGACGACGCAGTTACCAACAGACCAGGACATGACGTGCTCAGAGATAAACCTGTAATCTCTTTCTCGTGTGCTGAAACCTGCCATAATATTTTCTCTTGCCTGACGTCAATGCATTCGACAAAACCGTTACTCGTACTGACCTGAAAAAAATTGCTCCATTTGTAAACGAAATTTAATTTTAATACAGCAAACAAATTTTTGACGTTTGATTTTATGAAGAAAAAAAAATTAACAGTTTTTCTATTAACTCGATTTATAGATTCCTAGGATAAGCACAAAAAATATGCAACAGTTTCCAGTCTGAGAATGTAAAAACAAATTATTTATTACAAATAGTACTTACGAAGCAATAATTGGAGTCGAAATGATTCCACAGTACTCGTTCCACTTCACCCGAAACCTTCCAGTTTTTCGATTCATTTTCCACTTTGCAGTCGAATAAACGTACCACACTAAAATATGTAAATATTCAATGCGTCAACATATATTTATTTGCATTTTATGTTTACAGTGTGTATTTGACTGTGTTCTATTTTAATAATTCACCTGTCAGCACAACCCGTAAGAAGATGATGAGCTTCGGTTGGATGAAACTGAATGCTCTGGACTCGGTCCGTGAATGAACTTAATTTAGTTCCCCGTTTCTGAGTTTCCAAATCCCATAACATCGTCGATTTGTCGACTGAACCACTGGCTAAGACGTGACTGAAATATCATTACAATAAATTGTAAATTGTTTCTGCATTTTCTCATAATTTAATTTTCATATTGAAGTTTTTTGGAGTTATTGCACAGACTTCTCATCTTTCGTACGAAAGAACGCAAAACGTCCAAAACTGTTCGTACATCGACTTGGCAACTTTAAACGCAATGTTCAATCTTTTAACAATAATGTCAATAGTTCTAGATTTTTTCTTTATATTTGAAAAATATTAACAAAAGAGCGGAAACTCTGAAAAATGATACGTTTTCAAAAAATCGTAAATAACTTTCGATGTAATGACGGAAAATGAGAGTTTAAATTTCAACGAAAATGATTGAACTCACGTATAGTTCGTATTCCAGGCAATATCGAGAACAGCATCTTTGTGACCTTTGTCGGACTTTTTTCTGCCGAGTCTGAAAGCAGGTTCGAGACAATCGACCAAATCAAGATCCCATACGTCAATGACTTTCGTCATGTTGCCCATAGCGCACAAATTTCCAGGTTTCGCGTCGGAAGGATCAAAATTGAGCCATTCGAGGCAGAGGGGAAACGAAGGTAAGAGAATATCATGATGGCAATAAAACGAACCTTCCTTCTCGTTATAGACTGAAAAAAAGAGTATTCTCAATAACCAAATAGCTCTTAAACATCTTCAACACATTTTCTGATCAAAGAGAATTATGAAAATCTGTTATACCGAATATTTCAAGGATACTGGCATCGCCTTCAACGTGTCCTATAAGAACGAGATTATCATCGGGTTTTATTACGTCGTCCTCTTTCTCAGAGTCTTCATCCTCGCTTTCTGGTACAGTTACAAACGGATCTTTTCCGTCTGCATTGTAAACCGCTAATCCTCCTATGTTGCAATGTATATCGCCGGCTGTAAAATTTAATAAAAAAAAAACACTTTTTTGAAAACACTCCTTTTAAAATTCGTAGTTATGTTTGAATAACACTGTAATTATTAAATGACAAAACATTAATAACCCTAAACCCTTACAACGAGGTTGAAAATGAGCTCAATTTTGTTGGTGAAAATTCGCTCCATACACTGAGAAAATAAATTTGTTGGATCATTTTGTTCACCAGTTTGTTGATGACTCAACGAATTTTGGTTCTCTGTGTAGAGTTTTAATCATTTAATCCTCACTAAATGTGAATTCATGATACATCATTTTCTTTGTTTTTTTTAAAACGAAGAGAATAATATATAAGCAAACATTATTATCTCATATGAGGAACATTTTATGGTAAGGAGAATTATTTTTCAGCTTATTTTTTATCCTGTTTTACAGTTCAGGATCGAAAAAATAGATCAAAGAGGTCAAGTCATTTCTATCGTAACGAATCAAGGATCTAATCCATTTCTGATTAAATAAGTGAGATTTGTTTGATTTTTATTATCAACAAGGTTTCGGCTAATTATAGTAATTAAACGGCATCATACCTTCATTGTCATAATTTCCAAAATTATACTCGTCAACGGCCATTCCATTGGCATCAGTTCTTGATTCATCTGTTTCCTCAATAGATTCAACATTATTCTTGGATGAATTTTCATCTTCATTTTCAGAATCACACTCGAGGTCCCTGAATTTGATAAAAATACAAAATGAAATAATCGATAGTGTTTTGAATAAACGTTTTCCCACTATAATTTGGGAAGATAATATTTCAAATGAATATTCATTCAAAAATTTTGGTTCAAAGTTATATACAAATAGATCAATTTTCGTTTTCGTTCAAATAGCAAAATGAAATGTAGCCGTTAAAGTAACAAATATCAAGGGTTGTCATTTTGGTGAATTTTTTTTACGAATTCCTTTATGAAAGGGAGTGGTTTGTTTATCGAAAAAATTTATAAAAATTTCAGGACAAATCAGGTGTTCGAATTTAAGGGTTCCGTGGAATAAAAGTGCAATTGTATTCACATTTGCCACTTCCTTCAATCACTCGGTCACTCAAAAATAAATAAATACATTTAGTTACATGCCTTAATTCAGATTCCGTTTGTTTGATGATTGCTTCCAATTCCTTGGGAGTTAATTGAACCTGAAATGAATTTTGTTAGGTGACAGAACACACGTTTTTTGTGTAAAACAAAGAAACAATTTTGTGAAAAAACATACCTTGTCAGGAACTGCAGCTGCTACGCCTTTCTTGACCCACGCTATACACGGTACGACATTCATCGTATTTCTAACTGTAATCAGTTTTGTATTTCTATGGTATTTATTATCTGTGTATTTTTGTCAAATACAAATACGAAGTCGATGCAGAATCGATATTTGGGCAATAACACGACCATGTGCACCATGTGGCGGTAGAACAGTGTTGCCAAATGCTAAAATGCCGGATAGCCGGATGATTTTCTTCATGGCTACTCGTCGCTAGAGCGCGCTCATTCCTTCGGTGAAGAAAACCGCGTAAGTTCGAAACTCAGATTAGTAGTTAAAACGCTTGATTGTTGATAGTTTTCAATAAATGAATAATCGAACGTTTTAATGGAAAGATCGTCGATGTTTATTTGTGTGATTGGTTCATTTTGCAGTTGGCTAAAATGTTCGGAATGATTCTTAAGAATTCGTCATGCACGACCGACGAATAGCAAGTTCTTGAAAAATAAACGTTTTTTTTTTTTAAACGGTACAGTCGAACCCGCCAAATTGTCTGAAGTTACGATGTGTCATGGCGGCGGTCTAGCCTTACCCGATAGACAGTGAGGCCAATGGAACAACACACTCCGCGTCCGCCATGTTCTGTGTGGTTGGTAGAAGTTACCCTAACGCTCGACCAATCAGGAGCATATCGGGAACTGCCGAAGTGCCAAATAAGCCTTATGGCTTATCCCGAGAGCATTGAGTGTCAGACCAATGCTGGGTTCGCGTGACGACACGTTGCGGGATTAATTCGTTGCGCTGTTTGTAATTGTACATGTGTCTGTGCATAAATTCTGGAGTACGTGAAGATTCGACGATCTCACCGAGATTTGTGAAAGTGCGCGGAATTAAATAACGCCAGTAATTTCGTAAATTGGCATATAAATCTCGACGAAACGTATTCTTTGTTTTGACGTCATTGTGAACAAGGTTTACGTAGTGCTCTAGGAAAGGAAAAAGCAACAAGTACAAATAAAACTACAAAAGAGGAGAATATCATTTTAGAAATTCTCAGGTAAAACGTTACTTATTTACGTTTTACATGCTTTCATCCACACTCGTGTGGTATTTCAATAATATCCACGATTAGCCTGAACAAAAGTGCGAACGTAAACATTCGCTCTCGTGATGAAGTCCGGTTAACCGGAATTCAACGTACATACGTAGATGGTTCGTGATATGGTCATTCTGTTGAATTCCAGTGTAAAATTTGTGCGAGAAAATCGTATTCTTTATTAAATTCATTTGCCATGAGTCACGAAAGTTGGAGATGGCGCGAGTAGACGTGAATTTCTCGGTATACACGCAACCCTTTGTATATACGTACATGATGGACATATATAAATACATACGCACGCGTATATAGTACAATTGCTGTAATTATTCATTACGTTGCACCAATTCGCGGAATTATCGGCTCGCAATCTTAATTTCCTTTGTGTCCGATAAGAAGATGATTCACGTTATCCAGAATTGCACCCCCTCCCCGCTTTTGTATAAATGACTGTTGATAAGCTCGGACGATCGCAAAACACCTGATATTGGTGTATCCACAAACCGTCACGTTCAAAAGACCGCTCATTTCAAACAACATTATTCTATTCCATGAACTTTATACAAACAAAAATTTATCGCGTGAACACATTTTCCGCACGTTTCCAATATCATGGGTCATTTTTTTTTCATTTTGTGTAGATTCCATTGGAACAAATTCATGAAAATTCAACGTTCGGATCATAGTCATAATTGTTGAACTATGTATTTGCGTGTTAGATGTTTTTTCAAATGCTTTATTAGTAGTTCAGATATTTTATTCTTCCTGTCTAACAATACTGGATTTGAAAGAATAAAATTTCAATATTGACACGCGATGCGCGTTAATTATTTTTTAATGATTAAGTCCAATCGAATCGCATACAAAATAAAGTTCGATACACGTAAGAAACGTTTCAGGCATATAATTTGAACGTGTTTCACTGGCACTTTTAAGTGGTGTGCGAGTTGTCGTTTTCATTATCATTATCTGCATACGTTCAAAATAAACTTTACGATATTTATAAACACTCCGCTCTAATGAATAGCCAGGAATTCAATAATTTGCAAACACGTTTTTTCCAAAGTTTGTACACTCATAGTTTATTTGATTCATAATCTGACGTACGGAAATCTAATTTATCTTGTAACTCCATAGTTATTCGACGAGAATGCATAATTAGTCATAAATCTGATGTAATTCAAGTTCACGAACGAGTATTTCTCGTGATTTTTTTATTTTATAAACAACACTGAAAGCTCCATTATCAGCTCTGATTTGTTATTTAAATCGTGTATCACCATACAGAAAATATTTCGTCGCACGTTATAATCGTCTCGGCATCATGTCTCGTCTTCTCTTATCTTTCGCGCGCGCTCTCTCTCTCTGTCTTACGAAACTTTCGTTACCTGCCGACTGGCGGCGCTGATAAGTCAAAAAATCTTCCATTTTCACTTTCCCCAAGGCTCGCTTTCGCTCTCGTGTTTCGAGCTCTCTTTCTCGTTTCACAGCTATTTTCTTGGCATGTTATTTTTCGAATGTGAAAAAAAAATCATACATTGTCGGTCAACGGTCAGCTGTTTTGCTGTGGTTTTCCTCCAAATATTGAAACTCACGGTATTTGTATAAAAATATTCACTCGTGTATCTTTTTTTCTATCGTCGAAAGGTTCGTGACGGATTTATTATTATTTTGACAGGCCAACAGTGATTACCTTGCAGTTTAGCACGTTTTTTATTCTTCAATTTTATTCGAGAACTTATTTTAGTGATACTCACTGTCAGCTTTCTTTTTCGCCTATTGGCAAATATCCAGAGTAATGAAAGGACTTGAGAAACAAATAGGATTCAGTTTTCAAAACGAGTAGTCACTGTTCCCTTTCATTTCTCGAACCTCTTGATAACTCATTTTTTGTTATTTATAATCTCAAGTGAAAATAAAGAAAAATATGATCGATTTTCGAAGCACTATTCACTACAAAAATGTTCTACAAGTGAAAACTTATATCTACCATTGCATATAACTTCCATTTTGCAATTTTATGTATTAATTCTTTTCATTCGTCGATTATATTTTTTATAGATTCTCTCTACCATTGCTAGTTCATTAAGACACTGCGAATGTGAGAATTCAATATGAAAAGCACATAAGCTAGAGCAAGTGAAAAATGAAGTTGATCAATTTTTGTTAAAGTAATCAACATGAAGCCGAAGTATAATTTGATTTTCTATGAGATTTCTATTTAGTTCATTTGCATTTTTTTATAGTTTTTTCTGCCAGAAATAATTCTGTCCGTATTGATAACCTCCCTACTAAATATTCCATCCATATTTTTATAGTTTCTATATTCAGAAACCATTAACGCAATAGATATTTTATATTTTTACAATATCTAAAAAACCTATATTTTGTGTTATGTGCAGAAACATTGGAAAAATTCACTTTTTGCTCGATCAAATTTCTGTATGCACGTTGAATAATTATGAGGCAAACGACTAATAATAATGTCGAAGGATGTCATCTTGTCCGGAATTGGATATCGCTGTGTGACAAGATGATATCCGATAATTAATTAATTATCATTTACCTGATGTAAAAAGCTTCCATGACAATTGAACATTAACTAAGACATTTCAAAAACACAAGGTCATAAAAAAAAAACAAATTCAAACGAAATATTTGCTACAAGTCTACAATTCTTATCTGATTTTTTTTATGAACCATTATTAGACTTATGAACCTTGATTTTTAGTGCAATTTCAAAGACTTTTTTCCAACACTTCAAATTTTATGCAGTATAAATACCCAGAAAAGTGATAATTTTTCATTTCACTCTACGTGCCATGTTCATTTTTTCTACAATCTTTACTCCGGTGTATTTACAAGATCAAAAATAAATCTGTCAAGTGGATTTTTCAATAACTTATTCATTTGAACTTTTCATTCGATGACAGGTTTTATTTTGATGGCGTTTCCAGGTGTATATTTAGGAAATTGATTAAAAGAAAACTCATGAGTTTTTCGCAAGTCTCCTTGACTATTTCCATCAACATTTTCAAATAATGCTCGAATTTTTTTGTCACTGAATATTAAAAGTTGTATGAACTTTGCGACTGCTGATTTACAACTCGGACCACAGTTGCAACCGTCAAATGACTTGGGAAGAAAACCATACGGGCATATTTACACTTGGAATATGAGGTTTGCGTACAATAATTAAAACCAACAACAAGAAATAACACAATGTTTGTACGATTTTTCAAAATTTCCATCATTTGCGTTTTTCAAAGTCTTATCATATGCCAATAATTCGTACACTTTTCTAACGACTATACTCGAGGCTACACTTGTCTTCCGGCTATAAATATACCTGGTTTTTTATCTCAGTTCATTATAACAGTCGCACTGGTGGCCGGCGGTCATAAAGCAACAGTACAGCACAGTTTGTACCACCTTGAGTCTTTAATATTATATGACAAAAATTATAGCGTCATGTTAGTACTGGAAAGAGTATTCACTAAGTTTCATTGATCGACTCATAATTTTCCTAAAAAAGAAATCACTTATATACTTTTAAATAAAATCTTCTACTCTTCTCAGCTCAGTCCTTGATTCAATATTGTGTAAAAATATGAGATTGGCTATCATTTTAGTCTATTATAAAGAACTATGTTAGTTTTTTCGAATCCTTTGTTCTTGACTCTATGCACACATCGTTTTCCAACTCTCTCATCTGGTTAACGTGGATCATTCATGACCAATACGTTTTTCATCAAATTAGCATATTAGGAAAAATCTTTCAAAATTCACGTTGCTGGTTTGATTCAAATACTGTAACGATATCCACGAATATTTCTCAAATTATTTTGTAAAAAATCTTTCATATGTATGAATATGTGTAATAATTCAGGTTGGGGTAAAATACATTGAATCTCCCGAACCAAACGTCACGGAAAAAATCCACAGCGCAAATAGAAGATAAAAGACGAAAAAATGCAGATAAAAAAAGTCGCATTGGTTCAATGTCATCGGATTCATAATTTTGATCATGAAAAGTCAGAATCTTATCCGATAAAAAATTCCCTCATCGAAAATAATTGACAAGGTTGAAAAGCGATAAGTTAAATAAGATTTTTTATTTTTACTCCAAACCTTATCGAGTCGAAAATATGTAAAAATGTTTGCAAAACATATGCCTCGAAATAACCCACGTTTATAGCCATGTGAGGGTTTAAAAATATGTTTGAAGTTTTATTTCGAAGTTGATAAAAAACTCATTCAGAAATTCTCTTTATTTTCCCTGAATTTCTTTGATGAATGTTGATTTTTTTATTTGGACTAAATTCATTGAATAAAAATGATTAGAACAATTGATTTAATGAACATTTTGAGAATGAATTGTGGAATTAATATGACTCTGGAGAAGCAAATAAAATGGCGAAACATTTAGAAACTCCGAGAAGCTTTTAAAACGATATAAGAAACTAAGGTTACTCTAATTTAATAGAATACCTCCAAACAGTATGTATTTGTGTGTCGTATAAACTGTGGCAAGTAGAGAAACCTTTTTACAAAATAACGTTAATTCTTTGGGTCTAGATTAGAAAGTAATTTGACCAATAAAGATTTGGGTGATTAATTAATTTATATAAGTATAAATGCAAACCAAATTTTTAAATGAATAATTTAGGCAGGGAATCGTTCGAACATATCGACTAATTAATCAGTACGATGCTAATTAATTCATGACAAGTTTCATTGAGATGACTTTAATAATCTCAAACTCGCTTATGTAATTCCAATATTCATTTTAATAGGAAGGATGATGATTTCGTTTTTTTCCTCTCCGTCTCAAACGTATGAATTTATTCAGGTTGCGCAACGCTCGTGAAATCAAACGTCATTGCAGTGGACATTATGTCATTATAACGACGAAACAAACTCGCTAAGGAGAATGCTCAAGGAAGTGGAAACAGGGGCGGGAAGTTGCAACACCGTACAAACTAGACGACAAAGACTTTGGCCAAGATTCTCTTTGAGGAGAATTTTGTACTCGAGTCCTCTCATAGGTCAGCGAATTGCCAGGGCATCCGGTTCTGGTACAAGAAGCACTAAAGGTGAATTTGAAACCCATCATTTTTCAAACATTCCATTTTTTTCTCAATCCTTCGATTGATTGCTCGTGTAGTTCTTTAATTTTAAATGGATCGTAATATATATTTCTTCCTTTCTCAAGAAAAGAATAAAATAAAAATCTTTATTGTTTTTTTGATTAAAACAATAATTTTCCGAATTTCTTACTAGATTTTATTTTTAAATCTGGTTATTGCCATTTTTTAAAGGCACTAATTAACAATTTGCTCGAAGCCTGAATTTGTACAAAAATTAGAAACTTAAAAAAAAGCGGTTTATTACGATGATAAATTCATTATCGTAATATTATTATTATAAATAATTGATCTGTATCGTAAATGGAGCAGTCGTAATTGAAATGATTTTTTTACTTCGTGCATATAATCTTCAAGTAGTAGTCGTTTTGTAGTGAAAATGGACTTTTACCATTTTTTTTATCGCAGGAAAAGATACAGGAAATGGAAGAATTGCCGATATCGAAAAAGGCGAGGCCAGAACGACAAATGGCTCGAGTCATTTTCATTCACACAACTCAGACCTACAAAGGGCTTCCAGCAAGGGTTCCGTACTTTCAACAGCTGGAAAGGTAACCCATCGGAAACAAAAATACATAATTTTATGCATTCACATACATAATTATTTTTCATTGAAGCTGAGAACTTAATTTATTTACAGAGCTGCGAGAATGGTTTAATGGAGTGTCCGTTGTGCTTGGCCGAATTGCCTAGCGAATTATTTCCCGTTATACAATCGTGTCACCATCGTAGCTGTTACGATTGCTTCCAGCAATACCTTAAGGTTGAAATATCGGAATCCAGGGTTAATATAGCGTGTCCCGAGTGCGCGGAACCGCTTCATCCAAATGGTTTGTAGAAATACCGATAATTAAACTGAAATAAAAATACACTATAAAAATTGTGTAAAAATAATTAACCGTTAATAACTATTAAGTAAACGATTTAGTCAGATCCGGTGTGAAAATCAATAGGAAAAATATGTCAAAGTACAATAAACTTGATAAAAAATCCCATTTTTTACAACATTGGTATCAAAAGGACATTTTTTCAAGCTGCTCGTTATATTGAATTATCACTAAAGGAATCAGATATTTTTACATTTTTGTATTTTCCAATCGCTGTAGAGTAGAACTGGAAATACGAAAAAAAAAAATCAATTATTCAATTTAAAAAAATTTTAAGTCGTAAAATTATTGGAATTTCCTGTTATCTTTGATAAAAAGAAGTGAGGATTGAAAAAGTAAAGAAATTCGAAACGAAACGAAAGTCAAAATTGTCCTTAGCTTGTTTTTTCGATCGTAAATAGCCGGGAACATCCTTGAGCCTTTAATCTTCAAGTTGCTCTAGTATCTTTACGACATTTTATACTCAAATCGATAAGGAATGTTGTTACCATTTGTTATTACAGATATACGGATGATTTTGAACGATCAGACGCAATTGGAAAAATATGAAGATTTCATGGTACGTCGAGTCTTAGCTGTTGAACCGGACGCCAGATGGTGTCCAGCACCTGATTGCAGTTTCGCCGTAATCGCAAGTGGTTGCGCATCTTGTCCAAAATTACGTTGCGAAAGACCTGGATGTGACTCATACTTTTGTTATCACTGCAAAGCACGTTGGCATCCAAATCAAACGTGTGACGCTGCGAGAGCTCAGCGTTCCCAGCATTACGATCGCAGCTCATCGTTGAGCTTCAGTCAGAGCGATTCGCAACACAGTAAGTCTGGTCGCTGATATAAATCAAAATATAATGCAATCATGTCTCCGAAACGTTAATGTCATTTTTGAACGATTTTCACTTCATCAGCGAATTAATATTTCAAAAACACAATTTTTTTTAAAGGGACAACAAAACTGAAATCGATTATATTTAATAAAAACGGTTTACAACTAACACAGAATAAGTTATAGTACATGGAGCTCTTATTTGTGTCTATTTTTCGACGTTGCGCTCTTAAGCTGAAGTTTCTATAAATAAAACGAAATTATATAAAGATCGGATACAAAATTTTGTACATTTATTTTTGTACAGACTACTATAACTATCGCAACGATATCAGATTTATTTTGGACACAATTATTTTTATTCTTGAATCGATAAAATAAAATTGATAATCGTCGTGCAAACTCTAAACGACGAAATGTCAAGAAAATCAACATCTACCGTATTTAAGAAATTCGCTTACTATTTTCAATATTCCAACATGCACTTCAATGTTCAAAAATAGTTTGCGAGGAAAAAACATCCGAAATGTCTCAACGATTCAGATTCACTTTAATAGAACATCGTTTTTTATACAAACGTTTCATTCATAAAATTATTTTATTGTTTCTCGTACAGGAGATGACATCAAACCATGTCCAAGGTGTCAAGTACTCATCGTCAAGATGGATGATGGCAGCTGCAATCACATGACCTGCGCTGTTTGCGGTGCAGAATTTTGTTGGCTCTGTATGAAAGAAATAAGCGATCTTCACTACTTGAGGTACGATTTTCGAAATAGTTTTATTAATGTCGAGGGTTTTCAAAGCAGTGTAAGACTTAAGGAAATTTGATGATTACATGGAAGGAACTTGATAATTAATCAAGAGTTAAATCAAAAATTCTCATTTACCTTTTGCAGTAAATATTGAAAACACATTTCTCTGACTGTCAAATCTGTGATACTGTCGTTGCTGTTTTTATCATCGTTAAGCGTACGTTATGACGTAAAATCGAAGAAGAAAGAAGAATGTACTCTAACTTTACGAAAAGGCACTACTTTAGAAATTTGGTTTTTGTTAGTCAAAGAACCATAATTCATTCTCTTCATTCATATTTATTCATGAATATTGAATTTTTTCCCTACGACGGTTCCCGACCCTAAAGGTTTTCTTCCCTACGACGAAGTAGGAGAATAATTGATTCACTTGGAAAACTACAGGGTTCCACTGCACCACCAAGATAATAATTAAATTCTAGCCCAGCCATGTTAATTACTAATGGCATCAAAGTTTCCTTTGTCGGAACGAACTAAATATGATTTTAAAAATTATTTTTCAGTTGCTTTCTTTAAAAATGTATTAAAATGTTCTATCACACAATTAGTACGTGAATTTATAAAGCTCCAAAAAACAATGTTATCTTATTTTTCGTTGTATTATTTTTCTGAATCTTTTTTTCATATTTCGATAATACAAATTACAGTTTCGAAATAATTTTATCATTTCAGTCCTTCCGGTTGTACGTTCTGGGGCAAAAAACCATGGTCAAGGAAAAAAAAAATTCTGTGGCAATTGGGAACGTTGGTTGGTGCACCAGTCGGCATTGGATTAGTCGCTGGTATCGCAGTGCCTGCGATGATAATCGGTATTCCAGTCTGGGTCGGTAGAAAACTCTACGAAAAAAACAAAAATTACACCAATAAATTCAAGAGGAATGCATACATCGCCGGAGGAGTCACAGCGTCGGTAAGTCAACTATTTGCCTCTCTATGAAACTTTACCTTTCATGAAGTCTTCTATAAATATAACACACAATTACTGCCAATTATTGTCAATTTACTGACGACATAGGAAATTAATTTTCCATATAATTGACGCTAATTGATATTGTCTGCGTGGACAAATCAATCGTTCGAAAATTCATTATTATTTTACCCTAATCATTACGTTAAAAACATTGTTTTTAGGTATACGCAATATTCAAAATTATGCTTTATATTTGATAATATAGGACGAGAATATTATTTATCGTATTTCTATAAGAAAAATGAAAATTGTTTTGCTCTTCGAGTTTTAGCGCATCTTATGCAGTACGATACTGCATTGTTGCAGTTTTTTCAATTATTACACTACAATTTCAACATCAAATACTGGGTGTTTTCAGTTATACATGATTTCTAAGATATTTATAGATGAACAGTCATTATTTTTTAATTGCACTAATACAAGTAAATAGTCATATGTAGTACTTTTCCATGAAAAAACAAAAATCATTTTCTCCTAAACTACTATGAACATCGATTTGTCAATTTTTTCACAAGTTCAATTTATTCCAAAGAATTTTACAGAATTTTATCAAGAATTTTCGGACGGTAGTTTTTGTTGAAAAAAATAAAAAATAAACAGTTGTAAATATCCATACAGTAGAGTAACAAATGTCAAGTCAAGTCCATAACAAAAAATGTGTGACTCAGAGAATTACAGAGATATAAAAAAGTAGTTCACGGCAAAAATAAATCATCAATGAATTCGGAAATTTCGGATTATATATTTAAACAACAAAAGAAGAACAAATAAAATTACATAATCAAATATCATTGATCGAGTTCGTCGTGAACACACAATTAAACCAAAAAAAAGTGTTTCATGACAGGAAAAAAATTGACGATGAAGAGTCGGTACGATGTAATTTAAAGCCATTGTATCAAAGATAGTATTTTATTCGACCGGTTGTATACAAAGAAAAAAGATTTACGCTGATAAAAACAATAATTCAGTTTACAAAGGGATTAAATAGTCAATACACTTATTTTTAATAAGTGCGATAACGCAACTTTTTTTAAACTCAAGGACGAAATGGCGGCTAGGACGCCGGTCTCATCACGGTCAGCTCATTTTTTCCTCCTTCTCCTCTCCACTGAAGCCACTCATCCTTTTTTTCAATCGGCTCACTGAACCCCGGCTAACTCGAATCACAAGTTCTCCCTTCAGCGAACCTCACTGTATTACTTTTTTCTTTTTTTTTTTGCCTCATAGTAATAAAAAATCGTTTACTCGTATGAAAGCTGAGCGTCGCACGGGGTACGTCGAAAGCACGCCGAAAGCCACTAGAGAATCCCGATACGGCGATATATATATATATATGCGTTTATAGGTATATGAGCTTCAGAGTCTCGTGATGCACAACTTTTATTTGATTTAAAGGAAATCCTTGCCCTGCTATCGTTCACTCAACTACAATTAAATTTTGTTCACTCTCGTTGTTTTCTTCCCGAAAAAGTGCACGCCTTTGGAGAGATGTTTTCTTTCGTCTACCTCACATTGTTCCTTATTTATTCGACAATGAATACGTTGTAATCGGTATGCAATGAACAATGAAGCCTCCATGAGTTTGGACGCTAGGTTGATATCGGAGAAGACCATTATTTCTTTCGTGAATTTTCGTCTAAAGAAAAGGTTTATTTTGCTTTTATTTTTGGTTTTTTGGTTTGCACGTTCCTCTTTTTTTATGGATCAGAGCTTGAAACATCAGCAGTTTCGGCAACGAGTACACCATCGTTGTGAAGGTCTTCGAGCACATCGATGAGCCGTTGTTCCGTGAGTGGATCACCAAGAGCAACATCCACCGAGCCAATGCACAATAGAAGAGCGAGCAACTGCGAACGACGGTAATCAGCCGCTAGATCGCTTCTCGTATAACCGAGATCACGTGGAATATCGAGATCAAGATTCTGACAAGTTGTTGTCAATACTTGCCAATATTTGTCCAGCAGAGATTCCGTATGACGTCTACGTAATTCAGTCGGCACCGAACTGACAAGCAAAAGAGCAATGTCGTTTGTCGGACGACTATACGTTACCATTTGCCAATCAAGTATCGCACATTTGCAGCTACCGTCGTCACTAATTTTGAACAGCAAATTGTTGCACCAAAAATCCGTATGTGTGATAAGGGCTAATGGACCCTCCGGCGCAAGAAGCGAAGCTATTATTTCTTTGGTTCGTGGACGTAATGCTAACAAAGCTTCCAAAACTGCCTCCAAACCTCGTCGTCTTTCCAAAAAACGTGCCAATTGTGGTAAACCACGTTCTACCAATTGCTGATACGAATCTGTTGCACGTGCCGTTTGAAACAAAAATGAATATCGCTCCGAGAGTGCACGTCCTTCCTTCACTTTCAAAGCTAATGATAGTGCGTGAAGACACGCTACGGCGCTCAATGCAGCTTCCGCCTGTCGGAGCGTCAAACCCCGCGAAAATTCCGCTCCTTCAAAACCACGGGTACGAAGATTCTCCAATACGAGAAATGATTCTGGTGGTTCTGGACTCTCCTCCGTTCCACCCGCCGGCTTGTAATGAGCGTGGACGCAACCCGGTATCGGCAACTCGATACTGTTTTCCGGCGAAGCCAACTGACGCTTCTGGAATGCTTCCAAATCCGGGACAACCTGTGGATTTTTTTTACATACTTTTATCACATTTCATTTTTGACACATTCATTATGAATTTCGATTGGAATATTCATTCCTAATAATCAGAAAACTATAATAGGAAAATCGTGCTTTCTCAAACGATTTAACGGTCTTCAAACGTGTACTCTTGATATACAATTTTTAGTTTTTCATTCAATTACCAAAACATTTACTGATGTCAAATTACAGCTCTATTATTTTATAGTAAACTTGTAGACTTTTCTAAGGTCTTTTATTGAAAAACTCAACAAAGTGGGTTTGAATTTCAGGCAAAAAAAAAACAAATAGTTTCGGAACAAAGATCAGAATAATTCGAAAACTTTTTTAAATAAAGAAAGTGATGAACGGGAATTCAAAACGTACAATTTACGATGAAATTCCAAATTAAACATTAAATTCTCAAACTTTAACGTTTGTTCAAAACGACGTAAATTTTTTTTGTCAATTACAAGGTGTGATAGTATTAAAAGAAAAAAACAAAACAAACAACTTCGCATACATTATCCAAACAATAATTATCATATACAGAGGATGTGACGTTGAGAAATTTTGTGACTATAATGAGTTTTGATGAGTGGTATTCAAAAAATTTATTCAATTTACAACGGGAATCTCGACTGCACCATTACTTCAATCTTCTGTTTGAAAAATAGAAAATGAAAACGAGACTTTTATGAAAGTTTTCGAAAATCCTTCTCATTTACATTCTTGGGGAAAAAATATTTTGAAAATGCACACATGAACCGTTTCAAATCTCAAGATCATGGAAATTGAAAAAAAAAAAAAAAAAAAAGATCACTCTATAACTTCTAATATAAGTTAGTCGTATTCTTAAAAGTCCAAAATTTAAAAAATACATATAATTTAGAGGTAATTTGAATTAAAGAGCTTTGTGATATTTTTGATATCTTACCTGCGTGTAAAATTTGATTTCACGCAGATCAAATTGTGCTTCGGTAACGAAGAATCGACTGAAAGCATCCTGTGGTAGAAGTTTAACAATGACGTTCAATTCGCGTTTGGTTTCGTCGGGTTTGGTCGTATAATCAACGGTAACGGCGAGAATATCACTAAGAACGCTTTCACCAGCAGTGCAGCCGGGACTAACATCGAAGTCCTCGATAAAAATACCGGAGCCTTCACCGTGATGCACTGTCAAAAGGCTTTCCAACCACTCCTTCGTAACTGGCCACTCGGCGCACGAAGCATCGGTATCTTCGCTGTCCGACATAATTTACTTTTTTTTCTTTACAATTCCAAAGTACTTTCAATCACCAACCAAAAACTATATAACAAAAAAAATGAGAAAAAATCACCGAAATTATGCAGTGAAGCTATTTCGTATTTCCTTAATTTTTTTTCCCCGTCTTTTTCAATCCTTTCTCTCGTGATCACCGAATATTCAAGCATCAGAATGAATGCCTATTTCCCTCATTGTTGGAAATGAATATAATCCAACTGCTCGAGCGAGAGACTTGAGAAACAAGTGAATCGCTGTTGCGCCCGAAGGTACTTTGTGCGAACGTAGTAACGCCAATAAACGTTGAAATCTCAATTTTTCTCTCGCTCTCTCGATGCGCTCCGCTCGTTTCCTCCCTATTCCGTTCGGTGACCATCGCCCATCCGGCAATCCACGGTTCGTTGTACTGCCATTTGAAGTCACGCCGGGGCAAACACGAGGTCACCCACATCCAGGAAACCTCTTCATCGAATGGATGATTTTTCCTTTTTTTTTTTCAAAGGAACAAACAAACAAATGAAAACAAAATTCTCGATGATCCACAGTCTTTCGTCAACCACCCAGTTTTTCTTGTTTGTTAGGAAAGATTTGCTCGGCTTATTCTTCCTGCTTTTTTTGCGCGTTTATCTTTTTTTTTTTAATTCGGCCTCTCGAGGAAGTTGCCGAGACAAGACCGTAGTCTGACAACTCCCAACGTCGACGGTCGACAGACGAAGGCTTCGTTGCTCACTCACGAACCGAGCTATACCAACGTTTTGGGTGGGACAACGAGACCGTAACGCGCACGCCTCCCTCAATCAATATCCTTCTAGCCTCCCTTCTTATCGCTCGTGATGCTCCCTCCCAATCCCTTTTCCACAATTTCATATATATGCTTTTTTTCAATTTTTTAAAATTATTGTTATTATTATTCCGCCGTTTTTGTGAATACACAGGAAGAATGCAATTGTGAATGTTTTCATGACACTGGAGTCCAATTTTTTTGTTTTCTGTTGTTGTTTTTTTTGGTACACAAGGTTTTTTTTTGTTTTTCTTCAAACATTTCCGTTCGATATTTTCATAGAAATTCGAGATGTGAAAAATGCTCTCATCTTTTTTGAATACATTAACTAAATCAGCAATACAAATATCGGGCAATTTGAAAAATTGTAAAATTACAATATCATTGAATTTTCAATGCATCACAACAACATAAATTTCAATATATATGCGTTGGACTTAATTTATAGTTCCCCGTTTGTATTTCAGAGTACTCTTTTTCCGAAGGTTTTTTTTTATGGAATTTTTTTTTAACGGTTTTCCGTTATTTGGTTTTTTTTCAGGTGTTGGTTTCACCTCTATTGGCCGGCTTGGCGGTCGGCGTTGGAGTGCCAATTTTATTATTTTACGTTTACGGTGTTGTGCCGGTATCGTTATGCCGCAGCGGTGGCTGCGGTGTATCAACCAATGGTTCCGGAGTTCGATTCGAGTTTGACGATGAGAATGAACTCATGGGTGCACTTGGCGGACGAAACGTTGGAGGTAATTACTTTAATGGATTATTTACATGATTCTGAATCGATTGAAATTTGAAAAATTATTATTTTCTTTTTTATTAGAAATTTGACAACCAAATTCGAAGTTATCAAAGTAATAAAAATTCTTGGGTTCATATATTTATTGATTTTTCGATCTTTATTGTTGCGTGCACGTGAAACTCTTAAAAAAATATATTCATGACCACTAAACTATTCTACATCAAATGGTCTCTTCAAAGTTTGAATACTGATGGGTCTGTTTGCCCTTTACCATAAGAGAGTTAAGATCCTTTGACCTGTGATCTCGTCAATAATACTCGGTACGACCTCAGCGATATTTCAAATCTATAACTTACGAAATATAATAAATATTCTGAAGAGTAGAATGCCTAAATAATAGCTTTACTTCACGAAATGGCCCATTTCCATTTTATTTTTTATGAAATGTTTTTCAACGAGGTAAATAATATAAATTTGGTCTCTTGGTCTCTGAAAATAGAATTTTATTGATCAATACGTGAAAAAAGATTCGAACAACAAATTAAAAAAATTATTACAATTTGTAACAGTTTACACAATGCGCTCCCAATACGCATGAAAAAAATTGGTATATTAATAAAACGACATGTTTCGAAATAGTTTTAAAGTAAATTCAAATAATAAAAAAATCTAACTTCGAATTTTAGTTCAGTACGATGGATGCAACCAATAATATTGTAAAAGTTAATAAATGATTCTCGAAATGCTGTAAAGTGGACCGCGTTAACGTTATCAAACATTAAAACTTAAGCCTTTCCGAAAAAAAATATGAAGTAGGATTTTTACTTTCTGAACCGTAAATTTAAACATTAATCTAGAAAAGCGGTTGTAAGGTTGAGATTTTTTGATGTCGTCGTCTCATTGGTTTGTTCACCACATAACGATCGAGTAAGATTTTAAAACTTTCGATATATCGTTCAAAAAGCGTTACTCACTATTTTCATAACACTGAATTATAAATTAACCCTCATTACTAAATGTTTAATTATTTTTCACTCAATTTTTTAGATGCCGCGTCAATAGATGTTACCAGTCATCGGGGTGGTAATCCATCGATCGGTGAGGCATCTCTTTCACTGGGTAGTGGCAGCCAATTGGAAAAATTGGGCCGCGAAAATGACCGGGAAAGCGCAAGCAACGTTGCACTTGCCGGTACAAGTTTGGCGGGTAGTATAGCATCGAGTGTGCTTCCCGGTGGCCAAAGATTGGAGGTACAAGCTGATGTTACGTCAACGCAAAGATTTAGTTTGTGCAGCGAAACAGCATCAGCGGCAACGAGCCTTTCCGAAAAATCGGTAAATGCTTCGATTGCGCTTGACGATGGTGCAGCATCGACACGTGCATTGGCCGGCTCGGTTCTTAATTTCAAGGTAATCACTATAAAGCCAAACTCTAAAATAAAAACTATAAAATTTAGAAAAATCTAAGAATTTTTTCCGCATTCCATCGAATTCCCCTGCAGTGACACAGAAATTCAGTCCGAATTGTAAATATTAAGCATTCATGTTCCTTCATAAAATTATTTACATTATGAACAATCGAAAAATATAAATCTTTTTATGTAATAAGTGGAAAATATGTTTGAAAAATAGGATTAAACATTTGAAACCATATTATACTCACAATGAAGGATTTGTTGTTAACTTTTTTTGAATAACATTTCTGTCTTAACCGTATTTTTTGTTGTTTTGTTTTCTTATACAACCTCAATTATTGCCCTTACTGTTCCTTATTCGATTTTCCTACTATATTAATTTCAGTTGGACGGAAATTCGAGTACCGGTGGCAGAAGCGCGGACAATGAGCCATCGGCTAGTTCGAATCCATCGGGTCAGATGGAAACTGCCGGACAAGCAGCTTCGTTATCTTCACTGGAGGAAATTGCTCCAGGTCTTGCAAAAAGGGCACGTCGGAGGCCAACACTCGATCGTCAACATAGCGATTCCAGCAGTTGGACCGTATGCGGAGAAGATGGTGGTTCTGAGCGTGTACGTTTCGACGATCACGTGAGTTTCATCGAGGCTGATCAGGAATCCAGCCCGGGTAATTCTTCGACGAGTAATCGAGGCCCATCGAGGCGAAAGCGTAATACAAAGGACAACGATCAGGATACGGAGGCTCAAAAATCCTCAAGGTTCGTTTTCTGTAAATGCAGAATGTTCTTCGTATTTTCGAAGATCAACAATATTCCGAGTTCGATAATTTACATGAATCTCATAAAAGACCTCTCCGGTCGTTTCTCTCTTGAAGAAAAAAAGAAAAAAAAAACAGCAAAAGTATATGTAGTACTGGAAACGTTCTTATCGACGGTCGAAAATTGTATTAGTTCGAATTATTTTTCACACGTTATAGGAGTTCGAATAGTGATTTGAACGTCGAGTCCCCGAGCCTTGGTGAGGATGTTCCTCGGGAAAGAGTGAACGTGGCAGCTCTGAGAAACGTGTTCTTCCACAATTCCACGGTCGGATCGGATCGTGACAAGCGTTTGCCAGTTATTGAGGAGCCATTCCCAACTTCTGCGCAACCTACGATAGTACGAACTTTGTCGCCTTGTAACGAAGTTACAGTTAAGACCGAAGAAACGGAAGGAAGCCCGAAATGCTAAGGAAGCAGCAAAAACTTATGAAAAAAATAATAATAAAAAAATAAATAAAAAAACAAACAAAAAATCGAAGACTGAACATGCACGTAATGTTTGTAAAGAGGTGACATAAATAAGATACTTGTCGAAATATCTGCACGATATAAGAAACGTTCGAACCTAACGACAAATACTATGTATAGTGTGTATGTGTGTGTGTACATATATACATATACATAGACACGTATACATAAAAATGTATAAGCATAAGTAACATGTTAAAAGTATGCTTGCGATTGTACGGGAATAGGATGTATATATTAAGTACTATTATTACGTTCAGCATTTGTAGCTCGTCGACTGTGACTATATTACTTTGAAACAAAGTATATAACGTAAAATCGGGAATTAAGTGAAGAACGAATCATCAAGTTCATCGTAAGATGTTACCAGCATATTTCAATGAGACTCGTGTAAAACTACACGAAGTTAAACTCATTAAAAGCTAAGTGTGAAAGAAAGAAACGAAAAACAATTATATATTCATTACCATAAAATATCGGTTCTGTACTCAACAGATCGGAATTATGTCGCGAAAAAAATCAACGTTTGTATACACGATTAATTACAGTGCGAGAGCATTTTATATATCCTTACCTTTGCACGCATCATTCGGATGACATCCTTGGAAACAGAAAAGTATTATCAGAGTGTAAAAATTAATTGGGTTGTCACACACGACATTCGCGATCGTACAATTTATGAAAAACTAAAAACAACTTATCTAAAACACAAAGAAAGCATCAGAACTTTACATACTTCGATATATGAAATACATCTACATTTTGCTCAAGATTAATTCTGAAACGAATTTAATGTGCTCTATCTTTTCACGTTTTCCTATCGATTTTTCATTAATGAAAAACTCTGCCAACAAAATTACGTCGTTTCTAGTTCGATGTCAATGACAGATAAACTTTTGGTACATTTTTTCTTTCCCACCTTTTACGACATTGTTTTTTTTCACTTTAAAAAGCTCCTTTCGATTACAGTTTCTTCACCTCTATACATTTAACACTTTGACATTATTATTTTTCATGAATCTTTGACATAGAAGCAAAAATCATCGTTGTCCTGAAGTATCGTAATCAACAACTGCGATTTAATATTCATCTCTACCACTCTACGTAAGATCTGTTCAGATCAATCATGTTTTTATATCCTAAAATCTGATACTTTTGAAATGCGTTGAACAATTGAATATTTTTTTGAAACAATATTACTGAATTCCACTTCGTTAACGAGGAAACCATTCTTTGTCGTCATCATGTTTACAAAACCGCGTGTCTAAAAAGACTAATTGTGAGTTTCGAGCTGTTATGCTTGTGATGCCTAAGACCTGTACATTTATGGATAATTTGCTCAGACGCTAAAACTGCCACGTTCTCCTCGTGTTAGCATCGGTATATATTTGTATATGCATTAGGGTTTGTCATTTTCAAATTGATTATTTTCTTCATCGTCATTAGCTAAAATTATGGTTTATTTATTCTTTTTTTGTTTGCTCGAGAAATCAACACTTTTGTACAATTCCCAAAGAGGTGTATTCTTGCCTTTCAGCTTTGAACTTTGGAAAAATGCATCGCATTTGCAAACATGACCACATGACCAACGATACAAGGATCAGGGTAATTTTTTCCCACATTATCGCGATAGACTAAACGCCATTTTTTATACATGGGAGTTCAAAGTTTTGTATTACGGGAACAATCTCTATAAAAACACTCACTCCGTTAATTGTGGTATTAAAAAAATGGTCATATGAATTATTAAATTCACTAATTGGTCCAGGAAACGATTTGCAGAACTTTTTCCTTCTTATATTTATTTCGACTCAATCTGTGATCACGTTTTCCAAAAGGCTGCATATACTTTTATAAAATTCCGAAATATTTTTCATGAAGATTGCTTACCATGCTAGGTTTTTGAAATGTAATCAAACAATTAACGACCGCAATTTAAATCAATAAAATGCAAAAAAAAAAACAATCCATGCAAATGGATAATAAAAAAGAAAAATTAAACTATTGCAGCATTAACTTTACATGGGGACTTGAAATTCGTTGATAAAATGCATTTTTGCAAGATAATTTTTGTGATCTAATCTGAATTTTGAACGTATGAAAATCAGTAAATGAAATAAAATTTTGAAAATGACAGGTCCTAACTCATATATTATATGTTTGTACATAAAAAAATTAAAATAAATCTGAAAAACCACATATTGGAGCATACAAAAGAGTCCGGCTGCGCTCGAGCAGCGGTATGCTAAATATGATTTATTCAGTTTTTTTTTCAATACTTCGCGTCAAGCTGCTGCCACGGCTCTTGATGCTAGATTTATAAACTGCTGATCCATAGACACCGAGTCATGATTGTGGATACCCCACAAGTCGGAGACTGGAGTGAGGAACGTTGTTCGTGTAATTTATTACTATTTAAATAACTATTCATTTTGAGGCAATGAAATTCTGTAGTAGAAACTTTACTTTTTACATTTCTTCCCGATACTCCTTCAATTATTTGAATGGACACACATGCGCTAACTGTTGCTTCACATTTATTAAAGATATTTATCGTTTCCCTAAAACAAATTCACAATATAAATGATTTCCTTGTTTTCAACAGAGCGTCAGTGAAGACTGATGAACGTTCAAAAAAATGTATAAAAATTAACGAGACTCGTTAATTCTAACTAAATAATAATAATAATCATAATGCAAAAATGCGTCTACATACAACGATATGATGAAAAAATAAATTGTCTGTACGAGTCAAATCGTAGATTTGCTTTTGAACTGAAAATTCGTGCAATGTGTCAAATTCTTTTTCCCATCATTTTTTTCGATCGAAATTCTCCGCAGGATAAAGGAATTTCACCAAATTTCTGCGTACACATTGTGAGATATTCACGATGACCACAAATCATTTCTCCTCAAATTCTTTGGAGGGAAAATAAAAAATTCATTAAAAAGTTTCCAAACGATATTGGAAATCGAGGGTAGGACAAAAAAATGTGATTAACTGTCTAGTGAAAATGACGGTAATTGGTAATGGGGTTTTTTTTATTTACTTTATTTCTACAGTGATCTACCTAAAAACGTTGGTGATTTTTTAATTAATTCATCTACTTTTAACTTGAAGATTTCACTTTGAATTGGCTCGTTCAATTGGCAGACAGGATTTTTTACAACATACTCCAAGTAAACCTGTAACAAATTAAAAATCTTTATATTCTTGTATTTTTGAGATAAGGTTAATCGATTGAAGAAAATGCAAAAAATTGCAGCGTTATACCTCACTGTAAAGCTGTTGCAATAACTCTCTAACATTTTGTGCCAAATTGTCTGTATTCAAAACAAATTTGAGACCTGACGGCGTCTCAAAATAATGAAGAGTGTATTTGCTTGTTTTGTAGTACAAAAATCCTTCCTTCGTATCAAGCGGAGAAATCTTGTTCACAAATGATTTTATGGAAAAAAGCATACCGTACATGAGCTTAGCTTCCTGTAAATCAAAGCACAAGGGTTGTTGACATTGGTACTATAAATTATATTGATTAATACTGAATGTTGGCTCCATATTGAAGCAATTAAAAGCAAAATAAATAACAACTCTAAATTTTATCATTAGTTTTTCTGTGACTACCATGAATAGCAAACAAGAAATCAATAATAATTTTTCAGTCAAAAAGTCGTGACTGAATAAGGTTAAATAAAATCATCAAAATCAAGAACGGGAAAATTTTGGTATGCCACTGAAAGATATGATTTTCACGAATTGTTCATGATTATCCAATTGTTTCGAGTCCATTGCATAAAGTGTTTATCCTTTGAAACTTTGAAATATTAACAAAAAAACTAAACATTGAAAACTTGTAATGAATGGGGTTCGATTAGAACGGTTGAAAAAACAACACCTCTTCTTTCGTAATTCCCGATTTGTTGAGCCTGTTCCATTCTGTGTAATACAAAAGTGTTCCGGTACGCGAAAATATGTACAAGTTGTGAACTGTCATTGTTGGAAGTGACAGGCAAACAGCACATTATTTGATCACACTGATGAAGGCTGAAGTGGCTGAAGGGAGGATATCGACATGTATATGTTCGTAATTGTTGAAAAAAGATGAGCAACTCGAACTATAAGACGTGAAAACTGTAATACCATCAAGAAGTAACTAAGGAATACACCCAGAAAAATGACAACTGTTTCCTCATAGAATTATGATTTGTATTTTTAACGTGGATCGTAAACCAAAAAACCTTCAAAGTAATTAATAATCGCACGAAAATTGGTGCTAAACAAAAATTCCTTCATCAATAAAAATTTTCATATCATCATCGTTTCTTTACCAGATGGTTTATGATACCAGTCACAGGTAGAGCGACTGCGCAATTCTTTGACCCATTTTTATGCTTGTTCCCCTCCAAGATATCTTCCACCCCGCCTTCGTCGAACACTGACGTATCTTCCCCCACTTATACCCGTATAATCTATCGAAACCGGTTGCCGGTGTGCCGGGAATCCTGCGAATTCCCTTGGTTACGCGAATCCGAGTAACGAGTAACGACTACCGCTTCTCTGCGATCACTTCTCTCCGAGCAACGTACGAGACACAGTCTTTTGATCGTACATTTTCACCGTCGATTACATTTATTCAGGCTTTATTTCGCCGAGTCGAGGTGAGTGAATTGACATAATGTATGTGCATTGCAATTACGATGTACATTCGAAACTAAAAACGACCACGTGAACTCGAATTTACAGTGTTTCTTTGTTACAATTGGAACGCCTATCGATGATTCTTTTTTGTCATAATTTCGTTATGATTTCATAATACCGTGCAGAGTAAGAAAATTGCTTAGTCTTTACGATTTCGAACTACATTCTTGCATTTCATCACATTAATGTATTTACATTTTCCAGTCGTCTTTTTTGTTTCCCTTCAGGGCACTTCGCCTGTTTTTATTTTACTTTCCCTTGCATTTAAAATCACTGCTCTCAAGGTTGGAAACCGCTATTCGGTATGGCGTGTGGCGTACCAACGAATGGCCGTTACGTCGCACAATCGGAGGTCTCCGCGCTCTTTTTTTTTTCGCGGCAATAAATACGCGGACAAAGATTTTTCGTTGGACGTGCCGCTCGGTAGGCTAGTTTATCATAGCTTCGGTAACGTCATGACTTCGTGTTACGCAATTTCAACCGTTTGAATGCTCAAGTGAAAACATTTAGGATTGAACTCAACTGAGTTTTTTTAGCAAAAAATAAATTTTCCCGGTACAAATCGAAGCTCGGCAATATGATTTCAATATTTTCAAGTTATTTTTTTTTTTTTTTTAGTATGGATATTACTACATATTATTATTGAACATTATTACGCATATCAATTCCTTAATTACATCATGTATTAGCTGCTTGCAAAATACATATCGATACAATTAGATTTATGATTTTTTTATTCGACTACCTCAATTCTCTTCAAAGCTATTGTGAATAATTTTTCGTAAACTATTCTTATGAAGAGTTATAATAATATCAACTACAATTAAATGGAAATTTTTTCATCACTATTTTGCTGTTAATCATTCTCATGATTCAAGGCCCATTATCATGACACATGATAATCTTACGCTACCAGAGCAGCCATTGATATAGAAATATTCTTTCAATTTGCAATTCCAAGAGACCTCTGGTATCTCTAATTATCTAGTGCTACTGCATTGATTACAATGAGCCACTAATTGAAAACAGGCTTTCATCCTCCATCCATGGCCAATGAAAATTGACATGTTTTCTACTGATTCCAAAAACAAAAATATTTGTAAAAATTGTCCGTTCATTGATACACTAATATCAATTCTTGAATCCAGTTATGGACTCGAATAAAAAATTTGTTACCGGCTCAATGTAGGACATAATTTTGAAAAAGTACTTTCTTCCAGATTAAAAATCCTTCAATATGCCTGTTCCTGACTTGCAAAAACCAGCACCAGCCTTCAAAGGCACTGCTGTTGTCAACGGACAGTTCAAGGACATTTCACTGAGCGACTACAAGGGAAAATATGTTGTTCTGTTCTTCTATCCTTTGGACTTGTAAGTTTCGTTCTGAACGAAAAAACATTAATTTAATTTAATTTTTTACTTATCAAAAATTATAGAATTTTTTTAAATCAACGTATATACATCTGAACTATTTTAACCGACGAGGCATCTATTCAAAGTCCAACTATTAAAATACACAAATAGATAATCACTTTCGTTTATATAATCAATTTTTAAAGTATTTTCGTAACTTCATAAAATATTTGCGCTTTTTATATATTTTTTTAAACCTTTTTTTAACCATTTAAATTTATTCATTCTTTTCAGCACTTTTGTGTGTCCAACTGAAATAATTGCTTTTTCCGATCGAGTAAAGGAGTTTAAAGATATTGGATGCGAGGTAATTGCCGCATCTACAGACTCTCACTTCAGTCATCTTGCCTGGGTAAACAGCCCTCGAAAACAGGGTGGACTTGGTGAAATGGCTATTCCCTTGCTGGCTGACAAAAGTTGCAAAATTGCCCGCGATTACGGAGTCCTCGACGAATCAAGTGGCATACCATTCCGTGGTCTCTTTATCATCGACGACAAGCAAAATTTGCGTCAAATCACAATCAACGATTTACCAGTTGGCCGGTACGTTCAAGGTCACTTCGGTCATAGATCATCGATGTTTATTATTTTACTTACAAGTTTCATCATCATTACGTTCACACGAGAAGTTTTCAAATTTCAAAACATTAAATTGTTTCATAAACACTATTTTTCTGATGTTGGCATTTCCATTTTTTATTTTGATTCACAATTATCCGCAGATTTACTTCTTAAATTATTTTTTCATAACTAGCAAGCAAGTAAATATCGCTGTAAATTTTTTTTTACTTCCAAATTTTTATGAAATGGACAAGAAATATTCTCTAGCATGAAATTTTATACAGCGCAATTGAACAATTTGATTTTTTCTAATTTTCTCTTCTTACAAAATGAAACAAAGACATTTTAAAATCGTTTCCACATCTTTTGACAGGCTTTCCGATTAAAAAGCATATTTCAACAATGAAAAATGATATAACTTATGAATTCTTTTTGTTGCAGTTCCGTCGACGAGACACTGCGTCTTGTTCAGGCTTTCCAGTTTACTGACAAGCATGGTGAGGTTTGCCCAGCCGGATGGAAACCAGGCAAGAAAACCATGAAGCCTGACGTCGTTGGATCCAAGGAATACTTCAAGGACTCGTGAACGTCAAAACAATAACAACCTCATCAAACATACGCCCGTGTTTCGTGCGTCAATTCCAATGACCTTTAATTATTGGTTCAAAATACAAATATAACTCCAGGTTAAAAACACAAAACAGTACAGCATAATCAATTGTGTGAGCAGGAACACGAGAGCAATTGGTTTAATATCCCGTTTAGGTATCGACTGAAATTAAGAAAATCGAATGTTCACGTTGAAGAATAGAAATCCAAAATTCAGTTAATTCGTTGCATCGCTATTTTGATAATACGATTTTGCATAAATGTGTGCTCCTTTTTCATAATATTTTATGTTATTTTTTACTTCCCACTTTTCATAATAAACGTCACGATAGTTTATTTAAAAAAAAGTACTAGATTCGTTTATTTATTCCCATTCGCAGTGTTGTATTACTTTATTCTCTTCGACACGATTGTAGTGCGTGAAATCTGCTACATTAAATGATCAAGGCAAAACACGATCTCGATTATAACCTTGAATTATAAACAGCTAAAAGTGAAGAATTTTATTTTCTAGAACAATGAACGATGGCTGCGAGACTGCTATCGATCGAACAGGTATCTTCACTTTGTATCTTCATTTAATTTATTATTGCATTAAAACATTGATCGTCCAGAAAGCGATTAAACGAGTTTGAGTTCAGTTGAGTCATTTTGATTTGACGTGACTCGTGTGAGAAAAATTCGCATTATTGCGGAAGCCTGCATTCTCTTACGACCTTGATGAATTATAATTTTGCTCGTTCCAGTCAAAGATTACTATCAATTTATCAAGAAATCAAAAAATTTCTCAAGCTGATCGCAAATGATTAGCTCGTGATCAGACGTGAATGGTGTTGGTCACGTCTGCGTATTTTCTCTTGATGTTTGTCTTATCTAAATATTATCGGGCTTTTAAAAATGCTGGTGAACTTCGTTTTTAACGATTTTCTGAATGGACACTCAACAATTTATTTAGTCAAGTGTCTTTAAGACGCTTTATGAGTAACGTGAGTGTGAGAGAGATAACTGAAAAGTAGATGGATGTTCCTCTCAGACACGGTTGATAATTTGAGTAATATAAAAGTTTCCCCTCATGCTTTGACGAAATGAAAACAACGTGCAACCTTTTTTTTCAATATCGTGTTTTTCGGAAAAACCGTGCTGCAGAATTTTCAGTATTAAGACAAATTAGGATTTTTGAGGAATTTTTATTCAGAATCTATCGGAAAAAATATCAATGAATTACCAGTTGCAAAACATCAATTGAATTTTTAGGCGCATCAAAATTTAGTTACAAATTCTTTTCACAATAAAAGCAATGCGATATTCGACATTATTTATTTCACCAGCACAAAAAACAACCTTGAGATCGGCATGAGATATAATTTAGAGAGTGATGAATCCGAAATAAAAACAACAGATTTCTTGTAATATCATTTAATCGATATCGGAAAAAAAATCGATTACAAAAATATTCTCAATTCGTGGTATTTCGTGATAAAAAATATTCATAATGACAAAACTGTCAACTGTTCGTGTTATCGTGTGAGCTGCAGCGCAATAAGCAGTTTTAATAGAAACGCGTTGCTTGCACATGGCACGCAGAACTAGACTTGCAAACGCGCGGTCACATTTATCGTTACAACATTGTCACTGGATGAAATTTGTGAATCAAATTTTTTTGCCTAATACTTTAACGCTCGAAGAACGAAATCTTCTGATTCTAAGCATCACGTACCTTTGAATGAATTGACAAGTTGAATTTTTATACAAACGTAAAACGTTTGGATAGACTATAATTTTAAAAATAAATAGCTTCCAGTTTGATTTTCAGTTTTTTGTCGCCTTTGAAATACTTTCTTAACGAGAAAGCTAAATATACCGTACAAAAATATTCCTGAATGAAAAAAATAACTTGAAAAGCAACGTGCAAAAGTTTCCAATTACTTAAGCTTTACATTTCAATGTTTGACTTTTGTCAACAGGATGGGGGCTTTGTCACTATTTTTTGGTTGGCATATGTGGAATGTGCACTCTTGCCGAAGCATGTGCATTCCTAGTTGTCCTTGTTGTTACACCACTTTTGGCTTGCGATTTGAATCTCGAGAAAGCCGACGTAATGACACTGAGCGCAATTCTTTCTCTTGGTATACAAAAATCTTTCACTCCTACTTTCCTTCATAAAGGCGAACATTTCACACTGATAATTAAACATTTTCACGTTTCCGGCAGAAGAGCTATTTTAGTATATTTTTCTTGTCATTTGTACGGCGTAAAAAAAATATAGGAATGGCTTTTGGAGGATTTTTCTTCGGCACATTAGCTGACCATAATGGTCGCAAGATTTTGATACCAGTAACGATGGTCATAATTTTCTGCTCATCGATATTTCTGTCATTCGCCGAGAAGTTCTTTTCGATTACTTTTGCAATATTTTGGCTTGGAACAGGGTAAATATTTTCCCTTTACATATGATCCATATTTTTATTTCGTCAATTATGCATTTAAAGTGTTTGAATAAACTTTTTTTATAGGACAGCCGGAAATAACGTTATGCTGCGAGTCTATTTGATCGAATGCTTACCAGCCAATCGTCGGGGTACTTGCCTGGCTTTAGTCGATCTTTTGTGGATATTAGGCTATTTGGTTTCTTTCGGTAAATTCATAAGTTTTGATGAATTTTTATATTTTTTCTTGAAAAATATTTGAAATAAAGGACAATATTCGACGTTTGAACATTCAATCAAGATCTTTATGGTTTTTTTTAGGTATGACTTGGTCTTTGGTGCCATCAATCATTCGATTACTGAGCAAAGAATTTCGACCAAGCTCGTGGCGAGTACTTGCTGGTCTTGGAGGTGCACCCAGTCTCATAATAGCTTGTGCTGCAGGCTTACTTCCATCAAGTCCGCGTTATCTTCTCTATCGACGACATCCGGAACAGGCACTTACTGTTTTGCAGCAAATTTATGCCGTCAATAATTCTCGACATGCTGATCATTATCCGGTACATCGCGATTATCTTAAAATACCCGAAAACTGCAAATTTAAATTACTGTCGTGTTACTTAGAGATTAACATCGGTTAAAAAATTTCTTTAAAGCCTTGTCAACTCGAAGGATGCGTTCAGCCTGACGAAAACAATGATCAAGGGCCCGGAAACATAGTTAAGTCTGTACGAAAATATGGAACAAAGACTTGGAAACGAATTGAAATTATATTTCGTCCACCTTACACAAGGGTTACTGCACTTTTATTGATTTCTCGAACCCTTCTTTTTCCTGGGTAAATAAATTTATGACTTCAACAATATACAGATTTTAAGTCTCTACAAATATTCAGGTCCTATTGTTGTTAATTCTGTTTTCGTAAAGAATTATCAGAATGAAACAAATTACAAACTTTTAGGTTTTTTTTCTGAAAATTTGTATACATATTTATTGTTTCGTTAAGAACTGGTGCAAATTTTCCCGTGGAAAATTTAAATAATATGATAATCAAGTTTAGACTTTAGGTTTTTTCTAAAATATGCTTCTTGAAATGACTTAAATGGTTGTTTATTTTTATGACTCAACAAAGGGGACAAAGGATTAAAAGGTCATTAATCAAAATTGAATTTGTGAAGAAAAAGGTTTTTATATCTGATTCTGGTAAAATGGCTCCCAACATTGATACGATTAAGTATATGTTTTGTTTTTTCTCTTGGATACAGAGTTCGTCTGCAACTCTGGTTGCTGATTTGAAGTTTAATCCGCGCAGTTTTACTAAATTATACGAAATTATGAGCTAAAATGATTTTTAAAAAAATTCGATGTGTTTTTTTTTTTTAAATCAACTCGTATATGCAATTGAAAAAAAAAATTAAAAATCGGAAAGTTTTGGATTTATTTAACCCAGAAAATCTTCTTTGAAAATGGGAATCGTGACAACAATGCGACCGTAATAAACGACGTAGCAGAACGTTTATACAATTATGAGATTTTTTCCGAGCTGTAAAAACAAACTTGAATTTTGTGTACAATATAAAAATGAAGAAACTATAACGATATTACAAATTATAGATTCGTTTGGATGGCATTATGGAAATTTCACACATCATATTTGATGAATCACTTCAAGACGGAATCTAGAATATTGATATACCGATACAATTCAACGAGTTGCAGTTTCGATGCTGGTGAAATTGTCCAGGCTTTTATTCACAATTGTGACGCAGCAAATAATTCACGTTTCGAGTATTTTATGTTGTTATCAATGAGTTACATAATCGGCGAAGGTCTCCTTTTTTTTGGTATTGATTTCGTAGGTCGTCGTCTATCAGTGAGCAAGTATACTTCTATGTTATTCAATTTTCAATCTTCCAAAAGCTGAATTCATGAAAAAAAAAAAAATGTCATACTAAAATTATTTTCGTTCGTTCAATGAGATCATTCGACAGACTGAACCTTGCCTTGAAAAGTCATAATCGAAAAGTTCCTTTCTTCATATTTTTGACAATGTTGATCTATTACGACACGAGAAATTAATAAAAAAATATGTTTTTATTTTTTTCAATAATAAAGTTCAAAACGTTTTTGGTATTATTTTCAACGAAACAAAAATCCCATGAATAATTGGAATTTCATAAAATAAGTAGCTGTAGACCAAAATGTCATTTATGTTTCAAATATTTCATCTCAAATTGTATGTTTTGCAGTATCGTCCGGTATGATCGGAGCAACTTCAACCCTTGCCCTCGTATTTGCAAATCGTCAGAGTGCGAAAATTTTGTTGTCAGTTTTTTTTCTCGCTTCGTATTCCATCCTTTATACAACCACGAGTATAATTATCCTTGAAAATTATCCAACAGCTGTCAGGTACGTCTTAGTTGTTTGCTTTTCCCTCTTTTTTTTTTTTTGACAGAGGATTAGGAAACTTTGAGAAATGTGAAAAAGTGTCAAAAATGAATGTAGAAATTTGGATATTTGAAGATTATTTTAATACTTTCGCGAAAGTAAACTGTTTGCACATGACGCAATGAAATTTTGTGAAATCGTTATAATTGATTTATCGATGTTATTTTTTGATGCATTCAGAGGAACTGTCGTGGGTCTGACCTCGGTATTTCCCCATGTGGCTGCGTTCGTCGTAAAGTTTTTCGTGCGCATTTACTGCACTCAAAGCCTGTACGTCACAAGTGGTCTTATAATGGGTGAGTTGTGTACAATAATACGAAATTATTGGGATCAACAATGAGTTACGCGAGTCTTTGATTTTTCATCGATTGATTAAACAATACCATTTCAACAACAACAATTGGCACAAAGCCATGATCTAAATCGTACAAACGCTCATATAGCTTCGTGGCGAATTGAAATGAAATTGTTTTCCTTCAATTATCACGAATTTAGGGGCAACTCTAACTGCCATACCGATACCGGATTTAACGAGAGCTCCGATGAGAGAATAAAACCAGTGGCCAAAAAACATCCAGGAAGAATTTTAAAACAAAAAAATACCGACGGCCCAAACTTCCTATTATTTATTACAAAAATTCATTTAAAAAAAATGTATTTCCCATGAATTTTTATTACATAGATTTTCAAAGAGTGCAGCCGTGTGCCTTCTTTCACTTTATTCATAAGAATCGTACAATTTACATCGAAACTGGATCACATGTAAAAAAAATCAATTAAACAATTGTTAAAAAAAAAAACAATGAGTCACAGATGAGACTAAATTACTTATCCGTGTATAAATGAGTAATTTTTCACTCGGTTCAACCACAGCTTCAAACTCTTGATAAACATCATTAATATCTTTATATAATGCGTGACTAAACTTCGTTATTCAATACTTTTATTATTTATGTGGAAAAGTTAATGGAGCGTTGAAAAACAAATTAGGCCGAGTCTCAATTGCGAAATAGTCACGTAACATGGGTCGGAAAACACGAAACGATGAATGTGCTCAAAAATAATTGTGCGTCAATACTTTATTATATTTTAGGAATGTATTGAAATGATAATTTCGTTAGACCAAGTTAAGAATCGTTGTCTCTTTTAGAAAAAAAAAAAACGTCATTATAAAAGGACAAGTGTGTAAAAAAAAAGAAAATCTCTAAAATGTTGTCAGCGTCAGGTGTCTTTTTATTTTTTCGAGCATTTTTAGAATATTTTTCCTGAAATCGTTGGCCGGATAGCGAAAAGGCCCACGTACTGTTACGTGCGTCGAGAGCAGGATAAACAGTTTGGGAAAAGCAAATAAATAAGTGTGAGCCAAAAAAATGCTGTAAGGAGTGGGTGTATGTAAAGTGGAGAAAAAAAAAACGTAACAGAACGAAGAGCCTGCGTTGTTTCGTCTGCGGAGAATGGGTGAGAAACGATCAAGAAGAGGGTGAGAAAGGAAGTAAGCATAAAGAAAATTCCTCTCGAACTTTGTGCGTAGAGCTTCGACGTTTTAGTGTTTATACGATGCTCGCGCGTGTTGTGCTTCAAGAAGAGGAGAAGGGGAGAAAACACCAGAAGAAAATGAAGAAATGATTCGTTCGAGAGAACGCGCCTTCGGCGAGCTCGATGGCCTGCGATCCACGCGGCTTCCGTGTACGTCTATTTTCGCCTCGCTCGCTCGCTTCGAGAACGAATAATATGCGTACGGTAGCCTAGAAACGTGTGCAAGGAATTATCCGAGCACATACACTGGGAACTTGTCTGTTACGATTATACGAATTATATATTCGGCCTGCGATATATCTCATAAACTTCATCACGTCTATATACTTTTCGTATGACTGCGTGTACAGTGCACAGGGAGATTCATACCGAATCAATCAACCTCCGACCTTGAAATCTTTTGACTTTAATTCGCCTTTTTAAAATTATATATTTCTTATCATTAAGACGATCCATCAGTCTCGCAGTCGGTAACAATGCCGCTTCAGACTCTTCTCCTACACTGTCGTGTATTCGAAAAAAAATAAAACTTATACGTTGTTTTCTTTTCATCAGAGAATAAAGTGAAACGTTTGTTTTTCTTGAAATGTCAATGGATTTCGAGAAATACGTTAATCAGCTTTTCAACTATCTCGACTCTCATACTCACTCGTAACGTGACCAACGTAACGCCTCGAGAGAGAATTTTGAAAAGACAAATTTTATTAATGAATACTTTTTGAGACACATATTATTGTGTTTAAATATATATATTTTTATTTCTTTGTAATTCGCTGTCACGTGATGAAAGTCATGGGCTTTTGTAATTACGCGCATTACTAGAAATTCATTACAATCGATTTGTGTAGAAAAAAAAAAAAAATTTATAATTAACAACATTTTCTATCGTTTTCATATTATTCCATAAGAATGAATAACCAAGTTTTATTCTTTCTTGATTTTAATTGTATCAAATATTTCAACAAAGTTTCTACTGTAGTCAAGGTTTTTCTTACAACGTATAGATCTCTTAATCTTGCAAAAATTTCATTCCAATCGTTTGTTTGAGGTTTTCGTAATTATACAATTTTTCACGTTTCCTGGAATAAAAATTGTTGAAGAAGTTAGTCGTGCGATAACGAAAATCGAGAAATTACGCATCAATTTATTTTCACTGGGTGTTGTAGGAACCCTCAAAGTCATGACCTTTTCAACCTCGAATGACTGTTAAAAAAATAAAATTTTTGAGCATTTCTTGAATCCGTCAGTGGTTCGAGGAGTTTTTGTTTACTTACAGTTGTCTCTTTCTTAACACGGACAGAATATAAAAATAAAAACATTGCCATAACAGCAATCGAAACGAGAGACATTTGAATTTCTCTTCATTTTTATTGTGCCCAAAGTGAATTTTTAAATAGAAAATGCGAAATTTTTTTTTTTGTTTTTTTTTTTTTGATATTTATAAAAATAATCTTTCCTTTTTATTGCTGTGACGATAATTTGTCAATTTTCATATTCTCCATGCTATTATCAATTTGAAGGAAAAAAAAACATGACTTCTAGAGTTAATAAAATGAATTAGCGAATATATACAAACACCTGTCATCTCGGTCATTCAAACTAATTGGATGTTTAGAACTTTGTGATCCTTCGGAATCAATTTACTTGTTGACATTACTAACTGCAGCCTCGTATTGCCAGTGTTTTCTTTTACTATGTTTTTTTTTATCTCTGTTATATATGAAGCTATATATACAATATATGTGTGTCTATGTATGAGGTACGTAGAAGAATACACCTACGACTATTCATGATCAAGCTGGCGAAGTGGCTGAGGTTTGGCGTCCTCTCCGGCAGTACAGTAACGCGTCTACGCGGTGCGGAAATAATTCCAACTCCTTGACGTACCGAAATAACCATTTCGTGTGCAACATATATAACTTTCTCCGGATGGTATCACCCGTGCCCAACGCCCCAATCCGCGTTCGCCCGTGTGAGAGAACGAACCCCCGGAGAAGTGAAACTTGGGCTCTCGTTCCGCCGGAAATTGTGGTCGACTAGTCGGCCATTTCGTTTAAAACACAGAAGTTCTATTGTTACGAAAAGATTGCCGATCCTAATTTTGCTTGTGGAATATCATCTAGTTCTACTTTGTTTTTTTTTTTTCTATGAATAAAGTGTTATTTCGTTCCAATTGCTTATCACCGCGCCCTCATTTTCCTTGATGAAGAGAAAAAAAAGAAACCCTGAGTTTTGATGGATTTACGGTGTGAAGAAATTTGATTTGGAGAACATGACGATAGCGCGGATGAAATCTTTGACGTTGTCATTGGCAATGACAAGGAGCAAACGGATTTCGAGATCACTGTGTCAGAAGTGTCGTAATAATAGATTTGTCAGCTGTCGAAACGAGAGAATGAAGAAATAGCTCGGATCACGTGCTCCTATCATCGTAGCCTTGGGCAAAGATAAAAAAACAAAGGGCAGTTCAATATGGATATTGCTGAGGATGCCGAGTTCCCACATGAAAGTGTGCACGATGATAATCGTCCCCGAAAAATGGAAAAATCATCGCCCGACAGAAGAAATCGATCGTCTCGTTCGACAGATAAAATCGAAGAAAAAGTCTCGAAGCGAAAACGTCCAAGATTCGTTGACGCCCGACTTCCATCACCTCCTCCCGATCCCCAAGCGGAAATATTTGCAGAACAAATAGTTTCTTACGAGAATTCGGCATCTAAAGCTGCGGCCAATGCTCTAGGAGTTGACGACGCTTTCGATCACCTGGACAAACTTCATTCCTTGATGGAAGAAATTCTAGAGATGAGAGAACGCAATGCTAAACTTTTTAGACGTGTTCGCTATTTGGAACGTAAGAAAGTCACGAGAAAGGCTCATCTCGAAGCCGAGAGATTAATTTCCACGGGTCAGGATATCGTTTTACCAGACGAGGATGTTGGCTTTGCTGAATCACTGTTGGGTGCTATGTTATCGAGCAGTTTCGAACTATCGAGCTCACGCAACAATGTTGGAAGAACTTCTGGATCGCCCAGAGTCACGAGAAGTCGATCCATTGGTATGGAACACCGACGTGTCTCGTGTCCCGTGACAATTGACACTAGACAACGAAATTACAATCGTACAACGCTGAGAAGTTTGGAGAACAAGAAGAAAAGACCATCGTTGGCTATCGGAACGCCAAAAGTATCCAAATGGACACGTGTCAAAGCTGCATTCAAATGGGAAAGAGCTGCTTGTACCAATAATGATCTTCTTACAGAACCGGAAGCTAACGTTCGATATCTTAAAATTCCTGAGAACACGGCAGGGTCCAGTGAAGTTTCGGGACCACCCACACCAGCTGGTACAATGTCATCTTCGTCTTCGATCGATGATGTTTTTCACAGTTAGTCAATCGCCATTTTCATAATTCTTTCTAACAACTATAATATGACTAGAGAATGTTGACTATTTCTACTAACAAAGGAGAAATATCACAATTGGACTTTGACAGACGTTTAGTTGATGAATTTAAAAAGTTTTCTATTCATTTTTTGTTTGTTTCACTTGCCGATACCAATGTGCTCCTTGATTTTTAATCGTCAATGATATTGAACAGCCAAGTTCATTTTTTGTTGAGACCTCTTTCCAAATGTACTTTACATATATCTGCTCGCTCCTGCTATTCCTGCTCTTCCAAACATACTTTTATTAATTTTCCTTCGTTTTAACTGCGTAACTTGCCATAAAAAAGTGTAAATACAGAGCAGGTCCGAATAAACGATCCCTTGTTACAGTAGCAAGAAGATTAGCTTAGAGACATCTGGATGCTGCAGACGACTCGGACAGCTGCATTCAAGAATGCGTGCATTTAAAGATAGAAAAACGCATAAAAACCTCGTAAATGCATCCGCTATTCATTCCGAATGTTTCTGAGAATGTTTTCGTCAAAGCACATCGGTTTTATCACGTTCGATCAATTTAAATCAATACTTTTTTTCTGTTACTTCTCCACATGTTTTTTTATTATCGACTTTCATTGATCTTTTTCTTTAAATTGTTACACTTCGAACCTTTGAAAAAAAAAAAAAAAACAAATATACTTTCAATTCTCAGGACCTCAGAGACCGTCGAGCAATCAATCTACGAGAATAACTAGAAGAGATGAAAATAGTGATCCTTCCCGAAGGAGTCGATCACTCGATGGTGACGCCTCGGTACCAATGAACTTTGTTTATAGCTCACGTCCAAGATCTAAGGTAAACACACACCAAAGCAGTAAAATAAACATACGTTGTGAATTTCCAGCTTCTGTTTATCTCTTTCGAGATTCTACATTTGGTTCGCACTGAATAATTAGCTTCGGAATCTGTGCACAAATGCATTTTCACTTTTCTAAAAACGAACATTCGATTACACTGATCGCCGAAAAATCGAAGCTATTTCTGTTTTTTGTTTTGTTTGAATAGGCAAAATTGTAAAGAAAATATAATTTCTTTACGACCGAATTCAATTAAAATTTTTAAGTTTCCGAATAGACGATTTTTTTTTAGAACGAAGAGTATACAATGAAAAATATTACTCGTATTTTTTCAATCATTTGAATATGACGTTCATAGTGACAGAATCAAATTAAATTGTAGCAAATGCTGAAACTCATTTCAACAACTTTTGACAACACAATTTTTTTACATTTAATTCTAATGATTCTTTTGGTAGGACAATCCTGGTTTCCATGGTAAATCCGTTGATTCGAGAAACCACAAGACACCATGGGGAAAAGTTAAGGGCATGATGCAATTACGTCGCGATAGTATTGGACGATTACCAGCGAGAAGCATATCTAGGAACGGTGATGGTCATTCTACATCAAGTCTTGATTCTTCGGATATTCATCGATCCGAGGTAAAATTTTAATTTTCTGTTTATAATTAAAAATCCTTATGCAACTCAAGGTTTCATAATCTTCTTCAAAACAATTCTATAGATCATTTGAGAATAACAATCTCATTTATGAAAATTTAATTTCACGAAAAAACCAACTTTTCTTTTTCGTTAGAATTTCAGTTTTATTGGTCGATTTTATAGCTCGAGCCAATGAACTTTCGTGCGTAGGCAGTCAAGAAAAGGGTGCATTACCACTCCTCGCAAATACGCAAAGCTGACGTCTCGTAGCCCACTTTCGATTTAAAAATATCTTCTCGCACCCCAACCTCCTGAAAATATATATATTTATCGCCTTTTTTTCATTCTCAAGTATCTATCATCGTGTGTGCGAATGTTTATGTGTACATGCAAGAATTAAACCAAGGGAAATTAACACGAAGAATGAGAAGAAAAAAAGTCATTGCTGTATTTCTACCACATTTTTTTGTCCGATAGACTGGTAAATATAATCAGAGCTTTTGAAATACAAATTTATCGAAAAAAACAGTTCACTTGTCATGTCGATTTTCATTTCACAGATTTACAATCCAATCTCAGTCTCATCAGCTGTTTCATTTTATCTCGTATTGGTATTTGTTCACACTCGCCATCACAATTTTGTCTCATTACGTCAAATTGTCACATTTCCGAATCAATGCTGCGTTTTTTTTTTTTTTGTAATGAGTCTTTCATCGTCTTTAATTTTGATTAAGATTTCTAGATATCAAGCACATTTGTATTGTCGGCTTACATACATGTGGAGCTGCCATAAAATAGGGACAATATGAAGAATTTTTTTTACTTCGAAAAAAATGTATCAATTGAAATCTTTTCGTTTGATTTTTAAAAGACATATTGTTATCATTGAATATGGAAATATTCTAATATAAAAAGAAAATAGATGGGACTGTAGATTTTGTGAAACAGTTTTTTCTCAAAATTAACAACAAAAAAAAACAGTTTTTGTTGATGCCGAATTTTTTAAACTTATTTATCGCAAAGTAGCAAAAGGTTTGAGTTGTAGAGTCTGAACATTACTAAATTGGCTTCTCTTTCTCACTTGCAAAAAGGAAAACATTATGTAGAACTAAAATCGCTCGCCAAAGATTGAATAACTGTGCAAAGATGCTTTGTCCCAAATTTCATCTAAATCGGTCATTCAGTTCTTAAAATAGAATGCTTATATACTGTTTCCAAAAACACGGTTTTAAATAAAATTATTCTGATGTTTGAGCATCTGTCAAATGGAAATAATATTTTTATCTCATAGCTGCAATGAGGAATGGATTTGTGGGAAAAAAATTGCACATGAAGGCGTAGACTAACAAATAAAAAGGTTTTTGAAAAACCAACATTTTTTGCCTCTCTTAATGTATGTACGCCCTTAATTAGAGGGGATATTGTTTCGTAACTTTTTCTTAAATATGAAAAAATTAGTCTGAACTTCGTTAATAACGTCAAGTGAGAACTTTATCTACAATTAATTGGTAAATAATTGTATTTTGCAATGATACAGCAACACGTAGATGGGAGGCCACCGAGGGTTCGTATTTCCGGCGAATCGAACGCAGTGCTTACGACAAATATTTCGAAATGTAATACGAGCAACGTTCCCAATGATTTTGTGGATTTGGCGACGAGACGTTTGACACCAACGTTAACAATAACGGTGCCATCGAGCGAAGAGTTACGAAGCTTTTCATCCCCGGAATCAGTAACCCCGTCACCACCTTCACCACGACAAAGTTACGAATCTGGAAAATCCGAACGTTTTTCACAAACTGGCTATGAAACTCCGAAGGAAACAAGAACTGGACAAGTTTCACCAGCTTCTTCCAGTTCCGGTATTCTTCGTTACGGTCTCGGACGATCCAAAACTTGTCAGGGTGTTCCTTTCGCCGGTGATTACAAGAGACAGGTATGTCTTCTTTTTTTTATAGGAAAATATTAAGCAATTTTCTGTTTAAACTTACAACATCGACATCATATTCCGTTTAATGGCTGGACTCAGATTTCAACATTAATAATTTAATGCTGACGATTGTTCAAATAGTTTCATTCGTGATCATACACTCGAAACAATTAATTTCGAAACTGCTTAGACTTTGAACTATATGCTCATTTATTGTGGGTGTAGATATTTTTCATTACGGCAGTAAATTTATTATCCAATCGAGCCGCGAGACTTTTAAAAAAGCATTCGATACTGAAAGCAATTGAGGGGTGAAAAAAATGGGAAAATAAATGAAATGTTGTTGGATTCGTAGCAATCGTTAAAAGGGGAATCATTGAGCTCATCACCAAAGATGCAACGCCGCGATTCCAAGTGGAATAAAGTCAAGAGAGCATTTCTAACGAGTGCAACTTCTGTACCAACGAGTCCAAACCGAATATCTTCCTATTTCTTTGACGGTGAGTAAACGCAAAATGAAGAAACAATACTGCGAATTCAAGCACCTGATTTTCGAGCTGTTATGCAATCGATAATTCCTGACATTAACTTTGCCATATTTTTCTCGAAGATGTTAGTAACATCTTGAACTCTCTTTTCATCCTCTTTGATTATTTCTTCTTTAGCAATTTCAATGGTTTTGAAACACGTTTCGAAATCGGATTTTACGTCGTCTAATATTTTGGCTGCTTTTCTCGTACTATGTTCGACGCAATTGATCAGAGCTTGTGGTGATTTACTCTTTCGACATAATGATACGAGATTGAGAGCAAAACTAGTACGAGATTTAAAATCGCACTTTAATTTATGGATTTCACACTCGATCGATTCGATTTTCAGTCGTGTTTCGTGATGAAGATACGTTAATTCTCGCTGTGCTCGATCGTTCAACATGAGAACATCGTATTTCTTTTTCATTGCACACACTGGATCGAGACTCGATAATTCGTAAACTTTTGGTTCTACACTCTGAAGAATTCTCTTTGTAAAGGAATTTTCTTTGTAACAAATTTTTGAAATGTCGCTCACAATGTCTTCGAGTATATTTTTCGTTGAATCTTCGACAAGGTTAGCCAATTTTTCTGAACGAATTTTTATCGCTTGATAGGCTCTTCTATAATCGTCTGCATTGCTCCAACTACACTGAAATATGTCGACCATGCTGTCAAAATCAATTCAATACGATAATTTTTTGTTGTGGTTAAATTATTGCTGAATCAGTGCATTGTTATATTTTTTTCCTAGTTCACGACACTCTGCCTATTGATATCGTTAATCTTATGATTTAATTTTTTTTTTAATTACTTTCGACTGTGGAATATTGTCAGCAAACGTTGTCCTTCGACATCGTTTGGTCAGACTCGGTTTTGGGCATTTTTCCAAGGCTTTTTGGTGATCCAAACATCGACTTCTTTTATCCAGCAACAAATTTTTCGTACTGAATAATAATTTTTCACTAAGCCACAAATTCTTTATTAATGCACGAGAGTTTGGTGTTTGACAACCCAGTGGAACAGTCAATTTTAACGCAAACATTCTATATGATTAAGGGGAGAAAAAAAGTAAACATTTGGTCTGAGACATAAAATTTAAAGGACTTATTATAGATTTCATTTAATTCACGAACTGATTACTGAACCGAATCATTTCTCGTGTCTGACACTTCAATTTTGTTGGTTAGTCAAAGATATACGAATTGAAGGGCCCGATCGATCGTCAATTTCATTCAGAAATTAAATTAATCTAAATTTAGTATATTTTCTATAAATGAACTGTTCTTGACATCAGATTATAAGGACGTGTCCGTTTTACTCTCATACTTCACATACATAAAATAAATTAAAATTAAAAAGTATTTATATTATTTTTTACAGAGAATCTGAAAATATGCAAAATTGTGCATTTCAATGTCCCATAACTTTACCCTCCCGATTTAGGATTCAAAGTCTCTTTTGTTCTATTTTGAGTTGAAACTTCGCACTAATCCTGCAGGAAGGATGATTGAAAAGAAAAAAGCGGTTTTAAAAATATAGAAGAGAGATAAAAGTTGATTAAATTCAATAAAACGATAACTCGAGACATTCTAATCATAAAAAGTTTCACTTTTAGAGGGCGACGCGACAGGAGGCAGTTACAGTGCAAGTGCGAGCGCCGAGGATCTGGAAAATGAGAGCGCAACGAGTCCGGGTGTACAAGCTGAAATACAACGAAATTATAGACTGTTGCACGACAAATTTGGGACGGAATTTTATCGTAAGCTTGCGGAATGGGAGAGGCTCAAGTCAAACAATACGTCAATACGAGATTCTTCGAGATCAAACGCTCGTGAAAGGGATAATGAAAATTTACGTTTATTGGGCGAGGAACGTTTGACTCCAGAATTTAAAAAGAAATTAGAAGAATGGAACAGAATGAACAAAGGAACTGGCGAAAATCGTGGCTCGAGTAACAATGAAAACCGTTCGGTTAATCGACGACGAATCACTGACTGGCAACTCTGGAGATCATCCTCCAAACCGGAAAACAAAACAGAGGGACCTCGTTTATCAGAAGATTTTATTAAGAAAATGGAAGAATGGAAAAGAATAAAGTCAGCAACGTCGCGGCGTGGAACAGAATCAGAAATAAATGCACGAGGACGGAAAGAACGAACAGAGGGCGAGGACGATGAAGAAGGAGACGATGATGAAGAAGACGAGGAAGAAGAAGACAGAGAAAGTATATTGGACATGCGACTCTCGGAGAAGAGACAAAAAGCTTGGAAAAGCCTCGAGGATGAAGAATTTAAGTCTTTGGAGAAAGTTTTAGAAGCCTTGGAAATGGATCGTCAAACGAGGTATTTTTTCCCCAATTTTTATAAATCCTCTCGAAAAACTTTCATCCAAACTTTCACGTTCAAATCTCGATGAACATATTCTGTGAAAATAGTAAAACAAATCCACAGCAAAATGTTGTTTACATTTTGTGAATTAACGTTTACGTGATTTTTTTTTTCATTTCAAAGGTTATCGAAATTGCAACGCATTGTGGGATCGCAGCCTCAAAAAACTCAGGAAGTTTTGATTCACACATCCACCGGTCTGTACCGATTCGAAGGAATTTCTCGTAAATTTACGAGAAAGTTGTATGAATGGGAAAAAAGTCAGGGAATTTCACCCGAACTTTCAACTTTTCGACTTTTGGATCCATTAAGATACGGTGTTGGATCTCTTCATACGAGAGTTACTGCGGTTGATGAAACCGGTAAGTGTTCACTTTTTTTTAACGATTCAGCAGTACAAATTTTTTATCTCATGACTTAAATCACAATCATTCATTTTCATTATTCGTTTGAACGATTTTTTAGATGATGGAATACCTCGTCGGAATCGACATCGTTCAAAATCTGTTGGTTGCGTCGACATAGATTCATGGAGAACGCAACGATACATCGAAAAAACGACAATTCGGAGACCATGCAGTTTATCTTTGAATGATATTGACAATATCGATCCAAGGAGCTGTAAAGGAGGTAAGCAAAGCTTCAAGATACGAATCGACTCTTAAATGTAAACTCGCAATTTTTGGCAAATTTAAAAGAAAAATTGCTTTTTTTTCTCCGTATGGAGGTTTTAGTGATTGAAAAATATTGTCTTGATAACGAAGCAGAAAACAAAAATGAAAAAAAAAAAAAAAAAACAATCCAAAAGAATGAAGTTCTTAAGAATAGAAATATTGGATTACAGTAAAAGTAAATGGTGAAAATTTTCATATTGGAAGAAAATAGTGACGATTTGTACTAAAAGAAAACGGTAAAGTTTCATTGTAAACTCAAATTTAAAGAATCGAATGAAATATGTGGTTACGTCGTAAGTTTTTTGTGTAAATTCAAGCATTTTCGATCCCGACAATTCCGGACGAAGAGGACACGTCCGAAGACGTAGGAATGGAGGATTCCGAAGCTGAGCCTGAGCCGGAAGCCGTGATCGTAGATATCGAGGACGTTATCGAGGAAACGGCGAGTCCTTTAAGGAAATATCAACCTCATCAAACTCCTGTTTATAGCGTTGCTAGCAGCGAAACAACGAGTATTGCAGTACCTCTTGGTACCGTGACAGCAAGACACGAACCATCGCCGATTATTCTCATCGAGCCTGGCGAAATTTATCCATTGAGAGCACGTGCTTGTTCGATAAATGAAATTCAGAACGAGCCGTTTTACTCCCAGGGAAACGATGAACAGCCTGTTACAAACGTGACTTGCTCACCTTCCTCATCGATCGAATCTCAACAGCGGAAACGTTCCATTGGTAAGCATAACACCAACGACATTCGAAAATCATAAAAGCCAAAATAGGATCTCATTTTCGCAGCTGGAGGTCTAACGACTAAACGCGAAACTTTCGATCTCGATAAAAATGAATTATCGACTGAGGCTAATGTGGAATGTGATGAATTACAAATGGTCGGTATTGCTGACGGAAAACCGACTGAAGACCAAGTGGATTTGTGTGGAAGCTGGCAAATGGCTTCACCAACTAATGGTAAATGCGTCACGCTTCTCAGGCATCCATAAAGAATTTAAAAAAAAAATTTAATAGAAATTTAGCGCAAAAAATCATTGAAAATTTGATGAATTTTTCTTTATAACCTAAAAAGAAATTAGAGTACAAAGCACGGTTTATTAATGCATGAAAAAATGGAATTTTTATTTCGTTCTCTATTGCAATCGGTATATTGGCGATTGGAATTAATTTGATTCAATATTTCTAATGCTCACATGTCGTATTTTTCATTGTCACTATCAGTGAACTTAGAACCTCGAACTTTTCTGCCAAATGAAAGAGTATCGAACGATGAGGACGAGTCTTACGAGGATGCGGTAATAACCGTCAGAAGCGACATGAGACACTCGAAAAAACTGTTGAAGACTCGACGTTTAACCGATACCTACGTGGGTTACGATTGGTTAATGAAGAATCATCCATCAACGAGTAAAAACACAATAAACGACTTCAAAGATGAAGGAGACAACGACAACGATGATAATTCCCTTTCGGAGATAAACGACGAATTTGAAGACAATCGAAACGTCGAAAGAATAATAATAAACGAGGATACACTTAACAAAATCGTCGTTCCAACGGCTTCAAGCTCGAGTGCTCTATCGGCGACTTTGAAACTCGAGGAAAACATCACTTCCGATCGAAACACTGAAGATTTATCGAGAAAAGAGAAAAGAGAAGCCACAAGTGTTTTCGTAAAGACCAAACGGATCGTATTTTCGCCGTTTCGTCGTGATGCCAAAAACAAAATGATTGAAGATTCTCAAGGAAATGAAAACTCTCACGATTGCAATGAAAAATCGAGCCCGCAAAAAGTAAACGAACTTACCAAATCTGATACGAATAAATCATTATTTTTATCGAATTCTAAGTCAGAATCCGAGCAAACCGAACGTCCACCCGATGCAAGTTCTGTCATCGAGACCAAGCGACCACCTGTTCCTCAGTCACCGATTCTCGCGAGAAAAGAGTACACAGTTTCATCGGCTAGAGAAAAGTCACCGAGTATCAGAATGATGATTCGACGTTATAACGACAAACTCGAGATCGAGAACTCCGATCGTAGACCCGGATCTTTTTCGCCGATCGTTACCACTACGAGTTCCGCAACTTCGAGTCGTAGTGGCAGTAGTACGCCAAGCTGGCGAACACCTTTGGCTGAGAGAAAATCGCTGAATCCTCCGGATCGTTACGACGAGGCAAAGAAGGCATTGAACCCGCGAAAAATTTCCGCTGATTCGAGTGGACGATTTAGCGATCATTCGTCAACTATTTTGTCAAAGAGTTTGAGCACTGATTTTTTGCGGCAGCGACCAAATCTCGATACGCGCAGGGAGAGAACGATGGAACCAGAATTTTTGGCAATGTCGATTCAAACGGGTCCGGAACGATTTGAGTTACAAGAAAGTAATTTTCCTTGTATGTCGACTATTCGAGCGATGAAAATTCGACAGGCGAAAGAACATTTTTTGTCCATGGACAAACCTGAAAAAACTGTGACGGAGGAAAGGAAAAAAGATTCAGAAAGCCAACCTGGAGGATCAATGGACATTGAAGGAGATACGAAGGAGAGAAAAAACGATGAAAAGAGATTTTCAATGGCAAGAAATGACATCGTCAAATCTGCCAGTGTTGGAATGATAAACATCGATGAAGACACTTACGAAAGGCTACAAGTTGCTGGAGAAAATGGAACCGAGCGTAGCTGTGATTCATTACCACGCCCGGACGACAATCTTCCAGAACCGAAGAAGTCATCGATCAGTAAATTATCTCAAATAGCTAATAAATTCAAAAAAGCTCGTTTGAGACGTGCCAAGGACAGAGAAAATTCGGGCATGAGCACTGTCTTGAAACTTTGCAGACAGAGTCTTCTCGTTGATATTGCGAGTAATAATACGTCGAGTACAAACGAGCCCGAGAACTCCAATAGTTCAATGGGAACGAATGAAACTATCAGACAAAAAAACCAACATACTGATCGAACAAAAAACGACTCAGACGATAATTCGAAATCCTAGAAATTCTTCGATCGTTAATACGTAAAATTTCCGTCTACTACCGACGCGATACCGGAAGTACCACAAATGAGTAAAGCAGCCATAATCAAGTTTGCGATGTAACTTCAGAAATTGATTCAGAATTAGATGAATGTATTTTTTCAGATGTGAACGCCGCCAAATGGTACAACGAATTCGTAGCAACTCATTTACAATTGTGTTATCAAGATGGAAAAATTTAGGTTTTCTGTATCGTCGAAAATGTACTTCAATGATTGTTTATAAAAGTCAATTTTGGATACCGAGTTACAGTGAGATGAAGAATAGTATTATTTTGCAGAAAAAAATAATTAAAAGGAATCTGAAAGAATTTTTATCGGCGATAACAAAAAATTGTTTTTTCATTAGTCGATTAGTGATGGATGTCAAACATTTGGATCCTATATTTCGCTTTTACACAAAATAATCTCCTTTAAAATATTACATAAATGAATATTTATATATTTATAGTTTATTGAACTTGCGAAGGCAAGAGACATGAATAAAATTATTTGAAAATAATGAAATTCTAGTATTCCGATATTGCAACTGTAGTGAATTCTTATCACAAGTTCCTTTTCATATAAAACTCGTGAAAACCTATTCCTTTTTCGATCGAAATAGTGGAAAAAAATAAATCGATCGATACCAGACATTAACATTAACATTGCGATTAATTGTTTTGTTTATTCTCCGGATTCATTATTAAGGATTCATTATTATTATTATCGTTATTAAGGCATTTCAATGTGAAATGACAGAAGTTTTGGAATTGCTTCAAGAATATTCCAAGACTTTTATCTATATATTGTAAATATTTCAGAAAAAAAAACAGATTCCTGAATGAATTAAACAATGATATATTTCGAGCAAAAATTTAACCCGTCAAAATAAATACAACATTTTTTTTTACGTCCAATGATTAATTGACGAATAAAATTCCACAACGTAGAAAAAATCACAAATAATATAAACAAGGATTTATTGCATTAGTTCTACTTGTCGAATCCAACAACAGCAACAAAAGTATGATCGATGTGAACTTTGTAAGTGAAATGCCCTTTGTGTACAAAAATATATGGCACTGTTCACACAATAAGCCGGAGTAAACGAATAGTTCAAGTAGTCTCTCGATTAGGGGAAATCTGTCTGCGTGTGATTAAATAGAATTAATAAGAGGGCATTTTTTTTGTGTGCGTATTACACACCGTAGGATTTTTCAAGTGGTCGACGCGTGTCCCTCGAGTCCGATGTCACGTGCTGGTTTCACAAACGAATTCAACATGCATATGTATGTAAACAGTGAACCCAACACAATCGATTTAAACGTAAAAAAAAAACTTGACACGACGTTAAGGATGATTCAGTCAATCGAATGATCATCGTCCTTTTTAGGACGATTAAAATGCATGAACATGTGGAGAAAAGAAATTCAAGAGCATATACATAAATTAGTTATCGAAGTTCACAAAAGTATTTCAAAGATGATAATAACGTCTTATTCAAATGTGTATTTTTAAATAAATAAAATCTGTTCTAGATCGTTTTTTTCCTCTTCAATCACTTTGATTAATAACAGTGAAAGAACTTTGGTAATGAAAAAAAAAAATACATTACGTTAGAAGATTTTTATTTTGAATTTTTGATGAGTTCTGAATTTCTCAATTCTCATTAGTAATTGCAAGAAAAATTGTATCGCTCACGTATATTTTGTGGTGAGGATAATACACTTTGCATAAGTAGAGAATCATAAAAAAGCACACGCCAAAAAAATAAATCCTTTTCTTCGCCCTTTGAACGACGCTTAGGTCACAAAATCTGTGAAATATTTTTAAGGGATCAGGCACGACCCCAAGGACCCCAGGGGTCATGTACCTGCTCCGATGTATCTATAGTTACAGAATTTTAATATAATCCTAAAGCTTTTGAGACAGCACGAATAGAGTGTCGCGTATACAATCTGATGTAAATTTTCGGCTTGTGCCATTACCGCCTAACCACTGTTGTGGTTTGACATTATGCGGTCGAGAATTTCAGTTTATTTGTCCAACCCAGTCAAAACTCTTTTCACCAAAAACGTCAAATGTATAAAAATTTTGTTCTCATCATAAATCTTAAAGATGAATCTTTTTCTGTATCACATTTGTGGTCTGAAAACTCATGCATTCAACGTTTTTTTTGTATATTGACGTTCTCGTTCACTCAGCTGTTGAATGTCTTCGTAATTACTATTTCGAATTATGATTGACAATGGGCCAGCCAACGAAATAAAATTACACCTCATTAAATTATTTTGTAAAAAAAATGAAATTTAACACAAATAACAATTCGACGAATTTAATGATTTAATTGTATAAAAAAGATTTAGATTCGAGTCTTCGTGAACTAATTGGTCAATATTGCGATTTTGTGGAAAATTTTGTATCATGGAGTTAAACATTTTTTTCCTGAGTAAATAGGAAGTTCCTACGTCGGGATATGATGGTACTAGAAATGTAGGCGGAAAAAATATTATGCGTAGAAGGAAGCGAGTATCACAAGATGGGTCTCGACTCAATGGACTTCCGTTTTGGGACCACCCTCGTTGGCCTACTAAAGCTCTCAAAACGTCATTGTGCCTCATGTATATTACGACCGGTACGTGCTCGATGAAAAATAATACATTTACTCTAGGTCTATGGATTTCCTATTGGGAGGAATATCTTTCAACGACAAACATCCTTAGGTCGAATACTGGCAGGTAAAAATATAATAAATTCGCTAAATTTTAGCGTATACCTGAGTTTGACTTTTAAACCCAGATACTAAAAAAATTGCAACATTTTTCATAAGAGGAAGTGCAGCAGGATGCACTTTCAAAAATTCTCCTTTTTCGTAATGGAAACGTATTTTTGTTCTTCTTATATCATAGACACACCCAGAAAAAAGATTTATTAAAAATCAATAAAATTTATTTAACTGAAGGAAATTTGTTTATTTACATACCAACCTAATAGACATTTATTTGTTTCGAATAAATTTATTTATTTAACCAAATAAATGTAATCTTATTTGAACGTAATAAATATTTTATTGACTTTTAAGAAAATCTTTATTTAGGCCAAGTAAATAATTTATTTACTGCAAGTAAATAATTTATTCAATTGAAACAAATGAATAAAATTATTTTTTTAACTTTAAGAAATGAATTTCTTTGACTTGATTTTTTTTTTATTTTATCATAAACATTATTCATTATTATTTATGAAGTTAAATGGATAACAAAATTCTTAATGTTATTATTCAATAATATTTGAATAAGTCTGCCAACCGTTTGTCGGGTATAAAAAATCACGATCTACTGCTCATTCTTAGATGAAGTCAGTTATCTGTCGTAATAACAAATTTGTTCACTGCAATTTATGCAAACCAAGGCCACAATTCGTATGCGAGAAACATCTCGATGTCCTGCGCCACGTAGCGGTCGGAGCGAGAGGCTTTAACATGGTTTCTTGAATAAACGCACTCAAATAGCATTATTTATTTGATTCAAATACAGCTCTTTTTATTCAAAGAAATATCGTATAAATATACTTTTTTATTACTTTCTAATGAACCATTTATTTAAAACCGACGAAAATAAACTGTTTTCTTTACGGCAAATAAAGTTTCATTTATTCGGAGGTATATAACTAGAAAACGAATAAAATAAAATTGTATGTTTATAATTAATAAACCTCGTTATTTGAAGAAAATAAATATTTCTTGGGATTCAATAACAATGTATTTAATTCAAAGAAATTTATTCTAAATATACTATTTTATTACTTTTTAATAAATCTTTTTTCTGGGTGCATGTTCATTCATTAATGTCGGAATGGCAATTTTCTCATAAACTCAAAACACTTCAAAGAATGATATAGAATTTTTTTCAAAATTTTTCCTACCATAGTTTTTATTTTAAAAATATAAAGGAACAGTTTCGAGTTTATAAATTTTGAGGTCGGATTCGTAATCAGCGAGCCCAAAACCCTGAGAGCCAAATTTGAATTCACGTGGAGTGAAAGGTACTCGTAGGATAAGTTTCAAAATGATTCAACTCGAGACAATTGTATTTGCCGTTTTGTTGGAACCTCCAGAGGATTCTGGCGATCTCACAACATCTTCTTCTCTCTTTTTCTCCCATTCTCATCTTCTCAAGAGTCCTTATTGCTACAAAATCCTTAAGCAGTGGAGGAGCGTTTGACTCCCAAAAGTCTCTGATTTATATCTCAGGCGGACGAATCACCCAAAGAAACACACACCAAAATATCGGTCATTCCGCGTAAAATGTGTGCATATTCGAGCCAGGAAGCACATGAGCACGCAACGAGACAGGTATTCGCGTTATAGCGTAATACGCCGTCCCTAAATTAAACAGGTGTGCGGTTGAAAAAACAAAGTAAAGACAAACAAAAGAAAAAAGCATAAACCATTTGCGTCAAGATAGAGCGGGGACCGACAAATTTTGGGGACCCGATTATATTTATCGGTTGATCCCAGCCCGCAGATTACATTATTCCGATGTCTAATGCGTCGTAGGGAAGTCTGCAAACCCTTCGTCTCAGCGCGCGCCTCTATCTTCGAACCAAAAGGGCTAAAGTGTAGAAAAAAAAAAGAAAAAGAGGGAGACAGAGAGAGAAAGAGAAAAGAATGAGAAGTAAGTTGAATATTCGACCGAAAGTGAACGGAAGAGAATAGAAGAAGAAGGAAAATAAAAATAACAAAGAGTTGATCTTTCAACGAAATGTTTTCGGCGAGTGGCTTCTTAACGAATTTAAATAAAGCAATCTCAAGATCGGACAAGGAATTGTACGCGAGTATCTTGAGAAGCGCGGCTTCGTTTGTTCCTTTCTACTAAAACCTATATACAGCAGACATACTATTATACTTTTATATAATGTATATACTTTTATGCGCTATACACATATAAATATATTACTATATATGTCCTACGTAAGATTCAAAATATTTCTGCAGTACATCTCCCTCCTCTTTTTGGCCTTCCTCAGTTCTTTTTTCACGAAAGACTGTCCAGTTCGTACGTACTAAACATTTCACATTTAACCACGCAAATTAATAGCTAAGAAATATATTTACGCGTTCTCACGAAGATTCCTGATATCGCGATCTCTGATCGAGTCGAGCTCTGTCTTTGGGAACCTTCCTGCAACATGTATTCGTGCAGAATGACTGGTTCATTAGTCTCGGCGTTTATTGGTATCTTTCGACTTCTCCATCCCTGCGTGTTTCGATCTTCACAGCGAGAAACTTGCTCCCTACAACCCTTCGGAACTTCCAATCCAGATAAAGTTTGTCATTTGGCTCTGTAGAGGTTTTTCGATTCATAGTTACTACCAATTTCAAAATAAACAATTCAGTAGCGTCTCTTTCGTGCAAAAATTTAGACTCGTTTTAAATGAAGTGATATTTTTTGGTATAAGTACGGTCCTTAATAGACGTTTATTTTTCGATGGCATGACGTGTTTCCCACTGTAACTCGAAGGGTAAGTTCCCGATTGTTTGGCTTCAAAAAATACGAATTCGAAAAATACGAAAATACGATTTTCAGCTCTCGTATAAAATAGTCAAATAATTATAAAAGGAACAAACGCAGCCAAAATAATTTGATCGATTCTCAAATTGAAAACATTTTTTCTGATGTCAATTTGTCATGTTAATGGAAAATATGTTACTCATACCATTATGTACACATTTATCAAAAATATACCTTCAAGAATCCATTATAATGAGCTACCATTTCCATCAATATTATGATCGGGCTCGATAATGAAATTTTCTTTTCTTTTTTTTTTGCGATTAGGGTACGTAGGAACGAGGATATACCGGAAAAGTGGATAACTTTCCGAGCACGAGAATTGCTTGTCCTATATAGATATATATTTGTATAATAATTCTCGAATATCTTCGAGTATAATGCTCTGCGTCTGAGAGATAATGATGAGCGCATGAGATGGTATTACGGGTTTGTGAAGCACCTCTTACAACCCGTCCAAGATTTACGTCGCGAAAGAGTCTCTCACCGGCTCGACCGTAAATTAAGTCTCGGGACGTAAAATTTGTACCACGCATATTTCGGAAAATAGTGAAGAACATTGTACTACACGTCTCTCTTTTATTTTAGAATTAAGCCGAGGAGTTATCGAGCATTCACGCTTCCAGATTACTCCTAGTAGCCAATGCAGTTTATAAGGATGCTGAGGATTTCGAAGAAAAACGAATTATTGAGGGAATGTTATATAAGTTAACGCATCCGCTAATAATTCTCCTTTCCATGAAATCTTTAACTTCTTCAAGTGGCATTAACTGCAGTTTCTCTTACTGACCACGTATCTATACGCCGAAGCGGCACTGGGATCAACAAAAGGATTATTTATTCGAAAATGCCTAGGCAAAACATTTGCACACGCGCCAATTTATGTCACATTAGCATACATTTTTTTTCTCGTATTACAACCTCGCGTCAAAATAACAATATAATATATCTGGAGACGCGGCAAAGTCTCGATGCCGAGTATTAGACAAAAAAGTTTCAAATCAGACATTAAAAATAACAAATAAATATGCTAAATGTATAGAAATGTATTTTAAAAATTAAAGATTTTGGTAATATAAATTGAGTAATCATGGAGATAAGATTTAATGGATAATTATCTTCCACGAAGCAGCAAATTTCACGTGATCGGAAGTTGCTGAACACAATTTACAAGATTTTGTTCTTCCTCCAAACGTGTGTGAATTGAATTGATTTGTAATTTGCTAATCGAGGGTTTTAGAGTCGCTGATTACAAATATGAATTCGAAATTAGAAATTTCAAAATTAATTGTTTCTTTTTTGTTTAAAATTAAAAGAAAAAATCATCTTACAAAAAACTTAGACATTAATAATGCGTTTGTAACATTTCTTATAAAGACCAGCAATTGTTCATGAAGAATTAGTAAAATTTCTACTTCTCTAAACACTCGAAGTCAAATTCGTGTAAGAAAATTGATGGCACAGTTTAATTTCGATAACATATTAATAACATTTCATTTTCAATTATGTAGTAAAGAAATGGAACTTACCACTTAAATTTTTAATTTCGTGCTCCTTGTACCATTTCATTGCAATGCTTTATTTATCGACAAATTTGTCTGAACGTTGTGTCGGTGAGAATTTTTTTTAAATGATACAAAGAACAGCACCCCTTTAATGTGTGAGTTGAAATCATTAGTTACAATACACTCCCGTTAATAATTAAATAATTAATTCAATTACAGTTATTTGGAAACAAAGTAGTTCGTATAAATTATCACAATTTGTACGTAATGTACAATTAGGTTGTGAATATGTGACCAATCCATTCGGAAGGATGGATCTTTGTACGAGAATATTTACGATCAGGAGTGAACCCTAAACTAGAATTTTACGGTACTCACGTACTTATGCATACACATACATCCGTATACACAATGAAGGGTATATATAACTGCCTGATGATTTGAAAAGTGTTCCGTGAAGCTCAAACCCGGATACGAACCTAACATCATTGGACAGCAACCTGAGCATAAACGCTACGATGTAAAAAAAATCCAGTAAGTGCGGTACAGCCAACTTCAGCAATTAAATGCAGCAAGTGTTAACGACTAGCTATACAGAATAAAATTAAACGTTAAGATTTACAAAAATGCCGAGACACAACGAGGTGAATAATTAACATACTGTAAAAACTAATGTTAGTGCATTACTTGCCATTTTTCACCTTTTAGACATCAATTTGGTTGAATTATTTTGCGATAAATCATTCTCGATAAAGGCTTTTAACAACTTATTTTACATAATTTTGTTGTTGCGTGTGTCACAATATGACGTTGTTTTGAAAATCTTGTTCTTCTCTTATATATTTATGATGATGAAGATAAAATTGTTATCATGTGGAAAATTAGCTCTTAGATAGAAAGTTATCTGATTTATAAAGATGCAGACCTAGATTTTTTTTGGAAGACGTTTTTTTATTTTTTTATTTAGACCACCAACCCCTTTCTCCAGGGGATCAAAAATGCTACAGTTTAACCTACCCACGACGATCGCCACACTGGTATATTAGTGCTGGTAGGATATTAGTTTCCTGCTGCGTGCCCTTTTTCGCTCTTCGTTATTGTTGAACATCCGCAGGGGGTGCACACGTGGGCGACAAGAAAAAAAAATACCGACAGAAAGAGAACGACGTCTGAAGAACTTTATATTTGTTATTTTTATTCGAACCCAATTATTTTATCTGAATTACCGATTAAGATTAATATATTGATCAATGCTAATATTAATTTGATGACCCAATCGTTTTGTTTCTCCCGGCAATTGGAATATTTACTTCAATTCTATAAATATTCCCTTAAAACCAGTTTTTTCGATATTTTTTCAATAAAAATAGTTCCAGTTGATTATCGATCATCATTTCGCACCATAAACCAGTAGTTAAATTCTTGCAAAATAATCGAAAACTCGGGGGGATGTTAAAACTTTGAAAATTATTTGTATGGCTGTCTTCGAGCTCTAGAAGTGTAAAAAAAAAGGTTTCCTTCGTGTTTTACGATCTTTTTTTAGAGCATAATAAAAAATATATATATGTGAACATTTTTCTTTCCCTCTCTTCTTTCCGCCGCCCCCTGATCGCACGCGACGAGCGGCATCCCCGAGATTTCCTCTGTGGAAGAAACCGATCATCCCCCGTAGTGGGCAATCCCCTCCTCCACCCGCAATCCCAGAGCTCTGGTTATTGTTCACCCTCGCGTGAGAGCGCAACACCCCTCGAATATTGAACGTTCATCACGCGCGCAACAGAACCCTTCATCTCTCTCTTTTTCTCTTTTTCCCTGTCCTTCTCTTTCTCTCTCACTCTCTATTTCTTTCTCTGGCAGAACCCCGTATTACAAAACACTATACACAAACGACGTGTGTGTTCTCCATTCCACTATTATACATTGTGGCGCATGTTTCTGCTCAAAGAGCCAAACCGCGATACTTCTCACGTCCACAGCACAAACTAGTAACATTTAAAACGTTCTTTTTAAATATCCTCTACAATTTGTAAAGATATAAGAATTTAGTCAACAGTTACTATGAGCTATTGTAAATTTTTCAAGAAAAATTTGTTCGAGTTGGAAAAGTAACATAGTTTCATAGTAACTGTTTAGTGTACTCGATTATTCCGTACAAATTATAGAGAATATTTTTTGAATGTTATTAAATAAAATAATTCTGTTTTCTGCGTAAAGGCTTTTATGGAGTACACTTTTTTGTATACAAACGATTACGGTATCAATGAACAACAAGTAGAATCAATTTTCCATCGAATTTTTCATTGAGAAATATTCCGTATTGGAATGATCTATTTTTTCAATATAATGCAAAAAACATTTGCGTTCAACACATGCAGAGACGCGTCACAGTCTTGTAATATGATCGAGACATTTAAATCATCCGCAATAGAGAACATTTCCGAGGAGCCTTTCACTCGTTCGAAATTAAAAATCGTTCAAGTCAATGTTTTATATATTTAAAAAAAAAATTGCTGTCGAGTTCCTCTACGGTTTCAACTGGACTTGTTGATGTTTTTTTTTTCTTCAAAATACCTAATGATTGCAATAATTTTTTACGATCTAATAATAATTTGCTGCCAATACTAAGGGTTGATTGGATTTTAATGGTGTGCTAAACTCTGAAGGTTGTTGATTATCGTATAAAGATTAAATTCTTTTGAAAAATTCTTCGAAATATTGTGAATAAAGTGTTCTTAATGAGGCTAGAAAGATTATACATTTTCAACTTTTTTTAAGGCTTCAGCTATGTATTTTTTTAGTGAAGCCTCTGTTTTTTCAATGTTCACCACACGCGTGCTGCGCGTGGTTCGTTCCCTCCATTTATACCCTGTTTAACTCGCTGATGAAAAGAAATGGAAAGAGGCGCGTGCATCATGAGGTAAACCACAAAGATCTCACGTTACTCGCATTTAAAAATTAACCACACGATTTAAAGCGATATTATCGTTGTGAGCGTTCAGAAGAAAGCTTCGATATTTAAAATTTGTATCGATATTTCGAAATCAAACGAAACTGTATTCCATTTTACAAGCATTTTACAAGTGTACTTTTCATTTTTCTTTCGTAAAAAACTGATCGAAAGACTGCCGATGACAATCGTATCATGTACACTACGGGTCAAATTGACCCAGTGGGTCAATGTAGTGACCATATGTAAGTGTCACTAAATTGTTATCAGCGTGAGAACGTCTCAGTCGTTGAAACCACACAGTAAACTTCTACAAATTCTCTGACATTGTGATCTTGAGGCAGCTGAATAGCTGTCGTTTCACAGCATCGAAACGCGCGAGGTTGTCCAGCTTATCACGGACTTCGGGTGCGGACTAATATTTTACAGTGGTGCAAGGTAGAAAATTTTCAAAAAGGTAAATCAGTTCCAAACGGAGTCTCGACCACTTCGGTTGAGGTTTCCTCAATTAACGCTCTCCGCAATTTAAAGTTGCCGTTACAATAATTAAGGTCGGTCGAGATGAGGCCTTTACAAAATCATCTGACCAAATGGAATTCAAAACTGAAATAGTATATATGAGTTTAACTTTTTTAACTACGTCGACGATCAGTGCAACTAACAAACAACAAGACTTTCAATCACCAACGAATGTCAAATATTATCAATTTCCAATGCAAAAATATTCTGTTTTCACTCAAGAACCATACAATCGATTCCGATGATTTTTTCGTAAAAATACAGTTTCATGATTCACGTGAGGCACAATAATATTTCAATGAATTGTTTTTCACAGAAATGGAGAATACAAATTTTAACTTTTGATTCTGTGTTCAACGTTAAAATTTCGCGGGAAACAAAAAAATATTAATAATTTTAAAAAATTAGAGAATACCAATTTAAACTTAATTAAAAACACAATTTCGTATTTCGATTAGAGTTACAGTGGGAATAAAATAAAATCTACATTCGTGGTTTATTAATTCATATAAACAACTATCCTAACGCAAAAATGTCTTATTTATTTCAATTTGCGAAAGAAAATAAAAAGATTTTAGAGGCGCACTGACCCTTTCTAATAGTATAACGGTTTTTTTTTCGTCATTGATGATAAAAACGTGCGTCATTATATTCGAATAAAGTACATGCATTAAACCATACTACACGATATGCAACTACTTCCGACGTAGCGCGTTAGTGTGTAGTTTTATTATGGTAGTTGCACGCGCCTAGTTGATATTACTCGAGTACCGTATATTTTAATTGTTGAGCGTAAGCTTGAACACTTGAAGCGCACCGGAGAGTGTACTCGGGCACAGCAACCAAAACAATACAAGTCTTGTAGTTGTACGATGAACAACGAGGATCCAAGGGCGGTTAAAATGCTGCCACAATTTTCCCCTTTACAGGTGAAGATGGTTGTTACAACATGCGTAATTAATTTAAAAAATTTTATAAATTTCATTTCGAAATTGGTTTCTTCTGAAATATTAAAAGGTTCGATCATTTTGTCAATTTTATATTTGTATCAATAGGCTGAATAGATAGCAATTACTTCATTGTTAGAAAAACAATTTGAATTTTCAAATTGGTAGGGTAACTGGATTTTTAGGAGCAAGACTTAAAAGAACTATAGCGACTTTTCTGCTTGACTATCACTTCTGAGCAAGTAGAAGAAATTCAATGAGTGAAGAAAGTGTGGAAAATAAAATAAAAACTTTTAATTCAGTAAAAATATTGGTCGTAGTGAGCGATATTTATTCCAGCCAGCAAATTAAATGGTCAGAACAATCAAATCTTTGTTGGATGAACAGAATATTTTGTTCGCCGTCCGTGACCGCAAAATTAGTTGATGGAACGAAAAAATGTTCGATCTATACACTTTTTTCTGAGTGTGCATAAATGGCAGATTCTTCATTTCGTACAATGACATACGTGGAGAGTGACTGAGTTATTTAGTTGCCGTGAACTCATGCAGCGCCATTTGACTTTTCATGATTGGTTTCACTGTCTGGGCCAGACGAAATACCGCAGCAAAGATGAAGTAAAAAATCTATCGGTCGGGCCTCAGGGTTGGTTTGGAAATGTGGCTGCTACCGCTTTTGTGGTTGTTACACTACCGATACAATAGCTACCGGTGAACGGTTGATTCCTCACGAAAGGAACGTAGAAATGTGTGTATGGACATATATTAGTATATATATCGGCACCAACACCTTGTGGTACAGCCAAGCACGCTTTTGAGGCTCCCATCATCAGTGCTTCGTTGAGACTCGGAGTATATACCTCCCGGCACACTTATAGCGTACAGCCGATCGTAACTCCTCGGATAATGAGTCCTGCCACCATCGTGTGCCCTGGATGGAAGAAAAGAAAAGAAAGGAAGAAGAAGCCTCGCTAAGCCCGGAAGGTTGGACATCGTTGTGGCGAAAGACGATGTTGTTTCTTTTCTTCTATACACATAGCGCCTTAACGTAAGTTGTTAAAGGAAAGAAAGAATAAGAGGGTGGAATGCGAAGAGAAAAAAAAGCGAGAGAAAGAGGAAGTTGAGAATACGTAACAGTTTCATGTTATAAATTTATATATATATGTATTTTTTCATACGAGCATATTTTCGGGAACCTTGAATAATAAAACCTCGAAGCCACAGGAGCTTCTCCACTTACCAATAGCATGTATATGTGTACGTGTGTCGTACTGGAAAACATTGAACCAAATGGAAAGTATTGAAGTAATGGTTTTTGCTGAATTTGTTTAACTCATTGGTTTTGATGTTTGATTGTATGAATGGAAACTTTTTCCATTTGTGAAAAACAAAAATACTACAGCCAGCAACGATTTTATTGTCTAGAATGTCATCGAAGATAGTTTTGTGTTTGGGTCGTTGATGATTACAATTGGAACATAAATTGGGGTTGTTTTATGTTGAAATTTCTAGGTCATTGCTGGGTTAGACTTGTCTGAAGTTGCATTTCGTAATTTGAAATTTCAATGAACGTTTGGACACCGAATCAGCTTTTACTTCTGAAAGATTCACTGCAAGGAACCAATAACTCAATAATTACGTTCGATTGACTTCCCACTTTCACCCTTTTTTAGTGAAGGTATTCGCAGACACCGGAAGTGAAGCGTTTCGCAAGTTGGGGCAGGGGAAGAAGAGTTCGTAAGAGCTGATTGGATCATCTCATTATAAATTCACCTTTATAGGGATTCTATAATACAAACAGTTACTGTAGTAAAGTGATGAACCACATTGTAAAATGGTGATCCTTTGATGCTCGTAGCTCCTTTACCCCGGGGTAAAACTCTTGGACAGAAAAACGACTCCGTAGTGGAGCAAGGCATAGGCGGATTTGAATTTTTTTCTCTCTTTCTCTTGCTTGTGTTTTTGGTTTCCCTCAGGGCAAGGAGGAAGGGTTCGAAGGCGATATAGCGGAGGATAGGCTGCTCTCAAATTGCGATGAAACCCGGCACCCAAGGCACACAAGTCCACGAGGTTTCGGGTGACAACCGAGGACCACCGATGACGCCTTGTGTCTTTTCAACCTTACGCACATTTCGTCGTCGTTGTAATCTTTCAGGGGAGTTAACCGCGGGTAAAAGACTAAAATTGTATTAGATAGCCCCATATTTCGTGGTAGTTAATTCAAGGGTCATTAGGTATAGCTAATGTGGATTCAATGAGCACGACGTATCATGGAAAGGAGTCCTTGAATGGACCGGAGTTAGGTCGAGCGGTTGAACGAGAGGAAAAAAAAACAAAGAATAAAATATCGTTGAATTGTGGATATTCTTTTTTCATTTTATTACTCATAACATTATTGTCGTAGAAAATATATATGTTTATATGTACATAGCCATTTTTATTCATCAGTCTCTCGATCACTTAAACTCTATATCGTACGATTTTACGCGACGCCACTATCGCTTCTTTTTCGTGGCAATATAAAAAAAAAAATACTTTACATCAACCCCAATGTGTTTTTTTCAGTGTTGTCATAGTGTTCTAAATGTTTTTACAAAACTTACGTCTGTATTGAAATATATAAAAAATAAGGAGATCTCGAGCCACGAAGGAGTTTTTTTTTTCCGATTTTCAACATTTTCTTCAATCATTTAAAACATATATACAGTCGATTTTTCAAACTTTTTTTTCAAAACGATACACCTCACGAGGATAACACTTAACTATATTCGTTCATACTCTCATCCTAACCTTTCATATTTACAATAATAATAACAGCAATAACAAAAACAATGATGACTCGTCACTGGAGAAGATCGTAGAGGGCCGTGATGTAAGATTGGGCCATTTGTAGGGTTTCGTATTTCGACAATTGCCTATCGTTACCCAATGATGGCAAGTAAGCGCGTAGTCTGTCAAACGCTTTGTTGAGATTCTGCATTCGTCTTCTTTCTCTTGCGTTCGCTGCCAAACGACGTTTTCTCACTACGTTCGAACTCACGTGTTTGCCAGCTCTTCTTCGGCCATTAGATTCTTCTGTTTCGCTATTGGCACCATCACTCTCAAGGTCCATATCCATGCCATCGGAAAATTGGCTGCTCGATGTGCTGACAACACTTCTTCTCGAAGAGTGAATCTTTTCCTCGTTGCTCTCGTCGCGGTTGTCCTCTTCTTCGTCTTCCTCGATATCGTCCTCTTCCTCGACCCTCGGTCGTCTTAATTCCATGTGAACTTGGAGTAAACTCCGTGGTCCTTCGTTGGAAAGATCCATGATGTTGTTTCGTGAACGTTCCGCTCGCGAACGTCCACAGCGCTTTGATTCCTCGTGGTGTTGTTGTTGCTGCTGTTGATGTTGTTGTTGCTGTTGCTGTTGTTGATACGGTTGTTGATGATGTTGTTCCTGCTGCTGAATCAGCGTGGAATTACGACTCGTCGCAATACAAATTGGACTCGTTACCGGATTCATCAAGGATTCAACACAATGTTCAGAAATTATGGAACCAGTTGTCGTTGATGGACTAACTGAGCGCAAACTTGCTGGTGGACTCGGCGTGTGCCAACCGTCACTGTTGTTGTCGTAAGCAACACAACGTGGCTGTATCGTCATTACAGAACTAACCGGAGGTAGAATAACGCTTTTCTCCTTGAGATATGAGTAGTCCGGTAGTTCGAGATACGTCGGGGTATTGTCCTCCTGGGAAGGGAACATGTAACCGTAACGGAACATCTCTTGAAGCTCCATTTTTCAAGACACTAATGAAACTGAAAGTCTTCAGACTTACGAAAAACCTTCGGTCTCTCGTGGAAACTTCTGACTTCTACAAAGTCGATTACTGGTCTAAAGCCAATAGAATTTTCTCAATACACTGCGCGCACTTGTTGATCTTGGCACGTGGTTCTCCAAATTTGTCGCTTATTAAAATGTTTTGAAGAGAGAACAGGTTCTGTTTGAATACTACACGTTTTATTGATCGACTTCGCGAAGATTTAAACTTGTTTTGATATTAAAAACAAAGTTTTCTCGATTTAATGCTCGATCGAAGACACCGGTTCGGTCCTCGAAGGGATTCTGAGGGTTCCCGTGGTGAACCGAGGGATTTATGCGTTCAGGGAGCGAGTCACCCTCGAACAGCACGTGCCTCCTAACCAATAAGAACTCACCAGTAAAACCCCACTCACATTTGTTGGTGCTTTTCATGGTGGGGAACTCTAACGTTGAGGGGATAGACTCGAGGTCCTGAGCACCACGGAGAGGGAGAAAGAGAGACAGGATAATATACGTACGAGCAACAGGTGGTTCTGATCTCAGTGGTTCCCGTCGGCGGCGCCTATACCTGCTACACGTGTATATGTGAACTCTAATACGATTCTCACTAGCACACATCGAAACATTGTCTGGAACTACTCCTCTCTTTCGCTCTTTTCCTCTTTTATATACACGCTTCTCATATCTTCTGGTATCTGTATTGGTCCAAAAGCTTGTACGTTAGCGTATTGCGTGATGAGGGCGCACGACACGACTTTGATCTCGAAACCGGAACACGAGCGTGGAAATCCACCCAAATCGTGTGATACAGCACGAGATGTGAATCAGTCGGTTTTGTATTTTTTTTTGATTGATTTTACTTAATGAATTTCTGTCAGGGATAATATTCTCTACGTACGTGGAGAAAGAGCATTTAATCTTTCGGCGGTTTCGGGTGAAAAAACATTGACGTTTTTTTTCTCCTGCCACGTCCAAGAAACAGATAAATCGTCCAACATTTAAAAATCCAGTGGATACTTTTTTTTGAACTTGTTAAGCTCCACTCGATAAATATGTAGGGATTCACGTTGGATTTGTTTATGGAACCAGGTGATTAATTGCCGATTAAAAGGCAGAAAACAGAACAAAGTGTAATAAATGATTAACTTTGTATAATTCTGTGCTTTTTGAATAGAACGTCAATTTGTATTGTAGCCTCGAAGTTCAATGCTATTTTTTCATCTTGTAAACTCTAGTAATTTTAAAAGTAAAAAATTACAATGCAGATGTCAAAAAACCCCAAATACCGCAAAAAGCAAGTCAGTAATCTCGTCTGGAATGATTTTAATTTTTGTTTCGTAGAATACTTTTGTTGAGTGAGAAAAAATATAATTTTTTTTACGCAGAGGAGTTCGATTCTGTCATGTCTTTGTAAGAACTCACAGGAACCTGTTGAAATATCAACATAAGTTTACGATCCCGAGTTATGATTTCATGAATGAATTTTCTGAAAAACAGCCAGAAAAAATATATTGCAAAAAATTGTATACTTCTCTACCTGCCAAATCGTGAAATATTATTTTCTCGAGTATCGTTTCCTGTATTTATCTTCATCTTTTATGCTCCAAAAAGAGATAGAAGGAGTAAGGAGAAGTGAGTAAACAAGTTATACATTTGGTTGGTCCAATATATTGCTGACAAAAGATGCGAGAATTTCGTCGATCATTATTATGACAAATGGTTGAACGGACGTAACGGACGGATGGATATTATAAATATCAATACACATTTTAGCCACAGTATTATATTTTTTGGCAAGGGTGCAAAGAACTCGTGGAATGCACCTTTCCAACGGGTGTTTGACTTTGTGCCTACAACAATATAGACCTTGTAGAAAGCTCCGCGTCAGATTTTTTGTTGCCAGACAAGGACAATAATAATATTAGTAACTGTACAACGATCGTAGCGCAAGTGTGTCAAAATTTTAACAACCCATCATTTTCATTTCATTGTTATATTTATAATATCAATAGTCGATAATATTCGTGCAGTGTACAATATGGTACATGCAATGTATTTTGTGATTGAATGAAATTTCATTTTTTCAAATAAAATATCGGTTTACGTACGAAATAAAAATGAGCGTAATCTCAAAGTTAGGAAACTCAAAAAAATGCACAACAACAAGTCCATTTTCTTTACTTTGTTTATCCTGAGGCTATCGAATCTTTGGGTGCAGTAACAGAAATAGAAAATTCATTCCATAATGCCTTGAGCGAGAATGACCGTGAGAAGGAAAAAGTTTTTGCAACGAGAAAGAAGATGAAGGGAAGACTGAAAAAGAGAGAGTATTAGGAGTCGACTAAGCGAGAATGGCAGCATTTTTGGTGATGTTGCATGCATAATATATATATATATATGACGAGAAAGATCGCGGACCGAAACGAGAGAAGAAAAGGATCGTATCTGCAGCACAAAAAGGCTGCAAATACCTCAGGGGCGTAAGGTCCAGTTACATCTTTCCTCGCTCAATTAGCGAAAACAGGTAGGATAAAGTTTGCGGTTACCAGCGACGGTGGTCTTTTTTCGTCCTGGCAACCTGATCTCTCTCCTTCCCACACTATCTTATTCCCCTCTCCTTTACCACCAACATGTCCTTTGCAAATATGAGGTGGGAACTTTATCTTATCTTTCGAGTAATTTGCTGATATTCAGGGGAATTCAATAATCACCATTTGCTAGCTCCAAAACCTTAAGAATTTTGCAATTTCAAGTTTTTTCTAAAAATCCATGGAAGTTGTTGGTCTATCGATCCCAATTAATAACATAAATATCTTAATTCGTGGTAACACTAAAATTAGAGATTCGTATTTAAAATATTGAGATTCGAAATTTTGTTCTATCGTCCAATTTCTCGTATAGTTATTCCACTTCTTCTGGTATTTTTTCTACCTCCATAGCGTGAAATTTGTGTTCATTTCTACACAGTGTTTGTATACAGCACATGGAATACTGTAGGAAATTTTTTCGTGATAATCACTTACGTAGTTATGTACGAGGAAAGATAGGAATAAAAAAGTGGAGTGTTGAATTTCGTGATTCAAAAACCACCGGTGTTTCGTCTTTCCTTCTCTCTCTCTCTCTCTTTCTGACTTTCTGTCTTTTTCTATCATTCACCACCATGGTATCACCAAAGACCTTTCCTTGAGTAGCCGATACGTTGGTATGACGATAATCTTTTTGGTACTTAAGGGTACAAACCAGTGAAGCACAGTAAAAGGACCCATGAACTTTTTTAACATCGTAAGTTTTATTTGTATCTGCGGTTAAAGAAACATATCAAGTTATTTAACACTTGAATGTACTATTTTGTCTAATTTATTTATAAGTTCGACACTCGATTCCTTTGCTCATTGAAAAATTCAAATATACATATAAGTTTATTGATATTATTTCATTTGCATACAAATCGAATAAAATGGACAAGTTGCTTGAGCAGAATAGAAAAAAAAAATCTTACATGTGAAATCTATATGGAAAAAATCGACGAATGGTAAATCACGAAACTAATAAATTATGGTATTTCAAATCGTGTGATGAAAATACAAAAAAAAACGAAAATCTGCTCCACCCCTAATTAGTCACATTGTAATTGACAATTATAAACGAAGGAATTAGTGCGTGAAAAAAAAGAAGAGTACGAAAAAAGTGCCTGGGAACTTTGGTTACTAGTTTTTTTTTGTTGTTTTCTTTTTTTGCTCTTTCTAATATTTCGACCACCAAGGGATCAAAGAAGGAAGTGACTGATATCATCACCACGCCCGAAATGGCAAAAGTGTTCCTCCTCTCGTTTTGAGACGTTTTTTCCCGCCTTGTGAAAAAGGTACCTGATCGATAGAGGCTGCTACGTCTATAGCACGCGTTTCCTATAGACCAAATGGATTTTTCAGTGTTGCCCGACATTTCGAATCCGTGGGGTACAAGGAAAATTGATAGCTCGCATTTATCATTATCTAGTTCGTAAATCCTTTGAAGGTGAAAACCGATAATTATAAACTATACATACATATACTTCCCACTGATGTTACTGTGAGAACGGTCGTTGTGTATGAGAAAGTCTACGCCAAATTGAACAAGCTTCAGGTACAACCCCGTCTAATCCAAGGAATCTCTTCCATTTTTAATTTAATTTCGATGCTAGAAAAGTGCTTATTTTTCAAGAAATTATTATTAACCATTAGGACCAATGTTGTATAAGCAAAATTAGAGATAGTTTTTCGTCTCATAACTTTTTGAAACTTTTTTCATCCAAAGGAAGGCCAGAAATCATCTTTTTAGAGAAAATTTTCATAAGCAAAAAATAGCTTCCACGAAAATAAGGATTCAAGGTGAATATATTAATTCTTATATAGCAAATGATAAGAGATGAACATATTGCAAGTTGAGATATCGTAAACGATCCCCGAATGCATATGCAGACGTGACTTTGAAGTAAAAATATGTACATTTGTTAGGACATGTGTATTGGCCAAATTTTTGGAATTGATAATTAGGACGGCAGAGCATTAATGGTAAAAAAAATGTGTTATAAATTCGCTGAGAAATCTTCTTCCTTTCACGATCACCCGAGCGGGCTGGAAGATGAAGAGAGAACGAGGGGGTGGTCGAACATTTTGGCCCCCAAGAAACTCGCCCTCGGATCCGCCCTGGGCGTGAGCCAAGTAATTAAATATAAAGTGAACTCATTTGCGGAGCTTGCTCGGTGGCAAATAACACGTTTGCTTTGAAACGCCGTTATGGGCAACGTCCATAACTAGACCATTATTTATGAGACCTCGCATATAATGTCCGAACCGCGTAAGGCCCTGAAAGAATAAAGGCCCCAAGACGACGATTGAGAGAGAAAGAGAGAGAGAGAAAGAGACAGGAAGAAATAATTTATAATGTTGGACAACATCCAACGAAAAATGTTGTATTCGAAAATTCGAGAAAAAGTCGAAGCTGCTGAGGAAAAAATGTATAAATATATATTTACAATTTTTCTTCTCATACATAGGAGCAACCTCGCAAACCTTTTCGTCCCAAATAGAGACGTTCTTGACCTGGTCGAAAATCAGTGTGGTCCACAGCTTATGGACTAATGATCGATCGCAGAAGATTGACGAGTCCGAAACAAAAAGAGAGGTTGAGACGGAGAGATCGTAAGACAAAGAAAAGGAGAGAGAAAAGTATGGCAAATTTTTTCGACCACACTCGAGATACAGCTAAGAAATTATCTGAAGGGTCTTCGCGAACGTTTCGTCTTGTTTCTTCGTGCTCTTGAACCACCACCAGAAGCCTTCAGTTTCACCCAAAGCCCACCCTCATTTTTCGCTCTTCATCATTTTTATTATTTTTTCTCCGAACGTCGATTATCACGTTGTGCTTTCTCTCGTTCCGCTACCAGATTTTTCAAATCGTTAGGAGTACATATGGCGTAATATATGGAACGTTACACCGGCAATGCCAAAGGTGATCTCTTTTTTCGAAAACAAACTTCAATGTTGTAATTATTATCATGATCTAGAAATTAAATCTTCAATTGAATTACCAGGAAAACTATTGTTCAACCAAAGTTTTATTTAATGAGGCATCCTGCAATGTACAAAAAACTACTGACGTTTCCAAACAATTTTTGTTTTTTTTTTAATATTTCGAACACTTGTTTGATTTTTATTTTAAATTTGCGTTGAAACTTGATTTCAAACAGTATGAGAGCTCAAATTCGAGAAGACGAGATAATTTCAATTATAAGTTCGATAAATCATTTTACTTGAAAAATGTCTAAGTCAAAACTCTATTGTGTAGTCTTTTGATAGAAATTATCATGGTACAAAACAATTTCATCGAAGAGTTCCGAATCTAAAGTTCCTAAAACTGCCATCAAATTGAATTTAATCGTCGACTTATCGCCGCATATGCATAGAAATAAAAATACCGACGGATTTTGAACGTAAACGTTCGTCAATCAAATGATCCATAACTAATTTTCTAACTCAACGTTTCAGCATGTATAATGCATCACTTTTGGAGCAAATGAATAAGAGTTCACATATCAAAGATCATCATTTTTATTACAATATTAATTCGACGCATTAATCGAAACCTCGTAACATAAAAGAACCTCGATTTCTCGTTATGAGTAATATATTGAAATATATATTGAATGCAGGAACGAAAAACGAGACGTTGTGGGGTTATCTGTAAAGGGTTAAAGAGCCGATTCTCTCAGGAGCATCCCACAGGATATGGTGAAGAAAAAAAGGCAGTAAACGAATATGTTGTGGAAGGAGGAAGAGAGAAGGTTTAGTCGCTCTCGTAATTAGTTTAGTCTTAATAGAGCGCTTAGTACGATATTTTGGGTTAAGCTAAAGAGGGTTCTCCTTCTCTTTCTTCTATGCGTTCCATTAAATTAGCATAAATCAAGAAGAAAGCCTAGGCCAACGATTTTAACGTTCACTTTTATTCTTCTATACAGTCAAGGAAAGCGAAGGCTTAATCATCGAAGAGAGAAAACTAGAGAGAGTCTTTTCTCTCTTGCGGCATCGTAGGAAATGCATAACGAAGAAAAGAAACAAAATTTCCGCCCCATATTAGTCTTAACGTTTATTTTTAGTCGATTTTTTAATCCGTTTCCATTGAGAGTCTCGATTCGAATTGAATAATGAAAAATACATAAAAATATGGTGTACCACTGGGAGAAAAAAAAACAAACCATTATTACGCTGCAATGTATTCCTCAAGGATTGCATCCTGCGTGGGTAAAAAACGAAGCACATTCATTCGTAGTATTATATCGATGCAAGTTTTTTGAAAGCTGTTTAATATTCAATAAGAAAATTGAATATAGTGTTACCAATGATTGTTTTCGCTGACGCGTATGCAAAATATAATGGTCCCTGGCATCCTGTGTGGTCCTGCAGCCATAACGTACCCTCTATGTATACATTTATATAAAAATGCATTCAATAAAGCAGACAAAAAATATGAGGGATGTAAAAATCTCGACCGTTTTATTATTTAAACTCTTTTCGGACGTGCCCTATATACTTGTTTCGAAAAGTAATTTCATTATTACGATCTTTTTTCAAAAATTTTATCGAACTCCATCGTTCTGGATTCGCTTGTATGAGATCATTTTTGTCAAAATTGTTTATGGCTTCCTTGAATTAACGCAAGAATCATGCTTTGACAGAGAAAATTGTAAATATGATTTATGGAAGAGAATTGTTCTTTGTGTTTATTTGGATCGAACTAAATTTATTTGAATGGAATGATTTTATGATACAATTGCTGACCAGAGGATTTTTAAGCCTATAAATTTAATTCTAATCATGGCAAGACCAGCTGAAACGAATCCGATCCTATGATGAAATTTGAAGAAAAAATTGGTTAACAAAAATCCAATAATGTTTTTTTGACGAATAGAAAAACATCGTTTTCTGTGGTATTCCGATCAGTAAAAACTTTGATAGCTACGCCGGTGGCCTTTCTTCTTTCACATTTCTCCCATTAAAAAGAGACCAAACTCATAGAAACATTTTTATTGTCTCATTAGTCCGTACTTTTCCTCATTAAATATTTTCTTCCATAGTCTCTCGATTGAATTATTTTTTATTATTGACCCACGCCGTACAAAAATGTTTGTGTTTCAGTGAGTAAGAGAGAAACCTGAAATTTTTGTGGTCTCGAAGAAAATTTGTATTCGGAAGAAAGAAAGGGTCCAGTCTCGAAAAAATAGAGTATTCTTATAATCCGAAAGAAAGAAAAAAGCTAGGAAAGAGAGTAGAGTGTCTTGAGGTCCTAACCCCATCGTTTATGTTTTTACCGCGCCCCCATTTTCAGATTAACCCTCGAGGCGCACCCTTCGCCCCTATTCGAAGGGAAAAGACAAGCAGAGATCTCTCTGAAATGAAAAGAAAGGGAGGAGAGAAAGAAAGCGATCAGCCAAAGTCTCCCTTCTCGTGAACCCTTGTTTTCCCTCACGGATTTTTGTTCAACAGAAAAGTAATTAACTCCGCCCTGCATCGCCATAGGCTTTAGGTCATCGTCGGTGAATTTGTGACGACGCCGCAAAAGGGAAGTGGTCCAATTGATTAATATTGATACAAATGCGTCTCGAATAAAAAAGAAAAAAACATTCAGACAATTAATTTGATGTCCTTAAACTTTATATAATTACGTTTGATGATTTACAGTCACAATCTTTCGAGAAAAACTTTGTCAAATCCTTTTGAAACTTAACTCTGAAAAATACTTTTTTAAATATTTGTATAACTGTTCAATTGTTATTTTTTATGAGAGAATTCCATTCGAATTTTTGTACAAAGTTATCGTTCTAAACAGTTTTTTAAAGAAAAAAAATAGATGACAAATAGAATTCTAATAAAATCATCGTTTAGAGCCCCCCATGCAAATAAAAAATCACATAAAATTCATTTTTCATTGACCACGTGGTAGCAAAATTCTGGCCAAGAGTACGTTTATGTGTCAAACAATTCGCGACTCCCTAATCGTTGAAGATTTTGGTATTTCCAATGCAAAAATTCCAGCTCGTTTTCCATAGGCGAAAACTTTCATGTGCCCTGCTAGATTATTGATTCCAAGGCTTAGAATTTGCATAATTATCTCTAAACCAGAAGTCTTCTATTTCTTTTTTCTTCATTTTATCTTATTATTTTTTCTGATTTTTATTTGATCCTTCTTATTTTTTGTTTATTTGCGTTAGTTTTGTTCTGCTGTTTATCTCCTGAATTCTTTTTTTTTTTTTTGCATTTCGCTCTGCCGTGGTCTAGCCAAAAAATGGAAATATACTATTCTTATAACTATATACTCGCAGCAGAGACCCAAAATCGATTATTCGTATTAAAATATCGCCCGAGGTCCGGCACGCAATTAATCAATATTCTTGTATCGAGAGAGCTCGTGCTCTATGTTAAACCTATGATGCGACCACTTTTTGGTTTCGTCTGCTTCTGGCGTTGTTTTAACCGCGGCACGTCTAACCTCAACGTGAGACTCCCAGGAATCCTTCGTGCTCTATCCTAATCATTTTTTTCTCTCAATAATTTAGAGACTATTAGCGCTACTCAATTTTTGTTCGTCTGCGTCGAAGAAAATGTCTTCGTTTAAATAATTTGTAATGATATATGAAAAAGTAATCAGATCCTATTTAATTCAAGTGAGTCATTATTATTTGGTGGAAAAGTAGATTTGTAAAAACAAACTTATACCAACTTTTTAATCAGCAGACGTTCATCGTTGAGACCAAAATTCATAGTTCATAGTTAAGACCAAAAATTTAGTGAATCAAATTAATTCTTGTTATACAACTTCCTTCTTCTATGAAAAATGATTCTACACACGATATTATATTTACAACGGAAATAATTATTTGAAGAATCCTGGCATTCAGAAACTTCATACGAAGTTTTTTGATATCTAAAAATAATAAATCCTGTTACCCTTCTTGAAAACCTCTCATAATGCCGTTTTTCTGTCGTATACTGTTATTTACGTATGCAATAAAGCTTGTAAGAATTGTGTGGAAGAAAGTTTGTTTCATTCCACACATACACACACACAGATGTAACGTTTACTACGATATACACCAACAGTGTCGTATAGAGACTTCGCGTGTTCTAAAAGCATGACCTCGTCAGTGGAACGATCGTCTTCGAACGATCGAAGGGTGGCGGAATCGGTATCGAGGGAAAAAGTGGAAAAAAATAAAACGGAAGGAAACAGCGAATAAGAGAGAGAGAGAGAGAGGGAGATGGAAAGTAGGAGCACGCGCCAGCCACACGCCTCGTCACCATGGGACGTTACCGATATATATACACATGGTACCACCTGGGACAGTTGGCAAGCGAGAGGGCCGAAGCAACAAGTGGGAACCCTCTTTTCCTCACTTCTCTCCAAAAATTTCTCCAAAATTTCACCCCCACACCCTTATTTTTTTTTCATTGTCTTTATACACATGCCCCGCGCCCTTTCACAATTTTTCGAACTGTCACGTTCCTTCGGCTCTTTCGTTTCACTCCACTGTGCTAACGACCTGTCACATTATTATTTAACGCATATATGACATGTGATTACACGTGCGAAAAATCTAAAAGATACAGCGGATTTAAAGCCATTCTTATCCTTCTTTACTTTTTTTAATAGTTCGCTTCGTATTATAGCGAAACTGAGAAAATGATAGAATGAAAATATCGTAAAAATGATTATTAGCACGTGCTTTTTATCAATCCGAGATTGTGAAACTATTTATTAGTAACGATTAGCAGCTGAAGCATAATCAAAAGATATAGAGACGATGTTTCATGCCGAATACTTGGAGCAAGTGTTGGTGTAAAAAAAAAAAAAGCTGAAAGAATATGAGAACAAAAACAGAACGAAGATCTTTCTTCACTGCCTTCATCTGTGTCGGTCATCTTTGAAAACTTACAAACTAATTGTTGGAGCGATTTTAAAACGTTCGTTGAAAAACTTGAATACTACACAGTAATTGTTGCAAAGGGTTGAGGAATGAAGCTCGCGAATAAGGTTAAGCGTTCTCACGCAAAGGCTAACTTGAAGAAGAAGAATCTAATCGTCCAGGAAGCGCGATTTTTGTGTCAGTGAACACGAAGCGAAAAGTAAAAAAAAAAAAAAAAAACGTAAATTATTCTAATATTGCGAAGAATAAAATGCATGTTACCAAATTGCCAACACCCGAGCATCAAAAGATTAGATAAATCTGTTCTGCTGCTAAGTAGGCGACACAATAGATGAAAGAGAGCAAAGAACAAGATTGAAATTTCGTTGCGTGACAAACTTTTCACGAACGATAGTTTTTTAACCACAGCTTCTTTTATGTTTGGCGAGAAAATGACGTATGAAAATACGTGAAACTATAAATTTGTTCAAAAACGCATTCTCACGTGACTCTTGAAGCGATCTTGCAAATCTTGAGAAAAAAAAACATTTTCTTTCTTTGTAATGGGGTTACAATAGAATGGTAAGCGAATCGACCGCATACCATTGTTGTGGTGCCACACAACTCTTCTATAGATCGTAACTACTTAGTAGAAAAGAAACTGATCACGAGGGACCGACTTGACAATGATTATGATATTTAGAGTCAATTTAACACTAAAAAGAATGAATTAGAAGAAAAAAATGCGATAAATGATTTAATCAAATTGATTATTTTTCTGTTTAATGAGAACGTCGTCATTGACTTGAGCAGTCAATACGAAATGTAATAGAAATTTCGGTTTCATCAAATAAACTTTATTACTTATATTTAAAAAATTGGGAGTTTGGTAAAAAACAATTTAAAAAAAACGTAGCAACTAGTTGTTACAAATATGAGTTTCTTTCTTCAAAATTGTGATTAAACTAAGCATTTCACGCGTGTAACATTCGGAGAGAAGGGGACATGAGCGCGTGCCAAGCGGTTTGTTGATTCAACGAGTTAGTTCTTATAGTTTTCCTTGGAACGTACCGAATAGAAAAATAAAACACACATTAGAGGTTGCGCGTCTATGAGCGAAGGGAATCGAACCGCAACATTTGAAACGAGGGTGCTTAAAGCCACCTGATTTGTTTCTTTTCTTGTAAGTTTCTTTTCGTTTTTTTTTTAACAGTAGTTTGGCAGTGGATTAAACCTTTAAGAGAAAAAGAAAGAGAGAAAGTAAGGGAGTACGATAGAAACGAAGAAACGAGCTTGTGGCTCCTCTGACTTGGGCCTGCTCGCCGTATGCTTCCCATATGGCTGTGCTACCATCCTCTATAAGAATAAACCTATCCCCGAAGATTTGGCGGAAGGAGCTCCAAACAACCCAGCAACGCGCCACCACTACCAGAAAACGCCACCACCGAGTAAAAAAGAAGAATAAAAAAAAAACTAACAACCACCGTCTTTTCGGCGGTGTATATCCGTATCCTCCATTGCTTTCTCATTGCCTCTCGACCTGCTCATTCTGGTCTTTAACGTTTCCTCGCTTCTCCCCATCGCGATCATATTGTGAGAGAGCTTCCTAGCGATGTCAGTTGGAACTTTCGCGCTCGCTTACACCACTTCTTCTCTTCACATTATTTTTTTTTTCTGTTGTTCCTTCACACGCACGTCTGATCATATGGAGTGGGAAATGAGCCCCAGCGAGACACGACAGCCCTTCGCGCTTCGGTTACGAGCACGTGTCAACTAATAAATGATGACTTGCAATACAAGATCATGCACGGTCTTTGGGCTTTTAAAAGACCCAGTAGAAGTTTTAATACTGGCTAATTGAAGAAAAAGATTTCAGGAAACTTAGTCCAATGGTCGTGGACACCAGGTAGGAATCAGTATCAAGCATGAACTAAACTCCAATTTTGTGATTTCTCCGGAGGTTCCGGAATAATTAATAGAAGCATCAGTGGTGTCGTGATGTTTGTTCATTGTTGACACAGTCAACCCTTGGTCTCAAAATGAGTGAAAGCTTAGGAAATAATGACCTGCTTGAATGTTTTTTACAACTTTATCACTAAAAGAATAATGATTCGGAGACTTTTTAATTGATTGACCTTAATATTAGAGAAATATAGAGGAAACTGTTGCTTTGAATCGTTTGTTAAAACCAAATTTGTGCAATTGTGTAGCAATGTTGTGCAATGGTTTCGCCAATGAAATAGCAATTAGCTCATATTTACAAGAACATGGAGATCGTTGTACAAATCGTCGTTCTGTACATAGACGTTTAGTGTGGAACCGCCCATATGGTCTTCCTACATTGCAGCCCGATCATTTACATAGCAGAGATAATCGGATATAATCCAATATCCCGTTGTAGAACAAAATGTAAAAACAAAGCCCTCCTTCGGAAACGCCCTTGTGTATTCATATAAAAAGAATAACCTTGAGTGAAGCAATTCGAGGAGCCGATAATCCTGGGACTTGCTATGAATATAACGGACGCAGAATGAGGAACAGAGAAAGAAGAAGGAAAAAAGAAGGAAGCATACAAAGTTTCGGATCCTTTTTTTCGGGGGCGGCATCGTTCATCGAAAATTGGACAGGCTCGTGAGATTTATAGCGCCCCGAACCAATTACCCTACCGAGATCCGGATCTACCTTCCGGAGATTACTGTGGTGCTGTATGGTTACCGTATCGATGAATACACATGTGCACAGCTCACATATTTTTTGTAAACTTACTAAATCGAATAAAACGTTTACGCAATGCACATATATGGCTCTTACGCGTTCGATTACATGTTATTAATTTTTCAGTCTGGTTATGCGAAACCTCTTGATTATTTGGACGACCATTTTAGTTCTAGATAATCATTCAACTGTTAAATCAAACATAAATACATAAATCACTTATATCTGTCATTTTATAGAGTTTTGTTGCTGAATAACAGACTTTCTTTGCGACATTCATCCACTTTTTTTTCGTGTTTGACCTATCAATAATAAATTATTCAATAATTAGAACCCCGATATTCTGCAAAATATGCTGTAATGCCTAATTTCATGATTACATAGTTTCAGTTGGGAATGAAATCATTCTTTGAAACTAAACTAAGTAAAAACACGTACTCTAAGTGTGGAGACTAAGGGATTTTGCGAACAATTTGTTTGTGCAAAATAAACAAGTTTCACAGTTCATTCAGAACTTAAATAAAAATTCTTGAGGGTTAAAAGATCGTAACTATATTGTGAACCGTGTCTGTTAAGCCTTTTTGGTTTTACATCATCGATATATACACGAGATATTGAAGGCATGAGAGAAAAGCTTTCAAACTCATTGACCGGATGATCCCTGTGTGACGGGCAGGTTTTTTGGGTTCTCGCACGAGGGCGCCGGAAGTGGGCGGCCCCCAAAATGCATCGCTCTCTCTCTCTCTCTCATCCTCCATATCTGTACTCTCATGATCGCGTTCATGCTTCCTCATCACACAATCGGCGCCAGTAACGCTTCATTCTCTTTCTATCCACGGCCATTTTCGAAGTCTCTTATACACCATAGTGATCGCGAGCCTTCCGTCCATCTTTAACCATCGCCATGGAATACGTCAAAAGACTATCGACTATGATCTTCAACATTTCTCGAATCCCCACTGTTGCCTGTAGTCATTTTTTTCTTATTTCCTTCCTGAGAGCTTCTCGTATGCACAAGAGGGTGCGTTTCATCATTTGAAGGGATCGATAAAATGAAACATGCTTTTAATTGAACCAATCGACTCACAACGGCTGATCCGGAAATCGAATGTTCTCAATACATATTAAGGCCCGTAATATCTGATGCCAGCTTATGACCAAAAATCGATCAAAATATTTGTTTGAAAGATGCAATTTAATGTTAGGAATTTCAAAAGTTTTTATATCCGAAATTTAGATGAAAATATCACTGAAATCTGCTAGCAAAAATGTTTTCATCTATCTTGGGATACAAATGCAAATACGCAATATTGAATAACGATTCAACCCTTACAGAGACTCGAGAAGTTATTAATTCCATAGAAATATTTATGGGTCCAACTTTGATGAATTTACGAACTTCAAGTTGCAATGAAAATGATTGAAATCAATCCCATCGCAGTGGCTTTTCACTATTTTCACGTTCTATCGTTTACAAAAACGAAGGATCTCGAGCATTAAAAAAAAAAGACAAAAGATTTTCTTTTGAAACAGAAAGAAAGGAGAGAGAAAAACTATCCCTTATTTCGTTAAAGTAAAAAAGGAGTATGCATAGCAAGTGTGTTGAATCGGAATATTTTATCTTCTTTTCTTTCTGGAAAGACGAAAACCGAGACTAACAAGATAACACGCGGGGATAAGATATGCCTTGTTGAACACGATCCGTTACGGGATCACGATCACGATCTACATCTCGATATAACGAGGTCCGTGACGGTTGACGAGCGAACCTGTTGTTGGCCCGAGTTCGAGAACCGATCACGATAGTCGATGAAACCCTGAGGTAAAAACTCTTAGATTTTCTCATCCCTTGTACGGTTCAAAACGATCAACCATCGGATATTAGACTTTCGACCTTACTGTTTTTTTTTTTTTTTTTTTTTTTTTAGGAGGGTTTAAGGTACTAAAATGGTGACAGAAATGCTCGTTTACGAGATAAACACTGACTGATCCGAACGTTATGATAAGAACACGTGTTGAAGTAGGTGCGAAGAAGGCGAAAAGAAATTTTGGAAAAACTTAGCTTATTTGGATTTAATACATCGTATTCCACGCCATTTCTGCGTGTTGTGGAATATTTTACTCTCCAGTAATATTTTGATGATCATCTGATGATCAAATTTCTTGGCAAAACAACTCGAAAAATATAATATAAATTTTATTGAATTGATAGAAAAAATGAAATAATATGAGCAAACATAATTGGCTCCATTCAGAAGCTTAAATAATTGCGAACTACTTTGGAGTTGTAAATTTTTAACTTTAGAAAATTGTTTTCTTTCAGCTGTTTTATGATGTGAAAGATGTCTAATGTTTTTTACTTTTTATGTGTGTTAAGGGCTATAAATTCGCGTGAGGCCCTCTAGGGTCTCTTTTGGCGCGAAGTTTCTTCTTGTCCTTTTTTTTTTTACTATACTGATGGGCCACGTAATCAGATTGAAACCTTCGACGAAAGGTAGATTTTTCCCGTTTCAAAAAGAATTTCAATCTCACCTTTTTACACTTTATTCCGATGAAAAGATCGGTCGCGCGCGCGAGCCCTTTGTCTGTTTTTACATCTTTTAACATAATATCCGGAATATTAGACGTGTTTTGCGTCCCGGGAAAGGGCTTCGGTCATTTCTTGCTTTCACGATTTGCATACGACTCTCCGGAAATCTCACAGTAAATATTCCCGATTGCAACAAGTCTTGATACAACTACAATTTTTATCCCTTGAATTTTTTCGTGGGATCAACACTGTGACAGTTTGATAACACCGTCCAATAACAATTTTAGTATGATACAACGTTTTTGCAAAAGTCACATAAAAGTCAATAGTTTTGTGGATGCATAAATTTAGTTTCCATTTTTTTTCTCCTGCACATGTTTTCTCTGAATGTCGATGAATAAAAAATCTTTTATAGAATTAGCTCAATAATTACATTTTGAAGGTGACACATTGAACTTTTATTTGAATTTTTTTTTAATCCCACGATTTTTTTTTAACTCTCCTTTACACGTAGATGACACGGAAACTTGCAATCTAAAATGCGCTTAAATCCTTTATTTTCACGAGTGCCTGTAGCGATCTTGCTGTGGATCGATATTTTTCGAATTCTCGAGCATTTTCATTTTCCAAAAAGCTCGACCTCATTTTGAAGACGATTCGATGAATTTTTTCAGGCTGTTTCAAGGGTACAAAGAAACTCTGAAAAGTCGCCATACGTCGGAATGTCCGAGGCAAACCCTTAATGAGCGATTGAAAAATTCAATAATTCGTGCCATTTTATTTCAACGATATTTCTCATTGGTTTTTATAACTAATTGCTCGAATCGGGGGTTTTTTCAAGTTCGGAATACAGTACGGAACTGTGAATGGGAAAGCTTCACGAGATCGGTGTGAAAATCAGCTCTTTTGCCTGAAAAAGCCTACAAAAGTGTGGGAGCATCATCAGTTTTCGAATTATCGTTTAGGATTCCCAAAAAGATGTTTTTTTTTTTTTCGTTGAGATGCAAATGTTCTCACGGTGTAGTGAACACAAGATATTCTATGCTTCGTCGATGAGAGAGGGTTAGAATGTTGATCTTTACTTCTGAAGATCGTAACATTTTTTCTCACCCTCGACGACCAAACCTGAGAACTTCCGACCCGTTGTTTTGTGGAAAAATCAAAGATGTTTTATTGAAAGAAAAAACATTTAAACCACATCGCTCTCATCGATGAATTCATTTTTGAATTTTCTTTCGCATTCGATTGTTAAACAATATTTCATTCGGCATTTAAATTCAAAGTGAAAAAAGAGATTATTAGAAGAATCGACTAGTTTTTCGAGCTTTTCTTAAACGTCAAATATTTATTGATGTTTATTATTTCGATTCTATTACGCGGTGGATGTATTAACTTTACTACGGATTATGTAGAGTAGTGACGTATATCGTTGCTCTTGGAGGCTCTTACAGGTGTTAACAAAAATCCTTGAGTGGACACCCATCGAAATTCGATACCGGCGCACGTTAGACCTCCGAATTTTCTCTCTTCCACTCAGTTTTTTTCTTTGTCTTTCTCTCTTTCTCTCTCTCTCGCTCTCTCTTTCTCTTACGCAAAGAGTCAAAGGAGGCTGGGCGCCGTTGTGCTCCGAATACTGCGGGTGGTCCAGGCCATAACAGAGAGTACAAGCAAACCGCGTTCCGAGCCCTTTTCGGTCACAAAATATATACATCGAGCCTTGAAAATCAAAAGGGCACAATGCTCCTCAGTTTAGTCCTGAAATTGTAGCACTCATGCCTTTTTTTCGATAACGTTTCATATAAAAACTGTATACATATACAGTATGGCAAGAGGTATAAAATAATCTATACACGATCTTTGGTTGACCCGGCATGAATTTTCACCTCCAATTACACGATCGTCAATATAATATTTGACAGCTCGAACGCTTAACTGGAATTCATTCTTGGTAGTCTAAACCCCACTTTTTCGATGATCTTTCAGATTATGAGGATCAACCTGATCGAATGAGACTACATGAGACAATATGGGTCGATTATTCCTAAGATACTGAGAAAAATCATCGAAAGATCCTTGACAGGAAATTCTCCATTTTTTCTATACGTGCCTTCCTATTTTGACCATTGAGAGAGTTTTCATAGCAATAATGGTAAGAAATTAAATTTTTTGTATTTAATGTTTTCATTAACAGTATTCATCCACCGATGCAACATTTTCCTTATGGTTCGTAAAAACCAACCTGGGAGTAACAATTATACGTGTAAACGTCAAGCGATTGGAGTTTTTGACAATTAGCCCTTCGTCATTATTCTTTGTAACAGTTTCGAGAAGGTCGCATGAGCCTGTAAAGACCCAGCCATTTTTAAATGGACGCTACATGGATGAAAATATACAACTTTTAGAAATTCCGAAGCAACATACGAAAACTGATAATAAAATAGTAAAAAAACATCTTGACCACGTGAATTTAGAATTTGGTGACAAAAAAAAACACATTGGGATTCATTAGATCGACTTTTAAATAATTTTCAAGATAAAGTAAACAATACAATGGATTTGCCCACGAATGAGTGCTTTGAAGAAGCGATCTCTTTTTTTTTCATTAATGTCATCATACCGGAGCAGCGAGACTGAAAAAGAAGATCAATAATCGATGTCTCGTTTCGGGAAATAGGCCACCTCGGAGTATTTTCGACACAGCCTAATGTACGTTTTCGTGGTGATAAAACAAAGTAGCCGCGCCACGACCGAAGCCATTATCGATGCTTTGCCGCCTACTAATACAAAACCGAACCGCGAGACCTAATCGAGAAAAATAATAAGCCCAAAAACTAACAAAACTTGAAAGAATCTTGAACCCTCAAAGGCAGCACCGAAACTTTGTCTCGTTGACCAATACCGGAACAACCTATTGGTGTCATTTCCGATATAGTCCACGTGCTCGTCTTTTTATTCTCTCTCTCCCTTTCTCTCCCATTTCTACTCTTACTCAATACTTTATGACCAACTTGTTTCTGTGTTCATCGAATTCCAAAAATTCCCAATTTTTTTTTTCTACGATAACTAATAACGCACTTGGTTGATTAAAAACGAGTGGCTTACCACGGCGGATTTGAAAATTGTTCATCCAAATAAACTGAAACTTATCTGTTACATTGCAACATGTATAATGATTGGAATTTTGCAAACAAGAGACACTGTTAACAAAAAATATATATAGTTACTATATGTGATATAAAATAATATATACAAATTGAAATTTTATAAAAATTCAACAGTGTTAACCAAAAAAAAAAAATAGTTATTACGTGAACTACATAAAATAATATTTAAAACGATATTGAAACTTCGTGTCGAAAACGAACGGTTTTTTGTAGTATTTCATTTTGGAGTATTGAATGAAACTTTTTTTTGTCAATTTGCGCTCAAAATGCTTAAGAAAAGTGGAAAGAGGAAGAGAAAATATAAGTGATGAGAGTACATTGTCCTGCGAAAATATCTCTTTGCCAAAACGAGAAAGAATAGACAGCGCGCGTGTTTCGCCGACAAAGGGATGAGATCCTCAGGATCGCTATATATAGTAAATCGTGAACGACCCGACGCGCGACTCGTAAATTGCAACAGGGCACGAGATACACTACGGTCCTCGGTAATTGCCGTGTCAGTTTTTCATGTTCATCTACTCGAGTACTTTTGTTCTTAATTCTTCCAAAATTTTCGTACCACGTCGAGTCATCATGCCGAGACAAAATGAATTATAATGAAATATCTCATTGCGAAATTTGCGCATCATGCGGCTGTATCCGATGTTTATCGGTATTTTAAAAAGTTATATCAAACAGCATGAAAACACCTTTTCAACGAATTCTGGAGGATTCAATATTGAAAAGTGTAAACAGATTATAATCGCTGAATTGGAAATTAAAAGAGACTCCACTTGAATGAAAGAATCCGCTGTCAAAATATTCCATAAACACTTTAAACAGAAAAATGATAAACATAAGAGACAATTTCATTTCTTAACATACGATCCAAAAATATAGGGCAAACGTTTTTTTCTTTCATTAACGAAAGCCTTTGGCGCGTGAATGGTTACGGAGGCAATTAACCGCATCATTTTTTGCCTCGAAGTAAATAAAAAATGATAATATCCATTTCTTACTATAGCTTGAAGATCGAGAAACCAAAAGTCCGATACTAAGTATACCAATCGTTGAAAACGATGATTATTTGTATTTCTCAGAAAGTTTGAAGGAAATGCTTTGACAATTATTTCGAAATTTTTTTACCTTGAAATCGGAAAACGAGAATTTGGGGAATTATAACAGGGGGAAAATCAAATTTGACGATATCAATCTTGTGAAACAAAATGATTATTTTTTTCGTGAAGGGTTCATGGAGAATAATGTGACATCGGAAAACATGTATCAGGAGTTACGTAAGCAATAGACTTCAATGTCTAGGATGGGTGTAAATTCTGATCTTTTTTTTTTTGGTAAGTCATTTGTATAATCGAGCGTCTTGGTGTAGCATTCGAGGGAGCGAATACACATCGAACGTCGAGCATCTGTGCGCGCGATCCGGCAGGTGCCCAAGGGCCTTAAAAAAAAAGGGCTTTTATCAGGCGAGGCACGATGGCGCGCGCCTCTCGATTCTACGTGTTATACGGCTTCCTGTCCCATCTGGACCGCGAACCTTCCCCAAAATACCCAAACCTATCGCCTAATGTGTGTAACTTTACTTACAAAAAAAAAAGTCATCAAAAAACAAAAATGTGTACTCGTCTTATCTCCTTTCTCTTCGAAACACGAAAAAAAGGGTTGCAATCGGTAGCAGGTACTCGTGTTGCAGTAAAGACTGCAGCCTCGTCTTTTTGTGTTTACTCTGATTTTGACGATTATAAAATCGTTAAAAATAAATCGAATTATTTATTACATCGTAAACATTTTTACGATCCTCACGAGTCTTTCATTCATCAATTGTCAATTCGTTTATATGAGGGCTTTCCACTAAGATATAAAATATTGACAAATTTATGCGAGCGTAAATTTTGTATTAATTCAAACACAGAAAAAAAGATTTTTCTATTGAATTCGATACATAATTTTATTTTATCGCAAAAATAATGACTCCATCGCAATATTACGTAAAAAAAAAAGTTGAATAAAGAACTGACAGCGATGGGTACGTGGTCGGCAATCCCCAAAGTTGCGTAGCCTCGGGTGAGGTCAATACGTGGTTGGGCGACTGTTTACCGATTCACCGATTTACGTATCAGTTGCTGCGAGGAAGGCAGTTTTTCTGAGTTTCTGATGGCCCTAATCAAGTGAAACTCAGTAAAAAAATCGAATGATAATTAAAAACTGAGGCTGTTATCACAACTTTGTGCAAAATCGTATAAATAATAATCGAAATGAAAGTAATTAGGAGTCAAATTATTTCAAGAATGTATAAACAATAAATTATTAAATGAAAACACATTTTTAGAAAAAAAAAACACGGTTGAAATGTAAATAATCAAATCCTCATATGTACTGACAACTAAGTGTAAAAAAAACTTATATTTTTCGGGAACGGTGTCGTCAAGAAAGTAATTTTGTTTTGTATTTCGATTGTAAAAATGTTGGCTCTCAGAGTGTAAAGCGTTTAGCGTAATAAAGACTCGTGCGGAGTGGTACGCGCGAGGAATGTCATCAACGAGCATAATATGGAGGATCGCAGTATGTGTGGAGCCTTCGAGCTTAAACGCATTAAAGTGCTGCTTGATTTGTAGCCGGTGAATATTAAACCGAAGAAGAACTGCAACGTACGTAATAATGAGCGTAACGCCTCTTCCTCAATATCTGTCTCTCGACTAGCACCTTCTTGACGCACCGTCTTGTTTTCCGAGGCCGTCTCAGAGCCGCGGCTCTCAGCTTCTTATTTTCTTTCTTGCATTTTTCTCATCGTTTCAAAAACACTTTTTACACAGGGCGTGCACACTTGCCTGGAAAAATATGCATTTTTCTAAACTACTATTTCTAAACTATTTTTTTTTTCAAGTGAAATAATAAAGATCTGAAATGATGCCGTTATGCTAAACACGATAATTTAAACACGCAAATTAAGTGAAACCATTCTGCTCCAAATTGGTGGGAACCTGCACCACTGATTTTACATTTTTCTGGGTTTTGTAAGAAACGTAATTTTCGATTCCCTCTTCGTTGATGAAAAATCGATTGGTGACATTTTGGGGTTTGAAAATCAACCGTGACGAATGACGTTTAGAAGATTCAAGACGGAGAAGCAAGCGTTTAAATTATAGCAACGGTGAATTGAAATAGGTTTTCGGTTAATTATATCAAACATTTAATTGGACTCTCAGTGCCAATGACAGTATGTTATTCAAGAAATTTCCGATCGAATGCAACCCCAAAAAGATCCATTTTCACATGGAGCCACAGAATATCGCTGTCTCTTGGAACCCACTAGTTCTTTTTTTATTCTCCAGGATCCCCTGTGATTTTTGGATTGAATCCTTTTCACGGATTTGAGAAAAAGGATTCTGAAAGTTTCAGGCTGTTACACATTCTATAGCTGAGCCCAATCTCACGCCACCATAGGCGCACAAAAACACAGCAAAATTGACTGTCATTCATTCCTATACTGGTTTTTTTTTTTTTTTTAATTTTTTTTTATTTCCGTAAAATCTCGCGATGACACGGCGATGAGTGCACATACACGTTTTTCGTTTCCCGCTGCTAAGGACAATAAATTTGGGATTGAGATGATTTTCAGCGAGCGTCATCCAAATCTTTACAGAGTATTTTTTGAAAGGGCCACCCACGGATATTGGCCTGCATTAATCATCGCACCCAGGACTCATAGACATACATTTATGTATCTGTATATATGGTCCAGCATCTCCGATCTCCGTGAGGGACCGCCGGACATCTCAATTTCTCTCTCGCGCGTATAATGTGTGTTTCGAGAGAGACAGAGAGAGAATGATAGAGGGTAAAGAGCTACTTTTGAGAGACTCGAGGAAGGCTTTCTCGCGATCGTCGACGCCCATCAGTCCGTTTTTTTGGGTCCTCTCGGCCCTCTTCTTCATAAATATTACGTGAACCCGCTCGCGCACGAGTTTTCTCGTCCTTTCGCGTCCCACAAGACGAAGAAACAAATATGGAATTTATAATACACTTTAAAGTTGAAAAAAGAATTCAACGCCCCAATACCGTGGCTACTAATGTTAAAAAACATTGTTTAGCAGGGTCAACCGAGAATCACGAAAAATCTTGAAATTCTTTTGCTTTTTAGTACGTACCATTGTCGACGATGGACACGTAGAATTGTAGAGCACGAAATTCTTGAGAACAACGAAACCAAATTATTATAATTATCATAATAATTAACTAGATTACTGATTGTATGTAATTGTGGTTAAATCTTCATTTTCTCTATTAATGAAGGTAAATGTTTCGTACTAATGTGAAGAGTCATTTATATCACATTCCAAAAGAATTGGGTTGAGGAGCCGAAACATCGTGGAAAGATTTGAAAAATTCAACTAACAAGGGTTGCTAATCACTTCAAATGTGTAATTACTATTGGTTTAGAATTTCTCAAATAAGAAGGGAACAGAATAAACAAGGATTACGCTTTTTTTTCATCGTCCCCTGGAAATATACGAAATTTCAAGAAAAAAATGTTAAAAATGCTAGAAATGATAATAATTCGTGGCTTAAGATTTGTACCGTAACAGTCAAAGTAAAATTACGTTTTATATCCATAATATTGAATTTTGCATCATTGGAACGCTACGAAAAATAATTATTTCTACTCATTAGGGTTTTTTTTTTTTTTATATTTAAATACCCATTAAATTCATTAAGTATGAATTATTTTTGAATAACTTGAGACTCAAGTAATTTGACTTAAAAAATTAAAATAACAACAAAAATTAATTCAACTTAATTTAATGCTTTCATCGATTTTTACCCCCTTCAACCAAGAAATGAAAACCAATGATTTTTCGAACATCAAACTACGAATTTTGAGTGAATTTGTATAACAAAATATCTCTAACGAAATATTTACAAATGAGCAATCGAAAGGAACAAAAAATAAATAAGTGAGTAAATAAATTTGGAAGCGTTAAATTAAAAAAACTGTTGATCTTACAAAGACGTGAATCAGAATGGATTTATTATCGTGTCCCATTTCAGATTTAACTTTTTTCACCAAGCAACTTGGTTCAAAGATCTATAGGTTGCGAGGAGGGGGAAAAAAATAGGAGAATTTTTCATACACCGACGTCCGCCCACGTTCGCGTCTCGTTAATGCCAACAAGATACTTTGTCGGTATATACATATTATGTGTATCTATATATGTAGCGCCCCCGCTCATTTTCGCATTCAACAGAGCACCGCAAAGCTTTCGGTATAGAAAGAAGGAAAAAAAAAATTGGTGAGAAATAAAACGAGCAAGTAGAGAAAAAGAGGAAGGAGGCAGAATTGAACGAGGCGATGAGGAGCCACATCGCTGTCTTCCCGTGACCCCGTGAACAACACACGCTTTATAATACAACCCCTCTCGACAACCTTTGGGTGTTACATCCGTAATCACGTAATTGGCCGCGAACGGACGTCGGGGCACTTGTCATAAACGCGTTAACCACGAACCAGACGCCCCCTGGCTTGACCCATTGAAAATATAATAAAACACACTCATATAAAGATAGAGCTAAAAAAAACCAACAAAGTATCCATCGTTCAATGGTTTTTTTTTTTTTTATGGCCACTCCACATTGAGAAAACTCTAATTTTTTCATCGACAAACATTTAACTTTGCACCTGGGTCCATGTTTTTTTAACATCTTTAACAAAGCCATCATTTTTATGGAATAAAGAAAAGTAGGAAGAAAATTATATTTCTAAAGGTCTGTTCACGATCCTTGTTCTTGTTAGTGTATAGTTTTCATTATCCTTTGTACTCTTTTGTAGCAAAGCAGTTATCATTATTTCCAACATGAAATTTGACACAGACACTGTACACAAATTGTCGGGAACCGTAGAGACGTCTCAAAGTTTGAACTTCTGTTCCATTCTATTTCTCTATTTTTTCCTGCTTGGATATTAGAAGTAGTGCGATTTTCTCGATTGTCTGCTTCGCCTTTTTATCGGTTTTTTAACTAAAGAACAAAACTATAAGAATTAAATAAAATCCGAAATAAACTACAAAAGGAAACATTTTAAAAATAAAAAAAGTTTTTGTTATTTCATTTATTGAAAAATTCATCCAAAACCATTGAGTAATTCTCAAGTTAGAAATAATCGAAAGAGAATCAGGCAAACGACTTTTTTATTTCAATTTTCGGTTCTTGGACGAAGACGAACTGAAAAATAATTAACGAGAAAAATATTTGTTCATCAATGGGATCGAGAGTCGACGCCTTCTACGAATTCACGATCGTTGTATGGTAAGCACACGTGTGTCGATTTTCTTGAACAAACATTTGCAATCTCCATAGTGAAGCACTAATGATTTTTTGCCATGTAAAGAGAAATCACAGCAAAAAAAATGATAGAAAGAAAGCAATGATTAGAAAAATGTTTCAGCGTTTGGAGAAAGGGGGCAGCGGGGACGAATAGCGATTGTCGAAAAATCAGGACCGATTAATATTATAGTATACAGGCAAGGCGTCATACATGCATGTATAGCATGTGGATCGTGAGATGAGAAATTCGCATGATGATTATTATATGTGTCTATATAATATTCGTATATTTAGGAAGGCGTTGAGCGGTTGCCCTGTGCCGGGCGTCGCTTGTTGGTTTAAGGCCCGGTTAAATTCGCTGATCAAACAAGAAAGTCCGATCGAGGCACACGGTTTAAAGCTATATACGAAAGCATGAGAGAAAGATAAAAGAACGAGGATATTCGACGCGCGCGAAAGATCCGATCGCCAAAAGACCATGTGTAAATAGATATATGTATACATATATTTCAGCGAGAAAGAGAAAACAAGATTTTGGCCACATAATTAAAGGGGATCAATAATGACGGCCCTCATCCGGATCGAGAGTATATTAACTTAATTGCTTTATTAGATTAGATTCACCTGAAAATTGAGGCTACGCGCGCGCCTCTTCGAGATCGCGTGGGCGTTCACACACATGTACGTGATGTAATGTCTCACTTCTGCCGTCGAGAGTATTTTATTTTTATTTTTCAACAGTTTTTTTATAGAGACTGAGAGATTTCGGTACATTTCGTTTTAATAATAATAAAAATATATGTATTGGCACATAATAAATACGAGTTTTATTTAGCGCTTAGATATTTTATACTCTAAAGCATTGGTTCTTTTTGAATGTAACTTTTTTTGACAAATTTAATGTTTTTTTGAATCGAAAATTCTTTTGAGCGTAGTTTTTCTTTTTGCCTGATATATTTTTGATTGTCTAGCCTTGATATATGATATGTTGCTCGAAATTATTTAAGTGACGTTCGTATTTACGTTAGTATTACATCATCAAACTCTATTAAGACATTGAAGAGCGGGCTGTGGATCGTATTTCTCATTGACGAATCCACCTGTCTTGTAAATGGAAAAATGGAGAAAGAGGAAAAGAAACATGGACCGAATAATCAATTCACTTGAGGTAATGTTTAAAGAGAAACAAATACCCGATGGTTTGTTGTAAACGAGAACCAATAAATCGTCAAACATTGACCAAAAGTCGATTGAATTTTCATTGAAATTTACGATAAAATATACTTCGTCGAATTACAAACACACCTGCGGATTCGATAAAGCGAAAGAAAGAGAAAAGGATTATCGTGACCCGCGTTACATGTTATTCTTCTTGGAGCTTTTGAGAGAAGGAATTCTCATCGCTGACGGTTTATTCAATGCTTGAAGGTTCAAAAGAGAAAAAGGTATATTGACCGAATGATTCGAAAATGTTTATAGGCTCCTTCAAGAGGGTACACATAATAGCTGAGAAAGGTTGAAAATTTATAGTTGGCGGGTGATGTATTTGCCGCTACCGCATCTCTCGATCGATCCGCAGAACGTCCGAACGATCAGCAGAAAAAATAATATTATAATTATACACTCGGTCGTGTGTGTACGTGTATTATCATATATATAGACGTCCGCGCATTTATCGTGAAGTTTACTTAACCAGAAATCTTAATGTGAACAAAAGCGTCTCAACCAATTACAAATTACATTAATATCGCTTAGAATATTTTTTAGACAACTAAGAAAAGTCTACGCAAATATTTGTAGTGTTTGAAAAATCTTTAAAAATGAATTCATACAGATTGAGAGAAGCCCATTAGAAATTTTAGCCACGAGAAAAACATTCTTTTTTTTTTTACTTGTATAAATATGTAATGACAACAAATGAAAGGTTTTTTGGTTAAATTTCAATTTTCTGACATGCCAAATATTTCAAAATGATGCCAACATTACTATGAAATGATTTTTTTTTATTGGTTTCGTATATTTTATTTTTGAAATAATGATGTGCAAAATTCAGAATGCACGTACCGTTCAGTTTCATGTTTATCATTTATACTTTTGTCGATCTCCGTGCCTTGGGATCCCCAATCCGATTGGGTTGTCCCATAACTCGTAACAAAACACTTGGCGATGAGATGAGAGAGTACACGATCGATTCTCATCTCGAGCGAAAAACGATATAAGCGTATATTTAGCATATCGAAGACTGACAGCGTGTTATTTCACCAACAAATAATACGCAAGCGTGACCATTGTGACGAGACAGCGAAACAGAGAGGGAGACGGAGAGAGAAGGGAGAGAAGGGGATGAAAAGATAGAGAAGTGAGAAGGTCCGAGTAAGGGCACTTGAGACTCGAGGGCTTCCTTAAACGCTTTTAAATACGTGCGAAAAATGCATCAAAGCGTGGATCGAAATACCCATCAAAGTAGACGAGGATCGAAGAGATGTACCAAGGAATAGACTAAAATAAACATGTGTCTATATATTTATATAAAAGATATAGATTATATACACGTGCATTGGTCATTCCACGTGAAATTGACTAATCGATCGCCCTGGTGGTAATTTGAACACGACTTCTCTTTAAAAGTTCATTCAAACCTGGTAATTTTTAGTCTGGAACTTTGTGAACGCATTCTATATTTCTTGTAATGCAAACATTCGAATTACTCAATATTTACGATTTTGTGTTTAGTTTTTACGAAATTTGATATAAATAATCGAAAATGTAGTTTTTTTTTTGTTGATAATTACAAAGTTTCATTGACTTTAAACGTAACGAGGCCATTCTTTTGTTAATGGAAATTTATTAAACAAGCAATTTCGATGATGATGAGAATGATCGAAAAAGTTTGAATGATCAAACCCAGATCGAAACAAGAAGGAGAACAGTTTTCTATATTCATTTTAATGAATGAAAATTAACGTCGAATTGCCTGTACATATATACCTGCTAAATTACAATGACGAGTCGACGATCTTTTTATCGAGTGAAGGTTTTAAACGCCCCACCAATTAACTCGAACACATATTAGTTTCTGTCTCGAGACAATGGCGAAAAAACGATTGTTGTGCCAAACATCCATATAGCTCAAAGACCAAAAAAGAAATAGTAGCAAATGCCGAGTCTTCTGTTCTTTTCACTATATAAAAATAATCATTTGTGTCCAGTATAATTATGCTTTCATTCCACGTCAACACGTGTCAGAGTTAGAAAAAAAACTTTGACCTTCGGTTGAAAAACCGTAAAAAAAAACCAAAATCGCAAATTAAATATCCGTAATACAAAATGAACGTTTATACAGTTATTTTTATAACTAATTAAGAAAAATGTGTCCTCACAAATATTTACTGAAATATTTTTGCTTTTTTTCATTAAATAAAAAAGCTTTTTTCCGCCACTCCATTGAACTCTTTTTTGTTATCGAAAGATGGAGAGCATTGATCAGATCGTCATAGAAGAAAAATCATTAAGCCTTTGTTCAGGAAGTTCTAAGAGCGAAAAAGAAAGCAAAAAAGAATAAAGAGGTTTCATACGTACGGTTCTTAATAGCTCGTGAATTTTGAATGAGATGGTGAAACTTCTCGTATATCGTGAACAATTGATATTTACAATACTCGAGGCTATCACAAGAGGATATATATATACATGTCAGATGAAGTATTACAACAGGGTTGTGCGTTATTATTATATAATATATACTCGAGAAACGCGTCATCGAAGAGAGCCGGTGTTTCAAGTGTTGGGACAACTTTTTTTTCTGCTCCAGAACCCCGAACTGTAGAGGGAGATTTCTCATTTCCCTTCCCTCCATGCAATCGCTTCTCCAACTAGCTGGTCGATCGCAACGTTCATGAGAATAATAGTAAAGCTTTTGCAAAGTCCAGAAAAGATTACGTTTACTTAATGATGTTGTAATTAAAAAATAGTTTTTCGTTTCCTTAATATTCTCATTGAGTATTCCTCTTTCATTGGAAATAGACGTGAAAAAAAAAATCTCCGATCTCGCAAATTTTATTTCTCTTCTACTTTAAAAATTATGTCGAGAAAAAGGATCGTTTGAAGCCAGTGTAATTGCGTTCTATTTTTAAAAAATTTTAGCGTTCTTTACATAGGCGGCAGATTTTATAGATTGTTTTTTTTTCTTGCTGTTCTCGTATTCGATAACTTGAACGAGTTTTCAACAATTTATGCAAAACAAAATGTGTTCAAATAACAAAGTCATAGCGATTCTATCAATTGTTACGAAGGCGTAGTTTTTTTTTCTAATTCCAACCAGGCATTACCTGTTAATTCACTTATCGGAAGGTTCAAATGAAACCGGTAAATCTGTTTGGAATCTGAGTTATATGTTTTCATCGATTATATTTATTCGCAAAAAGATATTAACCTAAGAAAAAAATCAGGTTGGACATCAATATGCGAAGTACTTCTAAAACATCACTTAATGGAACGTCCACTGTAGATGATATATTTTGTGGTCGTTTTGTACAGAGAATATTACTGACCCAGCAAAACGATTGCCTCATCCCCAGAGAGCAAGGGTATTGCAGTTTTCCCTAGAGACGACCTTGATTATTCTCCCTCCGCATCTTCGTCAAACATTTCCCCAGAATCGACTCCGAAAACGACTCAACGAAACGCGAACGTCGCCACTAACAGGATTAGTACGAAGTGATTGTATTCAAGCTTTGCAATTAATTCAATCGAGTCATTCCAGCCTGGGAAAATGGGGTAAAATGGAAACTATAAAATTTGCTCTTGCAATCGTATGTAGCCACGAGAAAAATTCATTTTCCAGTAGAGATCGTATTGCTTATTACAAATTAAAACTGCAATAGCTTTCAATTCGTTTGTTAATGTTCATAAAAATTATTGTTTCATTTTTGGCTTTGATTTGAGGAGCTTTTATTGGAATCATTTCCTCAATCGTTTATCTGACAAACCCATGAATTTGGGCCAACCCTTTACACAAAATCGGCTCATTCATAATTTTCAAGATCAAAACTCGTTCCTCTCTTGGCCCAAGATCTCAATGAATCGCACTCTTGTGACTCGACCATAAACCCGTTCGACTACTTTCTCACACATGGACGAGACATCGTTCGTGGAAAACGTAATAATTACGAAATTTTGAAAAAAACGTACTTTTGGATCCATCGTCTTTGGGACATTTGGCAATTTATTCCATGGCTCCTTTCGCAACATTAACGTGTGATATTGTAATTTTCATGATTTTATTCAATCATGAGTTCAAAGACATCTGCTGCATACAGTTCAATTGAAAATTAGTTCGAAAAATCTCTGGCAAAACATTCCTTTGGTCCTTCAAAATATTGTTTTTTGAATTTTTACAATTCAACCGTATTTGCCATTAAAAAGAATGACGAAGAATATATCGATTTGCAAAATTCAATGGCTCTGATAATACAACATTACTATTAGAACAAAAGCCAAATAATTATGTATTTTCGTAACTTTTTGATAGTGTATGGAACAGAAACAAAAATGCCGATATTCTTACATTTTTTAACCACTATAAAGTGACTTTTAGTGCATCATTTGGAACTATTACGAATCATTTTATTCGATGTCTCTGTCTTGAAGAAAAAACCTGAACGTTTCGCAACTTTATTACGAAACCAATCGAGGTACAAAACCCTGAAGGATGGAAGCGACGAAGGAAGTGTGAAAAAGATTAGGAGCGCGATCCAGGCTTTAAAAAATGGATTTCAATTCTATGTCTAGGCAGGATTATAATAATAATGAAATTTGTGTATATCATTAGTAGTTTTTTTATTCGGGAGGTTAAACGGCCAAGTTTTGCTCAGAAAGAAGTCTTTTTGATATCAAAGACGAGCCGCAACGTCACACATCTCGTCGGATTACTATTAACGCTGTTTCTTATACTACTCGATGAAATTTTTCATCGACAAACATCGGATACGATGTTAAAAGCTAACAGTGGCGAATAGAGGTGGCCAAATTTAATCTGACGTTTCTCGTAACTTTTGGCTCAACTCATTATTAGATGATATTTCAAGCCTCTGGATTTAAATCGCAAGAGTTTCGGGCTCCATTTTTTTTGCTAACACCAACATTATTTATATTTTACATCTATGTATGGTCTAGCTAATTCGATTGTAAGTAACGACCTAGACCTGTCATTCGGGATAAAGACGTTGTAACAAATACTTCGAAGCCAAATAAATATGCACGTAAAAAATAATAATGTTCCATAAAATTCTATAATTATGACATTGACGTAACGAAGAATCCTATTTTTATTACGAAATTTTCGTTTATCAATTAATGTCTTATTTGGAAAAAAATATATTCACGGACAGCTAACAACAACTTGGAATTGATCGGAAGCTTTTTCTCGTAAGTATGCTGATGAAAAAATTGTTTGTAATTTACAAGTAGTTGGACAATGCGTATAATGTTTTTTTTTAACATAAATAACTCTTCATAATGCAATATTATTGCTTTTAACGATGAAAAATGGAAACGCATTGGTTAGCACAGTGAAAATATTGAAGAAATTATGATAATAAATCTTGACACCTTTTTGTAAAAAAGTACAAAATGAGAATTTGAAAAATTCTCCAATATTGCAAGCAATATAGAAAACACCTTCGAGTGTTTAAACAGCCAAGAAAAATTTCTCTCCTCAATCTTATTGTTCCAACTAATTTCTGAGGGATAATGGTCTGCAATGACTATTGGCGAAATTTTTTTTTCCGTTCGGTGTGCCATGAAAATCTCGTAAAATCCAACGAGCTTTTAAAGTGACGAAGAAAAAAAGGAAAATAATTATGACACGACCACCCGTGAAAACAAACGACGAGGAAATTACTTAGGAAGCGTGAGGTAAGAAGTCAAAAAGTGCTCAACGAACTTGGGGGTTCAGTCACCGTCTCTCTTGTACACTCGGTGTTTCTTCGGCTTTAACACTCGAAACGGATTATCGGTTTATCCTCGATTTCTCGTTCCGTTTTTCACCAAAAACCGTGCAATAATTTACCTTCACGCGCATCCCTCGAGACATAGCTGGCAATTAATGCCTGCCCGAAGGACTTCACAGTCGGCTCGTTCCGAAGTGTGAGAAAGAGAAAACTAAACGTTTTTTTTCGAGCCTGAAAGACCATTTAGCTCTGTAAGGAGTCGCGTGAGCCACACCCTTAATTTTCGTTCGGAAAATTCGTTAAGAAAAATTCGTCTCATTCCATTTCAATTGTAATATATATCAGAAATGCTATAATGAAAAAACGATGCCCTAAATGTCTCGTGATCCCATAAACGAACTTTGGACTCGATTCACACAAAACGGTGGGTACGAGCCAGTCAATTGTTTCGATTTAAACAAATGGAATCGAAAGAATCCTTTTGAATGGAAATATAATCGTGTGAAATGAAAAATTAAGAGCACAAATAGATAAATTGTAAAGAAAATGTCACGTCTTAAAAATTTTTTATTTTCTGAAACTTTCACGACGATCATGATATTGAGAAGCAAATGTGTCGAATTTTTTACCAGGAGATTCTCACGCATGATTTTTGAAATTTTGCGACAAAGACAAGGAAGAGAAAGAAAAAGAGAAAGAAGGTAAAAAAGGAGTTAGGCATCTCGTGTGTGAGAATATCGATTGTTTAATTTTCCGTGAAATGCCTGAGAGTCGTGAGAGGTCCAGTTACTCGGTAACTTTTATACGGGGGCGTGAGGCTTTTACTCCCGAATGTTGGGATGCTGCAAGGATCTTTTCTGTCTGATACATTCCTCGTTGGTTCGTTCAGAGGGGCGAGGGAGCGGGGGTCAAAAGATTTTGGAGGAGAGTGTCCGATGATTTTTTCGGCCCTTTTTTCACACGATGAGATCCAAAAAGAAAGAATAACTGTCTCGTATATGGTAAACGTATTTTAGTGACCCTGTTTGAGGGACGATCCTTCAAAAATGTTATTTATACAAGATAACAAGAGATGTGAGATGAAATTTGCACCGGTTCGCTTTCGCCAAGATTTCGATTTTTTATGCGGTGGTCCAACGAGCAACTCGAGCTCTCTCTCTCTCTCTTTCTCTCTCTCGCCTCTTTCTGACTCTTTATTCGCGTGAGATACATAGAGATGCATCGCCAAGGGTTAAGTTTGAGTTTGTCTATATGCGTGTGTGCCTATGTTTGTATGTACGTGATCTCACATCAGGTTCTCGTTCACAAAGTCGAGAGTCTTCCCACGGAGTCCCAGAGGGTTCTTCTCCTCCTTCTTCCGTCTTCGTCTCTCGAAGCTCCCAGCCTCCTCGTTTTCATCCTTCGTATTTGGCTCGACTTCTTCTTCTTTTTATTTCATTTTTTCTTAGCGACTGATCGTCGAGCTTCAGTTTCGTTGGCAAGCTTACATTAGTCGCCCCCTCGAAGATAATCGAGAAAAATTTGCGATCTGTTCGATCGAAAAACGGCATTGGCTCAATTTCGAAGTAGCTTCACTGAAGTATCAATTTTTATAAGCTCGAACTTCCAATTCTTTTCACTTGTTTGATAACCAAAAGAATTCTGTAGTCCTTCGCCGATCCAATCGACGATATTGCAAATGTTTTGCCGACGATATTTCAAACATAAAGATTTTGAATGACCGGAAAGACTTCACGGTGAAAAATCTAGCACGATTGCCGGAACGTAATTAAAAAAACTGCCCTCGTGCAATTTTGCTTTCTGACCTGTGTCCATGATATTTGTCCCAAGGGACACAAACCAAACATGAAAAATACCGAAGAGACTTCCGGTTCGTAGACTCATTTCCGATTATTTGAAATCGCGAAAAATTGCGTCTCGAGACAAAATTTTCCAAATACAGGAAGGACGTTAACGACGAAAGAAAAATCTCTATGAGAAAACTTAACGAGCTATCTCCGTCCATCTCTAATTTTTTTCTCCCAAGATCCGGCTGCGACGAAAGTAAAACTTAGCCGCAAGCGGAAGTCGTTTTGTAAATGACAATATAATAGACGCGGTTTGAAAGAAAATAAAATGCTACGGATAAGTGAAAAATTTCAACAAATGTATGTGCTTTGAGAAACATCGCACAGATTTTATTTCTTTTTTCGGCAGAAATAATGAATAACGAAGACGAAAATGATATATTGTGCTTATTGTACTAATCACAATATTTCAAAATGCACGAGGATGCTTCAGGGTGGCATAATAAAATGAATTACGATGGAATATGAACAAAGAACACCGCCTTTTAAGAGAAACTATGAATCCGGAAAACAATTGACAATAAATAACAACAAAAAAAAAACAGCGATGGAAAAGAGAATGAATTTTTATTGAATCGAACGACACAATAGGTGTTGGACTATCCATAATATCAAAGGAATGTTCAGCACACTAGCTCAAAATCTGGAAAACAATTAATAATAAAAAATAAATAAAAAAAACAACGATAGAACAGAGAATGAATTTCATTGAATTGGACGACACAATAGGTGTTGGACTAACCATAATATCAAAGGCATTTTGCACCCTGGCTAAATCACAATGAGGCGCCCTCCTGTGTGACCGAACAGCTCCCGAATGAACCCCGTAGAGAAAAAAGAGGCCGAAGGCATTAGAAAAAAATAAAAAAAATACTGGACATTCCGAAATTCGCATTGACTTCAAAGAAAACACTGCCAGCAATGTACAAAATATTTCGATCTACAATATGCCAAAAAAATACAGAGCTTACTCATGATGCGGGCTTTTGTATTATCGGATAATTCATCGATTACGACATCAAATTCGTGTTTTTTTTTTGTGTATATTAATAAAACCCATTTCGTAACATTAACGAAATTTAATTAATGGAAACACTGTAAAAATATTAAGAAAAAAGAAATTTTCTCGTTTGAAAAATACCGAATTGTTTGATCATAAAAATCTCACGATTTCATGGTTTCGCAATACACCGCGGACAGAAAACACATTAATCAATATATATATCGATATTTCAGAGTGATTTAATATTCTTTCCTTTTTGTTGTTACCTTGAAGGTTGACATACATTCAAAGGAGTCAAAAATCCGTTTGCCAAAAAATATTTGTAGTCGATAGTGTCACCTTTTGTGTATCGTTTATAAAAACTTTGATTGTTTTTTTTTTCTTACTTTTAGAAACTCGTTTTTGAAAACGGTAACAAAATTGAAAAATAAAAAAAAAAAAAAAAATGTCAAGATTCAGGAGTATCGGAGTTATCCGGTGAAATGTGAATTTTTCTGCTGCTCCCCATAAGAACCCGTGTAAAACCGTTAAACCTTTGATTACAAATAACTCGAATCCAGGCTGGTAAATACTTTTCAAATTTTGCAGTTAGGTTTGTAACAATGTTTCGAATGTGTCGCCAAAATCATTAAAAATTCTGCAGAAAAACACTTTGACGAAACTACTACCTCAACGTTCCTCTTTTTTTTAACTCAAAGGATTAATGAGGTATTAAAATAGGACACCGTGTATATATAGTTTTCATATATACGTAGAGATACGTGTAAACTTGGGAGATACAAGGGCGGGTGAGGGCCAATCGTGGCAACAATACCGAACGCTCCAAATTCGTGGCGGAACGTTGCCAAATACTGACCGCTTGACCTCTCGTAGATCGCAACCCGGTAAAGGGACGCCCTCTATATCCCAATAATTATCCACTTAAAGCGAGGGAAAGAGTCGTACGTTAGGTCCATTCGCCTTCGCCATTCTCAATGTATATATATATAAATATATATAAATATGCGTGTATGTATTGTACTCATTTTTGCATGTGTAAATCTATATGTACGTATAAATACATATATAAATGTAAAAGTGTATAAACATATATAATGTAGTTCGAGTGGAGATTGAGTGTGAGAGTTAATTTGATAATTGCATTATTTCGTCGGTACTAAATACCACCTTTCCGTAAAATGGTCAGTCTGCGCGTGGGCTCCAAGCTTCGTTTTCAAATTCTCTTTTACAGGACGCAAAAAAGTTGCAACCTTTTTCATGAGAACGAGAGAGAAAGAGAAGGGGAGAAAGAGAAAGAGACGGAAGTACTTTCGATTCGAGGCATTAAATGCACCACACACAGTCGCTTCTGTACTCTTTCTTGATTTTTCTCAAAACAGAAGAGAGCTATAGATGACTATTATATAGACACACACGCCCAAATCTCAGCCTACACTTTGATGGACCGTTTTTTTCAATCTCTTTTATTCGCGGTTTCTTGGTTTTGTTGTGACTCTTATTCGTCGGTTAAATTCCTTTCCTTCGATCGAATTTAATTCCAAGGTATACACTGTTTCGTGCGTGCGTACGTAACCTTTGGCTTTTTCCCTCGTCTCGACCTTACGTCTGACGAAATGCTTTTGATGATCTTTAAAAATCTTTTTATTGCAACTCAACGATTGACTATGATCACGAGTTTCGCAAGAATTTCATTCAACCAACGACAAGAATTATAATCGAAACATTATTTTCTTTTCTATTTATTCATATCTATTAATTTCTTCATAAAATTTTACTATTGTAAAAAAGATGTAAAGAAATAAAGTGTGCGGATGGTTCGTCGATGGCGTCCCGACTCTTACACTGTATTATAGACACGTATAATGAAAGATTTTTTTAAGCGTAATTTCAACTATAGAATTCAATATTTACCTCATTTTTTATTTTGTAACAGTAATTGCTACCTTCCAATTTTTTTTGTTCCTGCAACTTGCACAACAGGCTAGTCAAATGAGTGGTAAATTTTCACAATGTTGTTGAATGCAGTAATTAATTTTAGTCGATGAAAATGTGACATTTTTTAGTTGATGATTTCACAAATGTATCATTATCAATATTTTTTTGCGTTGAGGTCTCGCCAAAGAATATTCTACAAAAAGTTGAAATTTTCCAAAGATGCCTTGCAATTTTTTAAAAATATTAGCTTTCAGTGATTGGATAGTTTGACAGTAGAAAAGCTTACATTTCACGAAATAACTCCCAAACTTTTTGGATCCAAGTTTTCAGGAATTAACCGCAGAGTTAACTTTTAAATGTGACTTTGGCGAGACTACTACATCGATAAAAAGCGCTACGATTAAAATCCATCCACACTACGATTAATCAATACTTTAAAATAAACGTAAAAATTAATTATTCATTTGACTAGCATAGAGTCCATTAATAATGTTACTTCTACTTCAAGGTCATCTGTCAGTAGATGGGTCGATGAAAAACCTACTGCAAGTTTTTGTCGTTTTTATTTTTGAAGAAGAATAAAGTTACACTTTGTTCTTCGTCTGTTTCGTTAGAGAAAAAAGTGTAAAGTTTTTTTTTCCGATATATCATGGTAAAAAATGTTATTTTTCGATAAATATCGATGCTAATGCCTATCAAAGCAAGAATAACCACTAAAAAGTAATATTTACATTTTTTACGGTTAGTAAGAAGTTCTAAGGTCAGATGTAAAGTCAACGAGCGTATTTTTATCGTGTCCATGAACTATGAATGTAATTCCGTAGTTAGAATTTACACCTACAGAAACATGTACAAATTATTGCATGTAAATGTGTATTTACATGTGTATATATGGTCTCGCTCTTTATTAAACGAAGAAACGACGCCGTGGGGTTCGCGTAGAGGAGCCAAAGAGGGGAGAAGCACGCGTCCGCCACGCTCCCCGTTGCACGCACCTGGGACCAGTTGGCCAGCGACGGAGAGCCTCTTTCTCGCTTTCTTTCTCTCACTCTCTCACTCCTTCTTTCTCATTCCCTCCTCATTTCGGTTCTTGCGCTTTGCGCTTCACCTACTAATATCTCCTCCTTGCGTTATTCCTCTCTTTCTAATCTATATTTTCGAAAACATCCTCCCCTCCGCCGCTTTCTATTTTTCGATCTTGCGACGTTACACTACTTCTTGGCTCTTTTAGACTCACCGCAACAGCGGAACCGATTTGCTCAATTATTGACGAATTATATCCGCGGAATACTGAGCAGTGGCCCCCGAAAATACGGAAATATTCAAATTTTTTATATATACCTTGCAATCGCTTATTATTATTTTTTTTTTTTACTATACACAAGTATGGCAATACTGAGAATATGAAAACAAACATGTCATATTTATAGGTCATCTCATGTGAAACAAAATCGCTCAAGTGTATGTCCCTTGGACCCAATCAATCGAAATTCCTCGTCGAAACACACGTTAGAGGCTTCGCGATACCCAACGACTTCGTATATTTTTCTTCGCGAATAAACACTCGACTAAATAATACACAAACATATCCGCCATTTTTGTTTTGTTTATTTTTTTTATGTGGATCCTGTACGTGTTTATTATGGATTCGTGACTTTGGCTCGTGCGCCGGAACTTGTCGAGTTTTATTTTCTTAGTTGCTTCTCGTAACGTTTATACACAGACTTCGTCGTATCCGTTGTTACAAATGCACAAACCCACACATCAGACGACAAAGAATTATCGAATAACTACCAATTTTTCCTATTTCAATATTTCACAAATAAAATATTGATTGTTTTCGTTCATATAAAGGAAATGTATGTTTTGTTTACGAACGCTTCCCGTTGCTTCAAATATGCTTAAATTCTTAGTTCCAACATTGCAATGTACGGAAATATTTCGAAGAAACCGAATGAGAAAATCATAGATCCCAAAAATTATATGTATTCGTACGCATATACCTGGTTCGAAAGAAATGGTACGAACTCGGACCGAAAGAGAATTCCACCAAATTGAAAACCTCCCAATGACATTAAAGTCCCATTAGATTTTTCCGGTAAGAAAACCGTGTATTTTATGCACACACACACAGATACACACAATATGTTTGTACGTTCCAAACTTTTGTATTTTGTGTATTTTTTTTTGTCGTGGGAAATTTGCCCGGTATTTTGAATTCTTTTTCTTTTTTGTGAACTATTTCTCGCATCCCAAGATGTTTTTACCGGACATTAAGAAAGTAATAGATTTTAAGGATCTCGACATCAGGAAGGAAACAATTATATTTTCGAAACCATGCATTTTTTTCCGGGCGGAATGAAGCTTTGCAATTTACTTCAAAACCCTATTAACGTCAAAGGCGTTTCTCTCACCATCATGGTAAGATTTGATGAAAAAGTATACACGTCACAACACCTTTTTCCTCAATGTCTAAAAATTCTAACCTTGCACTTTTAATAGAACGAATTCTCACATTACGTGATTGAATGTTATTCAACTGATGAACGATCATTAACGTGCGCAAAGTAACAGCCGGAAGTTTGACATGGATTTTCCACAAAAATTCTTCGATTCATCTCAATGTTTCTTAATATTATATTGTTTACACAATAATCAACTTTTTTGTACCCTTATATTGCTCTTTATATGATTTTTGTTCGAATGGCTAAAAAATATACATTTTGATCAAAAATTGACCAAAACAAACTATTTTTTCCACAAGAGTAGCAGCGGCTCGATGGGAAGCATAAAAAAAAATATTATTAATTTCAATAGGAAAATCGCACAATTTCTGAATCGCTACTACGAATGATACCAAAGGCGCGTTCGGGGAGTAGCTATTTGCGCTAAAAATGCAACCTATAGTAATACTATTTCATGGTAACGTCAGCGTTTATAGCGCAGATAGCGACTCCCTGAACGCGCCCCAAAATTTTATCGAAATCATAATATGAAACAATATGTCGTTAGGAATAACCTAAAAATCAAGGGATTTCACGTCGTTAGCAATGTGTTACAAGACCAGAAACGTACACGGCAAGAATCACAAAGGAACGAGACTGAAAAATTTGAGAAAACGAGGCTAAAGTGTGAAAACTATTGGGAAAGAACCCAGGGAGAATTTTCGTTTCGTGTTAATAAAAAAAATGGCATTGACACGGATTAACGTCCCTGAGCTGAGAAAATTATATGTGGTTGTCCGATTTTGAAAAAATCGGAAAAGAAAAAGTCCATGATTAACACAAATTAGTGTTTTCTTTGGAAAAAAACTGGCAACGAAGATTTACTGATAACGTCGTTGAAAATGGCCGAGACTCGTTTTCATATTTTGCAGTCGTTCACCACTAACTATTTACTGCTATTTACTATATCCACGCAGTCTTTTTGTTGTTTTTAATGCGATGGTCGAGACGCCTCGAACGTTCACGATCGAACGCCCGATAACTCGTACCCCAAACCCTCCTCTTTACACTTGTTAACCGCCTCGATTCACCACCGTTATTATAATATTTGCCGAAGTAAAGTATAGTAATCGCGTATTTGTTCTCGGGCTCGTCCCAATTATCGTGGCGTCTGCGCATTAACCTCCAAAGTCCGAACCGCTTCACACTGAATTTTCACGATTTTGTGTTTTTACTAAAATCTCTCTCTCTCTCTCTTTCTCTCGCTTCCTTCTTCTCATTTGTTTTCCTGTCTCCCTGTTTTCTTGTTTACTTTCAACATTAAATTTTGCGTGAACTTATTTTTATATATAAATCAACGTTTAGATCTCGCAAAATAGCGGAAATTCAATTATCCTGAGACTTGTGAACACTGATTGTTTAAAATATAATAATGATCCTGAAGGGTTATCAATGACTGGTTAATAATGGTTTCAATAATAATTACATTGGACAGATTAATCGATGATTTCCACATACACCTTAACCCTAGCTTTATCAATGTTAATTTGCCATTTCCCGCCATTTTGGTTTTATCGTTGCTATCGTATTAGCGATGTTGACAAAAGTGTTACCGAGTATCATTGGTTTTCTCTTCCCGAAAACGTAATTCATGGGCTTGTGAACTTTTGTTCTTATCATACAAATTATGGATACGATAAACACACACTTGCAGAATATGATAATCATGTCAATAATCCAAAAAGAATGCAGCAAAAGTCGTACCTTGTACCTCTGCTAAAGTGGCGTTCCAATTTCTCCATCGATGTCCTCATGAAAACTGTATCGAAGCTGACATTAACAGCTGGTTGAACACAACTCAAACGTATTAATTTTATCACACCGCGGCCTTCATAATTAACAACTGAAAATTAAGATTACGATGTCAAAGTGAAACAAACAAAGATGGAAAAGAAAAACCGTTGTGCCCTCTTCAAATAGACGATCATTTGCCGGAAGTGTCGTCCAGTGTCGCCGCGTAGTGGTATCAGTGATAATGAGCCTAACTACACGGTACAAATCGGCCGATAAAGAAGTAACTGATTTTGAGTTGCTAATAATTCCAGTAGATGGCGTCAATTTATCGCGTTTCCCGCGTTTTCCCGCGCTTGCGCTTAGCAGATGTTTCTCGTTTCACCGGGCGTTAGAAATTTCGATTTTTGTTTGTCCAACCGGTCCAACCCATCGAAACTTGTGCGAATGAATTGTCAAAAATTCGTTGTTGGTGCTGTCACATAATTAACAGATAAAACATTCAGCAAATTCAAGATGCCTATTTGTGAGTATGAATTTCTGAATAATACGCGATCAGTTTTAGGATTAAATTGAATTTTTGGGGTTATAACTCCAAACGTATGTTGTCAAAAAGAACTCTTCGATTCTATTACTCAAAAATTAATACATGAAAATGTATGTCAAATTCTCTAAATTATTTAATACTTTTTCGTTCCTTTTTTAAAATCATCGCAGCTCCTAACGTTCGTCGTAGGCTTGGCAGTGCCATTAAAAAATTTCGTTTCGAAGAGTTGGAGACCTGCGTCATGCCCAGTTTTCCTGAAACTTCCTGGAATCGTATAAGATTGAAACTGATTAAAAATCACGAAAGTTTTACTGTTCGCAATGCCTTGAGTATCATCGAAGATGCCATTGATGTAAGTACAAAACACTAATGACGCAATACATTCAAGTTTAAAGCACAACAAAATTCATCATTAAATAATTTATTATTTATCGATCGTTTTTAACTAGACAAAGTGTTTATAATGGAAAAAATTCTTTAATCAGAGAACATTTGCTTTAAAATGGTTCATTATCCTAAGTTTGAAACATCTGCTAAGAAAAATTCTACACAGTTATTAGTACTCAATATGGAGCACTTGAAAATTTTGTATTTTTAGCGATAGCCTTGAAATTTTTTTTACAGTTGTCAAAACTATTTATTGCCAATTACGGTTGAACATTTAACAAAAGTTGTCAAAAAAAATTCCTCCCTTTGTCACCATTCAGTTTTACACGGTAGCAAAAAATGAATCAATAATCCAATTTTCAGTACATTCATATCAAGTATTGTTGAGAAACAAGAAAAAAAAGGAAAGAAACATTTTTATGGAGCAAAATATTGTAAATACACAAGGGAGAGGATAAGAGAAGAATTTTTGTACAAATGTAGAACATCGTCATTTTTGTACCATAATAATTACATTTTTTATTTTCCGATCCATCAGGAAGCAAGAGTTACTGAAAAAGTGCTCAATGACAGAATAGCCAGGCTACAGATTGTAGGTATGTAAATGATGGCTTAAAAAAAACGTTCTACTTTTTTTCTCTGTTCCACACCCTGTGCTATATAGTTTGATTGTATACTTTTCGATTTGAAAGCAAAGTCTATTGCAAAAGTGTGACTACGTAAATTCTCTTTACTCTGTTCGAAGAGTCGACTGCAAAATTTGTGTTTTGTTTTACAGTTACGACGATCTTATTATGAGGGAATATATTAACTTAATTCTTGCAATATAAGAATTTTTGATAAATGAATTTGATTGCAGTAAATCACGATTGATAAATCTCCGGAATCAAAGGTGATATTTATTTAAAAATCGTCCTTCTGGGATAATATCATTTTTTCAGACATCAGCAGACATCACCAGAAGAAAACATGGTACACTTTTAAAATGTTAGGACCAAAATCCGAGAACAGTGATTCGTTAAGCAACTTACAGATGAGAAAAAAAATTGCAGAAAAATTCGAAGTATATCAGTTGGAAGTGGATGTGAGATTGACAGAATATGAAAGTATAACATATGTCTCAATAGTTGATAAACCACGAGGCAAAGGCAAGCGACCAATGGTACCCATTTTCTTCGCCTTCACGATGGGAAACGAGTATTTTTTTTGTTCTCGGCATAACATAACCAAGGAATTCGTGCAAATAGTGGCTGAGAGTTTTGATTATACTAGAGCAACTAGGGTTAAATTAGTAGGAAAGAATCTTCATTCTCTTATGCAAATGTTGAGGATGAAAACGCAAGGAACTGTTGATTCTAACGACAACTGCGACACTCCATCACTGAAAATTGCTGAACCAGTTGTAACGTAAGACAAACTAAATATTTTTTACATTGAATATGAATATGAAGTATTTTTATTCAAATGTGGGCGTTTACGTTATTAGCAAACTTACATAATTCATAGTTCGAGCGATTGATTATTGAAATCAATCGATAATATGCATATCACATTAAATTAAAAAATCGGTCAGTTAATTTTTAATTTGAGTTTATTTACAAGTGACGTCTTTTTAACTTTCTTATTATCAGGAGTTCTGGAATTGATTTTCGGCAGAACAAACAACGCCGTGAATACGCAGAGCAATGTTTTGGAAAAGAACCACCGAAATTGGAATTGTTTTTAGCCACAGGACCAGAAAAACCCTGGGCCGATGAAGAAATCCGGCGGAAAATGTCTGATGAAAGAGTACAAATAAGGTCAATGCAAATTTTAATGAAATTTAAAGGAACCCCTAATTAGTAAAGCTTTTTGCGGCCCATCAAAATATTAAAACTTTTTTTCGAGATGGAAAATCATATTCTTAAGTATCGAAGCAACATTTAATGCCGTCTAGGACCAAAATTAAACATGGTTGAATCAATATTGAGCACCTTCTTTTTTGAGAGTCGATAAACATCAATTAAATACCTTACAACGCAAACCAAATACAATTTAATCGAAGAAGCTTTTTTTCTATCTTTTAGATGGGAATTTCGTAGTCAAAATATTGCTGCGATGTTAACTAAATTAGCAGAGCATCGAGTATTCGTAATGCCGCTACCAGAATATGTTTCGAATTTGATGACAACGGGTAAAAATGAAGTGAGACTGGAAGACAACTGACGATACCCAGCGTGACGACGTACTTTACGATATTAGCTTTCGACAAAAAATAACGGAAATACTTTATTCATAAGACAATGTAAAGATACGAAAAAAACTCGGTGATGCTGAATAATCAACAGTAGAACTGTTGAGTCGCGAAAATACGACGATTTTTTGAAACTTTTTTCAAACAAAAAAAATGATAATTGGCTTGAGTCTCTCGGGCTTGAAAGAATTCAATCAATTGAACGCGGCATTTAGAATAAATTTTTTGTTATGTACATACATTATATAGTTTGTTACTAAATGATTTAAAAGAGTGATCGTAGAGTTTACTGAACTTGTTGGAATAGGTGACATTTGTTTGTTTTGGATTTTAATCAACACGTACGACTAGTTTTAACCAGCTAATTGCAAATCTTAAGCTAGTAATTTATTATTTTTTGTATTAAATTAGCTTTTTATCGTCTAATAAATATGTATTATTTCAATCGTATAAGTCAGTAAAAAAAAATAACTTCCCAGTGTTAATTTACTGTGCAATGAAAAGTCAATTTTTGTTCGCATTTTTTAGTATTTTGTGCACTGTATTTATCGTGCGTGATGTGAATTTTTAGACAACGAGAAACTATATTTTTCGTTCTTGATTCATTTTTCCAATTTCGTTTGTTGCCATTAAATTTACGAATTTCACGTCAAATTCTGCAGCTCCAATGATTGTCGGGTTGTTAGTGAATAATAATTGGGTAGGAAGCAATTGATGAAATAAATAGCTGTAATGATCAGAATTTTGGTGTTTAAACGTGTATTTTTGTTCTTGGTAAGTTATTACCAAGAGATTAATTACGTTGGTTATTATTATAATAGCGCCAGTAATAATATTTTTAGTGCCAAAGTAAAAATGTCTTAGATTTTAATCCGACATGGGTTCGGAGTCGGCGTCTTCGAACGGTTCCTCGTCCGATGTACAGTCAGGATCATCCGCCTGAGCCTGACACTTGTCGCAACGACAATTAAACAGATACAAAGAGCTTAAAGCTTTCTGTCGAGAATGCCGACTTCTTTCGAGCTCACACTCGTCCAAATATCCTATGCATATTTCTTCACCTGCAGAAATATCTTTCGTAGCAGTTACGACCAAAGTGCTGTTCGAAAAGGGAAATTCCACGTTTGCGTTTGGTGAGCAACTGTGGTTTATCGTCGATTGGATCGCGTACAATCCTGAACCTTCATTATTCAAATAAGTCCCAACGACTGCAACAAATATAAAACGATTTAGATTTGAAAAAAAAAAGAAAAATTATCGAGAAGGCGATTCTTTGAATGAAATTCATAATTTGTTCCAGGAAACAATCACATTGTGAGCACTTCACGTGATAGAAACAATAGACTAACGAATAATTATTATGAAAACAATGTTTACGGATCCAAATCGAATTTGATACATTATTGTTAAGCTGAGAATAGTGAGAAGAAGCTTGTGGCTGTAAATTACCTTCGTCCATTTGGTCGTACAATTGATCCACGTGTTTGTCTATTCTAATTCGTTCATTCTCAGGCAATTCCAATGCCGAAACGTTTTTCGCCCATCGTCCAAATGCACTTGTACCTATACCCTGACCATTCGTTCCTACCAGAGCCAATAAACTCCTGAATCCATCAGGAGTAAACCACTGTGAGAGGAAATTGAGGAACAGATAAAACTTCTTAGTATTTCTCAAATGCAAATATTTCAGATATTCTTTGGGTATTCATTTCAAAGAGAATAGAATACTTTTTGTTCGGAACTTTGACAATATATTGAGGCACACGTGAGAATTTTCCCCGAACAAGATATTGAAAAGGCCACTAATGAGGCCAGAACTTCGAGTATAAAATTTAAAAAATCAAAGAATTAAAATAAACCAGCAATTCTCAATAAGTTTGGTTTTGAAAGATACGTACATTGGTTGTGAATTCCGAGTTGAGTGCGTTTTGCATGGAGTATCGGAGCACGTCGATCTCAGTAACAAATTTTTCACCCATAAGATTGTGAGCGATTTCTTCAATCTCGTTGACAGTTTTATGACAGAACTGGGCAAATGTTGCAAGAGCAACAGATTTATCGGACGATTGATTGACGTAAGCTACCATTCTTGCCAATAGCATTATTGTGGCAGTTTCAGGAGGATAATAAATTCTTTTCCAAGTTTCTTTGAGCTGAATTAAAGGATGTGAGTCATTGGTGTCTCTCGATTGGAGACACAGAGTTTTATGGTACTTTGCATTGGCCTCGTCGAGGCAATCTTTACAACAGTATTTGATACCGCAAGCTTCGCATTCGACGATACTTTCTTTCTTAGTCTCGCAGCATTGAGGATAAGGCAATATAATATTGGCTTTTCCAGTCAAACGACGTACATTTTCCTCTGCCGTTTCCAAAGGTTGCATACAATTATCGCAAGCCAAATATCCATAATCCACGCTCCATGCAAATTGGCAACAAAGTATTGGCTTCTCTACCAATATCTGCTCCCCCTCTTTAAAATCATGACGAGCGAAAAGGCCTTTGCCCTTGAATAAATAATTAAAAATAAATTGCAAACGTGAAGTATCTGGTACGACAAAAGAAAAACAATAATGAATTGGAAATGTATAGGACCAGCGATATAATAATTCACGATGTTTTTTCCATCAAAAAAATCTCATTTTTTCTATCGTGATGGTTTATAAAAAACAATTGAACCCCTGGTGTTCTATATTCTATTCAAATTATGAAAACGTCAGTTTTTTAAAAATAAACAAAAGAGTGGATAAATATTGCAGGACGCATTTCACAAGTAGTGAAAATTCATCGTACGAACTTGACAGTTTATGCATTTTATATTATAATTCCACTTACCTTCACTTCGTCGATTATTCTAACTTCGTAATGGTCCTCATCCATTTTTATTAGCGGCGTAATATTTGTCTAAGCAATAAAGAATTGACGTGTTGAGAGATCTAAGAAAATTTAGCCTAAAAAGAACGCATGTGAGTTCTGAGTTGTCAGTGTTTCGTGCAAGGGTACCAACTGATAATTTTGCCGGGTTTCTAGAGGACACCATACTTTTCCTTCAAGGCATAAATTACTAGACCATATGACCCACGATTGCGAGCAAATTTCCTTTGATACTGCAGAACATTGTATAGCTTATTATTGCCAAAACGGAGCAGGTTCAACATGTATATATTGCCTCGAAATTCAAGTGTTTTATGAGTAAGTTTATTTTATTTTCTCATATATTATTATTTTATAAATTACAATTTGGTTTTATCCTTGGTCGCTATCTTTGTCTTGCCTTTTGACCAAATCACACAAATTGCATCGACTTCTACTGTCCGGAGTTTCTTTATCCGAATCCGAGGTTTTGTCGTCTCCCTTTTTAGGCTCATCCGAATCTGGGGTTTTGTCTTCCTTTTCATTATCTTCCGTTTCCGGCTGATCCGAATCTGGGGTTTCTTCTTTTTTTTCAGTATCTTCCGATTCAGGCTTATCCGAATCTGGGGTTTTGTCCGCCTTTTCATCATCTTCCGTTTCGGGCTTATCCGAATCTGGGGTTTTGTCTGCCTTATCATCATCTTCCGTTTCGGGCTTATCCGAATCTGAGGTTTCGTCTCCCTCTTCACCATCTTCCGTTTCAGGCTTTTCCGAATCTGAGTTTTCGTCTTCCTTTCCCGCATCGTCTGTTTCAGTCTTTTCTGAATCTGAGGTTTCGTCTTCCTTTTCCGCATCGTCTGTTTCAGGCTTTTCTGAATCTGAAGTTTCGTCTTCCTTTTCCGCATCGTCTGTTTCGGGCTTTTCCGAATCTGAGGTTTCGTCTTCCTTTTCCGCATCGTCTGTTTCAGGTTTTTCTGAATCTGAGGTTTCATCTTCCTTTTCCGCATCGTCTGTTTCAGGTTGTTCTGAATCTGAGGTTTCATCTTCCTTTTCCGCATCGTCTGTTTCAGGCTTTTCTGAATCTGAGGTTTCGTCTTCCTTTTCCGCATCGTCTGTTTCAGGCTTTTCCGAATCTGAGGTTTCGTCTTCCTTTTCCGCATCGTCTGTTTCAGGCTTTTCCGAATCTGAGGTTTCGTCTTCCTTTTCCGCATCGTCTGTTTCAGGCTTTTCCGAATCTGAGGTTTCGTCTTCCTTTTCCGCATCGTCTGTTTCAGGCTTATCAGAATCTGAGGTATCGTCTTTTTTTTCAGGCTTGTCGGAGTCCGAAGTTTTTTCTTCTCCTTTAGTATCTTCCGTTTCAGGCGTGCCCTTGGTGTCCTCGCCTTTTTTGCCCGATCCACACAAACTGCATCCCTTTTTACTGTCTGAAGTGTCCTTATCCGAGTCCGCAGTTTCTTCTTTCGGACCAGGACTTTCTGTCGTAACCTTATCCGATTCTGTTGGATCGTCTTTCGCATCGAGGCTTTCTGTCTTATCGGCACCTTTATCCTTAATTCCTTTTATGTTCTTCTTCAATGAACCCTTATTACCGATGTTCACATTTGCGCTACCTTGCGCAGAGGCTGCAGCTGCGACTCCACTGCCCATGGTGCATGCGACACTTGAAGCCGAACTTTCGGCCGAAACTGCATGTTTCGCAGCTAAACTTACAGCACCAGATGCTGAACTTTTTACAGAAGCTGCATGTTTACCAGCTAAAGTTACAGCACTGGATGCCGAACTTGTTGCAGCAGCTGTACTTTTTCCAGACAAGTTTACGGCACTAGATGCCGAACTTTTTGCGGAACTAGACACCGAAGCACCTATGTCGACATCTGCGCTGATAGTCGACTGTAAATAAATTTACGAATGTTTATTGTGGAATTATATGAATATCCAATTGTGTATGCGCCAAGAACGAGATAGTATTTTGGACACAGTCCATAAATTTTTCTATTTTAGTAACAGTAGCAAACCGTTCAAGACTTGTTCTCCGGTTTTCTTCGCGATCCCCAAACAAAGACTGAGCATCAGCAGCATCTTCATGAATTTTCTATTTATCTATCGACTTTCTATTTATTGTATCGTTTTTTGTATTTAAAAAAACCTTATGGCAGATACGCACGGAAAAATGATTGGTTTTTTTTTACGTACCTTATGACTCTTTGATCCCTTGCCAACCCATTCACCGATTTTTGCAGGATGGTCATCCAAACAATCCAAACTAGCTTGAGAAAATACACCGATACCAAGGACCAGAAGGGAAATGACAAGTAATCGATAATAGCTCATTTTTAAATAATAAAAAATACAAGTATCGGATAAAAAGATAATAATTGATGAGCGGCTAGAACAAGCTCCTCCTATTCTTCGCGTTCTGTATCAGTGAATCCCGATAATGGAGTGGAAAGCTCGGCTTTTATAATGATCACCGTATCCACTGCAGAAGTTGGTCCACTGCATAAATTTTTTTTTTCCCCATGTACGTATTGTACGCAATATAATTTATTCAAGTGTTCACCACTTCTAAGAAAAACAACGATGTCTCGCCTCATCTTAGATTTATTTAGATACGAAAGAACACCAATTCTCAAAACCAATTAATCAAACTATCATCCTGCAGCAAACTTACTATTTACAATATAATTGATTTTGATCAATAAACAAAGAAACCACATTAATTTTGACACTTCACTTTCTTTTGAATTTGACAAAACCATACTCACTTCAAATGAAATTTCAAAACATTTCAACTATATATGGAATCAATACTTTCATAATAAATTCTCACTTTCATCGACTTTTACGAAACGATATTCAGTTTGCAAAAAATTTCTCACAGTTCTTAAGAACATAGCTCAAATCAACATTCGCTTCTGTACATCAGATGCCACATTATTATTATTATTTTTTTTTAATTTAACGTTTAATGGGTTTCAATAACCAAAATTAATAGTTTACCACTTGACACTCAAACTTAATGAGGGCGATTGTTAATTGTGCGAGCAACGGAGCTAGAGAAAATGTTTAATGACTCCATAAATTCTCATTTGCGTCATTTATAAAAGCTACGAGTACATGTGATCGAAGCCTTTGTTCGAATTGTATTGTGAAGTCGACCGCGTGAGTAAGTTCACGACAGGCGAGTAAATATTTTCTCCATTTGAACCCGGAAAATTGTTTGGACTGGTGGTCATTTTTCATTACATCAAATGATAACATTATTCTGAATATCATTTATACGCAATATGACATTGTTATTTCATAATAAAGTATATAAATTTTGCATCGAATAGGATAAAAAGTATAGAATATCAATAAATAATTATAAAAATAATGAAATCCTTCAAAACACAATAATGTTTAGTCTAATTGGTCCGAATATTGATATATTTAAAACTGATAGTAGCCAAAAATATATTTCTGTTGAGTTTAATAATTAATTTGTAATTAAATCGTTAAACTGTTTTTGAATATTTAGATCAACATAGTTATATATATATATTTCTCTATCATTGAAATCGAAATTATTTTCGACACAGGAGATTTAATGTTTGTCAACTGATTTATTTCCATAATTTCATAAATTACAATTACAATTAATCGAACTGAATCAGTTTTATTAGAATTTAGATCGATGTTTTTAAAATAAAAATCATGAACTTTATATAATAAGAATTGAATTCAAACTCTTCTACGACACACCAACTAAAATAATGTTCCTCAATCAAATAAATATTCGTTCGTCAACGTTAATTTCTTTCTTAGTGACGAGGAACGTTCATTATATTTATTTTCTCGTATAATCATTCGTACGATGTTTACACAGATTGAGTAATAAACGGCGACACAGACATCGTGCAACGATTATGGGTAATAAGAATATTAAATGATTTTCAGACCTAAAGCATCTTGTGTTTATTTCCCAAAGATGCTATGACCATTGTTTACGACTAGATAATCAACTTTTTAATAAATTAGGCCTAATGGGTGATGTGTTTCGAAAACTTTCATCAGAATCTGGCATGATCATTGTAGCCCCCTGCAGAGTCTAAATTATGCAGGACCGAAAAAATTAAATATTTGCAATATTCTCGATATGAGGTCGCTAAAATACGATAATGAACAGATTCTTCTTTTAACCTTCATTCACTGGAGTGTGGCTAAAATACTGTAAAAAGTGTGCCACAAATAAAAGAGGCATCGTAAATTTAATGAATGTGACACTTGAAAAAACGTACAAATTTTTTTTCTGTCCTCTTGAGAATGTAAACATTATTTTTATGTTGCTTTTCGTAACTTTAAACACTACACCAAATCATAACCATATAGTAACCAACAGAATAATCTTATTCGATGGTATTTTTCTTGATAAAATAACAAGACTAATTACAATTTTATCCGAAAACTTAAGACAAAAATGGTTATAAGTCTGATCGTCTTTTCATGGTCACGGCAATTGATCATGTGACTAACGTGTAAAGCATAACAGAAAAATTCAACTTATGACCCTGAAAAATGACAGAACCATCGAAAAGGTTTATGATTTTTTATTGAATTTTATACAGTACACATTGGACTTGTTGTATCTGGACTGCATTTTTTTTTTTTTTTTTCAATATTGAAGGATATTCCATAGGATATTAGGATACTTTGAAAATCGATAGATATTCTCTATCTTTTGGAATAAAAACGATGATTTTTAAAGACCTCGAAGTTTCAATGACAGCTTTCAAATCGTTTCTCTTTTATCACCTTTCCAAATACTTTTTTTTTTTAAATCGATGTCTTCCACCATTTCCCCCATGCCATTTGTTTCCTGTACGATCAAGTCTTCCACCCTGACGAGTACCACCTTTTCCACGCCCATGACTATAATTATTATTCTTTCTGCTCCAATAACCACCACGTCTTCCGCCTCTTTTACCACCACCGTTGTCGTTTCTATTACCACCAAACTTCCTGCCCCTGTGGCTGCCATTTTTTATGCGCCTACGATCAGAAATCTTTCCATCCCTGTAACCACCTTTCCTTCTTCCTTTTTCCCCCTTGAGACCTCTATCTGCTCTTCTCGTTCTTGTGAACAATTCAATCAGTGGTGAATCTGATTCTTCATCGTAATAATCGTCCTCGTTCTCGTCAACGAATCCTTCGACTTCTGTAGAATGTTTTACAATATCACCGGACACCTAAAGACACAATATTATACTTTATTCTGCTCTTTGTTATGACATCTGAATGTAGCAATGAGAATAAACAACAATCTTCTATTTTTGAGAATGTTTGAATTCGAATAAGCATTTGTTATTCATCCGTAAATAATCAATACATTTGTTTTCTATATTTATTCACTCCAAGATTTAATTTAATTAATTATTGCTCTCGGTCACACAGTTTCACGAATTCTTTCAATGTGAAAAATATGTAGAGACTTATGATTTTGTCTTTTTCGCAGAGCTACTTCTTTTTTTATTTAACTATTCTATAAAAACGATTCGTCACGTCAGAGGAATGAATGGACCAAATGATTATCTATAAGTTCTTAAAGAGGATATTCTCAGCTTTTCAAAACTGTCCTCAAACTTACCGTACGATAATTTGTTTTCCAGTTACAGTTGTTTATAATGAAACATACATTTTTTCAAATTGAGGATATGAAGCTAAAGACGTGATCAATAAACATACCTAAATGAACGAACTGATCCGTTGAAAAACTCAGGTTTTTCACATAAGATTTTGCAAACTCGAATATTCAAAATTTGTTATGCTTTTCGAAAAATCATTTTATAATCATTTTTGGAAGAGATACAGCTACTGATCGCAAAATTTAAATGGTCCATGAGTTTTGTACATCAATGTGATTCCTTGCTGTGATTTTGCTCGAAATTAATATTCTTCAACGAAACGACTGTCATCAAGATAATTAATATCTATAAGAAATGTAGGGCCACTTCCCTACAGTTTTGGAACTTATTCCTTCGGTACAGTTTTTCGTGAAAGTTTAGTATTGAAATATAATTCTTTGTGAAATGAAACGTTAACGCACCTGTGTGTTTTGGCCAGGCCCAGAAACTACTTTGTCAGATTTTCCATGATTATCCATTGGAATCAAGGACAGTCTTGAGGGTTTATCTCCTTCAGAAAACGTTACAACGAACCCAAGGCCGAGAAGCCCAAGGGCAAAGGGCCGGAATGACCCCATGGTTAATGAATAAATAAAAAATACAAGATTCACTCAAAAAACGTACGATTATTTAATAGAATTTTTCAATTGATTAGAAATAGTGATCAGCTACTCCGTGTTTTTTGAAGAGAATAACGTAAAATATCAAATGGACTTGGTTTTTATTACAATTACAGATCCAGGAATAGCTACGGATGAGTCCGTATCTTTCATATTCGTTATACACGAGCAAGTGATAATGATTGCACAAGTGTTCAATGATTCAAAAGATACGTATATATTTGTTACGCGAGGAAAATTTTACCCCAAAAATTTACTATATTTCCATAGACTTGTACAACGTTATCACTTTTAAGGTAAATTTATACTGTTTTTTCAATAGAAAAACAATAAATTTCTTCACAATTTTCAACATGGTTTTACAGTGCAATGAGAATGTAGTCGTTCGTCGTGTAAAATTCTCCCGCGTATAATAGCTGAGGATCAATTTCAACATCATGTTATAGTTTATTATCATTTATTGCATTTTCCTGTTGATCTGTCAAATGTTTGTTTGGCTCTTTGGAGTTGATTAATTTAAACGTAAAACTCTTACGTAAATTGCCATGGAGGTACACTTATTAAACAATATAAAGTCACGAGCGAGTTGGGAATAAATTCAGGACATAATTCGATTTATTAAACGACATGTTGTTTTGTGGAGTAACAAAAAAATGGCTACTGTCACCATCGGATGGAAAAAATTATCAAAATTTGGTCAAACAGTTCAAAATGTTTTATTAGATGACGCGTTTCTGTGTGCAGTGAGTTGAAGTTCGGAATTAGCCAAAAAAAACTCAATTCTCGTGCATGAAGACACGACGAGTCTCGGTTTGTGATTTTTTCTTTTCCCTTTAAATAAGACACTGCCCTGTTTTTAAATACAGCGAACAAATAGAGTTGTTAATAATTATCAGTAAAGAAAAATAAATATAAATATTTAGTTACAAATAAATTTGCTTCATTCGCAATCACTTTTTATAAATGGTACTTCGACGATCTTTTAGATCCATTTTCCATACGTATTTTCGTAAATCTATCGAAATAATAGTGTAAAATCTTTTTATTAAAAACCATACGAAAAATGTATGTTTTGCTGCAAATACCGGAGATTCGTTTTTGCTCATTTATTAAGTGGCTGTTCACTACGTACTTCGAATCTTTCGGTAGAACATTGTTGGTGCGCTAATGGAGGGAATAGTGAGGGAAATAGGATAAAAATATTTATAAAATACACGTGGCGTACATGAAAAAATGTTTATTGTGTTTTTTTACAAAAATTTTGATATTTTTTGCGCGTTAAAAAAACTTTTAACACTTCCTCCTTTTTTTCATTTACCACCGTTTTTCTTTCCTTTTTATTACCTTCCTCCCTTTCCTTTACCACCTTTTCCACCTTTTCCTCCCTTTCCACCCTTTCCACCTTTTCCACCTCCCTTTCCACCTTTTCCACCTCCCTTTCCACCTTTTCCACCGCCCTTTCCACCTTTTCCGCCCCCCTTTCCACCTTTTCCGCCTCCCTTTCCACCTTTTCCTTTGCCGCCTTTTCCTTTTCCACCTTTTCCTTTGCCACCTTTTCCTCCACCACCTTTTCCGCCGCCACCTCTGGGTTCTCTCTTCAATCGGGTAAGCAAGCCTCCCTCGGGCCAAACCTGATTATAATACATAATATTTTGATCCGTCTGGCCCTTATCCTTCGACGAAACCGAGTTCCATTGTGTTTCTCTATCCGAATAATTCACGATGTTACCATCAGGAGCCTACAAATACAAACTTGAATTTTTAGTTCCTTTACTATTTCTAGCGACATTTTTCTATTCATAAATTAGTCTTGAGGCTATAAGTTAGTCGATATCTTCCGAGAGAAATAGCTGCAAATTTTAAAATTGAAATTTTCTGACACGATCAGCCTTTTGCTGATAGAGCCATCTGTCAAACCGTGACGACAGATTTCAACTTCCAAAATTCGAGGTGAGGCTGGCAGACTGATTTACAGAAGGAAAATTTGCAAAAGGTTTCGAAACGAGTGTAATTCAATTATTAATGTTATGATGAAAAATGCTTTTTTTTTGGAAATGAACTATTTGTTGTTACCGAATATTTGAGAATATCTTCATTAACAATGTGGTTGACAATTTTATTGTTAAATTAAAATTCTAACGTACCTGTTCCTTGTTGGAGTTCCTAGAGATCCATTCAGCAACTTGTACATCATTAACCGTCGGATTATTAACATCCCCGTATGAAATTGCAACGATACTAGCAACGACTAGCCCAAAAATAAAAGGGCGTGCGGGCCTCATGTTGAATAATCAATTAGAAGATAACTGAATTTACAGTAATTTGTAAATATTCTTTATGGTTTTGACCAAATGACCAACTGCTTGGATATTCTCGGAGCGAATATAATTCCATATAAAAAAGGCGCGGCTTTTATTACAATTCCTGGACAAAGTACATTGGCTGTGGGAAAGTCTATAATAATATTGTTGTACGTCATACAAACGTAACACCCGAGCTGATGATTCAAGTGTTCGACACTAACAAAATATTCACATCTCACCTGACAGGCCATCTTTTTGCAATGAGTGAGTTACTCGAAAATACTTGACCTTGTCAGGTGAGTTCAAAATATGCAACAACTTACGCCAAAATTGTCGAAATTGTATTTCAAGAATGTTCTTTTTCTAGATTTTATTGAGGATTGAATTTTTTTCAGAATTCTTCATTTTATTTTCGCTTTGTTTGTTTTTATTAATTATTGCACACTATCTACGAAGTAATCACGTCATTTTATCTATAATGTTTAAATGTTTTCACGATTTTCTTTATGACCAAAATCAATAATGGTGAAAAAATGTGCTGAATTTTTTAATTGTATTTATTGAAATAATAAATGGTTATATATTACACTCACTGAAAGCAACAGATGCAAGTTATGTCAGTCAAAATAATAATCAATGCAACACAAATGATTTTATCGCCAGACACAAAGTACAAAGCAAATCATGGATGACTCAATTAATTTGAGAATTTATTTGCAATGTCCGATATGCTGCTGAGCTTTTATCGTGTCAATGACATTTGTTTTCGATTATGATGAAATCGCAAATAAAAATAATAAGGAAAAAATGCGTTTGGAAAAAGGAATTACGATAAATGGTGACCATGGACAAATAAACGTCAGAATTCGATATTCGAAGCTGTTACGAAAATATCGTTCATTTCTTTCATTTCAGGTTCACCGTTACGAGTTAGAATTTTTCACATAGTTGACGTTAACGTAACGTAACCTTGAACAGTAACGTTGAGATGGTATGGTGTTAAAATGTCATTCTAACTCGAGGCAGTGGGGTTAGGATTCTACCCAATTTTTGCGTTATTCGCTTCACTGTAACGTTCGAATTTAAACAAATGTAGAGAAATCATTTTTCTATTGAATAAAAACTTCGAAGACGACAACAAAATTGTTGGAAATTCGTCGTTAATTGGTAAATTGATCGCAAAAAAAAATCGGTCATCGTGTTTTACTTTCATGTCGACCTAAAATACATCAAGACCATAAACACACAGTTGCTTGAGGTAGAATTCTTGCAACTCCGAAACTCTTTTACAGGTTTCATTTTTTTCTAAATTTACAGTAGAAAATTTGACGAAGATTGTCACGAAAAATCAAGAATTTTGACAGTTTACTTTCGGAGATACAGCGATATAAAGCATAAGCTTTGTGTAATGGAAAAGTGATTATTTGTCAAAATCTAAACTTCATATTAAACATTTTTCCCAAACGTTTATGCACATGTTTTCAGAATCCCGTAAAATATAAAAACTTAACCTTATTGAATTATTTCTCAGATAATATTCAAGTTTTTTAAATTAACGAGTGAATTAAGTTTTGAACGTGACTGTGGTTAAATGAAATATTACATCGAAAGAAGACAGAAGCCCATGTTCAATACTCCACAGCACATCAAAATATTCGCGTTAAGAAGACAAGACACGTAAAGGCATTTTGAATATTAGTCCCGGTTACTTGGGTTTGTTTACGTCGTCCTACTCCCTCGAAGTTTCTTTCTAAGTGTTTATTAATTTGGTTACGAAAAAACCGTTAAAGACTTGAACGTTTCCTACGACCTTGAGTCGGTCAACATGGCAGATGGCATGGATTAAGTTACGAAAACTGTTAAAGAATGTTTCAATATTTCCTACGACCTTGAGTTGGTCAACGTGGCAAGTGGCATGGATTTATATAAAGAATGTTGCAATATTTCGTACGACCTTCAGTCGGTCAGTGTCAGGTGGCTTGAATTTAGTCACGAAAACCATTAAAGAATGTTTCAATTTGTATTTTGAGACTTCATCTAGAGCATATAATGAAGTATCTACGAAACAAAAGAATGCCATATGCCAATGTACGAAATAATTTGCCCTGATATATTTCGGAATCATCGTGACTTAATTGTCAACAAAAAAAGTTTTTATCTTGGAGAAAATCGATGTGCATGAAATTCTGAAATTTATAAAACATCAAACAAGTATTTGCGTGATCCGCTTGACGAAACACAAAGTATAGATATATGCGTCCAATTTTTTTAAACCTTCTCAGCTGATCAAACAGTAAGTGTGATAAGGAAAAAACAGACGAACAGCGGCTATACAGTCGAAACCTTGAAAAATGTTCGCAATTTGACATTTTTCCGAAGTGATCTCTGCCAACGAGGGCCACCCTGCTCAATGATTCACCATAATTATGAATATCATTGATATTATTTGATACCACTATCTACGGCTATTTTCGTAACTTCTTTTCAACATTTCAACGTAAATAATCCTCACTCTTCGTCAAACATCGATCGATCTGCGTTCGGTGGGGAAAGCCCTCGGCCCTAACCACGTTCACTAAAGAGTAAAGACGCGCCGAGAAATGGAAAGACGTAGCGCGCGCCATCTTCTCTTCTATATTTACAAGTGCGATTCGGAACCGGTCCCACCACTGTTATAAAAATGAAGATGCTAGTGTATTTCCAACATTATTCATTTATTTATTTATCCGTTTGATTGTTCATTAAATTATTTACTAATTTGGCTATTTGTTCGATTTCCTTATTTATTTGTTTATTTATTTGATTAATGAAGTGCAGTTATCATTGTGTTAGTAATTATCTCCTTGTTTTTTTTCTCTACTTTTTTTTCTACCATAGGTTAGTATTTATAGGATAATTTACCAATCGTCTTGTTTTTTCTCTAAGAGACTCGTTTTGTGTTTTTCGATCGCGGCTTGTCACCGTATTTTTATAAAAATTACGATTAAAATTACGGCTTACAAAATATTATTTTCCCTACAATACATGAGCTCAACGAAAGCTTTGACATTAAAATGTTTTTATCAATAAATATAAATGTCAAATAATAATAAATATTAAAGAAATATTTTATTTAAGAAGTTTTAATAAGTGTACTAGCATTTGAATGTTTGGCGTGCATATTTGAATCCAGTAGTACCGGAAGCAAATACGTTGCTGACACTTCCGGAAGGGTGGTGAGAATTGGGCGCTTCTTGTTGATGGTGAATGTAAAAACTTGCAGCTTGCAGCAGTGAAGTTTTAAGTGCGTGTCTTGAAAGCTAAACAAAATTTGTTCTCTGTGAGTTTTATTGAAAATACAGAGTTGTTTCCTCTCGGTTGGATTCGACTGAACGATGAACGGTATTGTGGCAATGGTGAGCTCCCAAAACTTTCTCATAACGTGTACTACTTATTAAGCACAAAAATAAACGACTTTCGACTGTCCGTTGAAGTCTAAAGAAGCATCATGGCGATCCTAGATTATCATGTTTACAAAATTAAGATGTTTTAATGGTGATAAGCGTTTTGCGCCTCAAGAGTGGGTTAATAAAAAACTTTTTGACAGCCAAATTTTGTTCTCCAGAAACAAAACAACTACAGCGTTCAAATTTTTTTGTTATGGATTCAAAAACCCTATTAAGGTTATTGATTTTTTATTCGTGCGGGTCAAAGTTCCTGTAATCTATAAATTAAATTTGGTTGTCCAATTTTAATACACCGTCATCAACCTTCATGACCTCAAACTGTCAACATAGAAAATCGTGATTGTTTTCTCGCGACTTCATACTGTTGACTTCTAATTATCGTTGAACAGTTGACAAGTCAATTTATAAACTCCTAAAGAATCCCAATAACATATTAATGGATTGGAACCGATTGAACTGCATTTAAAATTATCAATGCCCCGAATTTCATCATAGAAAAACTATATCGGGGAAAGATAAAAAATCGTCAATTTCTAACCTCATTTTCTCAATGGTTAGGATCGAGCAATGAATGTATTTGAGTACTTTAATAAATAGAATAGTATTAAAAATAAAGATTAAAAAATATGGACACAACAAGCACAGACGACAATCAATAAAATTTGTATTAACCATGAAAATAAAGATGTAGGAAAATAATTGTTATTGTGTCTAAGACTGTTAACTTCAAGATCACTTTGTTTTTTGGCATGATGTAGAAACGAATAGTTGTTAAAAAATTGCATGACATTTTTTTCAGGCCTTACCAGGAAGCAACAGTGACGAACCGCCAACTAAGAGGATACGGGTTGAAGGTACATTGCTAATGTAGCAAGATGCTCGTATATCTTCACATAGCCGAATAAATAATATCGTGTAATCCATTAACGTGCGAGCTGCGAGATGTATGTGGAAAAAAATGAGCAAAAAAAATCAATCGCAACCGTCAGAAAGTGTATCGTAATAATATTGTATATATACATATATGTGTGTGTATGTTTGGACACCTATATGTTTATATATTAAAATATTTATATTATTTATATACGAAATCTAAATGTTAAGGAGAAAAAAGGAGTTTTTTTCGTATCTATAGTCAGGCAGTTTAGGAGCTAGCGATTCAGTAAAGTGCCGGCCTTACGAAATTTCTGAACAACGCACGTTGTGGAATGGCCGGCCAATAAATTATCTGATTTATTGATTTCAGTTGTTTTTTTTTCTGTTTTTTTTTTTTCTAACTCAATCTCTCAATGACTTTCTCTCTGTTAGGCGAAATCAGGCTTCAAGATGGCCCTCAACAAAACTAATGTATGGTTGTCCTTCTGTTCTGAGATGTTACAGCGGAGAGACAGTACAGAATCTGTGGCCTTCGACTGAGCTGTGATCATGAGCGTGCGCCAAACAATCAAAGAGAACGCTACATTCGTTGAAACAGAAACAAAATAACGAGTTTTAGAACAAAAACGAAACTCGATTCTCCGAAACGGGCGTGTATTGTCGTGAACGCACCGCCGATACTCGATGCTCGTTCCTCCTTGTTTTTTCTTCTCTTTTTCTTTCTTCCTAGATAGGTCAGCATTTAGGATAGTTCAATAATCGTCTTGTTTTCTATGTACGAGACTCGCTTTTTTTTTTCAAACATGACTTTTCATCATACTTTTATTCATGAAAATTATATTTTTTCCAAAGATTCATTCACTGCACGATTGCAAGATTCAACGAAACTGTACGAACGTATATGCCACCGAGAATGTCATTCTCAGGAGACTTGAAAAAAAAAAAAAATTGAAAAAAAAAACGTAACAAAGAATTAGAATTTTGTTTTATCGCTGTATGAAAATTACAGATTGCAACTGACCTTTAATGTATCAAAAAAGTCTTTACAAGTGTATAAATATTTCAATATAGCGAACCTCGTAACTAGAAAAGGCGAAATTATATTATTAATGAAATGATAAATGCACAAAAGCTCCATCTTTCAAAATAACATTATAGATTATTCGCGATTTTAAATTCGTAATCAGGTGCGCCATTGCTTTATTTATTCATTTTTTTTTTGTTTTCATTTTGATAGAGAAAATAAGAAAAATATGGTCAGGGCGGCTAAACAGATATCAGGGAACTGGTTGTTAGGTTGTCGAAGGCAAAAAACAATGTGAACGGCGCAGAAAGAAATGCACTTAGCGTGTTCTCCGTTTGCTTTGTGCTTACAGATTTCTGCGTCTCGCCCTCAGTCTCTCGGACATTTTGTGCGCGCAACCTTCATTGCTCAGCCCCGAACACGGTTAAACGAGTCGATAAAACGTATAAACAATAAAAAATCAAATAATTTTTTTTCAAAATATCAAATCGTACAATCCTCTTTTATTTCTCGGGAAATTGAGAAAAAATATTTTCAAAAAATCAAGAAAAGCAAATCACGAGAAACTTCAATGATTTTCATACAAGAACAGAGGAATCTTGAAAAATACGTTTCAACCAACGTGTTCTGATTTCTGTTCCAGAGACACTAGCGGTCTACTCGATCGATCTTGTTCAGTTAAGAACCAAATTGTGCCAAACGTTATAATACTTCGTTCTAAGGCCCTTTACTTAATTTTCACCATTGTTAACTAAAACATCATTACGATTCTTTATCCTCCATGGAAAATCAACGTGGATGAAAAATATATTTGGAAAAAAAAAAAATGAACAATATATTCGCATATCTACAAGTAAATATCGAGTTACAAAATATAAAATTAAATTCTATTGTTCATTTATATTATGTTAAAGTTCTTATGATTGTAATATTTCGAATTTTCGTTGTGTTTGGCCAAATTTCTGTTTCGAACATGTTACAGAAATTTACCAACCAATTTTTTCAAGCGATGAGTGTTCTTTGCATTATATTATTATAAAGTTCAATACCATAGCGGTTTATTTCCATGGAGAGTTTATCATCAGTTCTCTGGAAAAAAATCTTCGATCTGTTTTAGCAATTTTACACTCCGAACTGTAAGGAATAATTGATGAAATGCATGGTCTGCAGTGGTGTCGTTCCTTCTGCATATGTGTGATTGTTTACGTAACACATGTTACGAAAAAAAATCACGAAAAAACAAAAAAAGGAGAATAACAGAATTATGAACGTTTGTATTTTTTGTAATGACGGCGTGTCGACTGTTTTAATTTCTTTAAACTTACAGTTTGGCGGACGATTCAGCTTTGGGGAGCTGCTCCATTGGCATCGATACTTTTTACAAGCTATTTAGAAAACAAATTATCAAAGATACGCCAAAAAAATTTGAACGTTTAGTCGTTACTGAGAATAAAATCGTTTTCACAATGACGATTTATTTTTCTCACCAAAACTCTCAGTGAAAAATTCATCGCGATTCCTTCATAAACCTTTTTTTTTGTTTCCCTGCAAATAGACGTATTTATTTTGCATATTGATGCATCTAAATTCTTCCTCGCGTTAGTCGAAAATTGTTTCAAAGCTTTTTTCAACATATGGTTACAATGATAATCTAATAATATTTCGACCATCGTAAATTGTGATTGCGAATTGTGAAAATTCGAGTGATCGAGGCTATTTTTGAGATGGTTGAGATATTGTTTTAATTTGGACGATATTATTGAGTGTAACCGTCTAATTTGTTATTTCTTCGTAGGCAATGCCTCGGATTTTTTGCCCGGACCGATCTATGATCTCAATCAAACAGGGCAGGTCGTCGCTGGTACGTTTATCATTTTATAAATCATTGAAAAATTAAAAATATAATGAAAATCTACCAATAATTTTATTGCATTCAATCAATTCACAATGTACGAATTACATCATTTATTTAAATTTTCAATGAGCAGTGACTACTTTGTGAAGTACAACGATTTCTGCAATATCGAATTTTAATGACAAATAAAAATCCTAAGAAGTGACGAGTAATTGAGAAAAGTAAGAGTTTATCAATAAACTATAAAAAAATCGGACAGAAAGACGTCTTGCAATAGACTGATTCATGGTTAGAAATATATTTTGATAACAATGACACACATGATGGATAAATTTTAGTTATCATTAACCAATTTAGTATAAATTATTAAAGTTGAAAAGAAACATTCAATTGTTACACGTAATTTTTGACATTAATTAAATTATATAATAATTCTCATTTAATTGAAATGTGAAATGAATGAAACATCGAAAGAATTTATCGATTATCAAATGATGTAAAATTTTATCGTGACAATTATTATTTGTTGAGACACTTCGTCTGAAGTTATATCGATGTTGTCTCCAATCAAGTGAGCGTTTTGCTGATAAGATCTGATACGTTTTAGTTGAAATAAATTTATGTAAATAGTAAGACTGTCAGATGTTAATTTTCGTCGAAATTTTGTTTTTTGTCTTTTGCGAAGGTCCCGGAGCGAAGTATCTCACTTTGCCTGGCATGCTTGGCGCCGGCCTGCCAAAAATTTCGTCTGAGCAACAGGACACAGTCACCAGGGCAAAAAAATATGCGATGGAGCAAAGCATCAAGATGGTCCTGATGAAGCAAACGTTGGCTCATCAGCAGCAGGTATTTTCTTCAATTTCGTTAATTTCAAGTTGCCGAAAAATAAGAAAAAGTTTTACAATTATACAAGTCGTGGCATCTCAATAAAAACAAATGTTTCGTAACAGTTCACATAGTCAGGGTGTTAAGGTAAAAAAATACTCCAAATTTGTTATTTTTTCAGAATAATTGTGGTCATTTAAATTTAGAAATTTTATCTAAAACCAAAAATAAAAATGTTGTAACAAAAGATAAATAGTCAGTTGCATCGTCGTGGATTCAGCTTGTCCCCCCAAGTTACGTACAATTCTAAGAAAAAATTTCCACACTAACGTAAAAAAAGGCCATTCATTGAGAAATAAAGATTGAAATTCGTATATAAATTTGAATGGTTGAATATTTAAACAACGATTTCTTTCTTCCTGCAGAAGAATAAATTGGTCCTGCGGCAACAAGTTTTATTGCTGATGTGCAGGTTAGTCTGAGTCAAGAACGAAAATTAGGACGAATTGTGTAAGAGAACGACGTTTTTTTTCTTTGTCACCTTTTTATCGTGTGAGAAATGAAGAAACGGAATATTGACGCTCTCAGAACCCCGGATATCACAAGTTTTTTGTGCGATCGAGCGTCACAAGTCATTTGCAGATGATAAAAAATCGGTTGCAATATTCAAATCCAAAAATGGAAAACGAAATAAATTGAAAAGAGATCAGAAGAAACATTTGAGATGCGAACGAGGCTTGGCTTTTTTCTTATTTTTTTTTCTGCACAATGTTATGAATGGATGGTTGTGATCCTTTGTGTTGCAGCAAATGGCTAGTCAAAGGAATCAAGTGCAAAGACAACAGGCTCTCGCTCTAATGTGCAGGTTTGTTCATTTTTTGCCAAGGCAAAGAAGAAAATAAAAACCCAACGAACTTAAGAACCCTCCACGTACAATTTTATCTTTAAATTAATATTTATTTTAAGAAGTTTTTTTTAAGTATTTTGAATCTAAACCATTTTCAGCAAAGATTGAACGAAATGCATATTAATTGGTTAATTTAAATGAAATTTTTATTATTGAAATATTTATTCTAACGAAGACGTTCAAGCAAAAACATGAAATGTTACCGACGATCAACAAACGATTTTTTTCTTTACTACAAAATTAGATGTAGGATCGACAATTTTTTGTAATAAAAAAATATGAAGAACCAAAAACGTGAAGAATCCCCCCCAGCATGCTGAAGAAAACGAACGTGCGAAAAAATCCCTCTAGTGATATAAATAAATGTAGATCTTTTACACTTTTCAAAACAGGGTTTACGTAGGAAGCATCAGCTTTGAACTCAAAGAGGACACGATAAGGCAAGCATTTTTACCATTTGGACCGATAAAATCGATCAACATGTCGTGGGATCCTGTTACTCAGAAACACAAAGGATTTGCGTTTGTCGAATACGAAATACCTGAGGCGGCGCAATTAGCGCTCGAACAGATGAATGGTGTCATGATTGGTGGACGAAACATCAAGGTAGCGGGACGTACCTATATAACGAATTTCCCGTCCCCGCGCAATCCTACTGTCTCGCCGGAGGTCGGCAAATTTTTATTTCGTTTCTCTTTGCATAATTTATATAATCTTCATAATGATTTTTTCTCTCTTTCAATCATCCTTTGGCAATATCACTTTTTTTTTTCTTCGACAATTTCTGTCTTCATTAAAATCGTAAAACTTTTTTTGAACAATGCATAAGTAATGATGTTCTAATAAAAATAATAATTAGATTAACATAACGAAGACGTCACTCACGTGTAAGGCATCTGGATCAAAAAAACTTCATCTACATAAAATTTTATCGTTCCTTGAAAGACTTATTAGAAGAAAAAAAACAGCACCAAAAGTAAATTTTTGTACTGTCGCCGCCACCGTGCAATTCCACTTCTCACCCGCGATATCCCTCTAGACTCTACATATTATTTCCTCTCGTTGACCCAATGTCTTGGACGAGTCTGATATCAGTCTTGTAACAATTAGTCTATTCGGTCATATTGCATTTGCAATAAATTACTTGATTAATTTATTGATTGAACGATTAATCTCAACCAGTTGATTATTATTTTCAATCATAATTGAAAAGAATAACTGAGGAATCGTTTGTTTGTCTGTTGAACAGGTAGTTGGAAGACCATCAAATATGCCGCAGGCACAATCGGTTATTGACGAAATAACGGAAGAGAGCAAACATTACAATCGTATTTATATAGCCTCGATACATCAGGATTTGACCGAGGAAGATATTAAATCTGTGTTCGAGGCATTTGGTCCTATAACGTATTGCAAATTGGCGCAAGGTAGCTCACCACACAGACACAAGGGTTATGGTTTTATCGAGTACGAAACAATGCAATCGGCTCTTGAGGCTATCGCTTCGATGAATCTCTTTGACCTAGGCGGTCAATATCTCAGAGTTGGAAGAGCCATAACGCCACCAAATGCTCTTATGGGACCACCAAGTGGCACTAGCATGATGCCAACAGCTGCAGCTGTAGCTGCCGCAGCTGCGACTGCAAAAATTCAAGCTATGGACGCTGTTGCCAGTAATGCTGCTGCTCTTGGACTCACCAAACTTGGAGCCACGACTCCTCCTCTTCTAAATCCAGGTAATTTTATTTGTAATATAAACGAAACGGTCGAAATAATTTTATCAGCAGGATGTCTGGATACTACGGTGATAAAAATTCACTCAGTCCCTTGGTACAGCAGATTTTTCGCATAAATAATTTGATTTAATTAATTCACGTTACCAGGAATCGTAAGACCTACGACACCGTCGACGATACTCGTACCTCCAGTTGTTGCAGCTGTAGCCCCAGTGATTCCTCCTCCTGGAATAGCTATACCTCAAACATTAACGAGACCACCAGCAATTATTCCACAAATACCTGGGCAGCCGGTCGTAATTCCTCCACCGGTGATTGTTGCGCCAACAGCAGTGGGTGCATCAGTCGTAAGTGACATTTAACGTAAACAAGAATAAATTTCACGTCCGAAAACTAAGAAAAATAAAAATTTGCTCTTATTCTTATTAGATTCCAACTCCAAATGCTCTCGGGACGGAAATAATAAAGCGTGCTCACGAGCAAGCCGTACATCAGAAACAGCAGGAAGAATTGCAAAAGAAATTACTCGAGGAGACCGAACCCCAAACTTTACAGCAACAAGAAAACATGTCGATAAAGGGGCAGAGCGCTCGTCATTTAGTGATGCAAAAATTGATGCGTAAAATCGAATCAAGGGTCGTTATATTACGTAATATGGTCGCACCCGAAGACGTCGATGAGAGTTTACAGGAGGAAATACAAGACGAGTGTTCGAAGTTTGGTGTAGTCGAGCGTGTCATTATTTATAACGAACGTCAGTCTGAGGACGACGAGGACGCGGAAGTTATCGTCAAAATATTCGTTGAATTTTCACAAATGACCGGTAAGCAATAGAAGAAATCGTTTCGATTTTCCTGAAAATTTCTGCTATTATCTAAATTGAATAAAATTTATTTGCAGAGGCCGAAAGAGCAAGAGATTCTCTCAACGGTCGATATTTCGGTGGCCGTCTCGTAAAAGGCGAACTTTACGATCAGGCGTTATTCGACAACAACGATTTTTCTGGTTGAATTGACTCACCAAAATTCCGTCCAATCGGACACGTGTCAGATTAAACTGTTTTTCCTATGGAAGAATTCCTATACGAAGAAAAAAATTGATGATGTTTTCAACCCATGCGAATATTCTTTATTCGATAAAGAACTGACAAGCGTTATCGACTATACATTTTCGAAAAATTGTAATACACTGAATATTTGCATCCGCAGCACACGATTTAATGAAATAATTCTACGTTTTATATCGTATATTGATTATACGTTATGTTCCGTTGATTTTTTTTTCCTTCGCTTTCGAGCGTTGAAACTTTTTCGTTTTTTTTTTCGGAATTTAGAAAGAGAATATATCATTCACAGCAAATCCGCAGTGATGAGGCTTATTTTTCATTCGTTTTCATACGTCAAACGAGAAACAACTTGGTTGGAATGAAAATTTTGACATCATCGTTAAAATGATATTATAAAAAACTACGAACAAATGTGTACTGGTATTTTTTGCAATTACTGTTGCGCAAATAACTATATCAGTATCTGTTTATCTACATAAAAATGACGAAATAAATTGTTTTACATAAGAGAAATTGACTTTTGTTAAAAATGAAAATTACGACTGTAACCATTGATATGTGTCCATAATCATTTGCAGGTATCGGTATAAATGCACAGTGGCTTTTTCAGTCTCTCAAAATGCAGTCTGGAAATCGATTATATTAAAATTCGTTATCAATTCATGAAATTCGAAAATTTGCTATTTTTGTGGGTTTTCGAAAATCTGGTACAGCGGAGGACGAGCTTTGTTCACAACCTTCACAAATTTCGCCATTAGCTCGTAAGATTTAACATCGAAGACTTCGTATTTCATTCATCTTGTTACAAAGTTTTATTTATCTGCCGATCGTTAAGAGAAATTCGAAAAACAATCCGAACGGAGGGGTTTTTTCTTCAGAAATTCAGTCGTGGTTACGATGTTCTTCGATCAAAATATGTAACAATAAATCGCCGTAAACATGGTCAATTAAATGATAATTTCAATGGTTCATTGAGATCTGTTGAGTAATTTCCCGATTGTGAGTATTTTTAGTGTGATCAATATCGAAATTTTTTTCGTCCTGGAGATATATTGCTTGAATACGCGTTGTCATTTTTTTGTAAGACTGATTCCATCGTTATATAAATTCGAATATCGGTATCGGATTTGATTCAAGTAGTAAAAAAAAGACATGGTTCCCAAGATATCCGCAAAGGCAGCGACAATTGACCGCTTGTTGATGGCAGGCGTGAAAAGTCGCAGCTTTACGTGCGTGTCTCTAAAGCAGAGTATTAACAATAATATATATCAGTAAATTGGCGTGAAAGTACACAGTTATTTCATCTCGTTTGGATTCAATAAAACGATGAACGGGTCAGGGACAATGGTAAGCATCACCAATTGTTTATAAACGCTATTTTTATGAAATAACAATTGACGATTATTCGGAGTTCTCGCGATGTCCAAACAGGCAACATGGCGGTTCAGATTCATAACCGATCCAAGAATACAGTGTTGAGCCGGTTTTTATTGTTTATTTCATCGCAAATATTGACAGAAAACCTTTCATTGGACGAATCCATAAATATTCTATTTCTAAGTATTCGTCGAGAACTATTTCTGTTTTCTTTGGAAACTTTTTTGAGGTTATTATTTATAATGGTTTACATTGTTTCGGTATATTCTGGTTTATTTTAGAATAATGTAGACTCTGTAACCTTCAATTTTCAACAACGCCACGATGTATTGTTATTTACGTTTTGAGGTCTACCTACAATGTAAACAACTTATTTTTGCTGCTCGACTATAATTTCGTTTTTCGAGATTACAATGTTGTCTAGGCATTTCTTATTAATTGATATCCAGTTTTTTTGTCTTATTTATCTCGATGAAACTGTGTCGCTGTCCATTTTCAAACAGCAAAAAACGGAAGAGGTCAACAATCCAACCTCACTTTTGTACTTTTATTTTCATTCAAGCTCTCAATATTCAAATAATTCAAACAAACCCAATGAAAAGTCTGCATATGGAATACTATGTAGTCTCGAAAAATGTTAAGGCCGAAAACAGTTTCAATTTATAATAACAATTTTCAATATAAAAATTTGTGTTTATTATTATTGAATTTATTGTTACGATAATTTTTTTCAAAGCTTTAAAATTGATCAAAAAGTATAATTGCCTGTTTCCTGAACAGAAGATCCTTCAGGAAACAGGAATCAAAGAAAAAAAAAGAAACAACGTTGAAAAATTGTAAAAATAATAAAAACGTTGTCATCAATATTTATGAATGAATTTTCTTTACTTACAAGATCAATAATCATTTCTTTTTAGGCAACCACAGTTTCAAATGGCAACGAATCACCACAGAACGCATCATGGGTCGCAGGTATATTGCTAACAAAGCCAGACGCTCATATATTTTCTTGTAGCTGAATGAAAAATGTTCTGTAAAACTCTGGAAAATATATCGAGAGACTTGCTCGAAAAAAAACAGACAAGAATTGCAATTAACAGCAATTGCGTCATCTTTATATTGTATATGTATGGGTAATTCTGTTGTACTTTGAAGAACATATGTTCGTTAAGTCCAACAATTTCGACATGGATATTTTGGTACATTCTTTTAGAAAAGAAATCCAAACTCTCATTCAATTCTAAAAATAGGGCAGTATAAAATGAATATCCAATTTGAAAACGCAAGAGTTAGATTTTGTCAAGTGGAACGCTCCATTTGTATGCCAGGAATTCAAATATCCAGGTTATTCAAATGTTGCAAGAGAAATAGACGCAACATTTAGGAATAATTTCAAAATTATGTTCAAGATTTTTCAATTTTCCAGCATTTTGTAATGTTGGAAGACACCAAAAATCATGAATTAGGAGTCAAATGAAATAAGACTCAATATCGCACCTTCGGTCAGTTAGCCAGCAATATTTTGCTTTTTATATACACAATATTATATGTATGCAAATGTAATTTTACATTTATCGATATACATTGTCAATGTATAAATATACACAACGACGAGTTTTGAATGTTGAGGAGAAAAAACGAATTGTTTTTTATTTTTGGTATTTAGTCAAGCAGTTTAGGACGTAGAAATTGTGAGAAGAGCCGACTTTACGAAAAATTCTTAACAATATACGTTATAGAATGGCTGGCCTATAAATTATCCTTTTTTTTTGTTTTTGTTTTATTCTCCTATTTCTCATTTTCTTTTTCTCTGTTAGGCGAAATCAGGCTTCAAGATGGCCCTTAACAAAACTAATGTATGGTTGTCCTTCTGTTCTGAGATGTTACAGCGGAGAGACAATACAGAAACTGTGGCCTTCGACTGAGCTGTGATCATGAGCGTGCGCCAAACAATCAAAGAGAACGCTACATTCGTTGAAAAAGAAACAAAAAATCGAGTTTTAGAACATAAATGAAACTCGATCCGCCGTAATGGGCGTGTATTGTCGTGCATACAGCGCCGATACTCGATGCTCATGCCTCGTTTTTTTTCTTCCTAGATAGGTCAGCACTTAGGATAGTTTAAAATCGTCCTATTTTCTGATTAAGAATCTCGTCCTGTATTTAATAATCTTTGTTGTCGATACAAAGTTCTAACTTCTGGAGCTGATTTGGCGAAATTTTTATCCATGAGGAATCTATTTGCGATAAATAACAAATAATTTCTGTTGAATATTTTTTAGTCTAAACAAAGTCTTGAAAAAAAAGGGTTGAAAAAATTTCAAAACTCGATAGTAAATTTCGCATTATCGTGAACTGAGATTTTACAACAAAATCATTGATATAAGGAATGTCATTTTAGATTTCTTGAACGAAACACCAGAAAAAACATAATTATTAGTGAAAGAATTTTTCTTCAATAACTAAATTACACATTTCATCGATTCACTTATGAATCTGGACGCTCATTATCAGTTATGAATTAAACTCAATGTACGAGAAATTTTGTTGTATGGAACGAGACTCATAATTAGAAAAGACCAGCGACGAAATACATATTTATTTAAAAAAAAAACCAGATTATCAATTTCGCCATCAGGTGTACACCATTGCTTTGGTTTTATTTTTCTTTTCTTTCCCTTTTTTTCAAAATTAAATCAGTGTTTTTTCTTTTTTTGATAGACATTTTAAACAAAAGATAATTGACTAGGGCCGCTAAATAGATTTCGGTGCAAATCATTAGGTTATCAAAGGCAAAAGAAAAGCGTGATGGGCGCAGAAAGAAATGCACTTAGCGTGTTCTCCTTTTGCTTTGTGCTTACAGATTTCTGCGTCTCACCCTCAGGCTCTCGGACATTTTGTGTGCGCGACCTTCATTGTTCAACCCTGAACACGGTTAAACGAGTCGATAAAACGTGTAAAAAAAAAAATCAAACAGATAAAAACAAATTCGAATCCTTATTCGTTTTTCGGGAAAATAGAAAAAATAAATAAAGAAGAATGAACGCTTGCTATTAATAATTAATGAGAGAACAGGGGCATCGTGAAAAAAATACGTTTCAATCGACGTGTTTTGATTTCTGTTCCAGGGACTAGTAGAGTACGCAATCTAGACCAGTCGAGAACGAAATTGTGCCAATCCTTCGAAATATAATATGAACCCTCCAGAAAAATTTCCTCAACGAAATATCAATGCGAAAGCATTAATTTTTGGCGAAAGATATTTTTTTTTCTGTAGAAAGAATAAACGAATTTTTGCATCAAGTTAAATTATGAGATTTTATGTCAAATGTACTTTGGGCCTTTTCAAATTACATTTTTCATATATAACTTGCTCTAGACTTTAGTACTATGGGGATTTTAAAGCTACGATTTTTGATCCAGGAAAAAACTATAACATCTCCCATCAAATCCAATTATTTTACACCACGAACAGTGAGGCATGCTATCGATGATCGAATCGTTTAATGATGATAATCTTATATGTGGCTTCGTTTCTTCTCCACATCCGTATTTTCATTTACATACAAAAACACACGGTACGAGGTCAGGATAAAAAAATTAAAAAAAAAAAAAAAAACACGATTCTACTGCTTATTATTGACAGCTTGTCTGTCTCGACTATTTTAATTTCTTTAAACTTACAGTTTCTGGGAAGATCCAGCTTTGGGAAGCTGTTCCATCGGCAACGTTACTATTTACATCCCGTTTCTGAAGAAAAAATGAAAAATTAACGTTTGGTCACACGTAAATTATATCGTGCTTTTTTCAGAAACGATACTTATCCCCGTTTGTGTACAAATTTTTCGCTTATTGGAGTATCGAAAAAATATATTTGACAAAAAATGAATTAAATATTCGTTCATAATGATGCAAAATATTCCGGAATTAATTTTTTTTTTTTCACTACACGATATTATTAAGAAATTGTATTTCTACCATCGCCAGTGTGTTTGCGAATTGTGAAAATTCGTTAAACGTGAGTTTTGTAGCGAGATGGTTGAGATATTGATTAAATGGACGATATTACAGAGTGCAACCGTCTAATTCATGATTTCTTCATAGGCAATGCATTGGACTTCTTGCCAGGACCGATTTATGATCTCAATCAAACTGGGCAGGTCGTTGTTGGTGCGTATTTTACTTAATGACTAATTTAACAACAAAAAATTGATGAAAATCATTCTTTCCAATAAAATTTTCGTTGAAGTTACGAGCATTTTTAATGTCATGGGAACAATACATTGCAAAACTTACATTTGGATAAATATTTGATTCATTTGCAGGACCCGGAGCAAAATATCACACTCTGCCGGGCGCTGTCCTACCAAAAATTTCATCAGAACAACAAGAAACTGTTAATAGAGCGAAGAAATATGCGTTGGAACAAAGCATCAAAATGGTCCTGATGAAACAAACTTTGGCGCATCAACAACAGGTACAATTTTATTTGTGTAATTTTCAAAGCTTACAGGCCATCGAATAAAGCTTTCTTTTTTTTTTCTTTTTATTACACTTATTACATCTCATGGTGAATTTTCTATATTTTCTATTACAGCAAATGGCCAGTCAACGGAATCAAGTGCAGAGGCAGCAAGCTCTAGCTTTAATGTGCAGGTATAACAATTCATATTATATATTCGCCAAGACTTTTTTCCAATTTATAAAAAACTTGAGCACATAAGTGTCATAAATATTGTCGATATCAAAAAATACAAATATAATGTTGTTGTAAATTATTTTTTAGGGTATACGTAGGAAGCATAAGCTTTGAGCTTAAGGAGGACACGATAAGGCAAGCATTTTTGCCATTTGGACCGATAAAACCAATCAACATGTCGTGGGATCCGGTGACCCAGAAACATAAAGGATTTGCATTCGTTGAGTACGAGATTCCTGAAGCGGCACAATTAGCGGTTGAACAAATGAACGGTGTCATGATAGGTGGACGCAACATCAAGGTAGTGGGACGTACCTATATAATGAGTTTCCCTGTTCCCACGCAATCCTACTGTCTCTCCGGAGGTCGGCACATTTTTATTTTATTTCCCTTCAATTCACTGACATAATCTTTATAATTATTTTTCCTCTCCTTTTCCTCATACGTTGGCAGTGTCATGTTTTTTTTCCCTCGATAATTTTTCTATGAGTATGTTTTTTTTTTTGCAATAAAGTAATTTCTAAGATACTTGTCGAATAAGGCATCTGGATCAATATATCTTGATATCTAATTTGGTCATTTCTCAAAATGATGAAAAAAAAAAACAAACGAAAAGATCTTACAAACATTTCTGTAATATTGACCCAATGTCTTAAGCGAAGTCTGATATCAGGCACGTAAAAATTATTTTTCTGATATAACAGTCACCCTAGCGACGAATTGTTTGATCGAATAGTTAATTTTTTATGCTCAAAATCAATAACGTCTAATCGTTGAAAAATGTTGTGTTTGTATGATCAACAGGTCGTTGGACGGCCGTCAAATATGCCGCAAGCACAATCGGTTATTGATGAAATAACGGAGGAAAGCAAACATTACAATCGTATTTATGTCGCATCGATACATCCAGATTTGACAGAGGAAGATATTAAATCAGTTTTCGAGGCGTTTGGACCGATAACGTATTGCAAACTGGCGCAAGGAAGCTCACCACACAGACACAAGGGTTATGGTTTTATCGAGTACGAAACAATGCAATCGGCTCTTGAGGCTATTGCTTCTATGAATCTCTTCGACTTGGGTGGTCAACATCTCAGAGTAGGAAGAGCCATAACGCCACCAAATGCTCTCATGGGTCCCCCGAGTGCTACGAGTATGATGCCAACAGCAGCTGCTGTAGCTGCCGCAGCTGCAACAGCGAAAATTCAGGCTATGGACGCTGTTGCTAGTAATGCTGTTGCTCTTGGACTTACTAAACTTGGAGCTACGACTCCACCTCTTCTAAATCCAGGTAAATATATTTATCATCAATATCCATGCATAATATTTGTTACTTCAATTTGATTACAAGATTTTTTTCAATTTGGAACTCATGAATTGCCTTGCACCATTTAGTTCAACTTGTAATGAAGAAATATATAAAATATTGCACCATATAAAAAGTCGTCAAAGCTATTTATACTATGATAATAATTATATATTTTCTCAGCGTTGTCAGGAATTGTGAGACCTACGACACCTTCTTCGATACTTTCGCCACCAACTGTGGCTACCGTTGCTCCAGTGATTCCTCCTCCTGGAATCGTTATACCTCAACCTCTAACCAGACCGCCAACGATTGTTCAACAAATACCCGGTCAAACGATAGTGATTCCTCCACCTGCAGTCGTGGTCCCAACGGCCGTGGGTACACCAGTGGTTAGTAAAAAAACCGAACAAAATTGGTTTTCATGTTTAAACTTTTTTTTCATTCTTCGTTTCAGTTTTCCTAATTATTTTATCAGATTCCAGTTACCACGACTCTTGCCAGCGACATTGTAAAACGAGCTCACGAACAAGCTGCCCAGCAGAAACAACAGGAAGAATTACAGAAAAAATTGTTGGAAGAAACCGAGACCCAAACGTTGCAGCAGCAAGAAAATATATCAATTAAAGGACACAGAGCTCGTCACTTGGTGATGCAAAAACTAATGCGTAAAGTCGAGTCGAGGGTCGTTATATTACGTAACATGGTTTCACCAGAGGACGTTGATGAAACGTTGCAAGAGGAAATACAGGACGAGTGCTCCAAGTTTGGTATCGTAGAGCGCGTCATTATTTATAACGAGCGGCAGTCCGAGGACGACGAGGATGCGGAAGTTATCATCAAAATATTTGTAGAGTTTTCGCAAATGACCGGTAAGCAAAAGGAAATATCGTGTTATAAGTTTTCTCAAAGAACAAAATCTTATTTGAATTTAAAAAAAAAATTATTTCCATTTAAGTTCATTTTCATTGAAATTTATTTCATTTATTTAAATTGTTTATTTGAATAAATTCATTTTCAGAGGCCGAAAGAGCAAGAGATTCTCTCAACGGTCGATATTTCGGTGGTCGTCTCGTCAAGGCTGAACTTTACGATCAAGCATTGTTCGACAACAGTGATTTTTCAGGTTGAAATAACGAGATCAAAATTCCGTTTAATCTGATGCGAGTCGAATGAAAATGTTTTTTCCTATGGAAGAATTCTTAAATATAAAGACACTGATGTTTTACAAATACAAAGTCTTATGTTTCGATAGAGTATCGAAAAGCATTATCGTCTAGACTTTCGATTTATGGTAACACTGAGAATTTTTGCGTCCGTAGTACAGAATCAAATGAAACAATTCTACAAATCACAGCTTACGTCAGTTCACATAATCTGTTTTCATTTTTCTTCGAAATTGCGTGTCCTTATATTTTTGGCGCACAAATGCGGGTTTTTCTTCGTGTATCGCAAAAAAAAAAAAAAAAAAAGTGTCATGATCTGTAGAATGGGCGCCAGGCGAATGGTATTTAATTGTTTTTTATCTTACGGTATTCTAGAAACAAAGTGTGATCGTGAGGAGGAAGACTCTTGTAGGGAAAGGACGAAGAAATTGTATAAATGGCGAATTTGATTTGAGATTGCGGTGAAATGAGAGTGACGATGTCGGTAAATGTTTAATTACATAGAATTGACGAAATAAATTGTTTTTCATAAGAAACTGAATTGTTTGTCATTTTCAATTAAGTTATTTCTAATAAATGTCATGTAAATTGAGCTATTTGTAGTGTATGAACGAGTGCATCATCATAAGCTTCGATGAGAAAGAATGCATTATATTTATTTCATTTTTCGAAAGCAGATTTATACAGAAAATGAAAACAAAATTTTCCTGGCATAAAAATGCTTTCGTTAGTATTCCAATAAAGTTTGAAAATATTCGCAGTATTTTTTTTATTTGTTTGACCAACTTCCAATGGTATTCAAAAATTGAGAATGCAAATCTTCACAGAATATCAAGTACTCATATTGTATAGAAATGAATATGGATTCATATATTTCACAGTATTTATACAGTACATTACAAATTTATTAATTTGCAAGTGGTCCTAGTTGCGACGATTCATAGAATTATTTTTTTTTATCTATTGGGGATTTTTTGAAGCCTCCGGTATATTCCTTATACACCGGAAACGACAAACCAGGTTGCTTTTGAGCTCCTGCTCCTAATGCTGGTTCTTTTTTCATAGCTGCATATTCACTTTCGAGTTTTGCTGCGTTTTCTCGCTTGGTCAATATCATACGATAATTTTCCTCAACTTCCTCCTTCGTAGGTGGATCCTTGCGTCGGTATCGTAACCATGATTCCCACTCAGCTGTTATTTCTTGTTCAAAATTTTCTTTTTCCGCCGGCTCGAAAAATCGTCCACGTGTTTTTCTTCCGGTATCTCGAGGCTCCTCATAAAACTTTGTGCCATGGTAATCCTCGCCCATGAATTTTGGTTTGGGTTGTCGCTTGAAAGACGAGACAAAACTCTTTATGATGATTCGAAAAAGACCTCGTGTTTTTTCAGACATTTCTACTTTCTTTTTTCCTTTTTTCCTCCCTCAATTAGATAAGGCGAAGTTTTATCGACCTGGACAAACGGTAATTCCCTCGATTGGATTACAGGACAAATTATCTCGGCAACGTGTACATTGCGATGCTTAATGTGATGAATTACGGCATCCCTTCAGAAAAGTTCGAGACTTCGGAGAAACAATGTATTGCTACGAACTAAGAGGATTAGCTTTTGCAGGGCTTCACTCATGACCAAATTAATGTTTTAAATTCATTCGTTGACAGAAAGAGTAAGTTTCGTAGCAAATTATCTACTGATGGTGAGTTATTATTTGAAAAAATTGAATACATAAACGAAAGCATTCTCTTACTGAGAATACTATTGAAAAAAAATTATTCTTTTTCTTGGGAAAAGACCCATTATTTTTTCCTCTTAGATCTTGTTCATACACATTCAACGCACATTGTGCATCCAAATAATTCAAATGGAGAAAGTGGGTGTCAATCAATCCCTCACTACAGATATTTTATTTGAAACATTGAACTTTCCATGAGAAATTACAAAATTGACACAAATATTCACTTTGTGTGAATAGAAATGGGAACTTTTTTTCAACAACAACAACAATCAATTTGATGTATTTGCATGTTTCTTGTGTCTTCTTTCAAACTCTCAAAATTTTCATTTCTTTGATTTTTGTATTTCTTTTGAATCCATTTAATAAATAAAACTTATGTGAGAATCTTCGATATTGTACCAACTGCAGTATTTTTATACTGAAAACTAAATGTTGACTGCATCAAAAATTTGATTATTATATCAAATACTATTATTTACTCCAGAATTCATTTTTTGCAAACAATATTTATTTTTCACCTCAATAGAGAAAAGCTGTTGAAATTATTTCTATTTTAGTTATCTTATTCCTTAATATTAACCTTTCGGCTGTACACTTATTCGATCTCCAAACCTCAAAATGTTTCCAAATGATTATTCATCATTACGGATGCAACTTTGAATTATTTTGTACAGAAGATCCAGAAAAATGGAAAATTCGTAGTACAGGTTTGTATCAGTGGATAGTCGAAGCGTTATTATTAAATTTAAAAATACAATGATTTAGGTAAATCATCTTTGATGCATTAGAGTTCTGAACTATCAAGGTTTTAAAATTTTTGCGATTTTATTACACAGGACTAGCTGTAAAAAATTCAAAGCAATCTGTGAAGTAAGTTGGAAATGGTGTTTCGAATTCACGACAAAATTTTGCAAATTTGCAAATTTGCACGACAAAAATTACTTCATAATTTATTTGAAAGATAATCGAATCGGATAAAAGTTAATGGTGCTCTTTTGTACGGTATTGCACCATTATCAGAATACACAACGAAATATATCTGTTATTCACCTGTCGATGAATTTTGGAAATTATTCAAATATTTTTTCATTGCAACAATGCCAACTTCAAAACAATACGTTCCAGTCATAAACGTACATCTTGACTAAAGTGACATTTTGACGTGTAACGATATAAATAATTTTTCGGCAATTGATTCTTGAATGCAATTTCGGGGTTAGGAAACGTTTCCAAATCGCAACGACGAAATTGGCATGGTTCAACAATTTATTAAAATTGCTGCTTGAATAACGTGTTATGATACGTCGCATTAAAATTTGACTTTCAGTGTTTGGTTAATTTTAAAAGCTGGGTCGATTTGTAAATAATTTTTCCTTGATCGCGTAACGAAATTATCTAAATACAGTATCCATTATTTGCTACAAGTTTAACTCGAATCACTCACTTGTGAAAAAATGAACGGTTAATAATTTTCCTACCTTTCTCTATTTTATAGCTATTCGACCTTTCTCTCAAGTGGTAATTGGCAATGAAAATTTCTCGTAGGATCAACAACCAATATAGACATACTGATACGTGGTATACATACATACAAAAAAAGTTATTTACATAGTTGAATGCATGTGATTTTCAAAATTTCGGAATTTTATGTTATGTTTACTCTTACACCACAATACAGCAATGAGAATGACGACAAAAATAGAACGGAAAACGACATTATTAAAATGGTTTTAAAATGCAAAAACCTATGGGTCATTTGCAATATTCATTATTATTAGAAAAAAAAATCTAGAGAAAAATTGATGGACCATACCCGACGAAACTGGCCCTCTGGTGCCAAGATTGTGGATTACGTCACTTCCCCAGGCGTGGTGTGTATGCGTATGAATATGTGTGTGTTCGCCCTCTAGTGGTTTTGTTTCCCCCCCTGCCGCTGAATGACGAAGAGAGTGCGTGCGCCGATCTCCTGAAAATGGCCGTATTCATCGAAACATACCGAGTTGTTGCCCCTTGCAAGACATGTCTCTTTACCTTAACTTCGAAAAATCTTGCCAAATCGTTTGTTTTTAAAGCGTGATCTCTCAGTATCGCGTTCGCAACAATCACGAATTTTCTCAAGAGTTTACGACTTATAGGAAGACCATTTTTTTTTATTGCAAATTAGAGCAATCTCAAAATTCCGTTAAAACTTGTCGTGTTCTCTTGTGCGTGAGTTTCAAGTGAAAATCTATCTATATACATAGACCTATATTCGTATATGTATGCATGTATCCATAATATATACGATCTTGGTTGTGAGTGTGTGTGCGCGCTCGCGCTCTCCGAAAAACACTTAGGAATGAGAAGAAGAAAAAAAAATTCCCCGATAAAACTAGCCGCTGAGTGCATCGTTGCGACTGAAGAAGCGAGAGTTTAATTGTAAAAAAAAAAATACTATACTCGTGTTCTTCTTTTCGAATATTCGAGTACTCCTATTTTTTTCCACCAATACTATTATACAGTTGCGTGAAAGTTGAGAGATTCAACTTGAATTTCTCGGTATTTCTTTCCTTTTTTTTCGCCTTCCACCTTGCGCTCTATCCTAGTATACTCCGGTTTGTGACGCGAAGCGATCAAGAGAACGAATAACTTTTGGAATATTCAGTGTCAAAGTGGGGTTTTTGGGAGGAGAAATTGTGAAATTACACGAAGATCCGCGGGTGTTTCCCTGTGTACATACAGCTTCTCTCACCGAGGGGGCATATTGGGATTTTCAAAGTCTCAAGATCGAGGTTCGTGTGAAATAACACTTTGTGCTTTTTTATTTTCATTTTTCATTTGCTTTTACAACTTTTCGACATACGTGTACGTGCAAATTGCCAAGTTTTTTCTCTCCCGTGGATTCGACAACTCCCTTTCGTTACGTATACATGTATGTACACGTATTAACGCACTCATGTATCGTTATATACATATATATACATATGCATATTTGCAAGGAAAGGTGTTTGTGACTAGTGTTCCCTTTTTTCGTGATGTTTACTCCTTTACACAATACCAGTGACAAAGTATATTAAAAAAAATCGCCTTAAATTTTTGAGTGATTGAATTTTTCGAACGACTTTTTGAATTCTTGCAAAAATATCCGTATCACGAGGTTCAAGTGTGTGACAAACGAAGCATAAGTTAACCATGGCGTCCGACAGATGCTTATAAACGGTCAAATATTAAATGCCTCCGTGTGTGTATATGGGCTTGTCAAAAAATTGTGTCAACCACGTAGTTCCACACGAGCTAAAGTAAACTGAGATCCCACTTTCCCCCTCTTCCTCTCTCTTTCTCTTTTTCTGGCCGTTTTTCTCTCTCTCGCTCGCACTCCCAGCTTTTTCGTGCCGTATACACCTGTCGATTTTGTTTTTCCGCAAAAGTGTATTATAAAAAAAAACTCCATGACCACTCTAATCACGTTTAACCACTTTTACTGTTTGGATTCCGCTTGTTTTTTTTTGTTTTCGTCAATCCTAGGAATCCCGACAATTTCATGACGTTCTGTTCGATTTTACGAACTTTCCAATCAAAGCGACACTTCTCATCTCGAGTCAGCATCAATTTTTAAAGGTGACCACAGTCAAATCAGTATATCGAAAATGAAATCGCGAACATTTGAATCGAAATTATGAAATGATTCGACAGATATTACGCAATGAGAATTTACTGATTTTTTGGTTTTTACAATCGTTTAAAATTGACGTCTCTCAAGTTGCAACCATAAAAATGTGGTTACCTTTTCTTTTTTCATCTCTTGATGATGATTCATGTCTCACGAGCTATATTTCCGAGTTTTATTCAATTCGTCTATATGAGACTTTCGAACTTAATTTATGAAACTGCGTAACTCATTGTCTTCAAAATTGATGTGACGCCAATAATCTTGATGTTTTTTATTTAATCTCTATCGCTAGGCCCAAATGTTGGCAATAAATTAAGAAAAAATATCTATGAAATTTGTATATTTTCAAAATTTCAAAAAAGCAGTGTAATTGTGTGTAAACTAGAGCTGAAAATTTGCAGTCATAAAAATTTCCATTGAACAGAGAAAAAACTCAAATTTTGATGTTTCCCTGCTTCAATAAATTACAAATTTCAGCATAGCACAGTTTTAATCAGTGTAATAATGCATGAGATTAAAAACTGCACTCTGTGCATCACACTATTTTTATGTTCTTCGCATCTTATTCAGAGGTGATGGAATTCTCATTGACCTTGAATTCCACCGCAGAATAGATGAAAATAACAAAATTTCTCCAAGGTTTCTTCTCGGTTGTGGTAACATCTAATGTTTTATCCTGCGCATAGTTTTAGGTTGCTCTCAATTAATGATGTTAAAGTTTGCATCATTGAAATGCAACGAAAATCCTTTATACTTAATAACGGAACCAAAAATTCACATTCAGAATTTGTCTAAGATAATTGCAAAACATTTGTCTACGAATTGAAAATTTCATTTACCAGAAAAATTAGGACGATTCCAACAAACTTTTGAAAGTAAGATAAATTAGAAATAATAATTTGGTTCCATCGATGGAAACTTCAATATCATGTCAATTATGGATACAGCTCAATTATGTCCTGTACTTAAGGTAGACAAATCTTTTAGATTTTCTCCTTAAAACTCAGACAACAATATCACAATAAAATATTGACAGTTCCATTAATTTACAAGTTGAAAATACAAAATGAGATTTTTGTTTCATTGCAACAATGCGGACTTAAAATACCATTTTTTAATGTCAATTACACTGGTTTTTAAAAGAAATATTTGACTTTATGAGATTCCACGTGGAACAGTAATGACTAATCAATAGTTAGTAATCATGAAACTATGAGACACAAGTTTTATTTTTTCATATCCACTTATCTCTGTATGATTATATCGCTGTAATCTGTTTGAACATCAAAATAAAGCTTTTATCTCTCTACTCTCCCAGTATTTCTCTTATCTTATGGTCATTTTTTTATCTCACCAATGTAATCGCGTATCTTCGTATTTGATATTGTAGATTGACGAAAAAAAAGAGTTAATTAGTCCTCGTTTTGGTCGAACCAACATTTTATTTGCACCGAAAATATTTCAACTTTTTTTTTTCAAGTGTCTCATTGAGAATCGTGGGAATTTATGATCCAATAATAATAGTTCATTCGTTAATTCATTAACTGCATCACTCAATCGAAAGTGTTTCGTTACTTTTTCGATCAAGATATATTTTTAAACCTGCAACAAAAAAATACGACAATTTTTGCTGATTTCAAATATTTCGATCGTGACAGACACGTGACAACGTCAAAAGTTTGTAGAAATTAAACGATCAGTGAACTGAACTTAAACGAATTCACGACTCGATTTAAATTGCTGATTAAACTTTTTTACAAAATTATAAAATGTATTGCCTACCGTTTTATTCCCGATAGTGCTTGAATTTATTTCATTCATTTTCTAGCTAGATTTCAATTTTAGTCAATGAAACGTTGGACTCATACAATCGCGATTAATCGGTTGTGATAATTAAACGAGCAACCGATGATTTATTGGGTTTTTTTTTCAACCGAGGTGGCAGAAATAATAATTTCCTGAAAATAGAAAGTCTTTTGTTATCAGTAAAATCACACATTACGTCATACTATTATAACTCGTTGATGAGCAAAGTAATCTTGGAATTTAAAGATATGGTTCTTCGAAAATTATGTCAACGATTTATCATTCTCTTCATTTCATCCTTTCATAATTATCCTCTAGCCATGACAATTTATAAATTATTTTTTCAAATGAACTAAGAATATAGCTTAAGTCAATAATAATAAAATAAAGTTTATTTTAATCATGAAAAAAGATTATTGTGTGGCATTACTAACAACAAAATTTTGTCTGTCTGCTTTTAGATCGTTCCTCTGGAAGAAATGGGCCTTGAATCATTCGCCACGATTCGCAGTGACAACAGACTTAACGATTGCTGAGAAGAATAGAAATATATTTCTTCAAGATGCGGGAAAGAAACAGCGTGATCCCCTGGGGGCCAGTGGGGATCTTAATCGATTAATTTAACTTTAATTATAAAAAAAAAATTTCTTTTCGCAAATGTGAAACTATTACCCAAAAGCTCACGAACGATTAGAGCCAAGAATTCATTTCCCATCGGGGATTATGTAAAAAGGAAGAGAAACAAGAAAACAAACGAAAAAGCGAGAGTTCGCCTTAAGTTTTACATTTTTTCCTAAATATATTAATTTTGTTCACCCCACGATGTCGTTTCTTTCGAATCTCAAGAAAGCGTTCCACTTCGGTGGCAACGACGCCAAGAAGAAAAAACTCTACAATAACATCAAGATCGACTGTGATCCCCAAGAATTTTGGGAAATGATTGGCGAGCTCGGCGATGGTGCTTTTGGCAAAGTTTACAAGGTCAGAATAACATAAACGAAGTAATAAAAATTGCTCAAAGTCTACTGAACAAATTCGACGAATTAAATGTAATTTATTTTATTCACTGCACGAAAAAGTCATACTCATATTATATGATTGAAACAAAGTGCAATCGATACTTAGCCGCCTCTTTCGTATGCTTCATAGTACGTTCGAAGGTACAAAGTATTCTTGAGGCTTCTTAATCCAATAAACAAATATATCGAGGGCGGTTTATGTCATTTGTTCGAGTCTCAACCACAATATTCTCATTGCATTTTGAAGTTTCGCCATAAAGTTAATAATTAAATAATAATTAATTAACTATTGAACAAACGATCAATAAAATTGTAGTAGAGATTATACGGTGATCAAATGTTTTGTATAAATAGTTTTTTTCAATCATGATTGTAATTTACAGGCACAGCACAAGCAGACGAATCAGTTGGCTGCTGCGAAAATGTGCGCATTGGAGGGAGAAGATGATCTGAGCGATTTCATGATAGAGATTGATATTCTCTCGGAATTCAAGCATCCCAATGTCGTTGAACTTCATGAGGCGTACTTCAAGGACGGAAAATTATGGGTACAGAAAAACAAATAATCAATTCATATTTTAGTATTTAAACGTGGGCGTGACTCAAAAAGGTTTTAACATGTTGTGAAAGAAAATTGTATAGTAACTTATTTCGTTTTTTTTTTCAGTCGTCAAAAATTATATATTTCTTTATAGATATTAATTGAATTTTTTTATTTAAACTTTTTGCAAAATTCGTACTCACAGGGATAACATTGACAAATATATTAAATGTGACGTACATCGTTAGTATTGTACGGACATTCGAGTAAAATTTGCAATTCAGTTTCACAATATTAAAAAAATAAAAATAAACACAGAGACTAATTATATGCAGATTTTTTATTGATGACTAGACGAATCGCGAGCAAAAAAAATCTTTTTTAAATTATTCAGTTGATGTGATTTTTTTTTAAATTATAATTGTTATCAATTTTACACAGATGCTGATCGAATATTGCGACTGCGGTGCTGTTGATTCGATAATGGTTGAGCTCGAGAAGGCTCTTACCGAACCTCAGATATCGTACGTTTGTCAGCAAATGACAAAAGGTCTTGCATTTTTGCACAAATCTCGAGTCATACACAGGGATCTTAAAGCTGGAAATGTATTGCTCACAATGTCCGGTGGTGTAAAATTAGGTAAAGTTTCAACGGAAAATTTCCTCCGCGAAATAACAAACAATTAGTGATTTTAATATTACGTGATTGTAGTTTTGTTTTTTTTGTTTTTCATTAAAGCGAGATGTAATTATTTCAGCTGACTTTGGTGTTTCCGCAAAGAACAAGCACACTTTGCAAAAGCATGACACGTTTATTGGCACACCTTACTGGATGGCACCGGAAGTTGTATTGTGCGAAACTTTCAGGGACAATCCGTACGATTTTAAAGTGAGTATTCTTGTTATTTTAACTATTGGCCGAATTATCAGGTCTATTAATAATTCGGTCCTTATGTGTCGTAAAATTCAATGTGAAAAAAGCACCGAATGAATTTGTAGTTCTAATAATTACACAAATAGCGACGTATTTTTCATTTGTAGAAATTCAAGCTCAAACGTTCAATGTTGTATTTCGTTGATTCACGTTAATTTCGTTTCATTTTATTTCAAGTCATAGAAAAAGCATTCGAATACCTTTTTGCCTTTGGAATTTCGATTTTTTTGTACCTTGTGTTCGCATTGCATCATTTAAATTATGTGTACAGTTGAGTACAGATGATAAATGTAATTAAACAAAATTTTATTCGAAAATGTAACGGAAATTAATAACCAAACGCGGAAATGAATACTAATTTCTAGCTTGTATTTTTTTCTCCCATTCAGGTCGATATTTGGTCTCTTGGAATAACGTTAATCGAATTAGCTCAAATGGAACCACCAAATCATGAAATGTCGCCGATGCGAGTTCTCTTAAAAATACAAAAAAGCGATCCACCAAAGCTGGATCAACCGGGTAAATGGAGCAAGGATTTTAATGATTTTATAGCAAAAGCTCTGATAAAGGATCCGTCGTTACGACCAACTGCGGACGAGTTGTTGAAACATCCGTTCATCAATAGAACATTGGATTCGAAACCTATAAGAGATTTGTTGTTAGAGTACAAGGCTGACGTAGTTGAGGAGGAACTCGTCGACGAGGAGGCTGAGGTGAGTCGCCGAAATCTCATTAATTTTTTATTAATTGTTTTTTTTTTTAATTTTTTTAAATTTCAACGACGAATCGTCGAAACAAAATGAAAGTTACGTTTAAATGTCGAGCATAGAATAGCCTTGAGGATAATTCCCTAATTACTGTTTTGGAATGTTAAGCAAAAAAAAAAAACGAAGAAACAAAACTCCTGAAACTAATTTTGCAAGATATATGATTGCGATTTATTTCGATCCTCGCACGTTACGTAAAATAAGATTTCTGACGATGTCACTAGAAAAAAAAATAGCTCTCTAAAGCTAAAAATCGTCATTGATCGTCCGTTTAAAAGTAAAGCACTTTAGGCAACAGGCATAAATGTACCTTTTCCTCCTGTTCATCAACGTATCTGGCTAATTATAAATGCGATTGGATATTTAGCACGCTAGGGGAAGCAATAAAGAAAATAAAAATCCAGTTGTGAAATGAGAAACGTATAAAATTTCAATGAAACGACATAGAGTAGTTTCCGGCTCGATACGTCGATTTAACATTATAAATCCGTTGTTACACGCTTGCACTACAAATAGAAGGCCAAAAAGGCGAAAAAACACAGAGAACAGTATCAGCGGATTGGTAAGCTGCTCCCGTGTGTTTTTCTTACTAATTCGTAGTCCATTAATATCCGACAAAATTCTAATTGTTATGCATTGCCTGAAAACAAACCAATTTGTAAAAAAAAAAAACAAGTATCCACATCATGAAAAGAAATCGAACCACAGTGCTCGTTGTAGTTAAGTAAATGACTTTCGAAGTCCCTGCTCCATTTTGTATACAAATTCCTAAAGAAATCGTTGTAACGCCCTTAATGAATGTGCTGTTGTAATTTCGATAATTTGGCTGTGCATGCGGCTCTCCCGGGCCTCGCCAGCCCCAACATCCGTGCGATTGTCAGGTCAGTAGCTTTTTGCCAAATTTTTCGCAGTCGACGATCTACGTTTGTTGTGTATTTTTCATTTTTATTTATTCATTTTTTGAAATTTCCCAGTGCATAAAAAATCAGTCGAAACATGCTTTGTTTTTTGACGCAACAAGACAATTTTTTCAATACGAAAAGCTGGTTGAGGGAACTTCAAAGTTCAAGTCAATTGATGTAGTTTTATACGACTTTGAAATGTTTTGTAGTTTTTATTTCAAGGTTTTTCAATTGTTAATGAATTTCTACAAAGTTGTTTATTGAGATGTTTATCCTACTCGATTGACTTGAATGCAAGTTATTTTCTTGTAGTTAGTTTAGCGAATTGAACATTCTCCGCTGCTATTGTCATTCAAATTTTGTATACGTATATTTTTCCATTGATTTATTTTACCTTCGACGATTCGAATTTAATTAATGAATCGTGAAACGGCCATTTTTTATCCTTGCTAATACAAGCTGGTGAATTCCAGGAGCAGCGCACATCGCAGCTTCCTCTGGAGCTGGACCAACTCGGAGATGACTCTACATCTATGCGCAGCGACACTGACGTTAAAGGTCAGAATCACATTTTTTTCATGATCTTTCTATAAAATTTGTTTATAAAATTCGAAATTTGTCATATTGTTACATTGAAATTTCCTCAAAGATATATTAAAATATGTATTTTTATTCATTTTGTTTTCCAATCATTCCAATGTGTGAATTCTTTAATTTCACATAATTGCATATTGAGAAATGTCGTTTTTTTAAATTATTTTTCAGTCACAGAGAAGGAAGGTGTTGTTGCGGCAGCCGAGCAAGCAAAGAAGGAGGAGAGTAATAAGCGCGAAATCAATCGAGATGGCGAGAAAGAGGAGAAGAGCAAAAAACTTCGTAAAGCTGATTCGAAAGAAAGCATTCCAGCGTCCGTTGAGAAAAAACCGGTGAGTTTATTACGTTTTGAAATTTAATTTGATATCTCGAGATATTTCTTTAACTTTTATTGGCTTTCTACTTTCAATTCCTTTCGATTACTTTTTAAATAAAAACTCTCAAGTACAACAAGTCTTATGAATAATAAAGGAATATAAAGTGACATCAACAATTTTTTTTCAGGCTCCGAAACCTCCAGTTCCGATTGATTCGAGCGAAAGAAAATCATCGCGTGAAAAAGGTCCGGCGCCACCTCCCCCAGCTGTTCGGCAAAACAGCAAAGGCGAAGACAAGGAGAATGTGCCGAAGATGACTGAAGCGTCAAGTGGCACAGAGCTTTCAGAAAAACCGTCGACAATCGATGATAAGCGAAGCGACAAGATCACAGCGGAAAATCATGCTGATCACGTACGACAGAGTCTCAATGGCGACGAACAAAAGAGACGAGTCGACAATAAAAAGACACCGGATGACATCTCGGATCTTGAGAAGAATAAAGACTCGACGGAGAACAACAAAACCGTTGATACTAGAGCGAAATCTGTGGAAAACAATAGACCAACAGCCGAGAAGGAGCAAGAAAGTTTAGAGGAGAAACGAAAATCGGCACCTGTACAACCGGACTCCTCAGAACTTTGGAAAAAACCTGTTTTTAGTAAGCAGAGCTCTTTGGACGAAAAAAGAGGGTGAGTTCTTGTGATATAAAAACTAATTTAATAAAACTCGATACTTGAAAAATGGTAAAACATTTTATGAAAATGTTTAGGACGTTTCCTAAGCTCTTGTGTACGTTAATTTTTGGACCGTTTCTGAATTATTTTTCCTAACACTGCATTTTTCAAATTAGAGCAATCTGAATAAAAATACGAATAAGAAATGACTGTAAGAAATGAAGTAACAGCAAAGAGTTATTTTGCATAATTCTATGACTGCGTTTGTAATATTTTTGATTCATTTTAAAAAGAAATGAAGAGTTTTAACGGTTTATTTGATGATTCAACAGTTACGCATTTAACATTGTCTTTATTTACAGAAGCGAGAGCAAAGTTGTCGAGGAACGACCGCGTTACGAGAAGCAAATATCACTTCAAGAAAGTCGTCAAAGTCTTGAAGAAAAGAGAAAATCGGTCGAGAGCAAATTAAATGCGGTCCTGGAGAAGCGCATTTCAATGGAAGCGGTGAAACGCATGTCTGACGCATCGATAGAAACATTAAAACGTAGTCCACAATCAAACAGCGAAACATCATTGTTCTCGCAGAAGAATAACGCTCGTGCTTCCTCGAGCGAGAATATTAAGACGAGTGGCGAATTTGGGACAAACAAGACTGAAAAACCAGCCAAAAGTCGTAGCGCTGGGTCCTCGAGAAATGATTCTCTCGAGAATTTCGACGAACAATTTGATGGTGAAAGGAAAAATCAAACTCACGAGGACACGGTTGATCGCAGCGCAAATCAGGAAAGAAGGGGTTCGGGCGTTAATGTTTCTGTCATTACATCGACACCAATTAGAAGCAAGAGTCTCTCGAGAACGGAAAGTGGCGATAACGTTGTTGTTATTACGGGTAAGCATTATTTTAATTGATCATATGAAAAAAAGTAAATTTTTCGAAGTATAAAAGTAATTCACTTTTAAAGAAAAGTATTAAGTTCTTTATGATCAGTATTTCCTGTCCAGATCTTGAGCACAATTTTTTTTAAACTTTTTCCCTCAGTTTTTCATCAAAATTGTATACAATATTAAATGAAATACTGTGTTGATATTTCGATTGTTGTAATGCAACAAAATTTCTCTCTCCAGTACCTTTCACATTGTTTTTGAAAAACTAGATGTAGACGCTGATCAAACTTTGTTATAAGTCTAAAGACTCGACGTGCAAAAAAATACTGTGTTATTGAAACGAATGGAATTGTGGAACGATAAAAAAATGGTTAAATTCCCATATTTGTATAAAATTTCCTCTTATGTTGTTTAGGAAAATCTCAATCCGAGCAGGATTCTCGTTCAACCACATCGACGACAGTGCGAATAACAGCAGATTCGCCGGATCCATCGAATAGTTTAGCAAGTAACGTGAGCCAGGTGACAGTAGTAACGACTCATCCGCCTGTTTTGATAGACGCGACATCGACACCACCGCCGCTACGTCGTCAATCACCGATATCGGAAGTGGTAATAGTGGCGAACGAGACAAATAAAACGCAAGTGAACGAGTCATCGACGGATGACGATGGTTTTACGTCGCTGGACAGTCTCGAGTATACACCTCACGAGCAGCCAATCGTAATAACCGAAGCACCAAAGCGTATAGGCAAAAAATTGGACGAATCTGAGGTTGTGATAGTAAGTTCGATCGTGAACGACGAATTGAACGAGGAATTGACGAATGAACGAGACACTAGTCACGTGTCGGTGGTAACGGTGGGCGAGGAGGGAGAAAGGGTAAAAGATTCTTCGATAAATTCATCGAGCAAGCGTAACGTTGCGCGAACCATTTCGTCCAACAGTGACAAGAGTACGAACGATCATTTGTCATCGAATCGCGAGGGTATCGATGATTTTACAAGAACAGGAATGACGGTCGCTGGTACGACTGTTGAATCGACCGATGTTGATGAGCTCCAAGATCCAAAATCGAGGAAAATGAATGGCCAGTTAAAAACGGACCAGACTGGTCGTAATCGCGAAATGCCCCGTCCGTCGAGCGGAAAAATTCGTGAAAAACACGATTCAAAGGAAAAACGTGTTTCCCCCGATTTTTATGAAGCGTCAAGGTCACAGAGTGATTCGGGATCGACACGTTCGCACACACCGAATAAGAGCAACGATCGATCTGACGCTGAATCCATAACGACTACTACCAGCCAAGACAGTCGTGGCTCGAATAAAGAAAATCACGCTGGACGTGATTCGACTCGCCAATTCCCGGAACACGAGGACGAAGTTGTTCTTCGTCGTAAACCTGATTACAATCGTGAACAACCGAGACCACCGAGAAGCAAGGAGGACATTCAGATGATGAATTTAAAGAAAAAGACTCGAAAGCGTACCCGCAAGTTTGAGATCGATGGCGTCGTCGTGACAACCACCACTTCCAAAGTTATCTACGGTGATGACGAAAATGGATGCACTTACGACGATCAAATATTCCGCAAGCAGGAATTACGGGAGCTCAAAATGTTACAGAAAATGGAACAGAAGCAATTTCAGGATTTGACGCAGAAGTCACATTTTAACAAAGATCAACAGGAAAGACGTTTCGAGCAAGAAAGACAATTATTGGAGCGTGGTGCTGAGGCTGATCTCGATACGTTGGCACGGCAACAGAGACAACAGATCGAACGTGCCGAGGCTCAGCAAGAGGCTGATTTGCGATTGGCCTCGAAAAAAATTCGGGGCGAGCAAGAACGCGATTTGAAACAATTTCGGGATGGTCTCAAACAAGAATTACGCTTGCTCAAACAAGAGATTGATCTTATGCCTAAAGAAAGAAGAAAGAGCGCTTTCAAGATACGCAAAGAAAAACTTGAAGCGGAACACGAGGAAAGAGAAAAATTGTTCCTTGAGAAATTGAACGAGAGTCACGAAACTTCGCTGAGGCGATTGTCCGATAGTCATCGTGAAAAAATTGCACTTATGGAACGCCAATTTTTGCAACAGAAACAACAATTGATGAGAGCACGTGAATCCGCTATTTGGGAACTCGAAGATCGTCAGATTCATGAGAGGCAACAATTGTTGAAGAGACAACTCAAAGATATTTTCTTCCTTCAACGTCATCAGATGCTCATACGTCACGAAAAAGAACTCGAACAGATGAAACGTATGAATCAACGTAAGGAGGAAGAATTGATCAAGAGACAAACGGTCGAACGTCGCAATTTACCGAAACGCATACGTAACGAGATGAAAGCTCGTGAAATGATGTTCCGCGAGTCCATGCGAATTTCCATTAGTTCAGCTCTAGCTACCGATCCCGATGCCGAACGCGACAAGCTCAAAAAGTTTCAGGAAAATGAGAAAAAACGTTATCGCGCTGAGCAACAGAGATTTGAACTCAAACATGCCAGACAACTCGAAGAAGTTAGAGCGCAGAGTGACGCGACGATCAAAGAACTCGAACAATTGCAGAATGAGAAAAGAAAAATGCTCATGGAGTACGAGACTATGAAGCTCAAGGAGCAAGAGGAAGCCTACACGAAAGAACTTAAAGAATGGAAGGCACAGTTGACACCTCGCAAACAGGTAAATCTCGTCGAAAATTTGTGATGGACGAAAGATTCGGTAGTATGACGAAAAGTCGTTTGAAGCACATGATTTTAGTAATGGAAGCGCAGTGTGATAGAGAGGAAAATGAAGATAGAGAGAGAGAGAGAGAGAGAGATGCAAAATGAGGACGAACAAAGCTTTAAAAAAGTTGTTTGTACAGATTTTCCGAGGGAAAAAAATTGATTACAACTGCGTTGTTTTTGTGATAATAAGAGATAGAGGAGACTTTATTACAGAATAATTGTTGTCGTGCTTTTTCAAAGAAACATAGCGCAAATTTTCTCTTTTTTATTCCTAGTCTCACTTTACCACCTTTTAAAGAAAGAAAAGCCATTCATGGAAGGTCAATTTGTTCTCGTCGTGTGTACAAGCAATTTTTCAAGATATCGATCAAATGACTTGAGTTTTGTTTACCAAATCTTAACACACCATCTCTTCTTATTGGAAGCCAGAAATTTGACGTTCTCGCGACTGTTTTTAATTTCCTAGTCAGTCAATTCTTCAATTAAAGATTCATAGGCAGGACAAAAGAGCATAATATTAATTTCTAACAAAAAGTTTTTTTCTCGATATGTCTGTTTTTTTATAGAAATTAGAGGCTGAACTGGCGAGTCAAATGGAAGCGTTGGAGGCCCGCTATCGAGATTATTTGCCTTCCCGATTATCCTCATTGTCATTTGCGGCTTTTACCTTTTCCGCAATGTCCGCGGCTTCAACGTGGAAAAAATCACCTCATTTGCCACGTTCTATGCCAAATTCTCCGACTCCTTTCAGTATACCTAGAGTCACATTGCGCGGCAGTGGCTCCGATACTGGTTCCGTTAATGGTACTCTTCCAAGATCCCACAATACCCCACCCAATTCACGCAGATAAAAACTCGTTTTTTGTTTTGCCACTTTGTTTCCTTTTTTGTGGCTTCCACTGTTTTTTCGTCACGGAAAAAAAACTACCTATGTCCATGTATCGCTTGTGAAATAATTGTCGTTGTTAGTAACGTCCATACGCTTCGTTATCTCGTTCATTTCACGAAAAGTTTACAAATTCTTATGAAACGAAAAAAAAAAAATGAAAGAACATCACAAGTTATAATTTTTGTTTGTAATTTGTTAACACAAATTGCGAATAGCAGTTGTAATTAGTACTAATTGAATTCGTCATTGACCGATTTGAATGCAAAGATTTTGTTTTCATGAAAAATCTATCAATGCGCTTATTTTTTCTGTCGAATCAAAAAAATGTTGGTTCATTTAAATAATTCATTACATTCCTATCGCTTGTTTCTCTCTTTTTCTCTCGTATCGTCCATTTTCTCGATCTGTGTGTATGTGTGTTGTTTTTTCCTTCAAAATTCTATTAGCATTTGAGGGATAGTGCAAAATCAATGTTGGGTGCAGTTAGATCAGTGTTTTAGGGATTTAGAAAAATTCATTGGAACCGCACAAATTCTCGTCATTCTACACCTGGGGACGCTTTTTGTCAGTCACAAAAAATGTTTTTAAAATTAATTAACTGATAACACTGAACCTCAGAAAAACATTCCTTATAAAAGTGAACCAATCTAGAACCAGAATCCAGCATTGATTCGATGGAACGTGTGATTGAGTTACGAAAGGTTAGTCAATTATTGGAAAAAAAAAAAACAATTATTGAGTCCAAATTTGTGCGTAAATCCATTGAAGGAAAAACTTTTATATTCAATGTGTAACTCGATCCATTCTGTTAAATAAGTCATCGTAACTTCGCTCTCGTTAAAATTTATAACAGGAGAAATTTTTTCTCGATACGTCGTAACAAAAAATAATCTGCAACGATTATAATGTTGAATAACTTTCGGGTACAGACTTCCGAATTTTCAAACCTACCGAAGATTTTTTTTGGTTCCTACATAAGACTCTAAATACAAAAAATTTAAAAACGAATCAATCAACAGCGAAACTTCTCGAAACGACGTAGAAATGAATAGTTCTTTTTTTTACTAAATTTTTGTACTCTTGTTACATTACAGAGGCTTGAGGAACAATTTGCGATGCAATTGGAAGAGCAAGAAGCAATATATGGTCCAAGTGCTATACCGCTCTGTTTGCCACCAGATCTTCCGGATTTAACTCATCACACAGCTGGTTCTACCCGGAGTTCTCTGTCGTCAGTGAGCGAGGGCTGAAAAATGTCCATTCCAAGAGCTCTCGCTCTCCTTCTCTCTCTTTATCTTCCACTCACACATACACATCATATAAAGCAGCAAAAATATTGATAAGAACACAGACGTTTAAAAACGCAGACTCCCCAGACAATTGCCTTCAAACGTGAATCGTCGATTGTGACTCGTAGACACATATTTCAATACATAGGTATAAATATATCTGTGGCTCTGCACAGAAAGTGACTAAGTCATTATGTGGCTCCGTACCAGAAGTGGCTAAGTCACGGATTAAATTATGGACTTAGTCACCTCTTTTACCAACCCACACGTATAAATGTACACATATGACTTTGTAAAGCGATTTTATTGTCAGTCTACTGCTGCTGATCGATATTTACAAATAAGACTGCACGGAGCGCTTTCATAGCGATAAGATAAAAACTTCAAAAACGATTTTTCGATTACGAAACGTCCTGATTTTTCGTGGATAGAAAAAGACGAGAGAAAAAGCGATAATTAAAAACAAAACAAAAAGTAAATAATTAAAACTAAACGGAAAAAGAACAAAAAGAAGGAAGAGTAGTGTACATAGATCGCGATGTTTCTTACGATGCTTACAAGGAGAAAAGTATACTCGATATCGGTACAATCCACTATAATCCGCCCGTTCGATGTTCAGAACTGTCGCTAGCGATTATTATACAATTTTCAATGTTTCTTTTTGTACGGAAATACATTCACAACCCTGAATTAAACACACATACACGTCTTTGCATCATGTGTCATCCCCAAAATTTTTTTTTTCCATTCAACGTGCATTATCAAAATAAAAGATTTATTTTTATTCAAGAAAAAAAGGATTTTGACAAGTGACTATGAGCCTTCAAAAATTTTGCCATATTTCAATACGAATGTCAAAGTGAATTTGATCGAATTTTTTTTCACTATTGCCAAATTATGATCGTATTTTTTTAATTCACAAATTGTGAATCGAGCAAAATGATGTACGAAAAAAGAAGAGTTTGCCACAGTATACAAATATTATGTTTATACGTGTACGTGTGTTTATATTTATTCTCATGCCTTGTTGTATATTATACGTAGATTAATACTGTAGAGTGATTATGAAAAAAAGAAGGTCAATTTTCTTGGAATTGAAGATCGAAATAAAAAATTTTCTCAAACACAAGCGGCTCCACAAATAGAAAAATCCAATATGCCAATATTTCAAAACTTCCAACACATAGCAATATGTGCTATTGGAATAAGAAAAGTGAAAAAACAAATGAAAACGAGAAAGTATTGATATATTTTGAGAGAAAAAAAAAATTTAAGGCATGAATGTGAAATAGAAATGCGCAACATTTTTAACTGTTTTGATCGATCAAGACGACAAAAACAAAGCCAGCCATTTTGTCATTCCGTATTGAAGTAGAGGGAAAAAAAAGTTTACGAAAACAAATTTTAGAATAAGAAATTGAAGAAACGATTGCTGGGCGATGAGAGCCAAACAAAGTAGCACAAGTCTTGCAATATTCGTCTCCCGAACACATATTGGAATACATGAAATAATAATAACGTCCAGATAGAAAAAATAAACGAAAGCAAAATGAAATCGCGTCTAATTATGCCGTTTGACAAAACAAAGCGAGAAAATGACGTAAAAGAGGTTCGCAAAAGTACTCGCCGATATGATACAGGAATTTTTTCCCTGAAAATATACATACATATATTTTAATAAATATACAAATGAATCGCACTAGGGATCGTATTGAAAGAAAAAAAAAACACAAACAAACAAATAACAACACCAAATATAATACTTGTAATTTTTTAAATCATTTTCATCGTTTGATGAGAAAAGAAAAAATATCTCGACAACGTCATAGAGAATTTCGTTTTGAGTAGCAAGAAATGTTCTTCGTCTTTTCTTTTTTCTTTTTACTTCTTCCTCGTCGAATAATTCATGATTATTCGTACCATTATTACGAAAAAAAAATATGAGAAGGACATGAGGCCAATCTGTATATACATATATTTATATATGCTATGATGGGAAGTTATGAAGAGCAGAAAAAAATCGTTTTCCATTCTAGTATTTTTGATTTGAAGAAAGATAAAAGTAGAGAATTTCATTTTTCATCATTGCGAGCTCCGGAAATGTTAAATATTATTGGAAAAAGCATGGAGCCTTAATTTCTTATGACGTCGAAGTTATGCATCGCTCGAAGGCAACGAGAATCACTATTATTACTTTTTTCGTATCCAATCACTCCAATTTTTCCGCAGTATTGGGTTAGATTAATGTGATGAACCAGTTTTTCGGTCATTATTAGGAATGAAAACAAAAAGTATATGAAAAAATGCTGAATAATTTTGGGTAACAGAAAACAAAAAGAATTTTCGTCGCATTGTAAATTTCAGTAGCATAATTGCTTTATCTTTTTAGTGCGATAAGGAGGCGCAGTGAGAATGGTTTTAATATCGTTTCTTCGTAACGACCAAAGTATCGTTTGCGCGATTTTATCATGCGATATCGTTCGAACTTTAGCTAAACGTTTTTTTTTTTTTCGTGGCATTACACTAAAGTATGGAATATTTTTTTGTGACTGAATTGTCTCCCTTGCATGGTTGTAGGTGAAAACAGAAAAATAGGACGTTTTATATGACGTTCGAGAGTCTAATGTTATTTTCATTCCAATACTACAAACTTCATGCGCCTCTCCGAACCACAAACAAATTTCAGTGGTTTATTTCACTCATGAATCTGAGGAAATGACAAGAAAAATCGTCATTCATAGCGATTGGAGGGGACAGAAGCTTTTTTCCTCTCAACTCTTATTTACCAATTTTTCTTCCTCTCTGTCTTGACTATGATATTGCGAGCTTAAAAGAAAGTTATTGCATTATTTTTCTTTCTCCCATTTGTAAATTAATTTTCATAATTATAAACGTGTATCTAACGCTTCGTGACTCTTTTCTCGATAGATAACATTTCATTGTTTTGTATATTTATAATATCATGGGTCAGCTGTTGATTATTTAATATTAGATAAGAAAAATTAAACAAATCGGTCACTAGTGATGGATGGTCGCTGGAATATAAAAAATTATTAAAAAATTTAAAACTATCGAAAAAATTGCAATTTCAACTGCGTTTGCAAAATGTAAATTGCAATTGGTTGAAATTACAATTTTTTTTTACTTTACTGTACGATCAAAAATACAGTAATTTTCCTCGATATCGTGAATCGTTGGCCGTGTGATATTCTCACGTAGCTCAACATCGCGATTTTCGACGAGACACCATTGTACAGCGATACATTTTTTTGAGACAAAAGTATTTTCAAAATTTTATATATATTCTTTTTCTTTATATCTTCCAAATTGCTTGCCACGTATTGTAAAACTTCGGAAAATAAAACAATTCATTACGTTTGCGAAAAAAAAATATTTAAAAAATTGTAATTAACGATGAAGAAATGTTAAAACTACGATTCTATGTATGATTATTGAGTTTATTGTTGGGTATAAAACTGTCTGTGAAGCAAGCACAGAAAAAAAAGCTGAGGATGGTTATTCGAAAAAAGTTCACTGTAACATAAATTTATTATTATTATTATTATTATTATTATTATTATTATTATTATTATTATTATTATTATTATTATTATTATTATTATTATTATATTATTACTTGCTCAGAACTGGATATGTTTAAGTTCAATATTGATTATCTATATCATTGAAAATTACGCGATAAAATTTACTTATTAAGATTAGGCGATATGTTATTAAGATGAAAAAACAAAAACAAGTAATAAATATTTTAATGCTAAAACTTCATGTGCCTCAATCCTGTAACCGATATTTTTTTTTTTCGACGACGAGATAGCCTGATAGTCGGTGAAAGAATAGGAAAAAAATTGATTGAATGTGATAAGATAAACGGAAATGACTAAAAACGTAGTAAATATTTTCAGATGTGCTGCGTTGTGTTGCGTCGTTTTTCAAAGGTGGATTTGCTGTTTCAAATGAGAACGCTTGCATCTGAGAATAAATGTGCTAATTAATCGTTTTGCGTGTACGTGAAAAATTGAATTATATCGTTTGTCAGTAAAGCGGAATCATCGCGGTCATTTTTATCTCGTGGTTGAAATGTTTTTCGTCGTGGTTTCCTGAAGCTTTTTGTTCGTCATATATAAACAATCGATCCGTAAGTTATCGAGTCTCAGTTACGAACTAATGTCTTTACAAAGACATTTTTCTCAACTCTTAGGCTTCAGGTTTTAGGCTTTTTTTCGCCCGAATTCTTTTTAATAATTTTTTTACGACTTGGAATATTTGTTCATAGATACAGAATTTTTTCACAGATGGGTGACTCCGGGGAATCAACGAGAATTCGAGTCTGCGTTATCGGAGCAGGAGCAGCTGGACTTTGCGCCACTAGACACTTGGCGAGCGAATTTAGAAACTTCGAGCCCGCGGTTTTTGAACAACATAATGATGTTGGTGGCACTTGGATTTACGAGGAAAATATCGGCCTTGATGATAACGGATTTCCAATACATTCGAGCATGTATGCTAATTTGAGGTCAGATTTATTTATTTTATTTTATAAATATTTGACGAATGATTAATTGACTTGAAAAATTAATAGAAAAAGAGAAAAAGTTGTATTGATTTTCTCCTGTTTTTACTTTTCTTATTTGGTCCTTTATTAATTTCAGAACAAATTTGCCATTGAAATTAATGAATTTCCCGGACTTCCTGACTCTGGGACAATCGAGCAATGCTGCGTGCGGAACTCATCGCGATGTCCTCAATTACTTACGCGATTATACTCATCATTTTCAACTTCGTCAATATATTCAGGCATGTCAATTTTTAACGAGCATTAACATTCATCCCAATATATTTGGAAATGTGTCATTTATGATTAGCACAACATTTTTCTAGAATCTTGACTTTAGAACGAAATTTCACTCGAGTCGTTTTTAAATAATTCTATCTAATTGAATAAATATTTAACTAGAACATTTCACTTTATATTTTTGATATAATTCTTTAGTTTAATACAAGAGTCGAATGCGTTCGGCCAGTGATAAATGCAGATGATTGGAAAAAAACCATTTGGAAAGTTCGAGTGAGGAATATGAAAACTCAAGTAATCGAGGAAAAAGATTACGATGCAGTTATGGTTTGCAATGGGTAATATTATCAATATATCATTCAACTAATTTCTTTTCAGAAATTTCGCAATATAAAAATAATAGAAATATAACGATTTCTACGGGGCACACGTTTTCCCTTTTTTTTTGTGCAGATTTTCGATTATTTAATCACTTTATTCACAAAAAAATACTCCAGATTTACTATGAAAATCGAGATAGCTACTTTTTCACAACTTCAAAGAAATATTCACAAACTTCCAAGAAATATTAGAATTTTTTCAAAATTTCGGAGCCTGAAATTTTCATAAAAAAAAAGATACACCTTTTTTTTAAATTATGGATCTTTTTTTTCACAAAACGAAAAACGTATGCTTCAAATGGTTTAAAAAATTAATTTTGAAATATAAAAATATCAAAATATTGACATAGTAATAAATTTTTTTTAATTTCCAGTCACTTCTTCGAGCCGAAAATTCCCACGATTGAAGGTATCGAAACGTTCCCCGGGAGTGTGATGCATAGTCACGAGTACAGAAAACCTGACAAATTTGCAGGAAAACGTGTAATCGTTTTAGGAGCCGCTTCTTCAGGAATTGACATCGGTATCGAACTCACAGGCAAAGCAAGTAACGTTTATCTCAGTCACAATCGTGAAAGGTAATGAATTAACGCTTTGAACTGTAATTTTGTCGGAAACTGTTCTTGGTGATGAAATAACAACAAAAATGACAAATAACGAAAACAGATTTAAATAAATTTTGTTTCTTTAAATGAATACATCGTACAATAAAAAATGTAAAGCTACGTAATTTTATTCGCTCGTGATTGAAGATATTTTTTTTTTTTTTTTTTTTTTTAATTGATTTCAGATTAATTGGTCCTCTGCCTCGTAATATGACTCAAGTGGCTGGAGTAGAAAAAATACGTAACAAAGAATTTATTTTACGTGATGGTACAAAGGTTGAGGCCGATTCTTTCGTTTACTGCACCGGTTACAAATACAGTTTTCCATTCTTGGATAACACATGCTCAATAAAGATAGACGAGAATTATGTCAGTCCTTTGTACAAGCATTTGATCAATATTGAACATCCTTCGATGTGCATCGTTGGAATTCCCACAACAGTCATTCCGTTTGCTCTCTTTCACATGCAGGTATAAAATGCATTTATCAAATTTTGTCATCGAGTAGAACGAAGCGATAGAAAAAATAACGAAAAATAATCATTTTCGTCGATTCGGAGTTGGATAAAATTCAACTATTTTAAAGTTCATTAAGATTTTTCAGAACAAAGAATTAAGAGAAATGTTTAGATGCCTCGATTTATAGTGAAAACTTCAGGGGGGATTAGAACGTGAAAAAAATCTGTACTTTGAATTTTTTTGATTGTTTATTTTGTTGATAATCCAAAATACGTGTATACATATGTATATATATATTTTTTAACAGGTACAATATCATTTGAGAGTTTTGCAAGGAAACGTGACATTGCCAACGAAGCATGAAATGCTCGAAGATTCGAAATTAAAAACAACGAACAAGAGACACGCTCACATGCTTGGAAATGAACAGTTCGATTATGATGACGATTTAGCGATATCCGGAGGCTTTACTAGACTTCCGGCCTATTATAAGGTCGGTTACCTTGCATGGCATGAAGCCAGGACCAACAATTTTTTGAACTACAAAGACAGCAAATTTGTTATATTGTCGGATAATATTAACGTTCAAATAACACCCCCGACGGTACAACCATCAGTTTGAACGTTTTTTTTCTTGATGCCATGTTTTCAAAGCGTACTTTTAACGCCAGTCTTCTCATATATCCAATCGAGCATTAAAAAAATCGTTATGAAAACTCCTGGAGACTTGGATTCACCACAGCCGTCACCCCACGAAGTTATTCCGAGTATAATATTTGAGTTTGTAAATATTGGTCCTCCAGAATCACCCTACGAAAAAGTATGAAAAACATGAAACATTATCAATACGAATAGTAATAATTTTTTGATAAAAACCTATTAAAAAGAAGAAAAAAAAACAAACAAAATGTTCACCATTTTTCGAATCTCTGACAATTAAGTAATAAAATTCATTAAACATAAAGGATTTACTTATTATTCGCTCAGTGTAACAATCATGATAGTTAAATTATTATTTTGTTCGATTTTTCATCAAATACTAAATTAAAAAAATAACGAAATTAGTTTTATTACCCTGCAGGCATCTTTACCACCTCGCTCAAAACCGTAGCACACTTGTGTAGGAGTTACATCGAAACGGCCTGCGTAATCGTTAGCACATTGGTTTCGATCGATTTTCGGTACTACCACGTATTCCAATCTTGGCGAGAGTACATTTGCGAAGTTCTAAACGAATATAAATATAAATTTTATAAATATAATTAAAAGATTTTGAAAGCTTGACGTATTTTATTTTCATTAAAAATCAACAAATAGTAGTTCTTTCAAATTTTCAATAATCAATCAATAGTTTTTTGGAAAAAAAAACTTTTTTCTAATTTATTTTATTGAGGAAAATATATTTTAGAGCAAAGTATAAAACAAAATAAATGTAAAAAATATAATTTATATTCAGATTAATAATAATTTACGTTTTGGTAACGAACAATAAATTTTTCTATTTCATTTAAAATATTTGGACAAAGCAAATTAGGAATCATAGTCTTTGGAACGAAAAAAAAAATACAATAATATTAAGCATAGATAAAGATTTTTAGTATTTGAAGTATATAGACCGTGAAATATCCCCATCCAGCAACCACACCCAATTTGTCAGGTACGTTACATTCTCCCGGGAGAGTAATGGGTTCTGTGGTTTTGCTGGTTTTGAATGGTCTTTTAACTTTGAAAACGGCGATGTCATAGTCATTGTTCGAAGCGTTGAAAAGTTCGTGTACAATAATATTCGTTATTTCCTCAATTCTGCCACCTTTGTTCTTATACGTCGATCCACTTCGGACGCTGTAATTCCGGGGATCTGTTCCTATGCTTTAAAGAAAAAAACGGAAAGTAAAAATAAATGAAATTCAACGAAAATTACCATGGGTTTTATTTTGTTAAATAGATTTTTTTTGCGGGTGCTATGAAGTTCAAAAATTTTACAAAACAACAGGATTTAGTGCTTTGAACATTAATCATTTTTAAGCTACCGAAAAATCATGAGAAATCCGTAATCAAATTTCTAAAAATGATGAAAATATTCATCAATTTATTAATGAAGTTAAAAAAATTAACAACGTATTAATAATCAGGCGAATATTTTCATTTAAAGAAAAAAATCGAAATTGGATAAACGATTTTGAAAAATTTTTGTTTGTTTTGTTCAGACACTAATCTGCGTATTTTTGTTTCAAATCGATATATTTGAAGGTCGATTTTTACACGATGAAACTTACGTGGTTACACAATGGGCAGCGGTTAATCCCCAGTCTTTACTAATTATCGAAGCCCCGCAAATGTGTTTACCATTGTATCTTAATGACAACTGCAATCACATTTATATGTCAGAATTCTTTTTCCAATTGAATCATTCTTTTTAAATGTTATAATAAGAAAATTGTGTATTTTATAAAAATATTACAACATTGAACAAAAAAAAAATGTAATCGTTATTACAAAAAACTCACCATGAAAGGAACTTTCTTTATATCAATAAACGAGCCATCGACGATTCTCATACGTGCCGATGCCGATGAATCTTTGATTTTAAATAAAATAAACAGATTTTTTAAATGGAAATTACCAAAAAGTCACCTGGTGAAAATGATTATTATTCACAATAAATTTGTGAACTCAGATTAACAATAAATAATTGTAAATGGGAAAAAAAAACATCCCCTGCTATTTCAACGAAATTGCCGGGTTAAAACACTGAGTTCAGCAAATAAAACTTAACGAATGATAAAAAATCGCTTTTATTGTTGAACAACTATGAAAGTTTTTTTTTCGGACACCACTTGAACGAAAAGGTTGTCAGCTTTGGTCTAGTTGTGTAGAAAAATAATAGCACTCACGAAATAGATGGCAAAAAATTGCAACTAACGAAAGAAAAACAGAATGAAGATCCATGGTTTTTTAGAATCGTTCGCTGGTCTCTGGCTGGATGGAATTCCCGATAAACATTTATATCCTCTCGAAACTTAACGACTGTCTTCTTCCACCCGTAAACTCGAATACGTCATTCAACACGGGTGGGCGAGTTCTCAGCTCGTTTTGTCAAGTTCCTCGTCAGAGAGCTATATGACAGCCGTAATCGCGTTTTAAGGATGTGTCGGACGTACAGACGTTCACAAGATTCAATAACATGTACATTTTTCAAATTGTTGTCAAAATATTTTTCAACGAAAGATCTGTAAAAATAAACACTGGGAAAAGAAATTGAATCTCGTAACAATTTTGCCTCGTCGTCTGCTTCATTTTCAATTTTTGTTCCCTAATATCCAATTTTTTTTTAATGATTCAGTCAATCGCAGTCTAATTTACAGAAAATTTAATCGAGCTACGAACTTGGTACAAACTTCGTTAAAAGACGCGTATCGTCAACTAAATCACTCGAAAATCAATTCTTTAGATGAATGAAAAATAAATCTATATATTTTTTCCAGCTCTGTTGCAATTTTTTCAATTGATATTGCTCATTCTAAATTACATTCAATTTGAATAACTCGTACCACATTTATTTCATTCAACTGCAATGTTTTGGGATATATTAACCGAGGTTAATACATCGACGTCTTTTTTAATTTTTCATATTTTTGTCGGACTGTACATCGTCCTTAAATGCGCGTACAATAAGCTGATGCACGTGTACTTGGTTCTTGTGTAATCAGAAAAAAAAAGAAAAAAAAAATTCGTACGCGAAACTCTACTCTCATCGTTATTAACGTAAACGTTTGAGCTATATTGCTTTCGCTGTCCAATGTTCAACGCGGTTAAAAAGAACAGAGGACAAAATAACGAGAGAAAACGTCACGGTAACGCTGCTTTCAGGTGTACTTTCTGATAAGCGATGCTCCAATCCTCGCAAAATATAATTTATAGCCTTACATATATAATCTCAGATAAAAATGCTTGATATTAGAGACACTTTTTATGTGCATGTAAATTACACATTTTCCGGCAAGCTTTATGTAATATCCGTAACTGATAATAGACGATTTTCCAGAACAATTAAAATCAGCGATCGAAATAATCGACATTATTTATTTAGTCGACGCAAACCGATCGGTTTGGCATACGACGCTGGTGGTGAAATGAGAACGAACAAAGATGGCCGACCGCATCGAAACCAACTATAAATTCATTTTTATTTCCGCAAATATTTATAATCTGTCACAAAATAAAACACATTTGTATTAATTAATTACGATATTTTTTTGTTACAATACAAAATTTTGCAATGGATTTTTTATTAGTCATTTATCATTTCGAATTAGCTCCGCGATTTTCTATCAGGCGTTATAATGGGAAATTTCGTTAAAGACCGTTACATTATGCGACCGCAGCGCCGTCATCAGTACTTTTGTTCCAAATTCGTCGCGTTCGTACTGGCAGCATTGCTAATAAATTTGCAAGTTGGTCACGCAGATTCGAAAAAACATTCATCTCGGTATAACATCTTGGCGTGAGACCTTTCTCCTACGAGTTATTTGGACGCCTCGTTGCGTTCACAAAAAAAATAATAATGCGTAAACATACACAAAGACAACAAAACTCGGATGGAACGAAAAGTATACAATTTCGGAACTCGAAGTAAGCTCGGTCAGTGTCGCATTAGCTCGAGCACGGTTGGTTGGCGCATCGTCACTTCGGGTTTTCGTTTTTGCTACAGAGCTCGATGCCAAGAGGAGAAAACGTTTTCTTTTTTTTTAACATAAGTGTGTGTATACAAACAGGCGCGATTGTAGTTACTTCGAAGAGCAATAGTGAATAGGTGTTCATGGGAAAAGTCATCATAGATAAACGTCAACACCAACAACGGTAATCAAGGTTTGTTGCACAATTAAAGAGGTTCGATGTGAGAATTAAAGCGGACAATTTTTTTTCGTTCATTAAAGGAAACAACGATGCAAAAAATCCTGGTCTGCATAGTCAGACAAAAACACGATTGATCGTTAGATCGTAGATACTGCACAACGCTTCGAAATGAATAGAAAAAGCTTCCCTCGTATTATAAAAAAGGTTACTTTCAATTCTAGGGCCAAAAACGTAGCAAATTTTCAATGAAAGCAATAATTATATAGGAAATTCTTAAAAAAAGTAGTTCGATCGATTTACCCTTCGGACGGCTCTAATTAGTTTAAATCAAAACGAAAATTAACCCGGAAAACATTCCCGAAAAGCTCTCTGCATGAAAAATCATGAAAATTCAAAATTTCGTCTCGAAATGACAAAAAGTACAAAATAATAAAAAATCGAGATCAATCGTGAATGAAAACTTGAGAGAGGAAGCGACACGAGCCCGAATCATGTCAGTGCGTAATTTGTATCGGTGCATATCTGAATATAATTAGAAACTTAGTATACATTATTTGCAATATTTTTCAGAAGCATCGATATTTCTCTGTAAAATGTCGCCATATAATTAAATGCAGATTGTAAATCAGAAAAGTGCTGGCAGATGAAGAGATTTGGAGGTGCAAGCGTAGCTTTCTAACGACATAGACTCCAAGGCCACGCGTGATCTTCCGACTAGATCGTTTATTTGTTTATTATTCTCTACTTCATGCTATTGTGTATTTTTCACCGTTGTCCCCTGCGTCCGCGCGCGTTCAATCACTCCGCTCCTTGCTGCTCCGTGAGTTCGGTTACAGCCCCGTGTAACAAAACCTTGCGCTTTCTGTTAGTCGGCGAGCGCGGTCTCTCGTGTTTACGCGGCCTCGTGAAGCTTAGCTGCTTGCCGAACCCGCGCCGTGCTCCGCTCCAGTATCGTGGAGAAGCTCGGTTGAGGCTCGATTAAGAGCCAATCGCTTTGTGAAAAAATATCGCACGCGCTGTTTTCGTTCCTTCTCTCTGTCTCACTCTTCGACTCTTTTTTCGTAGCGTTTGCGTGGCTTGTGACGATTTCGTAGTGAGTTCGAATCACAAGGGATGGCGTTGTCGTAGTTCGGCCATGACGGGCAAAGAAACAAACCCTCAGTTTGATATTCGCCACGAAACCTTTCGCTTCACACTCGCACACGCAATTGCTCTTTTATCATTAATCCCGTTCTTTAATCGCGCTCCATCATTTGATAATTCTTCGCTCGAAATTGCAAATTCTTATTGTTTTCTGATTCTTTCTATTAGGTTATTTTTTGGATTTACTGCGATATGGAGGGGGGGAAAAAATAATTTACATTTTGTTTCCTTTTGCGGTTTTTACGTCTCAAAGGGTCAAGTTTGTTTTCTTATTTAGATCCTGCGATTGCAGATGTTTTGCCGAAAACATTATTATAGTCTCGTTCTGTAACGCAGTTTTACATTTTACAGCAGTTAGTCAATATACCTCGGTCGATACCGTTTCGACAATTTGCAATGCAATTGTTCTTACGTCATGGAAATATAAATTTTTGTTGTCCTGATAACAAACCCGTCTTAACGTATCTTACCATTATTGTTAGTTTTTAATTTTTCATTTCAATTTTGAATATTTAAAAATAATACATTTCAACCTCATTTCTATTTTCAATTGAAATTTTTTCTAATAGTGTTATAAGATTTTTTTACAGTAGAGGAATTTTGGAGCACTCTGTTTTCTTGTAATTTGAAATATTCCTGCATTACTTATTGTGTAACTTTTGAATAGGATCGATAACTTTTTTTTAAATTTTCGAATAAATTCTCGTACAATTTTCCTTAAAATCGTTTTGTTTTTTTTTTTCCATTTTATAATTTTTAGGATTTTAAACTGGACATTTTATTCTGAAAATAGCAGGAGTATTCATTGAAGGCCTAAATGAAAAAAGAATTGATGATTTGAGGGAGAAAGGAAGATCCTTAACAAGTGTTGGGAGGAGAATGGAAGTAATGGGAGGAAGTAAGAATGTTTCCCATCCGCGAGAGCGGGGATGAAGAAATGGGTAACGACAAAGGAGTGTCGTTGCTAGATATAGGCTTCAAGATACTCATTAGTATAATGGAGAATAGATAACGAAGATAATGGACTGAGAGAGAAGGGTTCGTCAGAGAGAGAGAGAGAGAGAGAGAGCCACGCAGGCTTCGAGTCAGGAAAAGAAACAAGAAAAATCGTATTTTTATTCGTAATTGGTTCGATAATAATAAATTGAAAATTAAAGAAGCAAAGTTGTGCATTGCCTCTGTAGATTCAAATGCAGCATTTAATAGAGTAGACAGGGGTATGTTAATAAAGGAATTGTGAGGGAAAAGGAAAAAGATAGAAAATGTTACGAATATTACGAAGGACATAAAACCGAAAACGGGTCAAGAGACGATAGCCGAGGAACGAGATGAGGAATAAAAAGAAAAAAGATCAAGCGGAAACAATGATCGGTGGAATGCAATCGTTTTTGCTCAAAAGATTAGCAGAAGAAGAAATAATCGCGCAGGAAGGAAACGAATTACGAAGAATAATTAAGTCATTAGAGAAATGTGTAGAAAACAATAAGCTCGAAGTGGACGTGAAAAAAAAACGACGATAATGGTATTGAGGAAGGGAAGAAAAAGGAAAAATAGAACGCCGGTAATCGAACGGATTGGAAGTAGAAAAAGTAAACGAATTAAAGTACTTGAGCTTCTGATTATCTACGAAAAATGCGATTGAGATAGAATTGAAAATACTGGAGGAAAAAGCTGGGAAGGCAATCCATTTGGTTCGGGTGGTTCCAACGTTTATAAATCTTAACATCGTCACGGTTTTTTTTATAAGGCAAAGGTGAAGCTTCAAAAAATTTTTACAGCTCTATATTAGCTTCGAAAAAGTTTCTTATTTTGACCTTTACAGAAATAGCGATACACAAAAAAAATATTGTGGTGGTTCCAACGTTTCAAAACTTGACAACTCTATGGTTTTTATCCAGAAGGGGTGACGGTCTAAAGTATTTTTTTTTTTTGCATTTTAAAAGCTCTTTATTTTGGCCTTTGACTAATTATAATAGATAAAAACATAAAAATATTGTGGTGGTAATTAGCTTGTAATTAACCCATAATTAATTTATTATTATTATCATTTGATGTTTCTAATTTTACAGGCACGATAAACGAGCTATTTTCTTGTAGTTCGTTTGGTGAATTGACAATCTTTCGTTGTCTTTGTCATTGAAATATAGTTTATGTTTAATTTCTCTGGAACTGGACCAACTGGAAAATGACTCTATATCTACGCGCAGCAACACTGATGCTAAAGGTTAGGATCGAAGTTTTCTTTACATTTCTTTTATAAGTTTGTTATTACATTGTTGGATTAAACTTATCGTCAAGAGTATGTCGAAGAATATATAGTTCGGCTTAAAAACATATTAACAAACGTCGTTTTTTTTTCAATCATTTTTCAGCCACGAAGAAGGAAAGTGTGGATTCAACAGCTGATCAATCAAAGGAGAAGAGTTAAAAGTGCGAGATCATTTGAGCCGGCGAGCAGAAGAGCGAAAACTTTGCAAAGTTGATTCGAAAGACAGCATTCCAACGTCTTCTGGGAAAAAATTGTCAGGCGATTACGTTTCAACTTCTAAATCGATATTTAAAGGTTTTTTTTTCAAATATCAATACTCCATGAGTCGTTGGAACATTTTTGCTTTTCTACATGAATTTCATTCGGCGTTTGAAAACTTTCAAATATGAAATTTTAATGCCTTGGACGATTGTGATCAATAACTTTAAGTCATCATCTCAATATTGATGGAAAAAAAATATATGAAAAATGGAGAAATATATAATGATAACAACAATTATTTTTCAGCCAAAACCTTCACTTCCGATTGGTAGGAGCAAGTGAAAATAATGGCCCGAAACATGTTTGTCGATGACAAGGAAAATGTGTGAAAGGTGACAAAGGTTCCGAGTGTCGCAAAATTTTTGGAAAAACCATCGACGACCGACGGTTAACAAAACGCAAAACGATAAGATTACACGATAGCGTCTTCATGGCGATTAACAAAAAAGACGAGCAGACAATAAAAAGGCACCCGATGACTGCCCGGATACGAGAAAAATAAATACTTGACAGAGAACAACAAAAACGTTGATATCAGAGCGAAAATTGTGGAAATCAATATCCCAAATCCAACAGCAGCAACATCCAATTCGTCGGATATGACAGATTTTCCTGGCAAAGTGATAGCTCCTGTTGGTTTGTTGTCTTTGAAGGGCCTTCTAACTTTGAAACCGGCTGTCACAGTCGTCGTTCTCACTGATATAACGTTCGTGTACAACCAGTACAATTATTTTCGCTATTTCTCTACCGCTCTTATCGTTGAAAGATGATCCACTCCGAACGCTGTGATTCCAGAGCTCTATTCTGAAACTACAAAGAAAATAAAGGAGAAACGAAAATTAATGGAATTTGAATAAAAGCATAATTGGTTAATTTTTATGATCAGATTTTTTCGCCGATTAGTATGAGTTGCAACAATTTTACTAAACAACATTAGTTAGTGCTTGAAACATTCATTAATTTCGTGCTACTGGGAGATCATGAACAAGCAGTTAGAAATTTTTTGTAAATGATCGAAATATTTTTTAATTGATTAATGAAATTTGACGAATTAACAATGCACTAAAAATCACGCAAATATTTCACATGGAAAATCGAAATAGAATAAAATAACTTTCCATAAGATCTGATTGTATTGTTCGGGCACTGACTCGTAAATTAGTAATTTGCATCGATATATTTACAAAATTATTTTACACAAAATGAAATTTCTGTCATCAGACAATGGGCAACCATTGATTATCCCAGTATTTATTAATTATTGAACTGCAGCAAATGTGTTCACAATTGAAAATTAAGGACAACTGCAATCATAATGATATGTGAGTATTTTTTTTTCAATTGAATAATCAGTTTCTAAATTTATAAAATCAAATGGTGTATTTTCCAAAAATCTAACGAACTTCGTTTTATAACAAAATATGAAGTTTGAATAAATAAGGAAAAAGTCACAAGGTAAGGATGATTATTATTTACGGATTATTTATAAATTTCCGTAGATAATCAATGATTATAAATAAATAGAAACATACTTCCTGCAATCACAACGGCATTGCCGCTGATTCTTTTTGCAATATATATTTTTTTTCCGCAATAAAACACTGATTTCACCAAATCAAACTTAATGAATGGAGAAAATACATTTCTATAGTTTGATGATAATGATTTTTTTAATTTTGTTAATACTTGATCAAAAAAGTTCTGAGTGTCAAAGAAAAATAAAATGACGATTACTGTTTTTTTATACAATTGCACGTTGGTCTGTGAGTGAGTAGAATTTCCGATAAACATTTAAATCCTCGAGAAATTTAACTATCTTTTTCCACTCTCAAATTGGAATACGTCGAAATATACGAATAGGCGAGTTCTCGTCTCATTTTGTAAAGTTTCTAGTCAGAGAGCTATATGACAGCCGTAATCGTTTTTAAAGGATATATCGACCGTACAGTCCTTTACAAGATTCAATAACATCTACATTTTTACAATTATTGTAAAAATATTTTTGAACGAAAAATTTGTAGAAATAAAAACTGGAAAGAAAAGCTTGATTCTCGTAACAATTTTGTCTTGTTGTCTGCTTTGTTTTCATTCTTCTTATCCGATGGTTATTCATGACGATACCATCAAACACATTTTAGTATGCAGAAAACTCAATTAAGCTGTAATCTTGGTAGCAAAATAGTCAAAAGAGCAGGAACAGGCGCGTAATTTTACTTAATTTTGCATTATTCCATTTATCCTATTCGTTTTGTTAAATTTTTTAAATCACATTTTACATATCGAATAACATGAAATTAGCGAACTTTACTTATAAATATTTAACATATTTAAATATACAAACTGAACTTTGAGTGTGAATTTGTTGGATAAATGAAAAAAAAAAAAGTTCAGCTCTATCACAATTTTTAAATTTATATTGTTTATTCTGAATGATATTCAAATTTAACAACTCGTATTATATTTATTCCATTTAACTGCAATATTTTGAGAAATATCAACCGCACGGTCAATACGGCGACATTTTTTTTCAACGTTTTATATTTTTGTTGGACTGTACATTGTTCTAAAAGGCGCGTAAAGTAAGTTGATATGCACGTGTACTTGGTTCTTGTGTAATTAGACAAAAAAGAAAAAAACTTTGTACGCGAAACGCTACTCTCATCGTTATTAACTTGAACGTATGAGCTGTAATTACTTTCGCTGTCCGATGCTTAACTTGGTTAAAAAGACCAGAGTGCAAAATAACGAGAGAGAAAGTCGTGGAAACGCCACTTCCAGGTGTACTTTGTTATAAAGCTTTAGGTGTACTTCGTAGTTAATAATAGACGATTCCTTAAAACAATGAAAACAAGCGATCGAAATAATCAATATCATTAATTTTTCCGTAGCGAAACACGATCAGTACGGCATGCGATACTGGTGGTGAAATAAGAACGAAGAAAAATGACCAAAAAAAGCGATGGCCGAACGTCGAAAACGACTATAAATACATTCTTATATTGTTCCCCCAAATTTTTGTAATCTGTAATAAAATAAAGTACTTTTTTATCGAACAATGATGATTTATCTTTCCATTGTTATAAAAAAAATCGCCGTGGATTCTTTATTTATTATTCTAGGTTCAGAAGTATATTCGCGATTTTCTAACCGGGGCTGTAATGTGAAATGTCATTAGAGACCGTTATAGGTTGCGACGCCAGCGCCGTCATCAGTAATTTTTGTTCCGAATTAGTCGCATTGGTACTACTGGCAGTATTTCGAAGAGTTTCGCAAATAAGTCGCGCAGATCCGAACGAAATATTCATATCGTCCATAAAATCTTAGCCCGAAACCGTTTTTTCCTCCATTTCGTTTGGACGCCTCGTTGCGTTTATAAGTAAATAAAAATAATGCATACACACAAAGATAGTAGCGGTCGCGTGCAACGGAACGTGTACTATTTTGGAATGAATCAAGCTCGGTCAGTGTCGCATCGTTTCGAGCACGGTTAACGCATCGTCGTTTTGCGTTTTCGTTTCTCACACGGCTCGACGCCAAGAAAAAAAAACATTTTCATTCGTTTTAACATAAGTGTGTGTACAAACAAACGTGGTAGTTAGTTGTTAGTCGTTACGTTGGCGAGCAATAGTGAAAAGTGAGTGCATTGAAAATCGTTTGGGGTATGAAACACTGATAGGAGAATGCATTTTACAACGTTGTCAACGCCATCATATAAATCGATGTGTGAATTTAATCGGAGTGCTTTTTTTTTTTATATACAAATATAAAATAATGCAAAAAATCTCGGACTAGTCGGGCTAGTCAGTACTGTTTATCAGTAGATTGCACAGAATTTCTTTTAATCACAACTGTTCGCAATGTGCATGGGAAAAGCTCCTACGAATTGAAGCAAAGAAAAAAAAATCTCTTTCTATTCTATATTACCAAAAACGTTGCAAACTTTTATTTAAAAAATTATTTCAATGTTAAAATTTCGTTAAAAGTACTACGGTCAGTCTGTCGATTAAGCTGTTCTGATACGCTCGAATCAAAACAAAAATTAACTCGGACACTTATACGATGCTCTTTTCACGAGAAATCATCAAAATTCATAACTTCTATACTCCGAACGGAAAGAATTGACCTTAATAGGTCTTGAAAATAAAGTACTTCTTTTTAAAGTAGTACGAAGTCAAAAAAATTGAGATCATTCTTGAATGACACTTATCGGACGTTTTGACCGAATCATGTCACTGCGTAATTCTCCGAAGGCCATCAGATTCTCTTTTGAAGTTTCGGACATCCTTTTTCAATATTTTCGAGAACTATGAAAATTTATTTTAAAAATATTGCCTGGTTACTTAGTGAAAATTTAAAATTAACAGTAGGAAAGGAATTCGGAGATCGAAGCATTGTTTTGCAACAGAAACTTCAATACCACGCGGTCTTTCAACTAGATCGTTTATTTGTTTATTATTCTCTGCTTCGCGGTATTATGTATTTTTCGCCGTAGCCCCTTCCCCGCGTATCCCTTCGGCCCCCTCCTCGCTGCTGCGTGCGTTTCGTTGAAGCCCCCTCCCCTGTAACAGAACCTCGCGGTTCCGTTAGTCGACGAGCGCGGTCACTCGCGTTTATTCGGCCTCGTGGGGCCTAGCTGCTTGCCTTGCTCAGCTCGAGTATCGCGGCGGTGCTGCGTTGAGGCTCAAACAAGCCAATCGCTTTGTAAAACAATAGAAGGTTGGTCGCACGCGGAGACTGAGATCAGGAGTTTTTTGTTTTCTTTCTTTCCCTCTCTTTTTTTTCGTAGCGTTTGCGTGGCTCGTGACGGTTTCGTAGTTAGTCGGAAACTCGAGGGGTGGCGTTGTCGTAGTTCCGCGACGGGGGCCAAGGAAACAACCCCTCAGTGTGATACTTGCCGCGAAACCTTTCGCTTCATGCTCACTCACTTACTCTATCTCTCTTTTTATCGGTCTCTCGATCACTCTCGTATTATTAACCCCGTCCCTCGTTCGCGCGCGTTTATCTCTCCCTCTTTTCTGGGCTCGCGCTCTATCATTCGATAATTCGTCGCGCCAAATTGCAAAGAAGTCGTTGTTTCCTCGTTACAATGCTATGTTATCAGTGTAATTACAATAGGCATATTAAAATAACGATTTCCATGCTAAATTGAACTCACCCGACGACCTTTTTCATTTCATTTCAAATTCTTTCAATTCTTTTACGAACCTACTTCGAAATATCGAGAAAAAAAAATCATTTCTCACTACTCCTGCCTCTTTTTTCGTCTTGTCGAATTTGTTCATTTGGACATTGTGATTTCAGATGTCCTGACGAAAACGTTACCTTTGTCTCGTTCCGGAACGCAGTGTTTTACTTTATAGCGTGTATTGTTTTTAGAAGTGAAAAAAGATTCCTTCTTTTTTCACTTCTACATTTTTCACATTTTTTCTTAGAGCAAGAGAATTTCTAAGAACTCCGTTTTTTTCTAAGAACTCCTGTGACCTGGAATATTCGTACGAAATTTATCGTGTGAATTTGAATAAAATCGATGACTAACGAGACTTTTTTATTGGTCGATCCTTTTTGATAAGGGCTTACAATAAGTCCGAAATCGATTGTTAAAAATACCTGAAAGTTGTATTATTTCAGAATATCATTCTGTGATTTCTCAAAGGATTAAATATATTTTGTCTTGAGGGTCAGAACGAGTTCAATTGAGCGTGGAATTGCTTAATACACAAACATGGTTATCTGTGTATGAAATATAAATATTCAGGATTCATAAAAAATAATTTTTGATTTATTTTTATTGTATCTGTCTGGAAAAAGCTTCGGAATTGGTTCTTCAAAAAAATTCCAACAAAAATTCGATTCACGGGTTTTATTAATTTTTTTCTTGGTGAAAAAAAGATTTTTAGAAATTTTTCCATACGTTGTCAAACATGGCTACGTCAAATTAAGTGAACTGGTAAATTCTTATCTCCCACGATCATGTCGTTAGAGATAACATGAAATATTTTATGAAGAAAGTATAAATAAATATTTTAGAATAAGTTGACGAATGATTAAATTAAATATGTCGAGTATTTTCGAACAAATCCTCGTAAAATTTTCTTCTTCGTTTTTTTATTGTTTACTATTTTTTATGTTTACGAGCACAGTTTAAAACATTTAATGACGATTTAGTACAAATAATTGAGTCTGAGGGTTGCATCGAGCGAGGGTGGATGGTACACTTGATCGAGACACCCCTTTGAGGCCTTTTAGAGCGCCCTCTTCGACACGTCCATTGTTGTACCTCATCCTATGAATTTATTGGCTAGAAGAAAAAATTTAGAGACTAAACTTTTATTCTGACAAATTAACATCAATACATTCGTGAGGACGTATTATATCTAATGATCTTTCAAATATGCCAATTACATTACACAAAAATTAGTGAATTATATTGAGAGGAACAGAGGCTTGTAGTTTGATTCGGTTGAAGCCATAAATACGACAATAAAGACGTCACTCTTCATTGAATTTATATAAAAACTTTTATTTTTCTCGAATTATAATCAATACGATTCAAAACGTCAAAAATTGTGTCTCGCAAAATTGGGCGATGAAAAAACTATTTTGACAGGAACAAAGATCATGGGTTTACATTTGTTTAGTTTTCGAAACAAGCACACGTTTAGTCCAAAATAAATATCAAAAAGTGACGTATGTCATTTCGAAAAATTTCAATTACAACTGACGTCTACGTCACTGACAAAAAATAATTAACGTAACAAAATTTAACGAAAATTATTTTTTTACGCCCTGGACGAACTAGATAAAGTACAACGGTAATGGAGATAAAAAAGTATTAGAAAATAACATAAAGAGCATTATATTGTCACGTGATGATTGACGTTTTTCTCTATCATTTATTTAAGTATCGAAATCCTCCCATATTTTCGAGTTTATTTAATGTAGAAAAAAGAAAACATTGTTCAATTATCGTTGAAAAACACTGCACGTAAATATTGTGCTTTGCTATACAAATATTAAGGGACTTCGTTGCATTCCGACGACGCAAACGTCAATATCATGTTTTCAAAAACTCGTCTTTTTATTTTCTCTCTGATTATCTCGTTTATGTGCTTTATTTTTAAACCCACCCTCGACCCTTCATTATCAAATACGAGCTTCTGGAACCTCAGGATCGCGAGTTTTCGTAAGTTCCACCGAGTCCGACCGAGTGAACTCGTAAGCGCATACGTATACGGCTGCCTCGGTCCTCAACAATCCTCATTCTTTCTCCTCGCGTGTTATGCTTTGTTACTCAGAACGGTTATCTCGTTTTTTTTTCTTTATTACGAAAGTAAAAAAGTAGCAGCGCTCGTTGTTTATATTCAATTACGACGATAAACAGTGTTGTGTGTGTGTGTTGTGTTAAAGATCTGCACTGATTTTCTGGACGTTTTCAACGGATCTTTAGATTTTGGCGATTGGTAAGTAATTTTTTATTTCTGTTTTCTTTTAAAGTTATTGTTTTTTTTTTCTTATCGATTCGATCACGATCATAATTCGTCAGCTTTGTTGCGTTTGTTTTTCTCTGTTCGAGACTCAATTCCGTAAAAATTCTTGATCAACAGAAACGTAATTAGGTTAAGTGAATCGTTTCTTTGTTACAAAATTTTCCAGATGTTGTTTTCGATTAATTCGAGCAGTGAATACGGAACAAATGTCATTTGATTTTTTTTTTTGGTTTTTTTTTTTAATTTTACATTTAATTGGGAAAAACATTATTGTTTGATTTTTTGGATTTTACTCTTGTCAAAAATAACGAGTGGCAAAATTCATTTAAACTGAGGCTGGACTTTTTTTTTCACTAAACGTACTATTCCTTGAAAAATAATCAAAATGGCGGTGCATCGGAAGTCTTGCTAGTGCAAAAAAAGTAAAAACCAAACACGACGTAACTCTTGATCGCAAATTAGTCGAATAAACATTTTTTCTGTATTTCGAAGAGTCCAAACAGGGTAAACCCTACAACCTCATAATCAATCTTTTCGGACGTAAACCCGATGGTGAAAAAAATGCGTAAATTTGCGTAAAATATTCCATGTCCGTGATAATAAAATTGAGTTTACGCCGTTTTTTTCGTTTTTTTTTTTTTTTTTTTAAATCGAAGAGAATGCTATATGATTAAGACGCGTTCGATGAACATTCGATTATAAAAACTACGAAAATCCGGAAGAAGTAGAACAAACAAAAAAACATGTAAAAATTAGGAAATTAGACATTCTCGTCATTAATGACGAACATAAATAATTTTTTTCTAGTGAATTAGTCTAACGACTTTGTATATCATGTCAAATACGATTACGTTGAAAAGACGTCTAAGAAAAGAGAAGAACATCGTTTGATTTTATCAATAAATCTGATAGTTTCAGATCGATATCGTTTTTTTTTTTTTTTTTTTTTTTTAACAAAGAGTTAAGAGGAAGAAGCAAAGTAAACATATAAAATTTTGGTGGCTTTATTTGTATAATTTTATGACCTCTTGGAGATCGAGACCGGGTCACCCGGGGTGGCCTTTGACGTCTACGTCGTAGCCTCGCAGTCGCCTATTCGACGCGAAAAATCGAGACATGTATATGACTCGTGTGTTCTTGTATGTATGTGTCTTTGACCACTTGCCAGCATTGATTAAGGACTCGGCCCGTCCGACACGTACCAAAATTGACGTTCGCTCGGCTCGGGAATCAGTAATAAAAATCTTTAGGAAAGCCAAAAAAATAGGAGCTAAAAAATAAGAAGTGAAGAAATTTATCTTGGATTTTTTTTCCCGATAAATTTGATCTAACGGACACACATTTTCAACGAGCATTATTGTTTATATTTTTCTATTATTATTCGAACGCCAACATGCATATAATTCTTTGAGTCTGCTTGAGATAAGCAACAAATATCAAAAAGATCGATTTTGAAAGGAGGCATGAACGAGAATTTTTAAATCCACATTTTATAAAAATAATTAAACAATTGATTGAAACAAAAACGAAATTAAATTCAAAGTATCGAAATATTAAATTACAAACGAAGACAAGAACGTATCTGTTAATAAAAAGACAATTATAAAAAATGATCAATGTGGTTGATTGATCATCGGAAAACGATTTTTTTAAGTCGTTCCTCGTCATAAATTGCTACAGAGCTAGGAAAAATTTGAATTTCTATGAAATTTTCCATTTTATATGTCGAAACGATAAACTGAAAATTGACTGTTGCAAAATAGAAAGAGCCGTAAATTTGAGACCATTTTGTATGTGCAAGATATAAATTTTCATGAAAAGAAAATAAAATTTTGTATACGTACAAGAAATTTTATTTTATATTCATAAAAATGTACATAAAAAATCGCTCTTCAAAATGAACATTCTGCATATGAAATATTGCCCGAAATTATCGGTTTCTTCCATTTTTATACTGCAATGGCAACTTATCATTTTTATTTATTTCTGTGGGTTATATTTTTTTATTTAAAAAAAAGTGTCTACGAATCACGTGTTTCTATAAATTTTGGAGGCTCGAACCATTCTGGTCTTAATTATTACAACAGCATTAAAACAGTAAATTAAAAGTGCACGTCCTTTTTGTATTGAATAAAAAAGCAAAAAAAGATAAAATAATGTGTTTTTTGTTTGCCCGACGAAATTTCAATGCCGGGTTGTTTTATTCCGAGGGAAGGAAGCACGAAGAGCTATTAAAAAAACTTCGTGTTTAATTTCGTTGATGGGGTGAGTCAGTGTGAGAAAATATAGTTCGTGGGTATGATTTCGTGATGAAGAGGAAATTTGTCAGGGGTGAATTGCGTAGTGCGGTCAAGTTCATCGTTAATGGACGCATTTTTTGATGATTTTCTCGTAGTAAGGTGCCTGACACACCTTCCAAATGTGTCTCCCCCTTTCTTTTCTTTTTTATTTTTCCTCTTGCTCTCTTCCTCGCCCTTATTCTCAGGAGGTATCAAAACAACGACAAAGGACTGATTATATAGACGTGTGTTTTCACTTTCGGTCTTCTCATACTTCCAACTTACTCTAAACGGACGACCGAGAGACCGAGGAAGAATGGAAACGGGAAAATACTAAAATCTTAAGACAGCATATTCACGAGTCGAGCATTTAGATTTAAACTTTTGACTCTCGATATAGAGAATTATCATTTCGTACAGCTTAATTTACATTCATACTTTCACAGTTTCTTCTTCATGCGGAGAAGTGACTTCCCAAGCAGCGAAATGTTTGTTCCAAAAATGACTAAACTACGACTATTTACACCATATTCTTCTCTTTCTTTTTCTGTACCATTTGAGAAGATCGAATTTGTTGCTCGTTACGAAGTTTTCCAAATCAATAGCTCTTTTGAATTTTAACAACTAACTAATCGTTCCTTTCGTTTATATTATTAGATTTTTAAAAAATGACGATATTTAAGTTTACATAGTTTACATCCGATGAAGGTTTTTTTTATAATTTTTTTTTTTTTTTCAGTTTTTAGAATCGTCTCAATATTTTTAGTAAATTTAGTTTTCAACTATCATAAATAAACACTGCATGTAAATTTTTGGTTTCGTTATAAAATATCGTTACTGCATTATAAAATTTCGTTGCGTTCCAACAATATTCAGCATCATAAAAAATGTCATTTATTATTATTTATACAAGAATTTTTAATTAGACAAATTATTATACAAATTAGCTAGTTTTGATTTTTTTTAAATTCTGTTATTTTTCAAAATACTATTCAACATAATTATTTTACACTACTTTATTAATTCTTATTGTTATTATTACGTAAAAAAGATCGTGGGCTCTGAAGTCAACTTGAGGAATCATTTTGATCATCAATTTCCACGATATTGTAGAGTTTTCCTCGATTCAATGCAACGAGATTCTTTTTTTTTTTAAGTTTATATTGTCGCAGCGTCAGGTCAAAAGAAATTCAAAATTTTAAAAATTCCAAAATAGATTTTAACACAAAATCCGTTACTTCTCAATTATTTACACTTCGATACCTTCAATTTTTCCGTCACTCGTATATTTCGATTCTTTGCTCGAGCTAACGGACTAATAATTCTTCATCCTTCATTTTTTGTCTGCAGCTGTCGTTTCGTTATTGGCATTTTTGAAGCCGTGTTCGGAATATTCTCCATTTAGGATCGTTGCGAAATTCTTTTTATACCATGGGCACGAAAAATATATTGTAAAAGTGTATATATCGCTTTTCACACCCGACACTACTTTGTTTTTTTCGTCGTCTAAGTATTTTCTTGTTTGGCATCCAGAGACATTTTTTTTTCGTGATGTCTGACCATTTCTTTTAGAGGATCTTTTAGTTGTCCTAACCAGAACGGCGCATTCGTGTTTTCCCCTCAGGATAGATGGATGTTACGTGACCGTGTTCTCGACAAATTGCCGGTACCGAAACGTGTACTTCGTCTTCGTACTTCAACCAGTCGTACCAAGACTGGTTTTACCTCTGCCTCTTGACGCCAAAAAGTAAGAAGAAAAAAATCCCTACGTGCAAAAGTCATGACCTCGTATATCTCGGCCCCTGGGCATTACTTTTTTTCTGGGATTTTAGTTCTATCTTGGGATCATTTAAATAGACTAAACTTTTTCAACAACTTTCAATTTCGTCATCTCGAAAAATCAATTTGATTATTAGAAATATCGAAACTTATAGAATAGTCTGATAACGTCATAATTTTTTATATTTTTTCATTCTTTTTTGCTTTCAATTATTAGCCAAAGAAGCAATTCTCAAAGCTTTCGAACGTTCGGTTTATTTCAAAATATTATACGAAAGTAAGTGAGGTTGTTAATTATTTTGTTAAAAATAGGAATTTTTTTTTTTTCAAATGACCATCTCGGTGTAAATTGTCAGGATTTGTACTTTTTGTTTATAGCTCACGAGAGAAATCTACTCTTTGCTATTTTTATAGTTACCCTAAAAATAATAATAAAATAAATTAAAAAAACAAACAGAATGTTGAAGAAATCACAGCTGAGATTGTAGAAAATGGAGTACGATTATCAACGTGTTTATTTATTGTTTGGCTTAAAAATTACCATTAATTGCCCTCAAGAGACAAATAGTTGATGGAGATTCGGTAGCTGTTTAAAAAAGCTTTCGATTATCATTTCTGGCGTCATTTCAAAGATCGCATATCTGTTACAATTCGGTCATTCAATGTATTGATCATTTTCAAGCCTTGTCATTTCTCTTTATTTTGCCAAAACAAAGAAAAATTGACTATTTCAATTTTTATTTGAATTTTTACTAAGTACGTAAAATGTTTGATGAATATGTAGAATTTCGTAAAAAATATGGTAGACGAGAAAATGACAAATACAAAACGAGGTCAAAATGATGTAAAATTAAATGTTGTCTCCCGTTTTTTAAGAATACTATTCCTTCTTTCAACACAAAAACGTGAAAAAAATTATTTTATGCACAAGAATCGTTAGAGTTTGGAACTATTTCTGTCAACATACGGATTCCTATATAAATATACATATTTGTTTGCATATAAAGTCAAAAACGTTACTCATTTATGTTTTCCGCACAGTCAACAAGCACAAAGGCACAGCGTGTTGATATTGCGGTTTCTAAATATGTCTATATACGTTCGTATATAGTATTGATGACCAGGAAAGGTTACATATAGGGATGAATTGTGGTTGACCTCTTCTCTTGATATTTCGGTTCATTTGAGCGTCGGAAATGCTTGGATTCATGATCCGATAGGTACCAACTCTAATTGATTTGCAACCCTGACGACTAAAAAAACAAAAACATACACAATGTATATTTTCGTCTACATTTATATCGTATGAGTAACGAAGTTTATGAATAAATAACGTCCTCGTCGAATTATTATCATATTTTGAACGTCGTGGATGACGTAGATTTTTTCATGGATGCAGGAAAACCCAAAAAATTCATTTGACAGACCTTTTCGATCCGAAAATTCGATCTGCACCATAAATTTTATATCGTCAATAATCTAACTATCCATTTAATGTTTTGAAGAATAATTTATTCCGCAAAAGCAGATTTTTCGTCACACTAAATAATTACTGACATTAATTTGTGTAGAAACAGGAAACACTGGGACTGTTTAGCTCCAATTGGGAAATTTCAAGTTCAATATCGTATTTTTGTTTACTTCATATTTCACTTATAAAAATATCAATTATAATTTATTTACATATGATAGAAATGAGGGAACTAGACCACCCAAAAATATCGTCTGTTCACAAATTTGCAATTTATTAATATAACTGTAAAATGACTGTCGTTTAAATTCACGCGTATATTAACTCTAGCTGTGATAAGATCCGTGAAATTTTGAAAGTTTAAAGAGACCGTGTATGCGAGAATCGTGTGTGCATGTGGGTTTGTGTGCATGTGGATTGGTTGGTGAAAGGGTGATTTCGAGATAGGGGTCGAAAGAGCGAGAGTCGAGGGATGAAACGAATCGTCAAATTCCGGCGTAAGTGATCCTCGTGTTTAGAGAATGAAAAGCTTTGTGAATTGTTTTTACCCGCGCAGTACTCCGATACCGAGTACGTTTCTGGTAAACCCGTTGAAATTGTTTCTTCCTCTTTTCCTCATTTTGATTCCTTTTCCTTTCTCGTTGTTTTCAGTTTTCTAGTTTTTCAACTTCTTCTTCCTTTTTATCTTCCGTGTACATTTTCTTTATTTTAATTTAATTAAATTTCCCACCCGGGAAAATAAGCTGGTTTGAGTAACTCTCTCATTTTCTTCTTGGAGAATTAAAAGCCTTTTACGAATATTCGTTTACATGCTTAAAATGGTCTCCACGTAAATCCATTTCCAATATTAGTTGAAAAAATGGGCTTCCTTACATTATTTTAAAAAACGTTCAGGTCTGTTTCGAAGTATTTACGAGCCATCAATAATATATTTGTAAAAATAGAAAAACTCTTTTTGAGTGCATTTAAATAAGTAAAACACATTGTAAAAATGATGCAAATTTTTTGAAAATTTGCAAATATGTCGATTGGACATAAGAGAATAATTTCACAAAAGAATATTGGACGTCTAATATTGTCAAATAGTAAATTATGATTTCGAGTTGGGAAACAGTAAATAAATCAAATTTAACGAAAGTGATGCTACAATTTTGGATTAGCGATGAATTCATTGTTGAATTGTGTCACATGGGAAACAGCTGATGCACAAAGAGATCGCGAATGCCTAATTTTTGTTTTTTATAGAAATTTGAATTTCAGATACTTTCATCTACGATTTTACCGTGTGATCATCCTCAAGGAATTTTAGTACCTATCAATGTATTAAACATTAATTTTAAACGTTCGAACTTTGCTGGGACAAACTTTTAATCGCTTGGAATAGTATTTATCGTTGTTCATATAATCAGCGAGCACGGAAGGTGGCAATTTCCTAATCGCTACTACTTTTTTGTACAAAGTTTACCAAACAAATGGCGAATATACTAGGTTACGGAAAACTATAATAATGTTTGTATAGATTGTCGCACGACATGCATTATCCAAACGTTGGATCAATGCACATTCTACAATATTCATAGGATTATATCCCCAACGACTTATTTCCCGTTGGAATGTACGAGAAACTATTGATAACTACAATTGTCTTTATCTCTCAACTTTTCGAGCAAATAGTAGTAGAAGTGAAATTGGTATTTTTCAACACACAAACCGAAAAATCTTTTTTTTTCCAAATATGAGTTTCAAAATGTTTGAAACTATTATGAAGTAAATTTGAGAATAAATGAACGTTTGCCAATTCTTCATAAATTTTGAGATTGTAAATAAATTTTGAACATTATTAAGAACAAAGAGAAATATGGTTTTATTTTGACAATGGAATCTCCATTGTCACCCATAATTGCCGCAATCTCATATTAAGAATTCCGCAGAGACCTAAGTTATGCGAATAGCTTTATTTAATAATGCTGCACCTGCCCCGACTGTAAAATACATAAATATTTGAAACTTTAGAAAAAACAAACGCTCCTCGTAACGCTCTCATATCCGACGTTTATCCTACAACGTAATTTAATCGCTAGTCATTTCTCATGAGTATTTCCACATCGCGTCGATGTAGTATAGAAAACATATTTGAAACGATATTGGACTTAAAATTCGATACCCTGAGGAAAAACACGGTCTCAGAAATATTGGAACCTGTAATAAGGCTCAAGATGACACCGTTGCTCCAACAAATTTATGGACACCTGCTGATTTTCGCAGTTTGTTTTTTCAACCGAATAACTTTGATAACTTTATCGTATCCATCAGCTAACAACAATTTAATTCCTCATTTTTAACTCTGTAAATTTACGCTCTTCCAATTCCACACAATTTTTATATCCAAGAGTTTCACAGTTACCAAAAATTCAAAGGTCAATTCATTGTTATCATTGAGTAACTTAAAAAAAAAAAAAAAGAATAAAATATCTATACAAGACAAATCCAGGCATAAGTAATGATTATTCCTTGAAAAATATTTGTAAATCATCGAAATATGTGGGAATAGAAAGTTTCAGTGAAAAATGTACGTAAATATAGATCATAAATATTGAGTTTGCTGTTAAAATGGAATCATGCATTTGAAGATTCGCATGATATTGAAGTCTGCATCGTTGGAACCCAATGATTAATTTTTATTCTTTTTTTTTTTTTTGTTCAATTTTTATAATCGTCCTAATTTTTCCAGTAGATTTATTTTTTAAGTCGTAGACAAATGTTTTTCAATTATCGTAGAAAAACACTGAATGTCTATTTTCGCTTCAGTTATAAATTATAAAGGATTTTTGTTGCGTTCCAACGATGCAAACTTCAACATCATAGGCTTGCGATTGATATCAATTACGACGTAAGCCTATAATTTTGATCTATATTTAAATAAACTATTAGAACATAAAGTATAGATATAAATCCTTATATCTGGATTATGTGCATGTAGATATTTAACCTGCTGAACCGATAGTTACCTTGGCTGATCCCCGTTAGGGAGGTAGAGAAAATAGAGAGAAAACGAAACTTGGCACGAACCCGAAAAATTTATTTCTCTCAATTGGCTCGGAAAATACACTCGATTTTACGTTTTTGTATTTTCACGACATTTATCCACTCCAACGTTTTACCAACTTTCAATACGTGAACTTTTCTGACTCTCGTGTTTCTCTTCTTCGTTCTTCTTCCTCCTTCTTCCCCTCTTCTTCGTTCTTTATGTCTCTTGTCGCTCTCAAGATCGAAGAGTTCTCGAGAGCTTCTCGAGTTTCTCCTTTTAGATTCCCTCGGCCTGAGACTTACCCCCGTCTTTCAACCGACCACCGAAGATATTTCAAATATGTCGAGAATTCGATCAAAATATGTATAAGATTTACCGAAGACGTGGTAACAAGAGTTGGCCTTCGTTAAAACAGTGACAATGTGCTTGCAATTGAGGACAACAATATGTCATACTCAACATAATATTTATTTTCTAGACTATTCAAATTTTCTCAAATAACATTCAATTTATTAAACACTCGATGTCAACTTCTCGTTCTTTATTGATCAACAATAAAAAATTTCACGGCAAAACATTCAATTTAAAGAAAAAATAATAATAATTCTGTACATTTTAGCCAAACAATTTTCACTGTCAGAACTCTGTAACTCTGTCAAAAAGGTATGGTATAAACGATTTTTTCGCAGGTAGTAAAGTTACATAAAGATAAAAAGTGCAGAATAATGGTATCCTGGGCTGACCAAGGTTAATCAATCTTCTAAAAGCATAGTGTAGCATAGTATTTGAATCAATGATTCTCGTCCTTGGAGACATGACGTTGGATGAGGTAATTAATATTAAATTCACGTGGTCGATTTTGGACTAATCTTTATCGACCACGTTACTGTAATAATTGATTGTTTTTCCATGGATCTAGCAAAAATACACCAATTATATGAATTATTCCTGAACACTTAGTCGCAATCATATGTACAATTATAATTGACCGATCGACCTCGTTTCTCATGTCGAAAGTCAATATTTCGAATGAATATATTTCTTTGTCGCGTTGGTACCGAAAAATATGCAATCACGCTCGTTGTATCGATTGTACTTGCTCGAATATATAGAACACTGGATCAAACGATGTTGAGAACTGAATATGCATGCCCAAACCTATCGTCGTACCAGAAACTTGTTGCAATTTTTAAAAATAAACATCGGGAGGACTAGTTTTTAAAATTATTTATTGTTCCTGTGTGCTCCTCGTCGGTCTTTACGAGCGCATCCCATCACTTCAACTCCTGCTCTACTCCGTCTTCTTTGCACACGAGGGCCAAGGGAAACTGTGGAAAACTCTGCTAATACAGACGCCTATACATTTCACTGAGTTTTAGATCGTTGGTACCATCAGAAACTTACAAAAGTGAGCCATTGCAGGCCAAGTGGTGACCAAAACAAGTATTGACCTCGCCCGAGGTTGCTCAACTTTGGTCATCACCGACGAAGCCACACACTGTTTGCGCAGAATCGTCGGTTTGCAAGAAACAACTTCATTTTTCAAGTTAACGAACCTCTTACTCGGTGTCCTCCCACACAATCTGCTTTAATACAAAGTACAATTACAGTTATTCATTTTTATTTATTCAAATGGTTCTGCATTTCTGACCCCTTTCGGTTGAGTTATTCATTGCATGGTATATTTGTTTGAATCTGCTCAACTGCAGATTTCGTACTGGCTACACACCAACCACTTAACGCGTCACAGTCCGTTTATAAATATTTGGTATAAATCATATTGGTTGTCACAACATATGAAAGTATTTATTTCTCATGAAATATGTGTCATGAATTTACGCACTTTGATGCCTTTAAATGTTCGAGCGAAATATATGTTTCAAAAATTATTGAAGCTTCCGTTTACATAATTTATTGGCTTCGGAAACTTCGATGGGCTGACACTCTTGAGCTGCGTCGATTTGGCTCTACTTGCCTTGTCAAAGGCTTACTAAAGCAGCTTCGAGAGCGAGAGAATTTTGAAGCAGACTAAATTCTCAAGGGGCAAGGCATTTTTCGTTAGAGCCATTCAAGACTTTTCTTTCGTCAAGTTTTTTAGTTCGTTTAGCGCGAAATATCGGAAAAAATCAGACTGCACCGGCAGACCGTTTTGGTCCTGTCGATAAATCGATTCTTTAATTCAACAATTTGCTAATCCAATTTTTATTGAATTGTGGTGTGGTGCGGAATAGTAATTAGTAGTAATTAAACAACCTCCTTTGTTGATCTACCAAATTATGAGTTCACGAAACTAATCAGCATTTTGCAACGTTCCAATTATATTGAGTTGATCGTATTGAACAAAATAATTCGATCGTAGCAATCAAATTTCGATCTTTTCGATCGACAAAATCAGTTTTTCAGTGTGGGCTCGATGGAATGATAAATCGATCTAAGGAAATGAGCAAATCTGTAGATTGGTGAATAAACATCAGGAGTTTTGAATGAGGTGCCAGAACATCTTTTGGATGATAAATGTAAATCATTAAATCTTTTTGTATAAATAGGTCGTTATTATACGGTCGGAATGAAGAGGGGAAATGAAAACTGATCGATAAAGTTTTTTGAATGTGCTATTGTTCCCTCATTTGTATTATTTTAGATAATAAAGGAGCTAAGAACGTTATTTTTTCTTCATACTTGATTCCCAATATTTTTCGATACCAGATTTTACTGTCCCTGATGATTCATCATGAGATCATAACAATAAATAGACATTAATCATTGGAACGTCTATTTATATTCTTTAAATCGGGAAAAGGAATCTAAAGACATGCAACTTAGACCCTTTATTTCTTCAGGGGTGAAATATATTCTTCCTCGTAGTTCCCTCGAACGTCACCGGAATCCTCAAAAATTCCAACGTACATTCGGTAACCGAGATCGACAGAAGAATTCCCGGAAGTATTCCGACAGCGACGTCGTTGGCTAAGTTCCAACCATATGCCTCTTGCAGACTCACGAAAGGACCCTTCGACGCTTTCCCCGTCCCCAACTTCTATTTACCCCTTTCCCTCGTGATATATTCTCTCATGTGTACGGCTTCGATCAGCGTGTCAGGAATTTTCTCAACGTTCTATCTCACCCGAAGCACGCGTATCGAGATACTCATATATCACGGTTGCTTACAATAAAGACTAAATTCGTAATTGACCGAGATACTATGTGAAATGATATGTCGGAAATGAGGACCTTTGGCCTTTTTGAAATTGCAATTTATATGATTGACCGAAATAGGGTGTAAATATACTTTTGCAATGTGAAACTTAGTACTACACGTTGCTACTACAATGTTCAGGAAACTCTGAACATTTTCAAATCCACATGACCACTCAGTTTGACCAGGTGGAAATTCATTTTTTTCAGAATTTTTCTACTTTTTCTATTCCGTTATACTCCTTTGGCTTATTTCTCTATCCATTGAGCTCTTCGTCTTCTCAACTGCTCCGTAAATCGTGCATGGTTTGAGCAATAAAATAACAAGTTCAACGGGAGGTGCTTCTCGATTAAGTTATTGCCTTGACGTAGCAATTTAAAACGACCCTACTTTATTTTGGCAAAGACAATCGAATGCTTTCTAAAAGCAATTCCAATGTGCTCTTAAATTTAAAATTTTCCTGATTCTCAAATAATGGGCTTGCCCTCATTGGCTTTTTCCTAGCGGAGGCTCGATTGATCGCTGTATTTTAAAAATATTTTCTATTCCTACATTGTTTCTGGATGAGATAAGAGCGTTATTAGCTTTTTTTCTTCTTCGTCTAATTGATTTTCATATTGAAAACACATTTTGTTCAATCGTTCGAATGAATTGTTTTGGCAAGTCATCACAACTCTAACACGAAGCAATTGGAGGTTCATTTTACTCCATTATTCCGGTACATGATGGTTTTGTTTTTAACTTACTGTAGAAAATATTGTTACTAACTAATTCGGTTATTTTCCGTGTCCAAAACTTGAGAAAAACTGTATTGCTTGCTTCCACTTCTTCTCCGTCTGACAGCAAAAAGTTTTCTTGTTTTCTGAGCTTTGTACCAACTCGCGATGTTCTCTTTGGTGAAAAGTTTTCGGAAGACTGAAAAAGACAGTAAAAAGCTTCTGATATACGAGAAGAAAAGCCAATGAGGCAAAATTTCCTATCGCAATAACTTCAAGTGGAACATGGTTTTGCAAAAAAAAAAAAGAAAAGTTGCCACTATCTTTTGTTGAGGTTTTCTGCGAGGCCTAAACTTTTTGAGATTCTCTAAAAACATTTGGGTTGGCCGAAAAAAGTTTTTCGTTTATTTAAAGTAAGAAAAATAATGAAGCACTGGCTTTCATTGTAATCATTAATGACCCATAAAGTCCTGTTTTGTTTTCAAATCCTTATAGAAATGACATTTCAATTAATTATTATGCTCCAGGAGCAAATAAATATGCAAGAAGTTCTTCGCTTTTTTTTCACGACTAATCTAATGATCGACTATTTTCTAATAATCACTCAATCGTAGCTGTTACACGACTCTGCCAATTTCCGGTTAATTGAGCGAAGTTTCGCACCGATTAGATGGACCACTGCCGTTCGATATATGTTTGAGTTTGAGGAGAATGTAATAGCTTGAAACTACTTGGGGATGACTTCTGGACAACTTCCGTTCATTGATCTATATATAGTTTCGAAACTTCCCTCAGATATGCTTATTGTGCTTGTTCCGAAGTTTAGAAACGCTCAAAGCTACGTATACACGTAATCGATAAGTAGTGGGCGCAGATGCATTGAACTATTGAAACTATATGTACTGCTCGGTGACTCGGCCTCGTAGCTGCCAATAAGTACACTCAACTGGGTGGATTTATTTGTACCCCGAAAGAATATTTGTTCCAGTAACGACATATAGAAGTACGTGATTGGTTAAAAATTGCGCTACTCCAACCGATCGCAATTATGAACCGTCAAATTCGGGTCTTAAATCATTGAACACATGTTGTAAGTCGATCGAATTTTATTAAAAATTTCTTCAATGAGGTCTTTCTGGAGAACACAACAGGAAACTCTCCCTCCTCGGAATAGAAACTCAAATTAATGTGAACGGTCTCTTTTATTGATCACCCATTAAGGCGTTTTGAAACAATTACAAACGAGAAATATTGTTCATAAATCAGTCAGTAACGCATTGACAAGTTTTGATGTGCAGAAGATGGAGAACCATTATTCAAAAGATGTTAACAGATTGTTGGAATCCAAATCGTCAATTGTAGTTGTTCGTTGCTGATGATGTTAACCGTTATCGCCAGGACTACGTAAGTTCGAAGTTCGACTTTACAAGCCCGTCTTTTCCTTGATCCAATCGTGGAAGGCGGCGACCTCGGTGTAAACGCCTGGATAACCGGGTCGAGCGCAACCGTTACCCCATGAGGTTATACCAGCAAGACGTCCACCAATGGTCATGGGACCACCAGAGTCACCTTGGCAGGCGTCCTTGCCACCTTGAGGATATGCTGCACATATTTGTCCCTGAGGTACTCCACCGAATTGTTTGTAGGCATCGTTACAAGCCTCTTTTGAAACAACCGGAACACTGACTTTGCGAAGGGTTTCCGTAACGCTGCTTCCTTCTCTAACCGCTCCCCAGCCTGTTATGAGAGATGCAATGCCAGCAACTGATTCTTCGTTCATTTCAAATATCTCAACCGGTGTTCTCGTCTCGTCAAGTTCCAATGGTGTTTCCAATTGTATCAGGGCAACATCGTTTATTGGTATTCCATACATATTCGTTGTATATTTTTCGTGTCTAATGAATTGCTTCACTGGGTGCAAGGAACCACCTGTCGACATCTGGTGAGTTCCCGCACGCACTTTCACTGACGATGCTGCATAAACTGCACAATGTCCTGCTGTCAATATCCATTCTTTGCCGATGATCGAACCACCGCAGAAACCAAAACCGTAATACTGAAGAGACACTTGGTACGGGATTTCCTCGATCGTTGCTGGCTCACCACCTACTATACGACCGTTCGGTGTGAACGGGTTCAGCAGATTGTAACCCACGGGTACCGGATCGGCTGTAAATAGAATTTAATGAATTTCTCATTTTAATCCATGCCACTCATTTGCTCGTCAAAGCAGGATAAAAAATAGAGCTTTTCATCAGCTTGTGAATGAACCGTCTTATTTTTTAAGTAGTAATTACAACACTTACCAAACGCTCCAGCCACCACTACCAAGAGTACTACTAATTTCAACATCTTTTCTATTGGATGCCTTACTGACTGATTTAACAACGGTCACAGCTCTCCTATTTATACTAAAATGCTGTTACGTTTTGCTACCATTTCCTGCCAAGATATGAAAATTTGTGCATATCTACCTTGGGGTCATCTCGGCTTGCGATAATAGCATTAATAAGCTAAATGCGAAAAAACCTATCAGCCAAATAAAGAACAAACACAACAGGCTGATGGACAAACGATTGGACTTGTTCCTTTGTCTCACATAATCGTTGCATTTCTCAATCAGTAGCAATCGTTATTAATCGTTAGCTTTGTTGTCTCCGTAATCGAACTTATCGGTAGTCACTACCATTTTGACGAAACGATTCATAAGATTATTAATTAATCTTATGATGATTTTCATGAAATAAGGAAACAGAATACACAGACACAATCAAAATTGAGCAAATGCCACTGTGACAAACATCACTGCTATAATCGCATAAAAATCATGATACGATTATTCTTTGTGCGTTAAGAATTTTTGGTATTGAGTCCTTTGTTTGGTTCGATAACATTGTATGAATATATCGTTGCGAAATATTTATTGCTTTTTTCATAATGGTTCGTACAACGGATAAGAAAGTTGCTTGCGGTCGGTCCAAAAGTCGTATTCATACTAATTAGATCCCCGACAAGTTCAATTCGTATCCCCACTTTGATATCAAAAGTACTGATCCGTATAAATAAACGTTACAAGGGATTAAAATCTTCTAGTATTTTACCATCGAGAACAAATATGAAGTTGTTCTTCTTGGCAACCATTTTTATTGCAAGCTGTTGCACCGCTTTCGGTGAGTTTAATAAACGGGTATTGCGGATGTCTGTCTGTTTTTTTTTTCACGGGACTCATCAAATTGTTCATTTGTTAATCGCTATGATTAAACATTAATTGAAATTTCTTGTGACAAGTACATTTGTTATTTCTAATGCATGAGTGACAAATTGAATTACATTCTCAAAAATTAATCAGAACTTTATAATTCCCTAAGAAAGCCATTCGTAAAATTTGTTTTCATCATCGTCTAAAACATTCCTCGTAAATCCATTCGGAAGCATTTGATTTCATATCGTTTTCATTAACGCGGTCTGTTGATAAATGCAAAAGCTTATTGAGTCATAGTATTACCTGGAGCGCATTTGATTCTGTACAGATCGATTTCAAAGCTGAATAAAGTAATTCGGGGCATAATTGGGGCATTAGTAAATCTAACTAATTATGAGCAAGTAAACGAGTAAATGGAGAATGAAAATTGTTAAGTTAAAAAGGGATTTTCTTCACGAATAAGGTGTTCAATCAATGAATGTGCTTTTTTAGTGTCGAATGCTATAAAAAATCCGCGAATTAGAGTTTGATTTCGGTAGGCTCTCTTGTAGAGAGAGTGCCTTCGTGCTTCGAGAGGGATTTTTGCATCACGGATATTTTGGATTGTGCATGTGCGCCGTGAATCGATCGTAAAATTCTTTAGAAAAATATCCTTGTCTATTTTCCTCTTTGATGTATCATTGATGAAGTATTAAGTAATAAAAAATATACTTTTCCTTTTGAAATTTGACAAACTCTTAACTCTGTTACATTACAAAATAGATTCTTGGAATACTCTGTATTAAATTTATTGTCCATACGATGTGGTATTATTGGGTGTGAATGTAAACCGCTACCTTGGAGAGACTCTCTCAGACGGAAACATTCAATCCGCAGCCAAACCTGAACATTCACAAACGCACACATGAATGAGTTATATATGAGCAAAGCCTCCCGCTTGTTGGCCGACCCTGAGCCCCTATAACTTCAGAATGCAAACCCGTTTTGGGGTTCAAAACCGAGGAATTTCACGTTACAGCGAATCCGGCTTCCACATGGTATCTAGGCTTCAGTTCACGACTCCCGGATGGTCGTATAGTTGGGGGTGAAGATGCCCAAATCGAGGACTACCCTTGGCAGGCGTCACTTCAGGTTTATGGATTCGCTTATTGCGGAGCTTCTATTATATCGAGCGAGTGGGTTTTAACTGCTGGACATTGTACCAGTTATCCGGCGTCCTCTACGATGATTAGGGCAGGAACATCTTATAAGAATCAAGGTGGCTCCACTCATCAAGCTACACTTATTATTAGGCACGAGGAATATGGTTCAACTTCTATGGGTGTACCGTACAATGACATTGCTCTCATAAAAATTGCTACTCCTTTCGAGTTGGACGCGACGCGTACACCAATCGGTCTTTTCGATCATAATGAGGAAGCTGTTGATGGCATTTCAAGTGTTATTACCGGATGGGGTGCCATTCGAGAAGGTGGTAGCTCATCCGAATTACTGCAAGTAGTTAAAGTGCCCATCGTTTCAAAGAAAACCTGCAATGAAGCATATAAACCCTACGGTGGAATACCTGAGGGCCAAATTTGTGCGGCACATCCACAAGGTGGCCACGATGCTTGTCAAGGTGACTCGGGTGGCCCTTTGATGATTGGTGGACGTCTCGCTGGTATAGTCTCATGGGGCAATGGATGTGCCAGACCCGGGTTTCCTGGCGTCTACACCGAGGTCGCTTCGTATCGTCAATGGATCGCTGATAAAGCTGGTGTATAAGGCCGTGCTCGAAGCCTTCCTCAATTTCCTCTGGTACAGCATTATTTGGTACACTGTGTATTCAATGATTATGATGCCCGATGATCAAAGGATTGAACATTCAATGTCGTGCTTTGATATTTATCTGCTTGAAATTTTCCTCAACTCGTATATATCAATTGATCGTATTGATATCAAATAAATTCTTCGTGGCGTTGCTACGTTTGAATTACAATTCACTTTATTACGACGACAATTTATAGGCCCGGATTTCTTCCCGTAGTGACGTATTACCGTCCAACCATCGTAACCAGCCGAAATTCACTCAGGACAGAAAAATGTAAACACGTATATATTGTCTGATAAAAATAAATTTTTTTATTTCTATTTTACGTCATTATGAGAGTTCATGTATTTATCCTGCCTCAAGAGAAGCCAAGCCTGCTTATCGGTTCAAGTTCATTAATTGACATACGGTTGCACTTATATTTTTTCTGACATTCGGTGACAAGGTTGATACTCGAAATTAAGTTCAAAATGAAGTTTGACTAGATGAACTCGCAGTAATATGATTGATTTTGTCACATAGTACTTCGCTTGAATTCTTATGAGTTGTGATAAAATTTTTTGCTATTCGTCAACTGGTTGTTTATTTTTTCGACGAATCACAGATTTAAATAGTCCTGGGTTCTTGATTTTTCTTCTTCGGAGTACATCTAAATGAAGGCAGTCTTAGAACTTAAGCGTAAGATGATATGTTGATTATAAAAGTACACTGACACTTTCGTGTTGTGAAATCTTTTTTTTTCCTGCTTCGAGCTTTATCATTGTTAAAAATTAATAAACTTTTATGAATGATTATGATTATAATTCTCTTTCGTTTGAATACTTACAAGAACGTAAGTGTACGCGTACGATAAACTATGCATTGAAATGATCAATCTTAACTATTATAAGAATACAGCCTTAATTTGCACTAATTGGGTGTGCTTGAATATTTTTACATTTTCATTGAACAATATTATTCTATAAGATAATTGATTGACTCTTTAAATTAATCAACATAAACTGTCTTATGACTATATTCACAATGTCCTAGTGCCAAATTGCCCATTTTTTTCTCCATTGTTCGCCAGAGCCTTTAAAACGATTTGGAGAATTTAGTCCTAAGCTGCGCCGCTTATTGAAGGCTTAAATGAGATGCAGGGAACCATCAACAAGAGCGTAGTTATGCGACTGATACTTTCGTCGTTAAGCTGAGAAGTACGGCACGTATTTCTTTTTATGACGAAACAAAACGCAATCGCAACCACTTAGAGATTATTTAAATCTTTGCCAACATAAAACAGATTACGTGATTATAAAAACCATCGCCATTAGCGCCATCGAAATGAGGTTCGATTGATACGCCAATGACGATGATCTGTTTCATGATTTCATGGAACTTTCGATCCAATTGCGGTAATGTGCAACCTTAGTGTAAACACCGGGTTTTCCAGCAATTGCACAACCAATTCCCCACGAAATAATGCCAGCAAGTCGATCTCCAACTACGAGAGGACCACCGGAATCTCCTTGACAAGCATCCTTGCCGCCATTCGGATCCATCGCGCATATTTGACTGTCATTTATTTCGGAAAATCCGGCGTAATCAGCAGCGCATTCTTTCGCGGAAATAATTGGTACCTCAACGATTTGCAGTCGACTTGGATTCGCTGTTCCCCATGATAAAATGGTCCCCCAACCTGTTATGACCGCGCTAGACCCAACTTTTGGTTCCTCATTCTTTTCGTACAGTTTAATTATCCGACGCGTCGTATCCATGACCAAAGGCGTGCTCAGTCGAAACAATGCAATGTCGGTGGTCGGTATTTGTCGCCGATCTTCTGTATAGTTTTCATGTTGCAATACAAGGGAAACTTGATGCAATGATCCACCCGATTGAGAAAATGTTGATCCTGCACGTATCTTATAATAAGATTTAGGCAATTTTGCGCAATGTCCTGCTGATAATATCCACTTGTCGGCAATTATACTCCCGCCGCAGAAGTGATATCCCCTCACACTTATACTGACTTGATAAGGAGCTTCTTCAATCGTCGTTCCCTCTCCTCCAATTATACGACCGTCCAGATGACTTTGGATTTCAGTGATTTTCGAATTTCGATCACCTGGAAATATGTGATTGATTAATATCTCAAATTTTGAACTTTCAAGAACGAACCTTTATCGTGCATTTCGTTATTTTATCATTTTTTGTCAATATCTGCGAACAGCAATCGATTCAGGCAATTTTTACTCGTTTTCACAAAAAAAAAAAAGCATTCGTATCAGTACACAAAATAGTTGTGATTTGTTCGTTCAAACAACGATTTTAAAAACAACCACCAGTAACCAGTAAATTCAGTTTTTTTGAACATGTTTTCAAAATCCACCGTTTTTGTTCGTAATCATCAGATTGGACTATGTTTTATGATCATAATAGTCGATTACAATATTCAATACTGTAATTAATATAAACAAACAATTTCATTCTCATTATTAAGAAACACAACTTATTAAAAAATTGTATTTTTTTTTCTCTGTATAAGACGTCTTTTATTTCCCAAAGCATCGTTTTTATTATTTTTTAAATAAAATCATACAATCTTACCAAAGGAAGCACCAAAATAGCAAAATATTGCTACAAGTTTGAACATCTTTGCTCACGCTTTACTAGAAGCAAACTGAATATCTCGAACATACATCGTTGATATATACTTAATTAATCATTCGGACTGTTCTAAAAAGCTTTATCAGCAGATAATTCTGTGAATTGCGAGGCTGGTACGATATGTGTATTATTTCAAAAAAATTATTTCTCGTTACTAACTCGCGCTGTTGAATGATATCTGAACGAGATAAGAACAATCCTTGCGTTCGGTAGATGACCGTATGGCCATCAGTACTTGAGAGATTATTCCAGGTAATTAATAAACTTTATTTTGACATAAATATCTATGTGGTTCCTGAATAACTTTTCCTAAATGTATTCGGATTATCAATGGAGTCTTTTTCCAGTAAAATAGTCTCTTTGAAACGTTCGATATATTTGCTTATTATTGGAATAATTTTTTACCATCATTGATAGAAATTATTTAATTTTGTTTCTCGGAACAATTTTTTGGATCAAAATTTACCCTACGTACAAAATATAAATAAAACTGACGTCAAGTATTCTTGTGAATAATGTTTATTCCTGACACATCAGATCTCTAGAGATTAACAATTAAAAATCTATACTCAATTCAAAATGATACTGAAAACACCTTTTTTTTTTAGCTTTCGTAATCTTACAGTTTTATCTCTATTTTTCGATAAAGACGAGTATTTACAAAAATATTTATTGAAATATATATAACACTTTTGATTACTTCATTTATCTAGAGCTCAATATCTCTAATTTCGACGTCACAATGTCATGCTCAAAATAACACTCAATGCGATGATTCTTCGAGTTACAACGTCCTCAAAAATCCTAGAACTGCTTTCATTTTTGACTCAAATGTTTTTAACTTGAGTGGCAAAACTCGTTGTTATTTGTTGGCAAGGATTCAAATGCCCGATTGGCCTTTGATCCAATCGCGAAAGTAAGCAACCTCTGTATAAACTCCTGGTCGTTTGGGTTGCGCACAACCACGACCCCACGAGACGATACCAGCGAGACGTCCGTTTACAGTCAATGGACCACCGGAGTCTCCATGACACGCGTCCTTGCCACCTTCTTCGTAAGCTGCACAAATTTGTCCATTGTCAAGACCACCCAGTTTTTCGTATAGTTCACTGCATCTATTTTTGGAAATTATCGGCAGTTCCACGCGATTGAGAATGTCTGGATAGCCGTTGCCAGTTTCGCCCCAACCCGACACTACGCCAATGGATCCTGACATCGTTTCTTCATTCTTATTAAACAAGGAAACGGGCTTTCGCGTTGCGTCCAATACAAACGGTACATCGACTCTTAAAAGTGCTACGTCGTTACTTTTTTTTACGGAAGGTTTAAATTCCTCGTGAATAATTATCCCCTTGATACGATGGAGCGTACCACCTTCAAACTGGTTTGCTGTTCCAGCCAAAATCATCAATTCCGCATCCTTTTTGCCATATACACAATGTGCCGCAGTTATAACCCAGTTTTCTGATATTATACTCCCACCACACCAATGGCCGTAATCCTTCACTTGAAGACTTATCTGATGAGGATTATCCTCGATCGTTGTTTCTGAACCATTGATTATACGACCGGGTAGACGTAAAAGAATCGGCAATACGAGGCTCTTTTGTCTCGGCGGAGGAACAGCTGATCGAATTAGAAAAATATATTCGATTATTATCTGACCTAAGAGTTATTTGACAATCTGTTTCATCAATCTGATCACAATGAGATGTTAATGACATTTCGAAACATTCATGCGAGCAGGTTAAGGAGATTCTGGAATTATAGACCTTGTGGAAGAATCAAAATTCTGAATAATCAGCGATTGTGAACTAGTCTCTGAAGGAAACCATCGACAGGTCCCGGGTTAGAATCCGAGTACCGTCGTTTCTCTGGCAAAAAAAAGTCATGAATTCGACTCAAAGTAGTTCCGGTCGTTTTTTGCATTAATCCCGTGACATTGCATATTATAAGTAAAGTATTTATCGACAGCGGTTGACACGACGAAGCTTCGATAGCGAAACGCGAACGGAGAGAGCCGATTTTTTATCAAAAAACCGAGAATAGAAAACAGTTACCCCCGAAGTTGTCACCCAAAGTGGTTTGGAACTGAGTATAAACATATATATAAAAAAACATGAATGACAGAACAACCGTCCACGCAATCATTCAAGGTTCATGGTCACACGATTCAACGACGCCATTCAGACGGATAAAATCTCAATGGAAATGATTTAATTACCGAAAACGACAGCACTGAACAAAAACACCAAAGTCAAGAACTTGGACATTCTTTTTATTTACAATCTTACGTCCTTGAACGTTTTAAACTGATCGTGGAGTTGGACTCGTCAATTCTTATATACTTTTATATCTAGCCTCGTATCTGTGTCTTACGGTACCGTCAATGCCAATATCGATGAATAGACTTCTGTTTTCATTGGTTGTATCTTGCAATCTTAAGAGATCCTGGAACGTAATCCGTCATCTATATAATACGAACTGTTTAAAGCTTATTCAACAAGCAACGTTCACGCACATCGATAAACTCAACCGAAAAAAAAAAAAAAAAAAAACATTCATCGGTACTTAGAACAAGTTGTGATAAGGAATTATCGATTTTACTATATGATAATAAAACGCCATTCTTTTAGTATCATTTACAGCGATCAAGGTGATTCGCAAATTGAATCCAATCAAGAATTTGATTGTTGAATGTTGATCGATCTTCATGTGTTTCGTATATCCAAATAATTTATCTGAATTACGTAATTATTGATAATTATTGATGGGGATTTTTAATTCAATAAATTTGTATTGCACCTGAAAGAATTTAATGTTTAAATGATGGGATTGACGCTTCATCGAGTCGAAATAATGAGCACTATTAGAAAATCTAATATTGTCATATACTTAGTTGACATGAGGTTAAAAACAATGAGTAGTCGATTCAATAGATAATTGAGAAGATCTGTGATTAACTTCCATAAATTTGCGAAAATAATGAATTCCGAAAATTTACCCAATAAGGCTACTCAAAATCTTGAAAGAGTTACAACGTCAATCGCTCATGTTTCCCGTTGTTATAACTCAATGAAAGTTCACATTTTTCCTGATAATATTGTCAATTGTTTTAACCAACAATCACATGACGTTATAAAATTCTTTCTTTTTCATGAAAAGTTCCATCAACGCTCATATTTTATTCAATTTCTTTTTATTTTCATATTAATTTTTATATAAATTCCCCCAGGAAGAATAATTTTATCGTTGTCTGTGAAATTTCGTTGAAACTTCGGGTTGTTTAACTCAAATATTAGCTTCACTGCATAAAGGTCGTTAAAAGTTTCAAACAAGTTTTCTTAAGTCAATTGCTTGGTCTCGATTCCGGAAGTAGAACCCGATTCCTCTTGATCCTCCTATCATTTTTATACACGTACGTGATATAAGTACGAGGAATCATACAAAATGTTGTGTGACGTAGAAAAAACTGCTGTAAACGGAGAATTGCCATGAATTTGAAGTCTGCATAGCGAGAATGCGACGAATCTCTTTCTCTCGCGACGAAACAGAGACTAATAAAATTCATATGCAATGTTTAATTATTAGGCGATCGTTTATTGCGACTTAAAAAATCAATTTATAAGGAAAATTCGGACGGTTTGAAAGGTTTTTCAAAATGTGTTACCAGTATGAATGTATGTGTATTGTATGGGAACCATGAAAAAAAACTGAGCGATTGTGGAGGAAATGAATTTTCAAGAAATTAAAACGCAAATGTGTAGGAAAAAACAATAATTTTCCAATTAAATGAAAAATCTTTTTCCTGTTATTCCTTTATTTTTAGTAATGATATTTTTTCGATTTTAATATATACGATAATAGATTTTCGCATTTTTGTCATTGGGATTGTGCATGGGTTCAATTTGGAGATATGAAAAAATTAAGAGATAAAGTCTTCGTAAATGGACTAAATTAGATCTCGTGAAATATTGATTTATATCTCGATGAAGGGGTATATAAGTCTGTGCAAAAGAACGCACAATCAGTTCCAAGTTTGCGAGGAACCCTGATCAAAAGGATGTTTAAAATTCTCGCATTCATTGCCTTCCTGGCCGCGGTCGTTACCGGTAAATAAAATATCTTTTCAATCATCATTTTTGTCATGAGTTAGCTATTTTTCGCTTGTTATTTTTTCGACAAATTATTGTCAATATCGGATACTGACGGAGTGAAAATATCGTTGTTCCATAAACCACCAAACATAAAAAAAAAAAAATGGACATTCTAGAAACGTGTTATGAGCATTAACATTTTTGTTATTTCCAAAAATCATTGATCATTCAAAAGTTTTTCAATTGCTCGGCTTTATATGGGAACAGTCTGGTTAAACAGAAATTGAAATTCGACCATTTTGAAAAAGTAAAATTTCAAGGTCAATTTCGGAGTAGCCATCAGATGTCTCCCTTAAGTCTGACAAATTTATTTATTTGAAAAAAATGACAATCATTGTAATTTCTGCATTTATAAGTGGGTTCTTTGAATAAATATAGGGAATGTTTGGTTTTTTGACAAATTATTCTTAACGCAAGTTATTTATTCAAGAAAAAAAACGGAATATTGTATTTGTGTCCTTGCTTTTGGGTCATGTTCTTTTGTCCAAACATCGAGACTATATTGATTAGTCTGGCATATCCTAAAAACCGATGTTTTTTCCTCTTAGCTGGTTCCATACCACCACAAAAGGTTGGCGAAATTTTGATGAAGGCTCACCTGCCAGGTAGAATAATAAATGGATCGGACGCGACGATAGAGGAATACCCTTATCAAGTTAGCCTAATTATGAAAGGAGAGGGTCATATGTGCGGTGGGAGTATAATATCAGAAAAATGGGTGTTAACCGCAGCTCACTGCATTATCGGTGCGGAGCCCAGGGATTTTATTATCGTTTCTGGTATGACAAACTTATTGAAGGGTGGAACGTTCCATCGTATTGCCAAATTCATCACTCATGGGAGGTTTGAATTTAATGATCATGGTATTTTGATGAACGATATTGCCCTCATCAAAGTAGTTGATCCGTTTGAATACGACAAAAAACACCGAGCCATTCCGCTCTATGCCATGAATGAAAAAGTTCAGGTTGGATCGATCGGTGTAGTAACCGGCTGGGGCTTAAATGAGGATGACGAATATCCCGATCAACTGAATGAGGTTGTAATACCAGTCATTTCAAAACAAAAATGTAACGAACTATATGAATTTGTCGGCGGCATCGAGCCAGGTCAAATTTGTGCTGCTTACGAAGATGGTGGGAAGGACTCCTGTTCTGGTGACTCCGGTGGTCCATTTGCCATCGAAGGACGTCTGGCTGGTGTCGTTTCGTGGGGTCTTGGTTGTGCCGAACCAGGAAATCCTGGAGTTTACACAGAGGTTGCCGCTTATCGTAATTGGATTAGGATGAACACTGGTATCTAAATCTGCACTTCGTCATCCGGCGATTATCCAACTTTATCAACAAGCAGCATCCAAATGTCATCTTGAAGTTTAAGTCGAACTAATTATTACATTTTTTTGTACTTCATATTGATCTTATTATTCATTAAGACGCTTTAAATCCGATCTCATCATTTGGACGATCTGCCACTCAGGAAATAAATGTTACTGGCACGAATTAGTGTTTTTTTTTTAATGTTTTGACTCCTTGAAAAGGGAATTCGTTCGAGATTTGAGTTTGGAATTCGTAATGATATCCCTTCTTGTTATAGTCTTTGCTCTTCCGCACAACAAATTCTACGATTTTGACGCTAATATATCGTTCGAGAAAAGTCATTTTCAAAATGGCAAAAACGTAGAACTATCCATAGACTAACAAGAATTCTATTAGATTTCAATGCGGATACTTATAAAGTTACAAAAAAAAAAAAAATTTCCATCTAAACGTCGCTTCGATACAAATTCCAAAATCTTCAGCGATAATACGGAGATCAATAAACGAATTGGGATATTCAAAATAAAAATCTGGTTAATTCAGATCGAGGTACTCATTCAAAAATTATAGTCTGCGATCAAAATATATGACGAAGCTTGAGATATCTGATCGCTAAAAACCGATAATGCATTACCGAAATTGTATTTCTCTTACATGCAAAAGCCAATGATTACAACTAGCAACACTTCGTCGTTGGAAACGAAACTTATTTTAAAGCGGTAATCTAATAAAAAAAAAATAAAGCATGCGCAAAAACAGATATAAAAACCTTGAGAAAAATTTATTTTTGTAACATACAGCAGTCATTCCAGTTGAGAATGGATATTTACAAATGAAAAAGTTAGCAAAATGAAGAAAAATGTAGTCACGTCATTGAATTTGCTTGAAGTTCTGTTTTCAACTGTTCGTTATGTCATTCCGTGTTTGATCTTTATCGTCGTGGATATTCTAGCTGCAACATTGTTTATTCCACGTTACGATCTATAATATATTACTGATATAAATAAAATCTGACTAGAATCTTTGCTTACAATTAGCCTTCACAAAGTTCTGTAGCAGAGAATTCCAGTGTGAAGTATGTTCAAAGTGATTATTCGAATAGCGAAAACAGACAAATTTACAGTGTACGTCATGAGAGTCCGATATAAAGAAATAGAAGAATAAGATTACGGAGACGATGATTCAAAGTCCAGCATGTGCTGTAATCCATTTGCGAAAAGCAGCCACTTCGGTATAGACGCCAGGTTGTCCAGGAAGTGCACATCCATTGCCCCAAGAAGTGATGCCAGCGAGACGTCCTTCAACTACCAAAGGACCACCAGAGTCACCTTGACACGCATCTTTTCCACCTTCGGGAACTCCTGCGCATATTTGACCAAATGGGATTCTACCGAATTTTTCATAGGATTTATCGCAATATGCCTTATCGACAATGGGTATTTTCACGAGTTTTAAAGTAGTTGGTAGGCTCCAAGCTCCGGTGCTTCCCCAACCAGTGATCACCGCCTCTGAGTCAACAAGCAATTCCGCTGCGTCTTCCATCAAATCGACCGGTTTACGAGTCTCGTCAAAATGAAATGGTTCGTTGACCCTCATTAAAGCAACGTCATTGATCGGCAGACCTCCTGCAAGACCGAAGTCTTCGTGGACAATTACCTCGGCCACTGAATGCATCGAGCCACCTTCAAATCTGTTGGCGGATCCAGCATGAATTGAAAAACTCGGAATTCTATCACCCACACAATGGGCAGCTGTTACTATCCAATTTCGCGATATAATCGCACCCCCGCACATGTGGGTACCCCAAGATCGAAGACTTATCTGATATGGCACTTCCTCTATCGCAACATCCTCGCCACCTATTATCCGTCCTGATGGTGACCACAGAAAATCTCTTGGTACATTCTCCGACGATATCGTGGCACCTGTTAACGAACAGTAATTGTATAATTGATCGTATTTTGTCCACGAAGTTTTAGCATCATCTACATCTCGAAGATTCTCGCTCTTCCATAGTCAATAATCAATAATAAATATAACAGTCAAGTTCCCGTGTTTCTAGAACTAGCCAGAATTCTCGAAAAAGTTCTACAATATCCTGGAATGTTCCTCTCTCTCTCTCTCTCTCTCTCTCTCTCTCAGCTGTCTTCAATTCTGTCATCTTACACTAAAAATGTTCTAGTTATTTTTAGAAACTTCAACTCTAACTCCACCTTTTCTACTGAGAATGTTCCAGTTATTGTGAAAATGAAGCCAAAGTAAAAAAAAAAAAAACATTGTTTAAAAATGTATTTAAGCAAACAAGAGTAACTGAAACACCTGGGCAACGCCGATAGCCATAAGCGAAAAATTCTATGGAACATCTTAGAAAATGATGAAATTTATTTCATCATAAAGATTCGACAATTCATTGAAATCCTTTAGTAGTTCGAGATTATTTTTCAAAAGTATATTGAACTTTAAAAATAAGTTCGATTGACAGTTTCGGATTGAACGGAAATGAATTTTTTGAATTCTTCACTAAATTCGATCAAATGATACACTAGCAAGAATCTCATTTTTTAAAGTAGAACAATATGCATATTTTAAGGAAAGGACGTTAACTTACCCGATGCGAATGCAGCCAGGACCACAAGTGCGAGAAACTCGAACATTTTCTGATTAGGTGATCACTAAAATGGACATTATTTCTGCTGAGCCGATGAACTTATATACCGTTCAATATCCACCACTATAATGCATTAACTTATCTATTGTGTCAAATAATACGATGCGACTACAGTTTTATCGATATTGGGTCCTTATCATAAGATCAATCTCCACTTAGCCACGAATGTAGTTAATGGCCATTTAATTATAGAAAAAAAGTTAGATGATCATTGTACATATTTCACGAATCATTTGGTTGACATCGTAAATTGAAATAAGGTGGCCAGCGATTGGATCGATCGTCGTCGAAATATTTTCAGATGTAGGGCAACGTATCCCATAGAAAAGATAAGAGAATAATCAACGTGCAACCTTTGTTGTCGTAACAAGACTATTTCGGTATTCAAATATGCGTGAATTTTATTTCATCGTGTTTAAGAATTGATTATGCGCGTTCGAAAATTTCATTCGTTAAAAGTAGAACAGAAATTAGTGTGTAACCGAATTCTCAATGACACAATGAAATGGTCATTTTGTCGAAAATTTCACCTACAGCCGGAACCAATGGTGTCGAAATTTCATGGCTGTATCGATTACGTCTATTTATCAACAATGATTTATCAATTCAAGAAAGTGTTATATGGGTCAGATTAGAATAAGTTAAATCGAAAAACCTAGATCAGAAACCGCTTTTACGTGTGGAATCCATTATCGAAAATACTACATTTGATTGTTGTCACGCGCATACAATGCTCTTGATAACGTTTTATCGAGTCTGCAGCTTTATTCATTTCCTGCACGATGTTATAAAAATTTTAAGTATTTTAATTATTCATATAAATATTAATATTGTTGTTTGTTCTTCCTAAACACATGATAAAATTGTTCTGTTCGAAAAGCATTAAGTCCTCTTACGTTCTAACACAATGTCTTATTTATTTGAAAAATAGTTAAAATCGTAAAAGAATGTTGATTCAATTTGTTCTTTACAAATTTTTTTCTATCGACTCATTAACCTGCTGATCTACTAAATTGTTTTTAACGCAGCATGCTGACAATTTAAATTCAAGGTCAGTCTGAATTGTGTTATCCGGAATATTTTTCAAATATTGCACAACTATTTATAACGGTGAATATTGAATCAATATTGAAATAAATCTCATGCTTGAATAGTTTAAATAAAAATGATATTTCAACGGTTTTGTCACTTGTTCCGGACAAATATTTCTCTTAGGAGTGAAGAAATTTCACAATAAATATAGCAGTAATTTGATTTGATATAATAATCAATTTAACGGGAAAAACGCAGCACTTACCACAGAGCAATGATCGACGAGATAATTTGTCCACGAGCCACATGAATTTATCGAAGATATTTTATTGAATTTTCGTCAACTGGATCGAAAAACAATTGCCTTAAAAACGATTGCCCTACGCGTGACTTGACGAACGTCGTATGTTTCGATATATGGTTTAGATCCGCTCTCAGGACTAAACTACTGACGATAGAAAGTTGGCGTCATAGTCATTTTTGTGGGAAATTTGGTGTATTGCAAGATTGGTCCTGCGATATTTTGCTTTATCTCCAACCGTTATAACGGCAGTACGTGTGATCGGAGAGGGCGCACTCTCCAATTTTAATAATAATTGATGCAATGCAATGATCATGAAGTTGAGGGAAAAGAACCTGAACATTGGACAGCTCGTGGGCATGGTCTTTGGATGCGAGGAAGTTCTATAATTGAGTTACATACGTAAAATATAAATGAAGTGAACAATAAAAAATAACAGTACAAAAACAAATCGACAAAAAAATAAAAAATTGAAGAATATGTGCAGCTGAGCTCACGGAGCTTGCAACGTTCAGCCAAAGCCCTCTAGCAACATCTTTCTCACCAAGAGAATGCGTTTCTCCTACGAGAGACTGTGATGTACATATATATGTTTATCCAGAAGACATTCTAGGTCAAATTGGATAAACCACAACGCCAGCCACTGGAATTTGGTTTACAACTTTCCACACAATTATGTTAACCCCTAGAAAACAATACGTCCTTCTTCGACTTAGGCACTTGGTTTTTCACAAAAAGTCTTAAAGTTCTTAAATGGAAAGGAAAAATTGAGGATTTTTTCAACTAATCAACGATGGCGATCAATTTCATTAAAATGTAAAGAATAAACGATAATGCTCACCTGTTAGAGAATTTAAAAGAATTTAACAACATTGTTGATCGTTACTGTGTTCATATTGATAGTTATTCGGGATAGAAAATTTAATATTTTGCTTTGATAAGATGAAGAAATATTGTTTTCAACTCGGTGTCTGAATAATTTGATTTTTTTACAATTGTTACACTAATTTTGGATTAAATCCTTACAAAGAATTCTCGATACCATGTGGTTGGACTGGAATTCCCTATGCCCATCTATATAGTTGCAGTATTGCAGTTTCTGTACGTCGTTCAAGACTCTATTCGTTTATATACGTATATATCGGGTTTGCTGTCTAACAACCAATGTTTTATGTCGCTGTTGCATTTTCCATTGAGTTTACGAGTTTGCAACAAAAGCGTATGTAGGTATATTTCATCGCCGCTTGCACGGTCGTCCACCTGAGAAAAACAGCATTCATTGTACAGAGAAAAATATAGGTTTATGCATATATGCATATGCATATGAGTTTTTTATTATTCATCTTCATTTAATATTTAAAAAAAAAACATTTTTTTTAGCAATATTGTTCAATGTGTTGTTGCTGAAAATGTCCGAATGTTTTATTCCTTTATATAGCTTCAATTTAACTCAATTACAATATTTTTAATGGATAATGAATATTTATTTAATTGCACTAAACGAAATGTTAAACGAACTTCTCGTTAAATTGTGGAGTAGAAGTAAAGTTATATGTCAGTTAAACAGTCGAACATACGTTACGATCGCATAATCGATGCGGAAAATAATTAAATTCAAATAAATTTATGACATTTATATAAACAAGAATCGATTCGTTGTATAACAAGACGCATAAACGTATAAATATATATATTTTTGAAGATAGATCGTTAAACCAGAACGTCGAAATCCAAGAGTACGATATTATCGCAGAGATTTACGAAATAACTGTTTACTCGTGATGTTGAATGGAATTCGCACATTTTCGTAAATCTGGATAATTGTAATAACATTTTCCTGGTAATAATAACAATCAGTACAAATGCAAACGTTGTATAATCAAAAGGAAACACAATTAACTACTCTCGGTGCACGTAGTACTGGCTTTTCATTGCTGAGAAATACACTTCCCACTTTTGTTCATATAAGAGATATCATGAACTCTCACAGATATATATTCATGTGTGTGAAATGTTGTGTACACTAATGAAAATCGAGGGTTTTGGGAGCTTTGTTCAGAGTGTTGAGTATACTTGTGGGTACTTCAGTAAATTGGAATAGGCACGTCCAATCTGTGAGTCTCGCGTCATGTTGCACGAACTGTTAATCCATTACTATAGGTTCGAATTAACCTCAATGGCGGTTCCGTGATGACGCTACCCGTCATACAACGTCATTGGCCCGTCGACACCGCGTTGTTCATTTTCTTGACGTAACTTCGCTCGATAACTTACTCCGATCAAATAACTCCAGACGACCCTTCTGGGCTATTACTACTGAATTCTGAGACGATATTGTGCAAGAAAGGGCAATAATAATGTATATTCAGTATTATAAGTTCATTATTTTTTCGGACACAAACTATTTTTTTTTTTTTTCTTTAATTATGGTCTAATATTGTCGGGAAATAGTTTGAACTTATGAACAAAGATTTCATACTTGAAAGAGCGGATTTAGAAAGATGATGCCAAAGCTTGCATCATTGGAATACAACAAGATTTTTTTTTTTTTTTTTTTTTTTTTTTTTTTTAACGGAACTGAAAATTTGCGTGCAGAGTTCATCGGACATCATTTTTTTTACTAGAAAAATAGGACCGATTCCAAAAGTGGAAAGACAATTAAATCATAAAATAAAATATTCGTTCGATTCCAACGATTCGTTGAATTCTCGAATCCAACGAATCGCTTTTTATTCTTTGGAAAGCTTTTTATTGTACTATTCAATTTTTTTCATTTCAAACTCACTCATTTCTCCGTAAAATCGATGACTCACTCATTGTAGGAGGAGAGATATCATGAAAGGAGTGGAATGGGATAAAATATTAATTTTATTGATTCGAAGGGGAATTCGGTGTCAATCAATTGAGGTGGGACCGCGATTGTAATGGCGGGACATTAGTTTCATATTTCCTTTGCTCTGTTTGTGGAACATTCGAATAATATTCAGTTAATATATCGTTAATGTATTTGGGCATTGAATAACGAGTATTTGATTCGATAATTGAATGAATATTATTTTATTTTATTGACTATGAAGATGTTCATATACGATCGTATAATCATCGTACAATGGCTTGATTTTGATTTACGATTCGCATGAAATCTGCAAGTTGAAACCGGTGGGAAAACATCGTAGAAAATCATTCGTAGTCCACAAGCTCGCGACGCGACAATATTTTCATGGTGACTTTAAAAAAAATGCAATAATAGCACTCTCGACGCCTAGACGTACCCGCGTATATCCGCAATGGATAAAAGTCTCACCCACACCAATGGAAAATCCCGGAAACGCCATTCCCGAGTCTACATACCGAGAATGTTCTTGACAGGTTTTGATAAAACTTGCATAGCTGTCGTTGCTCACGACTGAATAACAACCAGCCTAGAAAATTTGCATTTCTGAAGTACTTAAATGTATTGTGGATTTTATATCAAATAGGATTTGAAGACAATTATATATTTACATTTACACCGGTAACATAGCAATAAATTTTTCTACATATGAAACAATAAAAGACACACTTGAGTAAACAATGTACAACGAAAGGACAAACGTAATCTCAGAATTTATATTTTCACATAGTTTTCACTTCAACCCTCTAATAGATTGTGATCGTGATGGTATATATATTTATTTTTTAATAAATGTGTTTGCTGACAGTTATTTCTAAAGGTAAGGAAAAAAAAATGATGAAGTGATTATTTTTGGAACTGGAAAAACTTGCACATCCCTGTTTCGAAATATTTTAAGAGCTAGCTGGTTTTTTGCTAATTATACCTGTTTGAATGACCTTTCGCTTTACCTTTGGTTCAGTTCTATATGAATTTGTTGCTTAACACAGTAATTCATATGTCGATTATAAAAATTAGCGAATTGGGCCGTACGTCAAAATATCACATCCAAAAAATGGGCAAAACAATGAAAAAAAAAGAAATGAGATTTACAGATAAGTCTGCACGAGACATTCATGAGTATGACCTGCTATTATTTGTACTTGTTAGATTTTTTCTCTCTGTTGTTTTTAATCATTGAATAAAAGCTCTGTATGGGTTTATAGTGAAAATATTTTTCTTATAATACACTTTTGTTGTACTTGCAATGAAATTAGTAGTAATGGGGTCGATACGAGAGCCCGGACGTCGCTTACCCTCTATTTAGGTTCGCAGGATCATTCTGGTTATACAGTAAGCTCGTGGCTCTATGACGTCATACGAAGAGTTCGGGCTGGTTATCGTAGAACTATACTATACTATACATACGTTCATGGTTATATCTATTGTCTGTAAAATTGTGGGTAAATCTCTAGAAGGGCGCATCGTGATCAAAAATTTCATCTTTTCCGTTGACTTGAGTCGTTTTGCTCGTCAGCATTTGGTACAAGGGTGTAAGGACGGTTATACGTACATAGAGGGCGTACTCGGGGTCGTACGAGGTCACTGTAACAGCGACATATATATTGGGTCGAAGGGTAAAACCCAATCCAAGATCCAGACAGCGTTTATATAGCAATAGCCGCACGGGGTGATCGATGAATAATTTTACTCCGAACGACTCCAAATCTCTCTTTGTATGCATGAACTTGCCATAACTCGGAATTTCGTGCTAAAGAAATAAATTTGAAGGAAAAATTTAGTGAGGCTATTTCTAATATGTGGGAGGCAGGAAATGGCGAAAATGAAGATGAAAATTGTCGGATATGCTTGATTGATTAACTCGGTTTATGTGAACATTCTTTTTCTTTTTTAAATCATTTTCTTTTGTTCTTTGAGGTAATTTCAAGAACTGGCATGAACGGGTTATAAAAGACTACGATGTTTTTCTATCAATGCTTCCATTTTTTATGAATAATCATAAAATCGGCTCAACGTTGGATGGCACTTGCCATTATGGATCCAAGTTTTTAATGTTCGTGGATTCGTGAAAATTGAGGATTGGAAAACAAGTTGATGCTTGGAGTGAACGTAATTCGCGGATATAACGGAAAAATAAAACGTCTATTCAAGATTCCTTTCTTGTCCCAGTTGTTTTCATCCTTTCAAGAAATGGAAATGAAAAGAGAGATAGAGAGAGAGCGAGGGGGGGGATGAAGGGAAACAGAGGAATGTCTGGAATTCTCGGTCGTTTGTCAAGAAAAGGGATTTGCTTCGATCTTTCTTCTCGTTTTCAACTCTCTTCTTTCTTCCGATCTTCGAAGACGGAAGTTTTTATCCATTTCATTCGAAGCTTCCAGGACCACAAATAGTCGAGAAAAATGCTAATTTTATTTCTTTGATACGTCCATCGTCAAGACGATGCATTGTGACGTGATGCATTGACGATGAATCCCCCAGAGGCTTTATGCACTAAAAAATATTATCGATTGACCTTCTTCCGTTTTATTTCTCCTGGAAAGCCAATGAAGAAGAAACAATTTATTCTTCTAACTCACGTTTTCAATTCTCATTTCGACAATTTTTTTTTCGCACAATTAAACGTTCAAGAACAAAGAACATTATAATATATTTCTTATTACGAAAAAAAAAATTCCACTGCTGCTTCTTGCAATTGCTTGACTTATTACTTTCTCATGAATAACTCGACTTGAAAATGTAGATTTAAGAAGATCAGAAAATGATATTTTATTACACCAGAAAAATATCTAATGAGCACGTAATCATTTAAAGAATTTATATCTCTGCGAAATGGAACGTAAAATCGTCGTACATATTTAAAAAATAATACAAATGCTTTAATTTTTGTCGCTTTTCATTACAACTATCATTTATCAAAATGTATTTATTTTGGACAACGATTGACGAATACGAAGGACAATATCTAGACGTAATTAATACACGTTTATGATGACAATATTGTGAGTTTTAATGCGAAAATGATTTAACGTTCCCTTACACACCTCATAAAAAGCTGTTCTCAACTTATTAAATTTTTATGGCTATGACCATTTGTTATATATCTGTGTGTATCGGACATTTTACGACGAGAGCTACTAATATTGTCATAGAGCACAGAATAGTTGTACCATCGCAAACAATATTGTATTATACTTCGACATGCGATCTTATTGATGAGTCCGAAACGCGAAGTCATTGCGAATCAAAATGACCACAAATTATACTAATATTATATAAGGTATGACGTAAATTTCTCTATAGCGATTTCCAACTTGTTTTGGTTCAGTCTAGAAATTACCCGAATCGTAGTTATTTAAAAAAAAATCTAACCCTCGAATGGTCAATGTGTCACCATTGAACTTGCAACGCTTGGATATTCCTCAGATTAGGGGGGTACCATCTAACAGTGCGTTGATTAAATTTATAGAGCTCTCGGATTCGTACACTGAGCTGGACTCCAAAAAAACAACGTTAATTACTCGGTTGATCAGTGGTAGGTCAAATAATCCAGATTTGTCTTCTTCCTCAGGATTTTTATAAATAAATGAAAAATGATAAAAACTAGAAATAAAAAGTTCATGAATATTATTATTGACTCGATGCAGACTTTGTGTGTGAATTTTCTTCCGAAGGTTCAGAGATACTTTAGGGGTAAAAAGTTGAAGCCTCACTCTGTATTTTGTTTTTTCATTATTTTCAAGCGAAGTCCTTGATGCAAATGTTCAATGTAGTTTTTCGAAATCGTTCAAGTTTTCTAATTGTTAAATATTCTATGGTACATTTGTCTAATCAATTGGAAATATTGTAATCATCCCGATTGACATTTTTCTAATTATCAAAATTGTTCATATATTTGATAATTTTTCTTAGTTATTGTTATTATTACGGATATTATTCTGTGTCTCAGGACTGTGTGTAAATGAAGTTATTCAACGTACGTGACAAAGTGTACGTATATGTATTTTTTTGAATATCAACTTATTTTCTGTCAAAAAAGAAATGTAATTGTTTGTAGAAAAAGATCGATCTGTCGTTAATCATTACGCTTGCCTGACCTAGTAATACATTTACTATTGAATCTTATGAAGCAGAAAAATGTGTATTTGAAAATTTATTAGGATCGTTATTTTTTATGGTCAAATCGATGCGTTGAAACGCATAAATTAAACAGAGCTCTACCAAAGTCTGGTGGAAAAGGAAGGATGATTGAAGGTAAATACTACACGCACAAGAATTGTACGCGAGGAGATAAGATTAGGTAGACCTTTGCCTGGTACGACGTGACACCATTGTGTCACGGTCACGATATTCTTGGCCTTTATAGGATTCTCACTGAATACCGCAATGTAGTTCTTGAACCTTATAACTTCACGGTGAAATTTCTGCGTCAGCTGTTCTCGTCATGAATTCTCTATGATGAAACTTTGGTTCCAAAAGCTCTGGGGTTTCGAGGCACTGAATTATGCCAGTACAGTTTACAACATCACGAAATCATTGATTATTATCAACACTGAATTTATTTTAAAAATCTCATTGCATGATTAAGATGGAATTAATATTCAAGTGATTCTTTGAATTGAAATTTCAAGCGAACAGAATATTTGGCATGAAACAATTCACAAACATCATATTTTTCATCTGTATTTTTCGTGTGTATTCGTTTTTTTTTTTACAGTATTAATGATTTGTTCTATCCTGCAATTCCGATACAATGAGTATAAAAACTTGCGTTACATATGGAAATACGTGGATAAATGTTAAATTGAAATTTCCAATTTAATGCAGCAATGAATCTAATTAACTTTCATGATATTTGAAGCGAGAACTCGACAAAGATGTCGATAAATGCTTGATTCATGTTCTATATACACATAAACTATATTTTCTTATTTCATACGAACTAATAACGAAAAAAATTCATGTCACGGGCAATAAAAATGGATGCGCGGGTAGAATTTTCTCTTCTCCTCTATTCGAAACGACCATATTCCAAGTATCACTGTGTTGCACACTAGATGCAAAAGTGAAGAGACTATTCGTTGGTGTGACTGTTCTTATGCCGATTTTATCCTCTCTTCGTATCTTATTTTCCCGTTGGTACTCTTTTTCCACTCTGTGCGCGGATACACCCTTAATGGGGGTACCTTCCAGTTATACTGCGACTTCCATTTGATCAACACATGAGTTTGGATCTGAGCTCTCACTTTTTTCTCACTCTCTTGCCGTTCTCGTTGTCTTTATATGTCTTTCCGTCTTGAGTGTGCCTCGTAAGCGTTTTTACTGTTCCATATACCTAAGCAGAAGCTCTTCGCTACTGGTTTTCGATTGTGCAGAACGAAGACCTTCGCACTGTTAGCCTCAATGCAATTCTAAGTCTCCATCTTTCTCCATCTCTCTTTTTTATTTTCTTCACTTCTCCTGATCTTGCAATGAGGGGCTACATTATTTTTTTTAATTTCGTTCTTAAGCTTTGATGGTACATAACATACGCCATAGTCAACCGCTGGAATGACATCTTAATGTTCTATCTTAAGCCACTGTTAAGTCACTTTCGATAGAATACGTCAGCCTTTTTTTACGGGACGCATCGATTTCACATTCTTTTTCTCTGTTTCTTTAATACTCTTCCAGCAAAAGATCTTGACAGTTTTCATCAAGCGATTTGACCTAATTAAATAGACAATGAATATTTCAATAACTATAGAAACATTGTTTTACCAATTGATCAAATTCGAAGACTCGCAAGAAATTTCAATTTCAGCTTATAAACAATTTTATCAAGTTAAAACTTTTAAATAATATAACAGCAAAACAAGACGCAGAGACACTTATAATTTTTATCATGAATCATTAACTTGATCCCTCACACTGGACATTAAAAAAGGATATTTGAACATGCCTCGATATTAATATGGACAAGAAAGATTAATGAGTCCAAAACCCTATTTCGATCCACTGTTTTTGTCGTGCAAAATGAATGACCATCATCCATCGTATTGTCACGTCACACGATTCACTATACAAATCGGTGCACTGTCGACAAAGCCCAACGATATTTTTTGGCCTCTCGATATTTATTCTCACATATACAAAATAAAATATCGATGCCTCCAGATTGTAGCAAGAGAGGACAGTTTTCATCAATACAAACATTAGAGACTCAATTAGAACGCAACGGTATTATTTGTAAACACCGGCATATAAGATATGAAGGAACAACATTGTTGGAACTTCTTTCGATGAACCGAATGTGGATTGATAAGCTACCGGTGTTTCTTTTATTTATAAATCTCAAATAAACTTTTCTAAAGAATTATTTCTGGAAATATTTTTGAAACAACGAGTTCCAGATTCTAAATTATACCGGAATTCTATTATATTTGAGATACACTTTGTTAACTGACTTTGATTCAATGTAAACGGAGAAAAATAAAATTGAAAAATTACGATTCCAGCTGTAAAAACGGGTACTACTTTCAATGTTTAGCGATTTTTACTACGGAAAATGTAAATTTTCGTGAAAAGAAAAGCTAATTTCGTACATTGTACAAGAGTTATAATTATATTTCCATAAAAATTTACATTTTTCACAGCAAACATTGCTTGAAATATTTTTTTTCCAGTTTCTATTGCTGTAACAGTAATTTTTCAATTTCAATACACTCCACGTTTATATTGAAAACTGTAAATAAATTTGAAAAGTAGTGCCTTCATAATGTGCACCTCCAATTCATTTCGATGAATGTTTTCCCATTCAGCTGAGTGAAATGAAAATTAAACAATGGATATTATCGTACTGGTCAGTGCGTTTGATTCGACCGAATCGTATGATTTCCAATTATAACTTTAAATAACTTTTGAAAGCTTGGTTTTAGCTCTGAATTTTTTCAATGCAATAAAAATCTATCATTGATCATTACTTTTCTGATGATTTCGTTGTTTGGTTATATATGAAACGTTGAAAAAACTTTTGAATCGTAATTTCGTTGCCAAAGTTAATGATTGCTGGTATCATATCATGTCAAGAATCAGTTCACTATATCGATCATATTATTGTGTATTGTGCTTGTGTGTCTGTGCATAAATACGTGTTTCTTCGTAGCATGCACAAAAAAATTTTGTTCCACGAGCCATCGTTCTCGTGGGAAAAACCCAAACGATAAAGTGTACCATTGCAACATACCCGATCGATTATTATCGATGATAACGGATGGATATGCAGTATCTGTATATATGGAACAAAAACCCCGGCTACGGTTCGTATAATACACACAGATATGTGAATCTCAATCCCACAAGGCATAGCTATATACCTTTTAAGATAACAAAATCGAATCTACAGCAATTGGCGTGTAGATGAACATATTTACTTTATACATGTATACGCCCAATGGTTTTTTTCGTATCATTTACAAATGTCTAGTAACCATGTTGTGGACATTGGTCGAGTTTTATTATTGGAATAATTATACCAAAGTCTACCAAATTCCGATGGGTGGTGTCTCGAGAAGAGCAGCATTTTTTTGACGTTTAAATTGTTGCGATCTTTCAAATGATTGAGAAATCTCGATCAACCTTCATGCTTTGGTTTTGGATGAGTTTTTTTGCCAAAAATAATTGGAAAAAACAAAAATGGTATTATTGTAAACTGCAAGATACGACAATGTCAGGATAGCATGCACTCGACGGAATGGTTTTTCATGCAATTTGAAGCTTCATGGTTGATAGTCATTGTTAGTGGATTCGTATTCGAATCACTTAAATTTGCTTTTGTTTTATCTCTATTTCTTAATTAGGCCGAATCGATTATACGTCCATAAGTTATGACTCTTAATAGTATCAAATTTCGGGGTTTTTTTGAAAATTGTGTTCGAATGAAAGTCATGAAGAACGTAGGATGACCTTCATTCAATAAACTAGCTTTCTTTTACAGGATTAAGGTTACAGAGAACACTATTTTTGAGAAAACCTGGCAAGCACTTTTTTGGAAATACAAAATGTCGACAATTTCTGAATAAAAGTTCAGATATCGAAATATAAAATAAAGTAACATGATGTGTTTTATATCGTTTTGACTTTTTTGGATAATGTTATACAAAACTGCATTTTTTAGCAGACCATTGAGAAAATATTAAGTATTTTCCGAAACCATAAAAAAGCTGCTGAAAAAGATTCAAAAAGGTTTACCCTGTGAGTAATCCATGTGTGATCCTAAAAGACCACATCGTTCTCATAGCTAAAAATGTAATCATGCAAGAACCTTCAAATTTTGAGTATAGTAGCGGAGTTTTTGAACCAACGCTCGTAAGAATTCATATTTATCATTGTTATTCACCCTGTGACGAATGTGATCGACGAAAACATTGCCACTGCTTCACGGTCTAGCTATATACCAAATGAATTGCAATTTGATTTATTCGCAATCGAGAATGGAGGGTAACGAAAACGAGGGAAAAAAAGAACATAAAAGATTGCGCACTCACCTAATGACAGGTTTTCGGGGTCACAAACATTACTGCAGTGGCGACGCGTCGTCGCCACTTTCACCAGCTGGAACCCTCTATTCAGTTTATGGGAATGTATATATGTAGAGTTACTATATTTGTGTTATATGTATATACATATGGAAGGATTTCCTCCTTCGTGCTGGCAATTCTCGATACTTCCGGCGCACAAGTCCTAAGTGCCACTGGGTGAAGGTTATGGCCTAGTCGTGATTACGGCAGAAAGGAGGCTTCCACCCAACCTTACTGAGCCTCCTTATTCTCCATTTACCACCCATCACTGAAAGCCTCGCGTTGCCACAAATCGATTTAAACTGAGGCACAAGTCGCGATGAAAACAAATGCCACACACGAAATCATCACTCTCTTTTTCTCTATTACACTTCATATACAGCGTTGCAAAAGTGCATGACTTTAAAATTTCGTATAATATGAAAATTCAAAGAGAAACATCGTTCTCAACTTTTTTTACTCATTAATCGTTATTTTACCTGTCAATTATATGGTTACAATAAATCTGATGAGTCGTAACGAAAATCGCAGGATATAGACGTACTCGGGCAACACTTTGAAAACAGCCTGTACAGCACCAAATATTTGAATGTATATATCCATTGCATTTCGTACATAAATTGCATCGTTTCTCGTTCGCATTTATTTGTTTTCGATTTAAACGTTTCTCAATTTCGAGCTGCTGCCAGTGTCGTCCTCGACTACGAAAGCAATTCCAGATTCTTCAAAGTTCACGACTAATTAATCGCGTTCTTGTTGTCAACTTTGGAAATCTCCTTTCAAATAATAACGACTATCCCGCGCTGCTATTCTCAAATTACTTGCATAAATGCATACATACATCAGATTGAAAGAAAGTATATAAAAAAATACGGAAAGATATGTAAAACCAATTCGAAAAGTTACATGTACGTCGATTATATTTTACGATATTTTTATATATATTTTATTTCCGTGAAAGGATTATATATATAATCGTTTTTAATTAATTTATGTCTTTGGGTAAATAATTGTAGTCACAAGATAAACAACATCATTTTCCATCAATTGTTACGCTTCGACTAAAGGACAAATATTTCTTTTACCACACATGTTTTTCTGTTTTGTAAATATTCTGCTTGGACAGTACCTTTCATTACGGAATTTGCATAACATGTTTTTTTAAGATTCGACAGTTGATTCAATGAACTATTATTTTTTATTTTTACTCTGTATACCCTGCGGGTTTTTACTGCCCCATCTCATTAGTTCACTGTTTCTCTTCCTGTGCATTCTTCGGTTGGTTAGCACCATCAAAACTCAAAAAAAAGCTGTCTCCCATCCAGCGATTGAAACGGGAATAAAGTGAATTTTTTCCATAAAACTTTTCAAAAAATGAGCACAATTTGAAAACTTGATCTCTGTTTATCAAACGAATATTGTTTCCGCGTCTTGTTCACTGGATGTCGTAAATTAAAAAAAAGAAAAGAAGTTACGACCACGAGAAATTAGGCAAGAAAAAATTAGTGTCGAAAATGTATATTTGAAAAAACCAACGGCAATTTGGTCCCGATTTAGGTACGTTCGCCTTGTACAGTAAAAAGTGCGTGTGTATGTTCCTTGGTGTGATGTACTCGGTGAGAACTGTTCGCTCTCTCACCTCCAGCCCCCTGCTTCTCGAGAGCGTGAGCTTTCTCTTTCACGAGCACCCACTACTCAAGTACATTTTCAGTGTTTCTCTATGTACGTATTATAGTTAAGGGCACGTGAAAAAGCGAGACGAGGAGATGTCGACGCGACGAGCTCCGTCTTCGAAAGTTCAGAGCCTCGTGAACAATGCCAAGGTACATTTTAGTGCGCCTCTGTATATATATTCTTTTCAATATATTTAGACGATGTGTTTCTCGAGTCTGTTAGATAGCTCAATCGATTAGTCCGTCCCACTTTTAACAGATTGAATTTCTAATAATCAGATAATTTACAAATTACATTGATAATAATAATCCCAAAAAAGTTTATGAAAACCTCTTATTTTATCCACACATACATAATGATTAAAAATTTTGACAAAAAGATTAAAAATACAAGGAAGATATGAATGGAATGAATACAAAAATAAAAAAAGATATATTGTCCGTTAAAAACAGTGTTTATTGATATTTCAGATGAAAAACAAAATGATACTTTTGTTACATGGTTACAAAATGTATTATATGAAACTGTAACTAAGTAATTAATTAATTAATAATCAATAATCCAGGCTAATTAATCAATTGAAAAATATCTATTATGGACACAAAGATTTTCAAAGAATATACCCTAACCATGCGGCTAGTATAGAGTGCAAACGATAACAAACACAAGCATGTTCGATCGATAGAAAAAACTAGTCAATAGGTCGTAAAATATAATTCAACCGGGATTATTCGAGAGGTGCGGCTCCTCGTGGCTCGATCGTTCTTACACTGATTGCTGTAGTGTTGTCGAGTAGAAAATTTCTCATTCACGTTCGATCGAATACCTCAACCTACATAAACTGCATTTCATATATATACGTATATACCGCTGTATTGACTGTGGAGAAAAAAATTCTCCTGTAGAAGAGAATTTGATACCTATATATATATTCATATCGAGCGTTCTGTGATTTGTTTTTTATTTGTAAGCTATGCTTTCAATTGGTCTTTCAATGTCATATTGTCTGATACGCTGAATGGATAAATATTGGACATAAATTGTAAATTTATTTAAAATATCAATATAAACAGAGGTTTTTTTCGGAATATGTCTTTCAATATGTAAAATATGTTGAAATGTTGCTCACTATCGAATAATATTGATTCGTGATAGAGTTCAATAAAAAAATCAATTTCCTAAAACGTTATTTGTCGCCATTGCCGCAAATGTCGAAATGCCTGACGAATTTTTCGTTTGTACTCTTTTTCCCCTCGTTATTTCGGTCTCCGAGAGACACGATCGCGAGAGAAACGGAGGGAAAGAGGACTGGCGAAATTTGGATGGAATGTTGAAAGTGCAATAGCATCAGTAGACACTTCGTCTCGTGACGACCATTTTGAATCGTTTATTTCTAGCCTTGGGACACAGGAAAAGCCCAAAAAAGCTTACACAGGAATAACCTGCTTCTCATGATCCCTTTCCGGAAAAGATGAATGGTGGGGAACTGCTTCTATGATATACTACAAAACAAAACAAAAAAAGAAAGCAAAACGAGCCACTACTCTAGTGCGAAAAAGAGAACTCGCCACCGTTTGGCGGCGTCTATCGCCAACACACGATTACTAAAGTGCATTGTTGTAGCTGAACACACATAGCAGCAGTGCATCAGGTTATGTGCTATTATTCTCACTCTTATGCAAACAGGGACACGATGTGCAAAAATAGCCGAACGATCGATGTGCCGCGGTCTCTTCTCTGCGAGTCGACCTTCTTCTTTCACGTATTCATATTCTTCATTTAGATATCAATTTTTTTCTCTATCCTTTCTCTCTCCTCTCTTTCTGTCTCATTGGATCTCTATATGCCAATTTCACTGCGCTAAGGAGCTTCCTTATCAAATTCGAAGTACCACCGACAAAAATAATGGAAAAAACGCCATGTTTTTCCCCATCTTGGAATTATTGCTTATTAGACAAAATTATTAAGTCCTTTCTAACTACAAATATTATTAATCGAAATATTCAACCGAATGGACGATTCAATTTCACGATCAAGGCGAAATGAGATTTTCTCATATCTTCTAATTTCTGTTCGTAAATTATGTTTTTTTTTTTGCCCGTTTCTTAGCGTTTTCCAAGCAGACGGTCAATCATGGAGGTTGCGTTTCTAAAAATTGAACGAAAAAGATAACAGTCAAAGATTGTTGCATTACTGCAACACAGTTCAAACCAATTTCTTACTATTATATTTTTTATACGAAAAATTGAGACTATCTATGCACAAGTTCATTGATAATTCATCGGAGTGCCTCGAACACATGCCTTTTCCACTTGCTTTTAAATCTCGACCTCAAATCGATCTGTTTCTTCTCTCAAACGCACTTATCCCGCACGTGTGTATTACGCGAACCGGGAAATGAGTATTTCTCGTGAATCGTTCGAACGAAATTTATTCCAACGTTCATCACCGTTGATATGCAAATCAAGTTCTAGTGCCACAACTGAAATGCAAAACTTTGTGAATCTGAAACTCGTTGGCGAGAGATCGGGAGGGTTGGTCATCAAAGTATCTTCCATAAGATGAAAGTTATTATGTACTTTTGTAATAACAACGTGTAATATCCGTGAAAAAAAAAACTTTTTGGCTCAAATATCACGGTATAAAATTTTCTACATGACCTCATTAACATTAAGCTCTGCGGTGACACAAATGTTTAATCATCCGAGGATTAGTAAATTTACATATCGTTTTATATACGTACTTATACTTGTGGATATCCTCGTGTGTTACGTAACAGCTTTTATGGACATAAACGATTTAAAATGGCAAAAGAATGAAGGGAAACAAGGGCTTTTTTTTAAATCTTTACGTTCGAAGAGTTTGAAACGTTTTATGTAAATTTTTGGTGATTTTTGGTTTTCACTGGAATATGAATAATAAAGTTAACACGATGCTGACTTTTACGGACAACATAAATGATTGAAAAGTTAAGTTTTCGAACAAAAATTTCAGTATGCACTCTTCAGTGACGTATTATATACAATATTTCGTTTCGAATAATTTTTTTTTCAGCATTTTTCTGTTGAAGTACGTGAAATAAAAAATAATATATAGCGGAGGCCGGTGACCCTCTTGACGCAAGAGCGGTACAGACTCGAGTAAGCCTCCAATTACAATGGAGAAGTTTACAACCCTGAGGCATTGCCAACGAGAGAAAGAAAGAGAGAGGGAGAGAGAGAGAGAGAGAGAGCGAGAGAGAGAGAGAAATGAGCAAACGAGCAGATAGAGATGATAGGCTACCATAAAAAAGATGGTCTCGGGGTGACGAGGAGAAAAAAATGTAGAAAGGGGAAAAAGGGTTGTAGATGACGTCAGGAGGGTGACAATTTCCGGGCACCCCCAACCTCGTCGCTTCCTTTTTTTCACTTCCTCCTCACTCTCTACCTCTCTGTTAACCTTTTAACATCAACTTTATATTTTCGTTTGTTTTTTCTTCTACGTTACATCAATTTAGAATTACAAAGGACGAAGTGAACTATTTAATTTTTCATCACCATTTTTAACTTTGATACAAAATAAGTTTGTAAATTTCATCGTCTCAAGAAACCATCAACGCTTATATAATTATACGCAAACTTTGCTTGTTTTAAATACATTATTATATTACCCTCGTATTACGATATTACTGATAAAAATATATTTGCCGTTGGAGCTCTTAGAAAAAATGGTTGGAAGTACCAGTATCTCGATGTCATTTATATGCTAAATAGAGCTGAGTGAGTTAAAGAGTATTTGTATGGTAAGTGACCTAATTTTTCCAGTCATAGAGAAGAGGATACTTATTAATACGCATTTTTTTCCCCCGTATTTATCGTAAATCTATTCGCAGATAACACTTTAGTTCAAATTTTCTACTATTTGCGTGTGTAATTCACACCCCAATATACATGAATTGGCGAGCTCTCATGTTGACATAATTCATATATCACAGCATCTCGATCATGAATAATCACGAGTCATTAAACTCGCATATATTATTCATAAAAAATCGATTCGTTTATACGTCCTGGAAATTCGTTGTGAATATTCTGCCTTCAGTTGGATTTTTTTCTTTGTATTCATGAATGTGGTGAAATATTGAGAATAATCAAAGTGTTTTCACATATCTCACGGGAAAATAGAGGGAAACTTGTTTTTGTGCAGCTTTGAAAAAATTATCCTTTCCTTTCTGGGTTCACGATAAAAGTTTCATCATAAATCTTAGGCATTCTTCCTTCAGGGGCGAAATCTAGGCCAATGTATATTTATTTTTCATTCTTGTATATATATCGGTTACCACTACTACTTATTCATGTTCACGATCATGCGGGAAATGATAAAACGAAGTTAACTTCGGACCGATAATTTTCCAGGATCCCTTTACACGCTTTCACGTCTGTAAATATATGTATTCTCATACATTGTGTACACATTACATTATATACCGAGGTTTAATCATGCCGGATAATAACTTTATAATCCTCGCTGTGGCGAATGACGTGCTACCGATTATATTAAGGGGAGCTTCCACATCGTTGCAACTATGTGTAAATTTTGGTCGAGTAAAATATATCGAGAATCCTCGGTGAGGTATAATAGGGAAAAACTTGAAAAAGAAAGAAAAAAAAAAGTTTTCCAATCGCGATAAAATTCAAATTTCTTTTAATAGTTCTATGTCACAAACAAAAGTTTTTACGTTAAATTCACGTGCTGTATGCAGCCAACTAGCAGAAAATAATAAATCTCAGCAGGCTCAGAATGCTGACTTAGCAAATCATACAGTTATTTTTATTTTTGTAATTAATTTTTTTTTAAGAATTGTTGATAAACGTTTTTTTCTCTTTTAACTTGACGTGGTGCAGAACATTCTGTGAAATACGCAACGAATATTTATGAGTGTATTTGAAATTTTGATACGACTTTTTTATTTCAAAAATGAGTTGTTAAAAACTAAGATACAACTATAAGAATTCAATTTTTATTAGCAGGTGAAAAGATTGTCATAACTGACGTTAGTGATAATTTGTCGGGATGTCAAATGAACTACGAATTCTTTAAATAAAATTATTCCAATAAATGAAAGTCCAACATCCGAAATGGTGGAAGATTTCGTCAGAGATACAAAATGTAAGTAAATTGAAAGGGATTTTGGCAATAATTGCGATCATTTTTTGAAGCCAATTCTATTGTATTTCCTTCTGATTTAATAATGCTAACTATAAAGCTATGAATCTTTGAAAAAGTTAATTATTTCATGTACGTTTAGAAAAGAATGTAACAAGGCTGAGGGAACAAGGAACAAAAAAAAGAGAGGATGAAAAAGATCGAGAAAAAGAGTGCGAGGAAGAAAGGGGATTAGTCGTGGTCTCGCCAAAACGAAACGAATATTGGATCCGTCGTGGATCGATCACAAGAACCTAAAATAGGTTACGAAAAGCCGTGTGGAAGACCGAATTGGATGAGAGCACGGATATCGGCTCAATATATACACATACACGGATTAGGTTAGTCTAGAGTATACTTTCGAATAAAACAATGAAGCTTCCGATGATTGCACAAAGCTGTGAACGATTGAGGATAAAAAATAAATCCTTAAAGTCAATTTGCAAGCGAAGAAAAAAAAACTTTTCCACTTTAATCCGTTACTCTCTGTATATTTAGATTGAAAATTTATGTGCGATTCCACATTTTGTAATTTACAAAATAATAACACTTACTATAGTAGAATTATAATGAATGAATAAAATTCTTTTTTTTTCTTAGTAAGAGAACTCTCCCATAATACGATTTTGAAAAAAGTCAAAACTATAAAACATTTTCGAGTTACTCTAAACTCTTCGATAATGATAAATCAAGGTATAAAGAAAAAATGATAATTGGAAAAATCGAAAAACAAAAAAATGCATATTTATATGCTAACTTCTATGACGTTATTAATTATTTTTCGAAAAGACTTTTTATTATATTTTTTCGGCTTTTGCATATGTATAAATGATGAATTTAATGACACAAATTTAAAAAAAACTTGAGTGCTTTCTTGGGAGGAGCGTGACATTAAAAAAGAATGTTTATAAAACGAGGTGGACATATTGGCGTGAAATAGTTTATATATATTCGTAATTATACGCGTACGAATGCATACCTGTGGCAGGAAAAACGGCAGGGGGTCGTGCTCACGAGCACATAACAGCGCTATACTGAGAGCGTGCACGAATCGTGTCACGGGGCCAAGGCTGACACAGTGCTGCTATTACCACTGAGTCTCCCTGCCACACACTAGTTATATTAACGAGGCAGAAAAAAAAATCACGTTAATATTTGAGCGGCGGTAAAAGTTCGACTGCATTCAATGATTAGTTCGAACGATATTTGAACGATCTGTCAATTACACCATAGATCATATATGTCAAATACTATGTCCTAGAAAACGTTAAAAAAAAAAAAAAACGTTAACACCACATTTTTGTGATCGATCGAAAAAAAAAACATTTACTTTGACAGGATGGGTGGGTGTTTATCGCACAGAGTAAAAACGTTGCAGTAAACGTTATAGAATTTCCACGAGTGTCTTCTTCTCAATGATATTTTCAAATTAATAGTAAAATTTAAAAATCACCATAAAAAAGTAGAGTCTTATCGTTATTTTTTGTTAATCCAAAAAACTTCATGCACGAGTAGGGCAACGATTTCTAAATATCTCCTGAAGATTTTCACTCTAACTCTTTTTTCCAAGATTAATCCATCAAACTCGTTTTTTTTTTGCTTTCACGTGAAAGACATCAGTCACCAACCTTTTCCACTATAAAAATTGATTGGCATAATAAATTTTGGTGCAGCCTATATACCAGAGTGAAGCAAAAGAAAACAGTGCATACCAGACTCGTACGGATATACCTGTACTGTGATGATGCTTGTGAGAACTACGCCTCTGTCTTCGTTTCTCTCTCTCTCTCTCTCTCTCTCTCTCCCTCTTACTCGTGTTCTCTTTGACGCAGATTATAAATAACACCCCAGGCACACGAGAGTTCCACAATGCCAACGACGCGCTCAGGCTGCACAGTTTTGTTGCTTTCAATGCTTTAGGTTTCACGTTCACGATATCGTTTGTGCTGGTGAGTTCTACCACGTTGTTTCATATATAAATAAAAATATATGTATGTGTAGCCCACATATGTTTCATTTCATACCATGACACTTATAATTTATTAGTACGCAATAAGAAGTTGGTACATAGCAATTTTTTATGTTTTGTATAAACAAAACTTTTTGAGATTCAAAAATTATTGAGAACACAATATTATTTCCTTAATTTACGAGTATAGACGAATGTCTCATTCAGTCTACAATAAGTTATTGTTTTCACCGTCAAAAGCCATTATGAGCTGCCTCAAGTTCCAGAACACGAACATTTCTCGTTCGGTGATAAAAATAAGTTCAAAAACTATCGAGAACAGCATAATCTCGAGTAATATAGAGTGAAGTGTCCTGCCTTTTGACTTTTAAACGTTTTTTTTTGTAAGTACTTGCTGTTAAGAGGATGCTGCATTTATAGACATACTTTTTAATTTATTGGACCAGATGCTTGAAAACTCTTCGAAGACAGGACCTTGCTCCTGAGGATTTTGGAAAATTTGCCATTACCAAGATCCAGATTTCCGAAATCTGACACATGATTTTTATGATGTTGAAGTTTGCATCGTTGGAATGTAACGAAATTCCTTTATTTTTTATAGCAGAGCCCAAAATTTTTATGTAATTTTCGTCTACGATAATTCAATGAGCTTTGAAATTGAAACAATTGAATAAAAAAAAAAACGACGAATAAAAAAAATATCTTTGACTACGTTAGTTATACTTTCCAAAACTACAAATTTCAGTATCATTGAGATTTTTTGCTCACTTCGAAATATACAGTATTGACATTCTCCATTTCTTTGTATTATTTATAGTGGAATTTTGGCTGTTGTCCTCGTTTCTATAGCCTTTCTCGTAAATTTAACACGTTCCAGAAATTATTTTTCAAATTTGAACTGTTCGATGCTCGACTTATACGAAAGATTCTTTTGCAGTATATCCAAGAATTCGAAAGGATTTTCACAATTGACGATTATAGTTTTTTCTCGTCTACACTTTCTCACTTTATTGTACTCGTGAAGAAAATGGTTCGCTGTATATTGCGCGTTTACATCAGAGAGACAGACAGAAAAGCTTTATCTTTGTGTACGATTGCATGGATTTTACGAGGCGACATCCTGTCGAGCGCCATTTTGCTTGCTCGGTCGGATAATCCGGAAGTAATCCAAGACGAGCCGAATCATCCGAGACCACCACCACTCTGCATCCGACTTTGACCGATTCCTTATGTCAGGAAAAACGACTGCGACCATAGATCCTACCAGGAAAAAGCGTGTTAAATTTCCTGATCTCACTACCCTTCTACAAACAATTTTACCCCATTTTTTCTCTCGTTCATTTATTCTTTATATATAGAATATTCAGATAAATAAGAAAACGAGACAATATCATCAAAGTAAACCTCTCACAAGTATTTCTGATCAACCAACTATTATTTTTCCCGAATTACTGCAGCATTTGACTAAATAAAGGGTTACCACGGAGTAATAGGCCGAAAAATACACGAATTTTTGACAAGTTCATCGATGTCATATAGCTCGTTAAATAAATTGCGCTTTCGGTTCATCAGAACTGAAAAATGATCTCTCAGAACAAATTAATTCAATCGAATAAAGACTCGATATAAAGACGAAGCTCTTTTTCTTTGTGTTTCAGAATCATCGGTGAGATCCCAGTGTTGCTTTGTGCAATGTAAAAGAGATCGTTTTAAGAGCTTTGAAGGTGTGACAATTTATCGAGTGTTTTGAATAAAGACAAAAAAAAACTTCCTCGAGAGAGAATCAAGTTAATCGGGGAAATTGACGCGAAAAAAAAGGACCAAAATGAGAGGGTGCAGGAGTTGAAGGAGCGTAGTATAACGAACAGCAGCAACCTGCCTCGTCCGTTGGAACCAGCCACACTTATCACGCTAAGGTAAGAATAAAATAAAAATCAATGACGTGTATATTGCAAATCCAACAAAAGTTCTTTTTCCTTTTTCCAACCTGTCAATTTTTCGCTTTGATCCACTACGAAAGAAGATCAAAAGTTTTACCACTTTACAATCCTTTCCGGATTCATGTTTTCCAATACAACAAAGTTATTATTTTGAATTCGTTTTTTCACTGAAGTCATCACCAGCTTCGACAATTTTAATCCCATAAAAATAAAGAATATTTTACGTATTACGTGCGCGTCGATTCTGACCTCGATATCGATATTGATGGTAGAATTTCAAATGCATATAAAATTGCTTCGCTGCTCCATTTGTGCTGGAATATACGTTATTTTGTAATGCACCACGTTTCGCCAAAAAAAAAATGGACACAACATATTTATGTACATATAGATAAAACCCTCGAATCTTTCCTCATCTGGATTCCATATCCAACCTCTGTTTCTCATCTTCGTTTGTATCTTCTTTTTTTTTTATTCTTATTTCTCGAGGTTGGCTAGTATTAGTATTTCACATAGGTTTCTACAAGTCGAGGAATGTACAGACGTTAGTGGGACTGTGTGTTTTGAATTTCAAATCGTGTACTTGGTACGTGAAATCAAGTTTGACGTGGGAAAAGCCACCCTTGGGAAAGCAAAAGAGAAAGATATGAGAGCAGAACGATAGACAGGGGGCGAAGGGGCTTTGTGAATCGAGCAATACTCAAGGAGAATAACAGAGTAGAGTTGCATGGACTGGAAATTCGTCGAGGCATAGTTCATTTGAGAATGTTAAGGACATTCCCAGGATATATTGAATTTATACATATATATGAATACTTGGAATCCAAGAAATGTTGGAATTTTGACATTATCTGAAACTTCGTTGACTCAAATTATCCTACAATTTATCATTTGAAATTTCAGCCTCAGCGTGGGAAGAGGAAAAAAGATTTTTAATATGCGACTTGATTTCGTACAATAGGATATTATTTAATATTTTGGAAGTTATTGTAAAAACCTTGAGAGATCAAAAAAAATGATTCGTTGAGCCATTGTCGGACTTATGTTGTCCCACCAATTTTCTTTTTCTTTATCGTATAGTCTTTCGATTATTTTTCCCAGAGGGTTAAATCATATGATCGAACCGTACAAATTACAATATTTCATCAGAATACACAATCGTATTCATCCAATGATTCAGAATACACAGTAATCTCTATTTTTTAGTATTTTATTCTAAAGAAATAACCTCGAGTAAATATTTTTATTTAATATTCACAACTACATTCATTATTATTACGATTATTATTCAAATAATCTGGATAAAAGGAGGAAAAAAATCAGAAAAATGAAGTACAATGAAGGATTTGTTGAGTTTTTTCCACACGGAATGTCAGGACGTTGTACGCTGCGAGACTCTTTAGTCTTAGATCGCGTTATATTTAGTCATTTCGTACTATAATAAAATATCGTCGTCAGGTAACCCCCTTTTTTTCGTGACCTCGACCATTTTTATTTTCTACGCTCGCGGCCGCGCGCGTGTGTTAGTGTTGATGCTTTTGCACGAAAAGCCTTTCTTTATCGATTACTTTACACCCAAGTTAACTACAGTTAAGCCTCTATGCTCGCCTTGGAGATCGTCGGTGCGTGTAGTTTTCATCTGATCGCGTATTATAACAATAACGGTGAAATTTGTTCACACTTTAATACGTGAAAGCTCGATATGATACTATAGAAGTTTTGATGAAGATATCTCAAGACTTTTCTTGCGCTTTCACCTATTCAAGAACCTCTCGTCACCGCGGACAGAAATATCACGACGACGAGAGTCAAGATCAATTATTCGTATTTAATCGCCTATAAACATCGATTTAATACCGACGACAAATCAATGGATTCTTCAATTCTTTATGACACATCGCTTTTAATCTAGACAAAGGATTCCGTACTCATGGAATTGCTGCTTTTTTTTCAGTTCTTTTTTATTCAGCTGTCTAAAGATATACGCTTGAGGTTAATTATTTCATCCGTTATTATTGTTGAAAAAAGGCGTAATTGGATGAAATTCAATTATTTCATAGTCAATAAACGATTTTAGAGACAAAGCTAAATTTTCTTGTAATAACTATAAAATAATGAAAAGTTTGAGACTAAATATTAACGAAACGTTTGCCACCATTAATTTTATAATCGGAATATTTAAAAATTCGATTACAAAGATATTAATGAATTCTACAAAATCATAACAACTCCATTTTTCAAGTAATTCATAATCAAGACAAAATAATCATTTTTCTACATGTTGCGAAAGATTATGAAGTAAAAAAGCTATCGTATAGTACATGATAATTTATCACGGTTGACAGTTTTTGATCCTAGAGCAAACTTGCTCTAAAGACCTTCGCTGATTTAACCTGACCAACAAATCCATTCCGAAACATCGTTCTTATAGACACGCGAAGATCGTCTTCCTATCTCTATAGTTACTGGTTCGTTCTCCTTTCTTGAAGCTCATCCTGATCCCTTCTGGTGATGCCTTCTCACCTTAACGACGAAGATCAGCAGCTTTGCAGATCCTGGCTCAAAATCGTGGTCTCACGAAGCCTCACAAGGTGACATGTTAGTTATGGAGCTTGGATAGCATATCCTATATCTAACAATGGCTAGGTCAAGATTAGAGAATGCTAACAAAGCTAAAATAGGTTGAAACATAAACTATTGATTCCCTTGATAAAGGAGACGTTCGTGAGACACCACTCATTCGATGACTTTGGCAGTTATGACGTGTAATGTCACTGTTTAAACTTTATGAATTTTACCAAATTATTGTTTTTTGCTTAATTAAACAATTTTCTAGAAATTCGTTGTAAATTAGCTGATGAAAATACATCCCCATATATCTGTATGTCTTTTTGGAGTAAGAAAGAATATGAAGTGATACTAAATTATAGAAGGAAAGATTGAGAATTTAAATTTATGAAAATCGATATTTATAGTTTGTTTTTTACGTCCCGAGCCACTTTTCTGCTTTAATCGTTTCGTCATATTTGTAAATGTGTATATGTGTATGGATATGGTTATAACTGGGTCACGAGTGTATGTTTCTTGTTCTCCGGAAGTGAGGTCATAAATTCAGCGTTCCCTCGACCCTTTTGCTCGTTCACTGGCTCTCACCACTTTCGCGGTTCGAAAGAGATGGCGGAAAATTTTTCAACCAGCGATAGAATTCCCTTCTGCTCATTCTCTCCTTTGCTTCGGATTTTTTTTATATTTCTGTCTCCATCTCTCTTTATCTGGAGCCTCTCCTCGGTCTGGTATTTCTTAACGTAACGTTCTGAACGAAGGAGAGAAAGAAAAAAAATGAACGATAAATGTATGAAGGAGTGAGCACAACGGGCGAATGAAAAAGTCAAATAGCAGCGGGCATGAAAAGCTAAAATTCCGGGTGATTTCAACGCCGAGTATTCAGGCCGCATTTCATTTGCGTGAAACGTACACGCGTGAGAAAAAAATTGTCCGAGGTGTATGGACAGTAAAAACTGTCGATGAATTAGAAAGAAAAAAAAGAAAAAAAACATGCATGCACAACAATGAACGAAAGTGCTCTTCTCTTCTTCGCATAAATTGAAAATCGCAACTCATCGTTATAAAACCAAAAGTAATCAACTTTCGGTACGAGCTTTTAATATATGAGTGTTTTTTGTCTTGATGAAAAAATAAAAATTTCATGTGACAAAAATGACGATTGTTACATCAATTTAACTGCATCGATGATGAAAATTCATTTTTTATTGACACAATTACGTTTTCTTTATTCGCACACTTTACACTTTTTGCCTATACTTTAAGCGCCAACGTGAATAATTACAACAATTTTTTATTTTATATTCTAACGAGAATTAAGTTGTGTGTTTTTTTTTTTTCATGAGGATTATGCAAATTGTGTACTGATCTTCCTGGAAAAGTTTGACCAGTAATCTATCAAATGATGTGTATACCTTTTCATAGTTATTCATCGATTTTTCGAGCGATTGCGAGTTGTTATTTTTGTATGGTCTCAATTATGAAAATCCATTCGGCTACAATTCCCACGTTGTTCGAAGTCTTTATGCCATTTGGCCTTTTATTATATATATATTTTATAACACTACCGACCGGTGTAACAGCGAGTACAGTCTTTTCTCGAGCAGATATACACGACTATTTTAACTGTAATATAGAGAACTTGAATAGGGGAGCGGTGCAGAGTTATTCTAGATAATGTAACAATAGTAACGCGAGCGTGTCAGTGGAAATTTTTTTACATTTATGGATTGTGTCACATCGATGTTTGTATATACTTTAGGTTGGCCTCTTTTTTTCTACGTTCACTCTTCCTCGGTCTCGCTGTTATTTTCAGTAGTACATCCCGGTGTATAGTCAGACGTCACGATCGTACCCTCCGCAATAAGATAATTCTTAATCCTCCGATTATAGTACACGAAAAAAATTCCTCCCACTGCTTCGCGTTCATTCATTCTTTACAAGAAAAAAATTTCTTTTAGTATACGGATTGATGAACATTCTTCAAAACATGAATGAGTCAATGAAAATGTAAATGGAAAATACATTGAAAATTTATCATTTTGAACTGCATAATGCCGAAATATTTCTCATTGCAATGAATTTTGTGAAATTTTACTGTTATATTATTTATCAATGTTTAAAAAATTCAAATGAGAATATTCTTGCAGTTATATAAAGTTACGAGTTCCATCGCTCATTAAAACTTTATTTTTCTACCCCCACCCCCGAAAAGATTCGCCAAGCAAACGTTGATAAAATGCAACACACCGGACTTTCTGTTTTTTATCTCACCTTCTCTTACGTCATCGTTAATGTTACCGTTCGTTGTCCTCCTTTCCCGAGGTAAATCCGAGAATGGAAGTTTGAAAAACACGTGAGAAAAAAAAAGGTAGAAGCAAAAATGAATAAAAGCCCTGATAGTAGTATGCATATATATTACTAAGTACAGTTTGCCAGAGTACGGAAGATAACGGTCGTTATAACTATACGAATGACACCCTGCGGAGAGCTTTTCGCATCCGCTACTGTGGACCGATCCTACTATCCTACCTCCAACTCTTTTTTACCACAGCGTGAGAGCAACCGTTCGTCGTCGCTTCATCTCATTTTCCTACTTCCGGTTCTGGGCAAATTCAAAGCCCCAACGTATTCGTACATGACCGCGCGTGCATGGGTATTCGGGTACTCTGCTCTTTTTTTCACTTGTTTTTTTAATTTTTTTTAGTTTTTTTTTTTATGTTCAACCCTGCAGCTAGCAATGCACTCCTGTAAAACTGCGTATGTTCTTTACATACGTATATATGTCAGATCCGAGTGAGTTGGACACGCGGGAGGTGACCTCGGACAGGTTGAACATGCTGTTGAAAAAATTTCATTACCCCAAGCTCACTGACACGTCTGCAGACTTTCCTGAGTTCCTCGGCCCACTTTTTCATCTCTCTTTCTCTCTTCCCATTGTACAACTTTCATTCTCCTCTCTGTCTTTCCATATACACGTTTGTTTGTGTTCATGTACACACTTGATTTATATTATTCTCACATTCGTACTCTCAACACTCTGTAAAAAATGGTCCCGAACTTCTCCTCACTGTGGCTGAAAACTCCAGAAGGTTCCGCCACTTCGTTTATCAACAGTCGATTGGTTCAAAACTCGTACTGATTTTATTACTTTCTTCCGCTTGGTACATTCTGTACAATTATAAAATGTTGCGCAGCGTACCAATCAACTATTTCGATTCCTCTCTGAAACCCAATTCTTTTTCGGATTATTAAATATGATTGTGCCTGCAATACATTTTTTTTTTCATCAAGTATTTAGAGCCCAATTCCTAGATATAGTAATTTTTTCAGTATCATCGACAGTGAATTTGAGAATCATTTTTGATATATTGCAATACTTCTGGCTTTCGCGGTCTCCAAAGTTAAGCAACCGCAAGTGAGGTCAGAACTTGGTTGGGTGACCGCTTTGCTCTGTATCTATAGCTCGCGTATTAATGGCTGACCGGAAGGCAGTTGTTCCAAGTTTCTGATAGTGTCCACCGATTGAAACTCAGTAAAACCACAGCCACTAGCATCGGCCGAATTTTCGAAAGTTTCTCTTAGTGGCTCTTGTGCAAATGCGATACAGTGGTGCCTTAGGAAAGAGTGTCTGTGGTCAACACTCTGGGGGGTCTCACACAAACTAACACAACGAAACAAGGAACAGAGTGGGATAAAAAATGATGGAATGCACTCATGAATACCGGAAAGGTTTGTACGGAGGGAAATTGAAAAACAAAAATAAATAAACATTTTGATAGTTTGGAATTATTTTAGTATCCAACGTTAAAGATGAGTATCGAGTATCGTGGGTTCGATGAAAATTATAAAAGCGAATGATTGTCTGTTCGAATTTAATTGTTTTTCGACCTTAACCATTATTTAATTAACAATTAGTCCATTTAATCTATATTGAATAAAGTATTTTGAATATATATTTTTTTAAATTCTCGTGCTACCCAACGACACAGTACGCAAATGATTGCCACACGAAACGAGCAAACTGCAATATTGATATTTCACGCAACGTTGAAATTTGCCTGCCCCGGGGAATGTAATTCGATTAAGGTTTCTCGTTGATGATTGATCGAAATTTCGCGAAAGTAATTCGCAACTTTCAACTTTTTATTAATAAACACACCATTTTATCAAAAGAGCATTTTTCATCATTTATATTTCAATTTACACGAGTTCTGAGGTAGAAGCTTTTTAAATTACACGGTGCTTATATTCTCAGCATCTGTTCGCGTTCCTAAAAAACTATAAACGTTAGAATCTTTTTTTACCTTATCGTGAAAATTACTCGACGAAATTTACGAGACGCACTTTGGCTGTATAAAGCCAAATAAATCTTGATCAAATACAGCTTTTTCTGTTTGCCATTAAATTATAAATTATAAGAAAATCGAACAAGGAAATTTCGTCTGACTAAAAAAAGAAAAGTATACGAAAAAATGAACAGAAAAAATTGTTGTGTGAAATATACGATTATACACATTCTCAATATAAATATAGAATACATACAATGTAGAGGAATTCAAAGGATCCTGTAATTACACACTCAAGAACATTACACGAATACATAGCGTCCATTTGTGTTGGTATGTATATCCTGAGGTGTCCGAAATAAAGTGGAAGATATAAAAGTTAATATTCAAAAGCAGAGAGAGAGAGAGAGAGAGAGAGAGAGAGAAATGAAAAAGGAAGGGATAAAAGAAAGAGAGGCAAGGGAATTAAAAGTACACCAAAAGAACTGACTGGTATGGGGGGATGGGCTAAACCACGTGACTAACTTGTATATAGCGTACCATGCCGCAACGCCCAGTATTGATCGAACAGAACATCAGCTGTACCGTTGGTAGCATTGCCTGACTACCACTCGTCTTTACGACTGGGCACGTCGCTCTCGGCTAAATTTTCATCGACTATTACTATATAATACTGTCATTACTATTGCTTGCTTATCACTGCTGACACTGTACCAATTCAGCTATCCATGCCAACCGCATATACAATAATTGGCATGGATGTATTGCTTTAGTATCTCCCTTTCTGCTTCTCTTCATTCCTTTTTTCTTGCTTGATTGGGTCTGGCTGTCTCTCACACTGTCTCTTTTTTTCTATTTCTCTCTCTCTCTCTCTCTCTCTCTCTCTCTCTCTCTCTCTCTCTCTTTCTCTTTCTCTCTCTTTTTCTATGCCTCTCTCTTATTATATTTCGTTGTGTTCATCCATATATTGTATTACTCGTGCTCTTACTAGAGCTAGTATTTTACCAGCTCAAAATAATGATGCTTCGACTATAAGATATTGCGTCAATAAAAGAAACAAAAAGTGATACAGGGAAGTGAGAGCACAGTTTATGCTTTGAATCTGCTGAAATAGTCTCTCGTTATCGCTCTCACCTTCTGTCGGTCTCTTTTCATATGATATCAGAAATAAGGGGTATTTGCCTATTTGCAGTTTTTAATATACTCTTGTCATTCATCTTTGAGACTGTCGTTTAACGAGTGGTACTACAATTTTTTTATCATTGCTCCTGAAACCCTCAATCACTTTGATGTTCATAGTTTTTTTTTTAAACATTTCACATATCTTTTAGAGATCAATGCTTTAAAACAACGAAATTTGTTAATTAAACAAATCGAATATTTCTGACTTTTCATTAGAATTCAAATTATTTATTGAAGTCCCCTTCTCTGCCCCAGACACATAGATTTATAAAATCGGGTATTATATATGGTGCGATTCAATCTTCGGTCTCACGATATTTTGGACCTTAACTGTGTACTGATTGAAGATTGATGGAGGGAAAAAATGTGCCATGCTTTATCAGTTAAGCCGACAATTGGAAGGGGGTTCAGTATTACCCTCTTTTAAAAAATCAACACTTCAACGAAATACTAAGCCTGTACCCGTCCTTCACACCCCTCTAACCTTGAACCAATAAAATACCCGCTTACTCAAGAGTCGCATATTTTCAAAATTCATTTGTAATAATATTAACTCGTCTTATTTAAATGATAAATTCACCTAACAAAGGGCATTGATCTCGGCATTGATTTCAATGAGGTACGATTGATGCCTCGGAGTCAAAAAATCCTTCCAGCTCTTCAGATTATTGTCAAATATTCACATTCTTCACAGCAGTTGTTTCTGATATGTCACTATCGTGGTAAACAATTAGAAGAAAAATATGAAAACTAAGCAGCAGAATTGTCAACGACTCGGAATGTATAAAAAAGTGCTCACATCCCTTCCAAATATGTCGCTAGTGTCGTTTTTACCTGAAATTGAAAGCTTACAATATTGTCAATATTGTCAAAATTTTGAGAATACAGGCATAAACTGTTCGTCCAAATGATACAAAAAATGCAAGTCCGCAAGTTGGATTCGTCGTAATGATCGTTCTCCTTCTCTGCAGATATGAAAGGCTCCAAAAAAATGTTGCATCTGCTGAAAAGACGATAAAAATTATGATGAATAAAAGACAAAGTAAACACAATTGCAAGCACTTTTTTGCAACACTTTTATGCATCAAATATAAAATACATAAGCGATAAAAGAGTTATAATTATAAAGAAAAAATAGTAGTTTTGTCGACTTAAAAAAAAAATCCTCTGCAAAAATGTAAGTTTAATTGAATTTCTGTTGTTGAATGCTTTCGTATTCAATCCAAGTGTAGCAAATGCAACTTCGCGGTTAGTTATCAAACACCATTTATACATAAACGATATAGTCGTGACTAAGTCTCAACTGTCAGGATGGACTTATACTGAGCAAGAGAGAGATAGAGAGAGAGAGAGAGAAGGAGAGAAAGAGCAAGTGGTTTAAGCCCTCCGGCAGGGTTGGCAGGATACGTTTACGTATAGTTTACGATGGGTAAGACTAGCGCACAACTGCCCGACTGACCTCCACCAGACGCCGCCACTATTAGCTACCGTTGCTACGACTAACGTGGCCTACGGCGTATATAAACAGCGATATCGTCTTCCTAGCCCTACATCCTTTTCATAGCGACCGTCATTCCCGAGTTCCGTTGCCTCTGGCACGTCTGCATGAACATCGCTCGTCTTTTCTACTCGATTTGCATTCTCGACTCAAGCAGTCTTATCGTTATATGTATACAAAAACGTGATACAAATTTGGACTGGATGATAAAATCAATTAATTTAGTATCATCCGAAAACAAAGATATTATTTTTTCGGTATTGTATTTAACGTTTTCGACCAATCAAAACTATGTTTTTAGACAAAAGTTCTGAACACTAAATTTTCTATCAATTTTTCGAATGATGGACACAAGGATTGAAATATTAACAGATAATAAAACATACCGAGAACATTTATTTCAGATGACCTTTTTTTTTTAATTCCTTAATTACATGAACAATTTTCCGTTTCTACGTGGCCCATTCAGCCCACGTTTCCTTTCATGTCAACCTTTTTCCGGTTCTTACAACGAGCCAGTAAATTTTTTTCATTTTAGATATATGGCGACGACTATCATACGCTCCGGGAAAGCAGAGGGAGCGGGACTTAATTAACATTCGTTTTCAGCTTCGACGACCATTCTTTTCGGATACTCGCTCTTGAAATGCTTGCTTTTTTCCCAAGTTCATTTTTCTTTTTACAAATAATTTATAGTGCTCGAGGTCAAACTACCTGGAGTGCACAAATTTTTTCCTTGCTCTCTACTGCCATTTAATATTAAAAATAAGTGAATTTTAATGTTTTCATTCGGTAAAACTGACCGTTCGGTAAAAGAGTTCCTGCGGTTACAATTTTAGCTCCGACGATTTTAAACTAAAAAAGAAACAAAAGAAACTGCTCAAAGTAGTTGAAGAAAGTGAGATTTTTTTATGGCCGGTTTGAAAGAAAAATAACGTTTTTTTTTTTTTGAAAAATGATTGCCATTCTAAGGTTACCATGTGTTTTTTGGATAAAATAAATCGACTTCTTTAATTCATAGAACGAAAACCATGATGCTAAAAAAACAAAACTCTTTGATAAAATCTTCCTTTTTCCAAGACTTTTTTCTACTTTTACGGCACGTCAGATGTACTTGAAGCATTCATGGCAAATATCACTAAAAAAGCAGTGAAAGAAGCTCTCGAATCTTTGTTGTTTGTCTAATCATCAGGACTGAGAGCTTCGATCCTGCAGCTTTTTTGTCTAACGTCTGGACATCTGGACAAACTTTGCAGAAACGAAGGTCACCAGTTCGGCGCTGGTGACCTCTATCATCTGGCACACGATCGTCCCGGTTTTTTCATTAACCAGTTGATCAATCAAAGACCCTTTGAACCGCTAACTGTTCGTATATATATGACGATCAGCTAAGACAATCGAGCTTCGGTGTCGTCGTAGCTCGCAGTCTTTACGAGGCAATTGTAACGTTTGCGGAACGCCGGCAATGTGCTGACACTCTACAACGACATTCAACTGAGAAGTTGGAAATCTGTCTATTGCTTTGGGGCGATGATGACGATATTTCTTCGAAATATCGTCATTCAAAGTCATGTATCGAAAAATCAATTTTATAGTCGCCAGAGTGTAAGAATTTACTTTTTAAATAAAATGTCTGAAGGTACCTACTGTTTGCTCGTTGAATAGACGAACAGAAATAACCTAAAAAATCGAATACGGATTCAATTGTGTTCTCCAAAGTACCTACAAGACAAAGTAGTGCAGAAAATTGAGAAAAGGGATAAAAATATATACAAATAGAATGAGGCTGTAAGAAAAGAAAAAAAGGAGAAAAGAAAGAATGCGTGAGCCGCGAAAAAAAACAGCATGTATTGCCGCCTTCCCACAGGGGGGTTGTCGCGTTGGCTTTGCAGTGCGAGCTGCCGCTTCTGTATGCTTCGTGGCTTGCCTCTGGAGTCTTTGCTAAGCTTGAGGGCTCAATTGACGATTCACGACACGCGACGAAAAGGAAAGACGGAAACGAGTGGTGTAAAAGTTGAAAAAAAGTCTACAGTTAGAAAGTGATAAACGAAAAATAAAAAATACCGAGTGCAATCCAAATGAAAATATCTCAGCAAAACTGAACTCATTCTTTGAAGTATTTTACGAAAAATTATTCGAAATCATGTGTGCAATTAACTTTGTACGAATTTGTTTTTGTTTTTCTTCGTTTCTGGACTAGTTTCGTACGATTTTTGTTTTATTTTTTTGGAAAAGTGCATCGTGGATATAAATTGAATGTGAAAAATGATAAAAATGTTTTGTAATTGTGGAAACAGCCGAAAAAATATTTCATATAAAGTAAATGACTTTTTCAACACTTTTCTCATTCTCTCTACAAATACTCAAGTGTGAAAGAGCTAATTAGAAAAAAAACATGAGGCAAGGGAGGGAAAAGTGAGACAAAACCTGAAGGCCATCATGATTATTAAGCCCTGAAGGGTGCGTGGATATTCTCATCGCTTTACAGAAAAGCTCTTTATGCTACTGACCGTACTTCATGGCAGTGTTTTGAAAGTTTTACATCGCTCAAGGGAATTTTACACCACCGTTAATGCAAACAGCGAATCTCATGCCTTGCTCGTTGACATTTTTTTCACTTGATCAAACAAAACAAGAAAAATGCTCACGGCTACTGACTTTCCAAGTTGAATAAAGTATGTTAGCTTCCTATTAAGTTGATGTGAAAGAAAAGTTATATATATTACACGATTTTTCTAATACTTATCGTAACAGATTAATCAAATATGCGAGAAAGAATTATCAAATTTTACACAGAGTCAAACATTTATCTTAGTGAAAAAAACATAAAAAATCAAGCGTTACAAATACGTAGTAATTTATGAATATACTGTAAAAATTATTTCAAATAAATTAACATTGAAATCTATATTGAAAGATATTTATTTGAGAAATAAACTTGTTACCAGTTTCGTAAAATTCACGCCCTTCGAATTTTTAGCCTTTGTTCAACGTGATAACTGAGCATCAATTGCGGGTAATTGTCAAACTTATAGAGGGGCTTCCCCGATCGAACGAACAGACTCTCAATGCTACCCCTGTGTATATAAACTCATTTATATATATATATATATATATATATAAACCCAGAAAAGTCTGCCGGACTCAATGAACGGTAACACGTGATCTCGTGTGTAACGAACTGTTGGGTGAACACGATTGGATAATTGAGCCGAGCTTGCAGTTTGTGTCATTTAATGACTCGTAAAATAGATCTTTAATGTCCGTGAAGAGCATTTTTTTTGTTTTAAGCCTCTTGCTTCAACGAATTATTCTCTGTATAATTGAAAAGGTACATAGAAAAAAACAAAATCTATAAACAATTTTCGATAGATTTATTAAAAAGTCTTATTTTATATTACTTGTTAAAAGTTGAATGTTTAAAATATGAAGAATTAGAACATTGCGATACTTCATTCTTAATCCTCGCTCAATAATGATAAAGGAAAGTAAAACTTTTTATCTACAGTTTAAAGCTGCCGGAAATCTATTGGAAATAACGTTGCAATTCAACTTTTTTAATATGAGTTTTTTTTATAAATTTGATAAAATCCTGCTTTCGAGGGTTCAATAATTTCGTAAATTTCAGATTTTTAATCATCGTATTCTTTCGATTAAATTAGTCATAAATTCGTTAAGGATTTAAAAAATTCTTGAAACGTTTTGTGCAAGACTGCACGATAAAACCGGAAATTCTTACATGTGCAACATAAACGTGCGTTTGAGAAAGCCCTTTGAAGCTTTTGCGTAACGATCACGGAAGTAAACGGTTCTGTGTATGCAAATTGGTAGGTGTTGGCCGTCTTTATTGTGGAGGGCTCTTTATCTTCCCGCTCTTTTTATACTCTAAGCCTTCTTTCTTTTCTTCCCTGATCCTTCTTTTTTTCTGTACTCATTTTTTCTCTGGCTTTTCCGTGCTTTCTCTTTTTTAAACCGTTGCATGGGTATTACGACTTCGCATGCTTTATCGAGCACGATCGTCGACTTAAAACTAACATCGGATCAGAAACCTCACGCCATTTCGTCAAGATACAAGAACAGCGACAAAAGAAATTAAAAAAAAAATAAAAAAAAAAACGGAAGTGTGAAGAAAGCGACAGGCAATGTAGAAAATATAAATTAACTTCAAAAAATGAATGAAGCTCATTAATTCTTTTTCTCTCAGTCTCTTTTACTTTTTCTTATTCTCGGTATTTTTCTTTCTCGCCCTTTCTGTAAGCGTCCGTCTCTTATTCTCGTTCGACTTCGGTTGAGTCCAATGCCAAACGAAATTACGTTAATCCATTTCAAACGAATTAAGGTCATACACATTTCTCTCATTTTCTGCGTCGCGTTCAGACAAGGAATGTTATGTAAACGCCAAGGTATCCAATTGAGAAAAGAAGTCATTTCACCCATCAATGAAATTAATTTATTTGATCCATTTTCCAAATTTCATCTAAAACGAATTTCGAAAGTTAATGACTCTCTCGAACTGTTGGAAATGAGAATTTTTTTCACACAGAACCCCATCAAGGAGCGTTTAATTTCTTGCAAAAATATGCTGCAGGCTTATTTATAAGAATTTTCATAAGAGACACAAAATCCCAAATGCGTAAAACGTATTTCTCGTTTTATTTGAATGCGAAATCAATAATTCTCACAACTTTTGAATCAGATTGCTGAACAACAAAAAATATGATGTTTTTTTTTATTACCGCAATATATATGCTTATCAGCTCGATTAGGATTTTAGGTCGATGTCCCGTTTAGCTCCCTGTATAGCAATCATATAAAGGAAAAATGAGGCCGACTCAACGAATCATTTCCATCCATTTATTTCCGTACAATGGTCAAAACTTCATCTCTTATGTAACGAATGTTTAAACAGACTTCACAGTAAAATAAATTTTGGGTCAAATGCTTGTGCTGGGGCATGACGCAATTAGAGCTTTATTGTTGTAATCCTCGTTGGCACTTTACTGCATTAGACCGCAAATTATTGCCTCGCTCGCGAGAGTTCACACTGCCGAGATCACGAAGACTCGGTTTGTTTTATCCCCTTTTGTTAACAGCAGCTGATTCGTGACTTTACCGAAAAAAGCTGTTGGCTGAAATCACGATTTGAACCAGAGAACTATTCTTTCAGCAACAACGAATGCATATTGAATTATTGTGCCTGTAACAGTCGTCTTCGTTGAACAGATTAATCTTAAGATTTTCCGATAAAATAGAGAATTATTTGGATCCATGTTTAAAAAAAAACCTTTAAGTCACATTTGTCTATCGAATTCTGAAGCACCACTAACAAGTTTAATGAATTGCACTTTGAGAATTGTAATCAATATTTTTGCAGAGAAATAAGGGTTTGAAACGATGGAAAGGATTAAAGATAATTCACAATCTTGATTGAGGTCAAAGAACTTTATTTGTAGCCGCCAAAAAACACCTGCCTAATATGAAGCAACGAAAAATGTTGATATCCATTAAGTTATCAAGGTTCACCCTCCTTTATAAATTTTTAATTCACATGCACGTTTAATGCTTCTCTAATTTCGTTAAAATTCGTACAAATTTAATGAAAATATGACATTTGCTTTGTTATGTTCCAGATGACATAGAATGGGTTGGGTGGCGCTAGGGCGGCGTGCGGGTGGTGGCGGACGCCTCCCACCCATCCTCTCGCTGTCTCTCGCCTCCCTCGCAAGTTCCCTCATCCTCACCACCCTTTGTGTCCTCACCCTCGCCCTCACTCTAGCAACTTTCGTTCGTGCTGACGACATGTACGTATAAATTAACAAATTTACTCAAACACTTTCGTATAAAATACAAAAACACACACACAAATCTAATAATAGAAATAAGATTTATTAGGCAGATATGAAGTAACATATAAATGTCATTTTATTAATACATAGAGCCGAGGCTGAAAAGGTACGGAAATGGATGAAATGAAAAAATGTAGAACTCTACAAATCCATACGTTAGTTTGTAAGGTTAAAAAAAGACATTGAAAGCATAAAATCGATCAGTTTTCAGCCTCGACGTGATTTTTTATTAATGTAGAAATTGCTCAGAGTAAAAATCTAGTCTTTCGATCTTACAAATAACATATTTGTTTTTTACAAAAGCTGACAAATACGAAAAACTTTCATAGTTCACGAAATTTAGCAGCTGAGAGGGGAAGCAAGTCATTGTATTATATTTCCCATAGCGCTAGCGTACAATGCATATTTTTTTTTACTTCTTTTTTTTGTAATTAAGCTCAGGTAGTTGAAAACTTTGCTGCCTTTGTTTAGACGATTCATCGATTATTAGATTTGGATATCGTGTGAAGTTTCGATATGCAAGAGAAGGTAAAATTATGAGAAATATATTAACGTATTCGACACGATCTTCTGAGGACGGTTCAAGAACGATTTTCTACGATTTATTTCAAGAAAAGGAAAATAATAGACAATTTTCGGTTATTTGGAATATTGAAAAAGTTGCTCCTTCGCCCAATGTCGTTGGGGATGCAAAGCGTCGGGATTAAGCAAACAAATGATTACAGCTTCGAGGAAGGAAAATCGGACAAGGAGATCCTGGACGAATTGCTGCTATCAACGCGGTACGACAAGCGGCTTCTGCCACCGGTCCAAGGTACACTGAGGCCCCCGCCCCATACTCGCCAAGATGACTACACCCCTGACCTCGAACCCAATGACCCCGATAAAACCGAGCACCTCAAACATCACCGGCACCATAATCATCACACCAAAGCACCACCGACACACAACCACAGTTCAATGCTCAATTCACGACGAAAGGGTACTTCATCAGCCAAGTGATACGACCAAATACGAGCGTAATGAAGTATATGACAGAACAAAAAAATGAGAAAAAAAAACAATATAGTAAATCCGCTCGACGTAAAGTATTGTATTTGAATGACAAATTTAATACGTGACGTTGAGTTTGTGTGTTAAGTATACAAGAAAAACTGGCTTGGTCTGACTTCACGCGATGGCAATTAATTAAATGAACATTTTTTATCATTTTTCCTCATAATGAGCCTGTGGAAAATATTTTTTATTATTTTTCAGCTTTAAAGGGATACGTGGAAAAATAACTAAAGCTCAGAGATAAAAATACTCTCATTAAAAATATACCTTGGGATCGTATGAGTTTATAAAAATACGAAGGAAGCTTACAACTCGTGAAAATGGTTCGAAAAAACATAATTTTCAAAAAAATAAGTAGAACCTCGAACAAGAATATTCAAATATGTTTATCTTTTGATTTTTGAAAATACTTTTTAAATTGCAAGAAAATTTGTTCGTGATCGAATTCTTAACAATCTTTTTAAGTCGTTACCATGACCATTGCAATTTTTTCAAATGTATACTATACACTTTACTTTATAAATGCAGCAGCTGGAAACGCTAAAGTATTTTAGTTGGTCGAGCCAGATGTTCGCGCAGCACCGTGAGGCACTAGAAAATTTCAGACGATCTATTTTTTTTTTTATCATTTATTCTAATTGTTTTTTCAGTACTCCAATTCTTTATTTTCACGTAATTTATTTCATTTTTGTTTTTGTAGCTCTTCACGCAATGTTAAGAACAAAAAAAGTACGTTGACATTTTCAAAATGCAAATAAATATACATCGTTATGAAAAAAAAAATTGCGGATATATCGATTTTTCAAAAAAATGAAACCATTTTGACGTCGATTCCAAAGTTTTTGATTTCACACGTTGCTACATTTTTGCATTTTCTTGAAAATTTTATCACTAGAAATACCATTGACCATTGCTTATCGGAGTCAGATAATTTCAATCAAAGTTTTATATTCGAATGTTTTTTTTTTTTTTTTTTTTGTAGCGCGTTAAAATTTTTTTATTTGCAATGTAATTGTGTTCAATTCACGTATTTTTTGAACTTTAAACACACAGACATTAGGCAAAACAATATTTTTACTGGGAAGCATATTTTTATACGTTTTAATCATGATGTTTTATTTGTTTTTTAATTTTTAATTTATAAATAAATCAAGATCGTCCGAAATTATCTTGCTGGCGTATCACCACTTTGCACTTTGTTCAGGACATTTGAATCCCTGATCCTCGCACTAAAGGGCTTGGCCTGGCTCTGCGAGGCTTGTTCGAAAAGATATTTTTGTTTTTTTTTTTTGTCGGATTGTATCGAAGTCTCGAGCACCGCAGTATGAATTTGACGTAAAGACAAGAAAAACCCAAAGCCTATTGCTAAATCAGCTGCTTGTAGATTATGGGCGCATTTTGGCGTATGAAAAAAATGAGTTTAATCATCTTACGACACTATTCAGATGATTAATCATATTCCAACAAAGGAGTAAACAGGAACACTATTTCATGAGTAACTATACGATTTCACTAAAATGATTTTTTTACTCCTCGAATTTGGACACTCTTGACATGCTCATTAAATTTATCAAAAAGTTATAATAATATCATCAAATTCTCAATTTTGCAACAAAACTATAGTTTATATTTCTGGTTTTATCTTTTGAAAACTCAGTCTCTTTTTTTTTACTCTCTTGGACAACGTTGCTGGTCAGAGACATAATTATGTGGTTAAGTAACACTTTGTATCAACCGGTTCACCCATGAGTACTTGGTTTCATGATTAAATCGTGTCTCAAAGTTATTCCAAGACACGAACGGGGTTCGTGCCTTTCTATATTTTCCTAATGTTATTAAAGGCGAATTATTCTCTGTTTCCTTGGAATGAGAAGATTCTGCACAGTCAGATGACTCTGCCAACGATCCTAGACGATCGCCTCATCTACATTAAAATTCAATTAGATCCATGGCGAGACTACGAGCTTTACAACGAAAGATAAGAAATGGCGATGAGAGTAAAAGCATTCCAGCGTGACACTCGGATTATGGAATCCAATTGTTTTTTTCTTCATTGCAAATTGTTCAAGAAATAATCAATTAAGCTATTGTTAACATTTTTTTTCTATTCGATCACGTACGTTGTTTCATTTATTTGATGATTTTATTATGACTTTGCAACGAGAAAAAAAACGATGAAGAGCTACTTCAGCCAAGTACCATTGATAGAGAAATGAAATTTATTCAATTGTTGACTCAATTAGTTGTATCCATTTTCGTTTGCCATCAGCAATCATTATTTTGCTAAGTATTGAAAATATCAATAATTAAATTTTTAGGATTAAGTATTGCGACGCGAATGAAATTTCTTTCGTAACAAGAGTGTTCATGGCAAGAGGTATTATTTAGAATTCAAAAATACACATTTTTTTCAGAGTCAACAGGGAGCCAGTTTCTAAGAATTTTTTAATCAGATGCAACGGTGAGGGTGGGCTAAAACGGTTAACATCCTATTTCCATGACGAATTATTTATGCTTTGTATAGGAATTTCATTTCAAGAATCAACCGAGAAACATTTATTTACTAAATATTTGCATTCTTGCAGTCGATAAAGTATCAATAGAAATTTGAAAGGAATTGTTGAATTTAGAAAACAACTAAAATCGATTGACGAAAGTTCAAAATACTATGAAACAAGTTTTGATGCAGCTTTGTGCATTGACAGAACGTGCTGTAGGAAATGAAATGCACCGATCGATGTCAAATACAGTAAAAAAAAGTGAAAAACTCGAAAAAAAAACAACAAACGTAGGAGGAAAAAAGGGAAGGGGAAAAATGATTAAAAAGCAAGAGGCGAGGAGCTTCTACCGAGGCTGAAGGAAACTGCATAATTCAAAGTTCATTACCCAGAATGCTCGAGCCACGGACTCGTTGACGTGAACGGTTGAAAAAAGGGCGGGGGAGTGCTTTCAACATTCAAATAGTACACGTCGACGCTCTCGACTGTTCAGGGCGACCCAATTTTTTTTCCTTTTTCTCCGTAGCTTCAACTCCTTTACCGCTTGCTCCTCATAATCTCGAAGAAAAGATAAAGAGTTCCGAAATATACTGTTACGAAACTATATCTTTACCGGATTTTTCTTTTTTTTTTTTTTCTTTTTTTCATCGCTCCCATATTATAAATTTATAGAAGGTACCCGTTCGAGCCTAAGAGACTCGTATTGTCAGAGGGCCACTTTGATGCACGAACGAAGTAGAAGAAGGAAAAAGTTCAGAAGAGATACCTTTGCGTCTCGATTTTTTTTTACGTTTTTTGAGGTCATCCGGTCTTTTTCGTTTTATAACTTTTTTTTATGGAAACTGAGAAGAAAAACTTTCAACGTTTTTTTTTTTTGCAGAAAATATATATTTTTTAACACGACTATAATAAAACTAATTTTCGATAAAAAAAAACGGACACGAAATGTGTCTTGAAGAATGAGATGATTGATCATTTTAACTATATTAATATCAAAATGGAAAATAATTCGGTAGTATACAAAAAAATTCGATTCCAAAACCCTCTTTATTGTTTTTCTCTCACGCAATATTCACGTCATGACATAACTAAAATAAGTTCAATTAATTTCAATTATTACGGAAGAACATGGAAGGAAAATCATATGGTGTTGTAAAATCTAAAATTCGTTTGATAAATTATTGAAAAAAAAAAAAAATGGTGTGACATCGGAGGGCTATTAATAACAAAAAAACTGCCCTTTCCTGTTGCTATTTATTTATTTTTTATTGATACGCCTGATCGTTGAATATCTATACATATGACATGCCCCTCAATCGTTTCATTGGCTCTAGCGGATCCGAGTGGAGCAAGTTACTCGCTTGACCTCGCTGACCATCGCCTCACCCTCTCTGTTGCTCTATAAATTATAAATAAATTCACCCTGGTGAAGAGAAAAATAAAAATACAAGTAAACGTCAATACAAACGCACATACATAGCAAGAATCTTTCTCCCTGTTGGCCTCGTCAACGAGAATCGATTCTTCGCGTTTTCTCGCACACACTTCCCCGTGGATTAAGGGCTTTTATGATATATATATTTATAAAAATATATCACGAATGATGAAAATGAAGAGATATAAAAATCAGTAAAGCAACAATAGTTGACGTATAAGATCGAGGGCTTTTTCGATCGTAAATTGATCATAACCGGGATAACTGGATAATAAAAAACGATCATACTGGCTTACATCTATTTTTGTAGGTTCTTACGAACAATTAACCAATATTGCAAATTTTGAGAAACGTACTTGTCATTCTGATATCGACAGAAAAAACGGAGATACACAAACACTCACACACACACACACACACTCACACACAAACACATTCCTGACGTTAATATCCATCCAATAGACTCGCTAACACACGATAAACACAACCTGCCACGCACCCTAATCTTATTCTACTTTCGTTCTTGAAACTTAATAGCATAGAAGTGAACAACAATCTCAGTCTGAACGAAGTTACTAACAGATATCTCGAGAAAATTAAATTAAATTTTTTTTTTGACCAGTAAAATTTTTCGGATGTCAGATTTCGAATAATTGGAAATAACTCGAATAACTGGAAATTTTAAAGCGTTACAGAAAGATAGAAAAAATATTTCTGTTCGCTGAAACTGTTTTTATTACTAATCTTAATCACTTGCTGGTTTTTTGTTTATATTTTTGATCAAATATCTTTGTATTGAATGATTTAAAAATATATTAAGAATCACTCAAAATCTTCTATAGCATTGTAGAAAAAAAAAATGTTATAAATTTGACAGCTACTAGTGACTTCGTATGAATTCGTTTACTTTCTATGTTATGAAATGAAACAATGTGTATTTTTTGCCTTGACACTCGCTTCGTAAATCCTCGCGATAACCTAACATTCAATTTCATTTTCATTAAAATCCAGAATATGCCTTTGTTTTTTTTTCTAAAACGATTTCTGATTTTGAACGTGTTGAAAACGATTGAAAATCACTTCAATGTTTTTCTTTACAAACTCTACATCGATGCTGAAATATTTTCTAACACTTACATGAGTTATTTTCGTAAATCTTGACCCTGAAGGGCTTGAGCTTAACTTCAAATACACAATACGAAATTTAATTTAATTGTTTTTCTTCATGTTTTATATTTCTAGTTAATCTTTGTTCAGTTAACACAATATATATCTTTCAATTGTTCGAAAATTATAATTAAAACTCAAGGCCTAAGAAGTGAAATTTCTGTTTATTTTTCCCGAATAATACAGCATTAACGTTTTCCTTGTTATTATTAAGTTTTAATTGTTGAATAATGACCATTGTTAGATTTTCTCGTTTCTGGTTTATTTTCCTAACAGTCAACGCTGCAATTTTTTTCTCTCACCCTATAGTGCACCTAAAATATTTCATGCGTATTTGAAACTTTGCCTGTTTAGATTTCTCAGTAATAACGGTCGATGCACCAAAAAAAGCGAGTTTCACTACAATTAATTAGTTAATGGAACCGGAACGGTGTACGTGTGTCTATGTGCGGGTACACGAAGCCCCTGCGTACAGGAATGTTAGGGATTGTGGACCAAGCTCGTACGAGAAATTGCAACCCAACATCTCTACTCGAGTTGGAGTGTTTTTGTTATGGACTCAACTCGCTTAACGGATTTCATTCATTCTCCAGTATTTTTGAGAAGAAAAAACGTTGCAAAAAGTTGTTCCAGTTATTTAATTCTAAGTGCAAGGCGAAATAAAATCAAAATTCTCAGTTGAGATCTTTAAAGTGACTATCCGAAGTCCTGGAACATACCACAAATCGGCATTTGTTAAATTTTATCGTTCAATACCAAAAAAACAAAATGTCAAGATCGTTGTATAAATAACTCTAAAAAAGGTGGTTTTGTCAAGCTCTCAATGAAGCACGTACGAAGCGAGTGACAAGAAGGCAAAGAAAACAAAGCCAGAAATAATGTGACAATTAAAAATATATATATATTTATAACAATGGTTCAAGACACGTCAAAGAGGTTAAAAGGGCTAGAGGTCAAAATGTTTTTGTTTGTTAGTATGATACGTGCGGCAAGGGCTATTGGGTGTTACAGATGCGGATTTCTGCTGCGGATTGCGATGGCCTGGTGACACGGCCGGCCTGACTAACCGGTCGACGACCCTTAACGACCCCAACAACCAGAACAAGAACCAGAACAATAACCACTACACGCCGCACCAACACCTTCGCACTCACCTTCGCGGTCCGTCCCGATATTCAATTTTTTTCGTATTGCAAAAATAAATAAAGCCATAAAAGCCATAATGTAACTATAACATTTGAAAAAATACCTTCATCGAGAGATGAGAACCTTGCCACTAAAATTCTTGCTGGATTGATACAAATAAACTTTGAAGACGAGACAAAAAAATGGATAAACATAAAACACACATCAGAAACGCGCAGTTCGTTCGGAGGACGCCAGGCTGTCTGACCTAAAATGACTCGTACTACTTATGATTTTTATAATACGGTTACCTCGTCATACATATGTGTATAAGTTTGTTTTTTTTCTTTATATACCAAAGAATTCTTGGTAACACACGCGTCGAATAGTCACGTGAGAATATTGCCCCAGTAATTCTTTATTTATTCACGTGTCGTGATCTTTTTTCAAACTCATTTTTTGCAGCTTTCGACGATTTAGCTTTTCTGTGTCCTAACGACTGTTTTCTCCAATTCATTTGTTTCTGTAGTTATTAATAGTTTTTTTTTTTTGACATCTTTATTTAATTTAAATATTTTCAATGAGACCTTCGCTTCACTCTTTTCATTGGTATTTTCTATTGCATGTACTCTGGTACGATTTTCATCGCAAGTTTCAATCATTGTTAACCTTTTCAGTCCGGGGTACAAGTTACGGGAATAGTTAATAATAGAAAAGTCCATCGCTTTTTCGTTGCTTTGATTTTCACATTTTTTTACTATATTCGAAAAATTTAAAATTTAATTTTCTTCAGCAAATAACATTTTTAACGTTTTGAAATATTGATTGAATTTCGAAGGATTGATTTTTGTTAATTATTTTGTTGAATTATTGTATTTTTGCACGATCTCCCGACCAAATTTATTCTTATCAATGTATATTTGGGATAAATGCAAATGAATACATATTCGAAAAAAAATATAATGTAATTATTTTTGACAAAGTACACTCGTAACAAAACTTTCAGAGCTTCGAACGTACTGCGTGTGTTATCGATCTGAAAGGTCGTGAGGTTAAGAGGTCGATCGATGAGCATAAAAACATGTGCGCGAAGACAGTATTACTGTATCCAAATTTTATTGCGTTATAACGTGTCTCACACATTTGCTTAAAAAATAAAAAAAACACAACGGGGTTTGTACACCAATTTATCTAAATAATTTTAAGTCTCGATCGCAATATTCAAAATCGTAAGTATAAGAAGTGTCAAAATAATGTTAATCGATATCTTTCGGCCTCTTGTTAACTCGCACAAATGATATATATACATTATTGTTTATATTTCGCCATTCACCGATACAACAATTATTTCTACTACTTACTGACCTCGATCACAATTGACACATTTATAATAATAAAAAAATGCCACATACAGTAGAGTCTTCCCGAAGTTAAAAATATCGTATTTATCATATTATTTCGAATTTTTTTTTCTTCTTTTTCTTCTGAGACTCTGCACGGAAAAAAATGGTTAATCGAAACAGATTCAAAAGTTATTTCTTAAGATTGCGACCTTTTTGGCGAACGAATAAAAAATTCTCATCATGGAGCTCGAATTGAAAAACTGGTCATCATCGATTTGATGCTATTGCATTGACAGTATTTGAAGAAAAAAAATATCCAGTCATTTTTTACAATCGTTTCACTCATAAGTGTCCGTCGAATACATTTTCCAACATGAAAACACGAAATTTTGTTAAACATCAATGGAAGTATAGTGATTATCAATAAACTGCCATGATCGTTCAGTACTTTTAACAATAATAGTTAAATACACAAAAAACAAGTAGCGCAATCTTGATAGTCAACATTTTTTCCGTGTAGTGTACAGAAGAAAGAGGACATTACATTTGGAAAACAAATATTCATAACAACACGACAGCAATTGGATGTTAAAAATGTGCAAATTGATGTGTTGTGTTTTTGTTTTTTTTTCTTATAACCACGAGTGCAACTTTTGTTAGCACGGATATTGTGCAAATTATTGAAAAATGTCTCTAATGTTACGTTAAAATTATTTGTACTGTAGCTGTATGTGGCTGGCCTGTGAAAATGATCTCGATTTTTTTTTTCACTTCGACTATTTTATCGATTTCAAAAGACTTTAACCTTCCACACTTTGCAACAAAAACTTACACCAAATACTTTTATTTCAAGGTAGTACTTGTATCTTAGAACTCTAAAACTTTTGAGACTTTCGCTGTTACGGTAACTCCCCCTTCTAAAAATAAGCACCTAAATATAAAATTTTAGTATCAATGTCTTCTTCCATTTGAAAATACATTTTACAAAACAAAGATTCTGGAGTTTACCATGTAAAATTGAATTAATTTGCGAGTAATTTAAAAAATCACTAGTAATTTTGTTAATCCTCGTGCAAGAGTGCAACTAATAAACCACAAACGGCATTATAAGTTGTAGGATAAAAGCAATTAAAAAATATTCACGAAGAAGTAATTGTATGGTTGGCTTTTGGTCCCAAAGTAACCTTCTCAACAATTTCAAGCAGTTGCTTTTTGGTTCTCTATATAATTACGGGAAATACTAATTGACTAATTGAAATCTGAAAAAAAGGAAGTAACTTATTTGACAATGGGCTTTTTATGGCTGCTTTTTGTTTCAAAGCAACTGTTCCGTTGAGGTTTTATTCTGGTCGTTTTGTAGTTTTTTTGTGGTTTAATAAACCAGGAAATAACTACGGAAAATCCGAAAACTAATTTGCAACGGATGTATAAGTAAGAAGTAACGGTTGCTTCGACTACGGAAGCTTGACGAAACTATGATGTCAAATCTTGCGACATAATGCTTCAACTTGAAGTCGGAATCGAATTTGAGTTTCACTCCAAATTTCAAATTCCAAAATTGAGTTCATAAGAACAAGTATTGTCTTAAGGTAAATTAACTGCTTCACACCAGTCAAATGAGTAAGTAAAGATTCACAATAGTTTTTTGAAAAATTTAACACAACAATTCTTTAACTGACACTTTGAAAAGTTTAATTAATTCGTAATTTCTAAGCGATTTCGATGTACCGTCGCTTATTCTTTTCTTCAACAAATTCATTATGTTAGTTTTCTTGAAGATTCGTTGCTTTGATGGCAAAAAATATTTCACAAACTTGCTGTAATTACGAAATTATCGAGTAATAATAAACTTAATTGGCGTGATGAATCTGTTGAGAAAAAAAAATGAGCGGTTGTCCATCTAAATCGCTTGAAAATTACCGATTGAACTTATAAAAGTATCGAGGAAAATGTGACATCATGGAATTTTGCATTTATCAGGTAATAATTCTGCAAATCTATCGTTATTAATATCTGCTGCTGCGATATATGCTGCAATACGAATCCACTATCAATATATTTAATTTTTGTACTAAACTTTGCAAATATTTATTCTAAAATTTTAACACTTATTAAACTAGTGTGAAGCATCTATTTTACCATAAATGATTTTTGTCATATATTTCATAATAACAGTCAATTTGCTAATTGCCCGTAAATTTGAAGGGACTAAATTTTACTCGCTGAATCGTTTCTTTTGCGTGACATGACACTGGTGATAAAACTTTAACAAGCAATCGAATTCTTAGCCCAGAGCAAACATTCTTTTTGCAAAACATTTTTCTTTCACTGTCAATCGTCACGCGCGCCCTTTTATCACATATTTATATATAAAAACACAATATTGTTGATTTGCGTTTAAAACTGCATCACACGAGAGGTTTACATGTTTTTTTCCACCCCCTCCCTCCCGCCCCGTTCAAGTGAAAATGACGTGCTAAACCGCAATAGAACGTTCGGAGTTTCCGTCTTATCGTACAAAGTTTGAGCCTTCGTGTTCCATACATCGAGTTAGAATTTTTTTTCCTAGTCGTTGCTTTTCTACGCGATATTGTATATCACTATTTTTCTATCGCGTTACTTTGCGAAATTTCTGTGCGATATCAATATAATTTTTCTCGTCTTTCTCGCTTTGTTGCCATTTTTTTTTTTCATCCATTTTTTTTTTCGTATCTTACTCTCGTTTTACACACCACTCGGGAAACGACATTATACAAAAACGTAAAGCAATAAACTACCCAAGAAAAGTATTGAAGAAGAAGAAACAAGAATATTGGGAAGTGAAAATCACGGAAAAAGTTGTACCTTTATGGTTGCACGTTCGTGTTTTTGTTTCGTGTTCAATTATAGACTTCGACTCACGTAATAGTCGTGCACTTAACCCCAAACATAAAAAAAAACAAAGTTTCGACATGTTTTTTTTCACCCATAACTTCAAAGAAATAACTCTTGGATTTTTATGTTCAACATTTGGGCACACTATCTTGGGTGACAGACAAATTTTATGTCTACGAATAAATAATAATAAAAAAGAAAAACTCCGAGTTGAAACTCGTCGAGATTTTCTAACAAGTTAATAATCTTAAAAGCGCTTCTCGTTCTGCGAATCTGATGTGAAAACTCGTGCCTGCTCTACTATATACACATTACACATACATAAACGTATATGTATATATACGCTTATGTGTTACGCGTCATATATCGCTAAAAGCTGCAGCATGTGCACAGCATGGCCTTGAGTGATTCAGCGGATTTAGTAATTAGCTTAGAAGCAAAGCAGAAAACAAAAAAAATAACACAATAAGAATAAGTAAGTGAAAGAATCAGCTCAAGGCGTTTGATGTTCAATCAAAGAGTGCACGAGCGAGAAATACAATATTTTTCCATTTATGTGCGACATTGTATAATCATTTCAGTAGCCATATGTTCTTATTACGTATTTGTTCAAATATTTTCTATATTATTGTATTTTTCATTTGTTTTTATATTTCATTCTCGCCATTCGTATATTTTGACAGCTAAGAAAAAACAGGGTGCAAATGCCAGCAGAAAACACGTTTGAATGATGAAGGGAACGTAACTTCTCCTTTTCTCGAACGAGATATAATTACGGGAATCATATGTAGAAAAAGAAAAAAAAATCCATGGCTTATAATGTTTTCCACCTTTCGCCTCTTTTCATCAACGAGAATTGCTCGCTCGTGTCACCATTGCATATGAAAGAAGGAAAAAAGCGATATTAAACTTATTAGGGCAATTTTGAAATCGCAGCACGCTCGCACGGAAAGGTTGGCCCGCATTCTCGCTATATACACGAATATAAGTAGTATATAATTAATTATATAAAATTACAAAAGAAAAACAGTTTCCACCAACACAGCAACGCGCCTCTTGCACGTTACATTTAATTGTATGCTTATAAAGGTTACGTGGGCGTTTCGTGTGTAACCCGTAATATTACATTTCGTAGATTTTCTTGGAGAGAAAAAAAATTGTTTGCCAGTGACATTAATCTTTCAAGTTTTCTTTTTCTTTCAAATATTTTCCGAAGTTAGTAATGTATTGATCCGTGTATTTTTACTCATTGATACATTTATTGATGAACTTTTTATATCCGTCCGTCCGATGAGTAATTTCGTCTGGTATTTATTCTATTTGAAAGAAGATTTATTTTAAATTCATGTCGATACATCGCAACATCGACATATAAATCGTTCCTATTAATAAGAAAAAATATCAATCGATTTAATACGTCGACCTAACAATGTTGTCGTTATTCTTACTATTAATATTATTGTTGTTTATATTGTTTATTCATTTTATTTCGAAATATTAAACAGTCCTTCGTTCCCATAACTTACAGTCTGCACACGTAACCAATCTGCAAAGGTCACTTCGATAATTCTTCCAATAAGCGATGAATGAATATTCATCGCTTGTAAATTAAATTTTTTCTCGACTGCTCGATATATCTATGAAAAATCAAATGAGAGAGAGAGAAAGAGTCAACACAATTGAGTGTTGAAGTGCCCTTTGGAATTTGCTTAGCTGGAAGTAAAATAATTGTTGTTTTGTCGATAGAGCGAAAAATATTGAAGTGTTAAAACACGTGTGTGTATGCGTATATAAATATATATTTATATGTATATATTTATATAAATGCACACATGCTATGTGTAAATGTACGCTCGTTTCTCGTGCAATCTCGTTTGAGCAGGGGACAGTCGTACTAATGGATTTTATCATTGCCATGTTTCAGGAACCTTGACCGTCAACGTGAGCGTGTTGCTGTTAAGTCTGGCTTCACCGGATGAGTCCAGTCTGGTAATTTGGCGTGAAAAAGAAAAGCGAAAAATTAGAGGGGAAAAAAGTCACATTTTGAAGACAATAATTCAGTTGGCAGTAGTTATTTAATATCGTAGAAAAATTTTAATGAGTAGGATATTTATTTTTTTTTGCTATAATAAAATATATCCTTGAAATCCATAACATACTTAGTAATAAATATTTTGAAAAAACTTACTGCCATTTGAATGTTGAATATTGAAAAAGCGTAGCTTTAGAAAAACATAGAACGCACGGTTTTGTTTTTTCAGTTCTCTATTAAAACGCTGATTTATTCTGACTTCTTTTCTCCTATTTCTTTTTTTTTTCAACTTTCACAGAAATATGAGGTCGAATTCCTACTTCAGCAACAATGGTACGATCCCCGTTTGCGCTACAGTAATCGATCACGTTACGAATTTCTCAACGCGATCCACCATCACAATGACATCTGGCTACCGGACACATACTTCATCATGCACGGTGACTTCAAGGATCCTCTCATACCGGTCCACTTCGCGTTGCGGATATATCGCAACGGCACCGTCAACTACCTTATGCGGTATTTCAAACTCTCTCTCTGTCTCTCTCTGTCTCTGTTTCTGTCTCTGTCTCTCTCTCTCTTTCAACCCATCCCTCTGTTTCTCGTTTGCTCTTGTAACCTTAATTACGCTAAGCAAAATCCTTCATCACAATTAACCATTTTAAGAAAATCGACCCCACAATAATGACATACAAACTAATGAAATGTATTAAAAGCCTTGAATTATTAAAAGTTTGACAGATGGCAGAAAAGATCTGACAAATTGATGAACGTTATTGAACAATAATTGCGAGTAATTAGATTGTTAAATGAGTCAAAATATCCATTCGTTTAACGGATCCAACGATTTTTTGTTGTCTTTCTTCGTTTTGGTTATGAACCCTCGACAGATTCAGGTTACAGATTCATCTATTTTTATTGTTTTTCATTAGAAAACTCAATATTAAATGTATTTTAAACACGTTGACGGTTGTGAAATTTGATACTTTGGGAAATAGCAATAGACATAATCCAGTAAGAAAAAGTTATTGAATAAAAATGACAATGACGTTTACTGGAAATGGTCGTATATTCAAGATATTCGATTCACATCGTGCACGTCTTTGAGAAAATTCAGTTAACGTTCTTCAGGCTAAATTTAAATGTACAACGTTTTTTTTGTCAGTTATCCCTCGTGGAGCAGTGCTTGACATACTCAATGAATCAAATAAGAACGGGTAATCGACAAATTGTGTTAAAGACGTTGAAAACTTTGACAGAAAGAAAAAAGTCAAAATGCAGACGACGTGTCATCGGAAAGAAATCATGTTCCTGGCTGCTTTTCACTTCCGATTCCCATTCCACGTCCGAATAACGAAGTCTTTTTTACAAACTCATTGGAAATTCAATTCACGCTCTATTCTAACATTTTTTTTTCCTTTTCTCATTTTTCTTTCTTCGTTGCAGACGTCACCTCATCCTTTCGTGCCAGGGTAGACTTAATATATTCCCCTTCGACGACCCGCAGTGTTCATTCGCCATTGAGAGCAGTAAGTACATCAAAAACGTTTCATGTTTTTCCTTCTTTTTAATGATACGACAATACTATAAAAGGTTGTCGACTGAAATATCTTCTTCTGGTTAAATACAGTTCAGTAAGAAAAATCAATATTCCAGACGATGTAATTTCTGCAAGATGTCTCAGATTTCATTTTTTTCCAATATTTCGCCAATTTATTTATGTACAAAACGAAGAACATATCTTTCCATTTTGTCGTTGACAGAATAATGTAACTTCAGTAGCAACAAATCAAGCTTTTTCGGCTTCAAACTAGTGTTGACTTAATATTTCTTTGTTGTGTATAATGCGAAACTGTTGAACCATCGAATTGTCGAGTATACGAATAACCGGGAATTGAGAGCCTTCCGATTTGATCCTCGTGGAAGTTCGAACGTGTTTAGCATCAAAAGTGAATTAACTTGCTCTTGACGGAGGATAAGCTCATGTAGCAAATATCCATATAGGTTATTCGCCGCATGACGATGAACGTACACTTTCTGAAACGCGTCGTGACCTGGAAAGATACTGATTCTGTGGTTTTCATGGTTTCTATCACGTTAGTGTACATTCTAAGTACATACACAACATTGTATATTACGGATTATGCACCGTAGTTCACAACTATATAGCTTCACACGTTCATAAGATACGATAGAATGTTTTAATGCTCTGGTAAATATCTTCGTGTTAAAATAACATATACAAACATTGTACATTTATGTCCCCATCTAAGCTCTTATCTCCACACCTAAAATAACGTCATTAACACGTGGACCTATATTTAAAGATATAAATATAAGGGATACTATTTTAGCATAATGTGCACCACACGTGACCGTACATAAATTATCAAAAATGCCAATAGAGTCCTTCCAAATGTTTGAGTAAAACTACACAAAAAAAATGATAATTCTACTTAAGAATTTCCTTCTCGTGTTTCTAAGCGAACCAACAATTTTGGGGTTTTCTTTAAATCTTAAGGGACATAAACAAATTGTTCGCTATAGAATTTTATGAATTTTTCGGTGACACAGGATGTTTTTAATTCAACGATATCGATTCGATCTGTTTTTCTGTTATTTTGAATCTGCTTAGTCATTTGATATCTCATTATATATATATATCTTTGTCAATTGGCAATTTATACACGAACTTCACAAGAAAACGTACTACGAACAAATTTCTCACGTTTTATTCGACTCCGCAGCTGGTCGAATCCTTTTTCATTAAGAACGTTTAGAACCGTTTAGATTTTTTCAATTTTACATCCAGAAGGACCCTCAAGAATATTGTTCACTTGAGGAGTTATTTAGAAGTAGAGATATTTATGAATGGAGAAGTTTTGGAAAACAGATATTTACCATAGATTTATTTAAGAAAAGAAAAAAACACATAGAGTTTTGGTACTGGTAATAAGACTTGCAAAAAACTTTGATAATTATTTCATGGAAATTTCGTTCAAAATCATCTTTTGTGTTTATTTGACAGTATCGTACGAGCAAACGGCGATTACGTACGTTTGGAAAAATGACGAGGCAACGTTGCGCAAGAGTCCGAGTCTAACGACCTTAAATGCATACCTCATTCGAAACCAGACACTCACGTGTCCGATAAAAGCCAGCTGGCGAGGTGAGTTCGTTAGTGATAAAAAAAAAAAAACTATTTTAAATGATCATTGGGGGCCCTCAATTATTCGACGTCGAATCTGGAATCACCCCTTTGCTATCCTCCGATAATGATAATAATTTCGTTATGTACAAATATATATATATACATATATAAACATATATCTTTCTATAAACTATTTTGTAATCTCGGAAATTGTATTATAAATTCTCTTCCCTCGTTGATCACCTTCATATAAATTTTTTTTCAACTAAATATGGATACAATGATATTATTTATTCATTTACTCAACGCTATTATCACACTTTTATTATGACTCGTTTTTTCTAAAGCACTCGGGCGTTTTCTCTTTGATTATTTTCTAGTGATTATGTTTTCAAATACCTTATACCGAGATACGCCCAGCTTTTTATTGCACTTTGACAATTCGGTTATTTTAATAAAAACTTGACACCTCTTTTTGCGCAAAGGCTTTATTTTTTTCGTTTAGTTTGACACGATGAGCGATTATGATCAATGACAATTGAGAAACAATTGGTTGGAAGAAAAATTGATACTATTATCTGCAAATCGTCTCGTTGTTGTACTTTCAAAGTTGAAACAATCCGCATCAGCAAATTCACTTACAGTTTTCTTTTATAAAATTTTCTAAGCTTATTCTTTTTCTTGTTTTATCAAAATTAGTAAACAACAAGACTTATTTAATTTCGCTTTCGACTGCTTCCTAGTTACATTATCAATTTTTTATTCAAATTTACGATTGTACTAATGTAATCAACTACCAAACCTGGTTATGACAATTTCTGTCAAAAAGCTTCTATTTACAACAAAAACTGACAAGAGAAATAACCGTCAGGACTAATAAGTTTTTGTCTAATTCTTAAAAAGTTACTTTTGCTCCATACGTTTTTTATCAACCACAATTATCAAGTTTCGCGCAAATGATTAAATACTATCGCTTGTTTTCTTAAAAATCACTTATTAGCATTTCGAAAAATCGATTTGTTATCGATCGAACGAGAAAATACAATCGTTTTTGTACCAAATCCAAATGAAATCCTTTTCGAATTCTTAGTTCAAATTTTCAATCAGCAACCTTGAAAATCTATGGATACAAACATTCAAGTAAAAAATGCATGCTTCAAAGAGTTAACTTCAATAGTAACTTCAATAGTAACTTCAATAGTAACTTCAACATCAATGCATTTCTGTAAGGGTGAGATTGGAAAAAATGTTGCACTCTATTTTTTCACTGTGTAAAAAAAAAAAAAAAAATCCCACGGAGTGTAGGTCGCAATAAAGTAAACATGATAGATCAGTGGCGCTGTTTCAACTATGCGTACAACATCCATTTTCGGGCTTCGTGATGCTTTTCGACGAACGAATATATTTCTTTATTCACTCTCTCTTTCTCTTTCTCTTTCTCTGTCTCCCTTTTTCTATATTTTTTACACTTTCTCTCACATACGTGCACACACGAAACGAGATCAATACGAATGTGTGACAGATACGAAAAATCTGCCCAATTTGAATTCGCAACGCCACACTCTCCGAGCTTGAGCCCGTTCTAATACAGAACGATAGCCGAGAGCGTAAACGCAGGAGAGCGAAACGACAGAAAAGGGAAAAGAGGAGAAGTGCAAGAGCAGAATATACGTCCATACGTTCCTCGATTTTTTCACCATGGGAACCTTGTTTTATTTTTACGTTTTCATTTATGTTTTTATATTTATATATATATATATACATTTTTCATGAAAGCTTGCAACGATCGTTGCACATTGCAGCTTCCGTCGTACAACTATGCCATTTTCGTTCACGAAGCTGTTGCGGAAATGAACGTTTATTGCGAGAAGACTTCATTCGCGGCTCTAAAAATTCCCACACCATTCAATAATTGTTTTTCACTCATATCATTGCAATTGGTTGTCGGTTATTTCAGTAAAACTTCTATCCGTGCTAGATTTTGAAAAATATAATCGTATAAATGAATCTACACGAGAAGAGAAAATATTTTGCTAATTTTATTGTTTCGCAATTTAAAAAAATTAAAAAAAAAACTTCTCTCGTAATTCAAAGTCTTTTGAGGGATTTTTAGCACCGTTTTTTCCATACATTCTCTAATCATGAATCAATGCTGATCCATTTTCGTTGATCTTTCAAGTATAGGGTCAAAAAGCAAGAAATTTAGTTCTCCAATTGAACTGAATTTCATGAATGAATAAATGAAAAAAAAAAGTGAGCGAGAAGGTTCAATAAAAATATCCTTCACATTGAATAACTTCCATCGCTGCAATAGGACTGTCAGAGATACTTGCTTTTTAATCAATTTATACTCCAATCCAGACCATTGAATTTTATTTCAATTCCAAATAATATTACCCATTCCTCCAAGCTCGAAAAACACATTTTCGAGCTCGGAAAGTTTTTGGCTTTCGTAAAAATGCCACATAAATGTATATACGAAAGGGTTGAAAGTTTCTCATCGAAATTCGTTCAGGTGTCTCTTGAGAATTCACACACCAATTGAATTAATTTTCCTCGCGTCAAAGAGCTTTAAAATAGTTATTTTTTTTTAGACCACGATTCGAAAGCTCATCAACAAAGTGCAGATTTCAATGTTGCACGACACAGATGCACGTGAATGCGCATTGCATCGAAACAAGCAAATAACATACATAACGAATGTCTGTATATTAATTATTAAACAATGGTAATTACTATTATTATTATAATATGAATCCAACTATATATCGTAAAATCCTGGTCTATTAATAGTACAGAATCCGGTGAATGTCGAGAATGCGAATTGCGTGCATGCTGTGTGTATATTATATATTCATATTATATGGTATTATAATACCAAATTTCCATGATGAAATATATACATGTATTTATTATTAACATTTACATTTCTATATTTTTACATATAATTATAATAACAATATTAAAAATAAGAATTTTTATATTGTAATACATATGTATATTTCTGTACATAGAATAGATAACTCTGTAATTGTGTGACTTTTTGTTTTCTCGTTTAGTGCGTTTAGAATGTTTGCAGTAGTGCGTGTCCTGTCCCCGTATTATTAGAGGTCTCCATTGGACAATCTTGGTTCCTGTCTCGCTTTGAACCAGACCGTCGTGATTTGTTTCGGATACAGTTTGCGTCCTTTGCTGTAACGTTAAACATTGTCCACTTTAAGTGAAAAAAAAAAACGAAGACATCTCTGTTGAGTCAATATGAATTTTCTTTCTGGAAATTGTGGTTTTTCAGACAAATCTTTTATTATTTTACCAACAAGATTTATTTATTCATTTATTTTCAACTCGGTGACATATAATTGTTTTTCATTTTTGAAAAAAAGATGACTGTGATTTTATTTTTTTCGTTCTCTGTGTGTTGTCACATCTTTTTGACCTTTGAAATTCATCGACGATGAATATCACCACGAGTATAATTATTAGAGTGGAAGGGAACTGCATATAAAGGTCAGAGGATAGAGCAATCGAGGTTCTATCATTTCTGACCATGTACAACCTCACGTGTGGCGAATGTGATACTATTCGTAACTTCTTTTTCTATTCACTTTGTCTCTACATTTAGCCTTAGAAGGTTTTCAAAGTTATCACATATTTTTTCTAATCAAAGAAAAAAATCCTGGCTCTTTTGTCATTAGCCATACAAGGTGTCCAATACTTGCCTTAGTTACGCAGCATCAAAATATTAAAAAAAAAAAAAAAAGTTTCTAGAAAAACACTTTGGTTTTTAGAATTCTCCACTTTTTTTACATTTAAAAAATTTATATCATTATATTTATAATTTTTATATCCTATTCGGGAAGAAAATGTTTTTTTTTTCTACTTAAATTACACTCTACCACGTCGATTCCTAATATCCGAACAAAATTTGAATTTAAAAAAAGATTCGTTGAGATTGTTATTTTTAGGCAAATGGTAAAGAAATAATTCAAGGTGCACAGTTTTCTTAAAATTTTAGAAAATCATAAAAATCTCGAAACTTGAAGGGTATATTGAGGCTATTTTTTTATATTTTGTTCGTGATATTGTTTGTTATTGGACGATCATGAGCTATGAAATCATGGCCTATGAAGAGGTTTTCAATGATTTACTGTACACCCGTGTAACTTTAGAAAGAATTGATCAAGATTTTTACAAGAATATATTTTTCGTTATACGTTTAATCATTTTTATTATATTTTCTTGCTAATGCGATTTTTCTGCATTAATTTTGAGATGCTTAACTTGATATTATGTCAATGGGTACAAAATAAAATTTTACGTCTGACGAAACGTTGGCTTTATCTACTCAATTCAGAAATAATGGATCCCGAAACGAATCACGACGAATAAAATATCTGGTGTGCTTGGTCTAGTTACGAAGGTTTGAGCATTATTGGACGATAACAAAAGAAACCAAAAAATCGAATTATTCAAAATTTTGCAGAGAATGTGTACACACACATACATGAGTAAATACTAGTGTGGTCGTTAATGTAGATGCCGATATATTTAAATAGCAGCGTGACCCAGATCGGTTTCGGATGAATAATTGAATTCATGAATAAATTTTTGCAAAAGTCTGATTTTTTATCATAAATAGTAATTTTATCTTAAGATCTTCAAATATTAAAATCGAGTCTTTGAAAACTTTGACCACGAAATTTACTGTAAATCGAGATGACTGATGATAAAAATATCTCTGTGGCTTTCAACATATATTGAAAGAAAAATAAAATTTCATTTCATCGATTTGAAACTTTACAAAATATTTATAAATCTTCGATATTAAACACTTTTTTTGTAAAACAAGACATCGTAAGATCCCTGTAATATTTAAAGGTCTTTCTAAGGTAAATTATTTAACTTTATCTTTTACTAAAAGTCCTTTCGGGACAAAATAATAAATAAAAATGTCTCAAATTACAAAAAAAGAATGAATATTTGAATTTTTCATTAATTAAGAAACTATAACATATTTAATATGAAACTCTGACTTTTGAGCCGGTATTTTTGGTTGATATTCATATCGAGCCTATCCAGAGAACGCTTGTTACGAAGTTCGGAAACTTCTTCATCAAGGACTACTCTAATATAATTTAGATCGTTGAGGAAGAGAAAATTCGTTTAGGAGGGAAAAAGACGTATTGGATTAGGAATTCGATTAGGAATTCGCAAGTTCGGGGCTGTTCTGTTGCAGCTGGAGGACCTCTGATCGTCGACAACGAGGACGAGTTCGATGAATTTGGGGAATCTAAGTGTTCGCTGTGCCAGCGCAGGTTTGAGGAGCAAGGTAAAAAAGACGATACAATGAAAGAAAAGAAAAAGAACAAATTGACGTCAAACGAAAAATCCTAAAATTGCTCTTTATCCACGTAGTACATGAGTATATTTTTTTGTCACATGACATGCTGATGAATTTTCGTTGTTAAGAAACGCGAGTGAATGATACGAAGAAAAAAATATATTACAGGAGAAAACGGGGAAAAAAGAGAAAGAGAGACAAGGACCAAGTTTACCAAACGACCCACTTTATTTGAATGAACATATTTACTGTCCTGTGAATCCAAATGACCAAAAACCTCACCCAAAAAGTAGCTTCGATGTCGCTTGTTAGCTCGATGTTCACCGGAATCTTGAAGTTTTTGTGTACATCACGTAATTATTCATCGGCGTTAATTTTGCAGACGCGATTACATCATAAATCATTAATGAAATGTGTATCCACACGAATATAATTTGCATATCAAAAAAGTTTTTTATTATTTCTTGGAAAAAATTCTCCAATTTTATTTTCATTTTTTATTAATCTTGACATATTGAGTACATTTATTTATCTGACGTTTATCATATTTTGTATTAAAGTTCATGAAAACGTGAAATTTTCGTTAAATCAATCGAACATTTTCCAATTTTTATGTTAATACCCAAATTATTTATAATGAGAAACATATTATAAACAACAAAAATTGCACACATTTATACTTTAATCGTGCTTACATAAATGTTTTTTTGTCAACTATGACTTGTGCTCTCGTACTCCTGGTAGGACGCTTTGAACGATCAAACCTCGTTAACGGATATGGTAATGTCGAATTTTTTTTCAATTCCCAAGCAATTTGCAATAAATAGTTGCAACGTTAAATTTATAAATCACGCCAATTTTCCAGCTGTACTTTTTGGCCTAGCCGACACAAAAGAGAAGTGCTATATACAACTTTGACTTTCAACGAAACTTGCTTTGATCCTGATTTTAATTTTTAGGTACAATGTGCTTTTTTCACAATGAACCAAACGTCTTAAAAAATGTAACTGTGTACATAAAAGTCATTACACATTTTTTTCTTCGGTTTCGAATGCTACTGAAATAATATTTTTTTAAAAATGATCTATTTACAAATGTATATTTTGTCAACCGAATCGTTGCAAAAAAGAAAACTTTTTTCTTTGGTCTCCCAATCATTTCTTTTTTTATATTAAAAAAAATATATAAAATGCCATCCAGTTTGTTTCCAGCGCATTTGCATGTTCTTTAGTAAGGCTCAAAAAAAACTATCTGCTGATGTCATTTGTATTAAAAAAAAAAAAAGTATTGCACACACTAAGTCGATAAGTTTTGAGAGAGCTTTTTTAAGAATATTGAAAGGCTACTCAAAGTAATTGAAAATTTATATTATTTAATATCGTTGCCAATAACGAAACGTTTCATTGTTTCAATGTCTTTCTGATTCTTGAACTTTCCTGTTTTTTTACAATAGTTTCGGGAATAATCACAAACATCTATTATTTCATATTTAACTATTTTCCAAATAAATGATTAACTAGTTAACACGAATCTGAGCAATTTATTTTCTTCAAAGCCTCGCAATTTTTTCCTCCAGCAAATTATCGAACATGATTTTGCTATCTTGCAAAGTGCTTCTTCACGTCAATGAGAGAAAGGGACAGACAAGGGATTATCTTTCGAGCGAAAGTTTGCTCGCCCTGAGATCGACCGACCCGTGTCTTGTTCGACGTTTCCCTGTTGTTACGCTTAACTTGCTGCTGAATTCATCTGAGCTTCTCCCGAGCTCTCTTTTTTTTCATCCCTTACTTCCTGAATGTTAATCCACCGAAGTATCTCCGAAGCTCTATCACTAAATTGTCGATATCGCTCATCGCAATCAGATTTTCAAAAATGACTCAATTATCACGAGATTATAGGAAGAAACCATTATTTGTATGATATTTATTTATTTATTTATTTTACAACTCGAAATACGTTCATTCTCTGGCAAATAATGTATGAAATTTATTTCATAAATGCAGCACAACAAGCTTCTTATATTTAGCATTTTGTATGCATTAAAAATGTTATTTAGTTGAGAACTTTGTACATTTTTCAAATATTAATACCCAACAAAATTGCAAACACTTTTTTTTATCGAAACGAATTGGCCATAGTCAACTTTATCAAACATAAATGACAAAGGGGAGGAAAAAAAACTTGATAAATGAATGAAATATTTTCAACCTACGCCATCAAAGGTTAACCCGTAGTTCGTGACCAGTCAGCTGCTCAATTAACAACCATTGAATCTAAACGAAAGCGTTTCATTGATTCTGTTTTTTTTTTTTTTTTTTCATTCCTTGTCTTCTATTCAATGTGAGCATCTAAAAACGAATTTTAAACTGTTTTGTTTTTTTCAATGTTCTGCACAAAACCTCCTAAAGTTTGATCATTAATCGAGAGGGAAGAGCAGAATTAAATCGTGGGAATAATTTGAAAAAACGTGAAATAATATTTGTGCAGATTTTTAAATAATTATTCAATAACGTTGAAATGTAAACAATATACGGACGGTCGTCCATCTTGACAACACGTCGTCAATCGAGAGTCTTGTTTTGTTCAAAAAAAATTAGGTAACTACAGCTGCCTTAAGGTGGATCTCATCTTTACGCGAGATCGTGCCTTCTACTTCACCACAGTCTTCATTCCGGGGATAATTCTCGTAACGAGCTCGTTCATCACGTTCTGGCTCGAGTGGAACGCCGTGCCCGCCAGAGTCATGATTGGTGAGGTTCCTTCTCACTATTAAAAAACAAAAAAAAATACCAATTTTGTTCTGCTACGAATTTCATAATTAATCAACATATACTTTTTTTCGTACCAGATTGTTCCAATTTATTGATAAAAAGCTATGCACCCAAAACTCCCAGGGAATGTGTTCCAAATATTTTGAATTCTGCTAAGAGTTTTTACCTCGTCAAAATTATTTGGGGCGGAATTAAAAGTGGTGATAATTCGTAATGGGTTCTTCGGATCTTTATAAATAAAAATGGAATTTTCGATTGGATTTTAATAAAAAAATGATCAAATGAAAAATAAGAAATCAATGGTCCTTATGAATCGAATATTCCAAAGTATCCATTAATTGTTTGACATTTATTGGAGTTTTGAAAAAGAGAGGAAAACAAGAATTTGTAATGAAAAAGTTTGTGATCGGAAATGAAAATATTTCAGGTGTCACGACGATGCTCAATTTCTTCACGACGTCGAACGGCTTTCGATCGACTCTTCCGGTAGTCTCGAATTTAACCGCAATGAACGTTTGGGACGGCGTTTGTATGTGCTTCATATACGCGAGCCTCCTTGAGTTCGTGTGCGTCAATTACGTTGGACGTAAGAGACCACTTCACAACGTCGTCTATCGGCCAGGCGAGAATCCCGTCACCCAGGTACATTCCGACAATGGTCTCGTATTTATTTTTATCTTCAATTTTGTTTTTTTTTTCAACGACTAATATTTTTTGCGAAACGTCTCTCTCTCGTCTTCATCCTAAATAGTTATTTTATTTCTTATTTTTCGCGAGTACCAAAAATATACTTTCTAATATGCCCACTCAACACTGACACAATTTCGGGGGAAAATTCCAAAATTATATAAAGTTTAATGAAACATAATTCCCTTATCTTTCATTTTTAATTGATTCAAAATGGAATGAATCGAATTTCAAAAACTCATCTTGTGCTCCGTGAAGTTGATTATTTTTGTAAAATATTTTTCGAAAGAATTTGATTGTATTTAAGTCAATTTGTTGCTCCTCAGATTGAAGTAATAATCGAGTAATTGTTTAATCGTAATTTGCTACTCGATTGACTTGAAATAATTGTATTTTTTTGTTAAAGAGATAGCAAGCAAACTAAAATTGAAGTTAGAATAAAGAACTTTGTTCGACCGGCCTTAAGCTCGAAGGTATTTCGTCCATCTCGTTACTTTCACGAGTGGCAAAAGGGAAATCAGGGCGTGTGTACTCGACGAAGAGTCCCAGGAGTCATATACAATTCGTATAATTGCGTAATTGGGAGTAAACTTTGAAACTCGCTTCGTTTGGATCTCAAATGTGAATAACGAAGTGGCTGAAAAGGTGAACAGGCAATAAGTGTTTGAGAGAGTGTGTGAGCGAAGAAGGGAAAGAGAAAGAGTGAGAGAGAGACATTTCGCATCAACTTCCGGGTCCCATTGAGAATTCTCGGCTTAATAAGAACGGACTTTGCGATTCGCCGTCGACGCCGAGACTGTCGTCGTTAAAAATTCTTGCTACGTCTCGTTGGTAATGCAAAAATGAAAAGAAAAAAAAAAACAATTCCGAAAAACCGATATGGAACAACGAGAAGCAGTGAAAAATCCCACTCAACGTTTCCAAGTAGAAACAACTAAAAGGAAGCGTATGGGATGAAATTTTTATGTCGTGTTGCCCCTACTTTTATAAGTAAACATTGGTGAAATATTTATATCAGAAAACATACATAAAATAGGGGCTCACGTAGAAAGTTATTTTTTGAGCTTAAAAAAGGTACTATTTCAATAATTAATGCTACGTCCTGAAATTTTCCAGTATGCATAAAACGTCGAGGCTACGAAGTAGGGAGATTATTTCCTTAAACACGTTTATTTAATTTTTGAAGAATTATTTTATAGAGAAATTCTTACTTACGTAAATTTTTTTTTTTCAGCTATCAGAAATAATTTTCTATCGTGTATATTGTAATTTTGTTATTTTTTTTTTCGTCTTGAAACTCTAGCTATTATAGTTTGTTGTGTGTATTTTTTTTATCAATTTTAGTGTAGCAGATCGACTGGTGTAATTTTTTGTTCGAAGATAGGAGAAAATTGAATTTTTTGCTCACTCGTGTGACAGTTTTTTATAGTTATTTTTGTTCATTTAAATTGACCAGGTAAATGTAATTAAAATTAAAATGGTAAAATCATAACTCACATCACGTCTCATCTGTGCCCCGTAAACCAATCATCGATGCTGATGCGATAAAGGTGTTTGAAGAGGAAGCACTTTATTTTTTATTTCTTTGTTTTTTTTTTTTTTTTTTACACAAAAATGGAACATTTCTTTGTCACGAGGGTAAAGGTCCCAGGAATAACATCTTTCATCGAAATAATTAATTTTTTTCTCCTTTTTCCATGCCGGAAATCATTTCTAATATAGTGGTCAAATAAGTTTATAATAATTTAGCTTTTTCATCAAGTTTCGATTTTGAGACTGAGGTTATTTTAGATTCACAATCAAGGTGAGTTATTCATAGGCATTTTGAAATCATAGATATAAAAAAAAAAAATCAATTATCTAAAAAAACCATTGGCATTTGAAACAGACATTTAAAGTTCATGTAAATATCATGTCAAAGCCCTAGGTAATATTCATCAAGATTTCAAGCTTAGTTATTCAATGATTACGTTATTTGTTATAGTATTACTACTAAGAATATACTTCATTGAATAAATGTCCGCATTGTTTATTATTTTTGAAAAGATTTCATCAAACTAACAGGTTTTATTGATGATTTAATTGTCACGATTATATCATTTTTTTTTTGTTTTCTTTGGGGAAAATAATAAATAAATCAAAAGAAGCTTCATATAAAAGACCTTACAAATGTTGCTGTTCAGAAAAATATTGAAACATTCTACTCCAAAGATTCATTCGTTGAGTACTTTTACCCTGTGACGAGTAACACATGTACTTTTTTTTATCAACAAAAAAATTGCAATTCTGAAACTTTTGTCGCATTCGCATCGTGCACCTTGTGAACTTGTTGGCGTGACATATTGCACAAACACGTATGACTTGTTTATTTTATATATTATATACTACTTATATAACCATTTACTTACTTACCCAACTATATACTAATTTATAAAAACCTTGGGCCGAAAGATTCCATCATAAAAAAAAAATTAAGAAAAAAAAAAACAAACTAGGTGTCTCATTACATATACTAATTACTGTTGTTAATTTTTCTGAATTTTTCTATCAAAAATTTGCCACAACACTGTTCAGCTAATTACTAACTCATTTGTTTTTTCAATTTGAGTCTCCATTTGTCTCCAAGTTCACTAACTTAGCCCACCTCTATTTATTTTCTCTCTCGTAGCACGAGATAAAAACTTCGCTAATTTTTTCTTGTAATTTTACCTTTTTTTTTGTCACACGGGATAAAGAACGAAAATTAATGCAGTTGCGAATTGTGCATGCATATCTTTTCGCCTTTATTAATATATCTATTTTCTTTTTTCTTCTCCAATACCCTCCCCTCTCTATATTAGCAAGTGATTTGTTAACAAATTTAGTTTCTCTTCTTCAAATTATTTCAATCCTATAGGTCACTCGGTCTTAGAGCCTCTTTACAATAAACCGAGCAATAAACTATGAAGTCTTCGGTTTCTACTAAACGTAGAACGTATCACGTTTTTATTTTGGTCAAATTTTTTAAACTCTACATTTTTATTCTCTGTTTATGCAAATCAGTAGGTATGACTAACTTTTCATTTATGCCATATACAGATACACTAAACGTCACGTATAATAAGTATATATACATCAAATATCCTTTGCATTTTTATATACTTATTATAATATACAATATCACAATTGCAACTTAAAATACTAAAACTTACCAGATACTGCAACTGTACTATGGGCAGTGCTGCTAAATCGTGTCCATGTTGCATGAGTGAATTTTTGAATCGTTGTACGACACTTCTAAAAAAGACGTCGTTTTCGAGACATCATTCCAAAATCGACACATTCTTACTGACTCGTTCAAAAATATTGAACTTTCGCAAAAAAAAGACAAAAAAAACAATTTACTTTAGCAAGTTTACAGCTATTCTAATGAATCCGAAAAAATGACAAAATTTATTTCTCGTTAGTGGGCCTTTTATTTGTAGTTGATATTAAGGTAGTAGTCTTGCAACAGTCACGTTCAAAAGTTAACTGTCCGTTCAATTTCCGATAACTTGAATATAACTTGCGAAATAATGTGTTACTATTGGTGTTTATATGTTCTAGGAATGTAAAAACACACAATCTTTTGAGAAAAATGAAGTTTAAAGTTTGATAAATTACCATCTCCTCCATATCTAATGAACGATCAAATGATCAATATTCTCGATTTTTTAGACAAATATTGTCAAATGTTTTTCTGTAATAGAGGGAAAAAAGACACAAATTTGTATTAAAGTTTCCAAGTTATTCGGTGAAATGTGGACTTTTCTACAGCTCCTCATTAGGAGGATCGAGAAGTGTCCTTTTGAAATTTTGCACGTAATTCATAATAATGTCCTGAAGGTGTCCTCAGAGTGAAAAAAAAAATTGTAGAAAAACGCTTCGGGGAGATTTTGACGAGACACTACCTTGAAGTTTTCAAAATTATCGATTGAATCGAGTGCTTGATCAGTAATTGCAAATTAATTTACTAACGACTCTTTGAAGTTCAAATACTACCAAAAAGTTAGCGAAAGAGGGGAACAATTTTAAGATATCAAGAAAAATTAGGAATCATGAAAATATTCTTGCAGTGGAATTTATTATTTAACATTCAAACATATACAACGTTATATTTTGCTGCGGAAGGTTATTTTATATTTGGATTTATTATAGTTTAACAATTTTTTTTGTATCTTTCTTCAATCCCTATTGTTAAAACGTTTTCTAGTCAAGCACTTCCATCACGTTTGAAAATGAATCATTAGTCAAATGGATGTTACATAAATATCTTTTCTTAGCTGCAAACGAATTTTGCAATCAAATTTATAACTCAAAATTACTGCAGTTGCGACAATATAACAAACGTGTCTCTAAATCAAGAGATGACTGAATAAACCAATGAAATGCATTCATATAAAAATGCCATTGGTTTGCAGCACATGAATTTATGACAATGAAAGTTAAATTCTTTACTTAATTGATATAACAAAATATCTTTTTGCTAAAACAACGTATTAAAAAAGTTGACGTAGAAAATTGCGAAAAAATTGCGAATTTAAAAGAGATATTGAAAATTTTGAATTTCCAGATCAAAGCTTTCTTTTGATTAATTATAACCAATCGTCAATAATATTGAAGATTGATAACGTGGCTAATCAAGTATATTGCTACCTTTTTATTACTACCCTTAAACACAAGTCCACGGAAAAACAAATGTCTTACTAAGTTTGGTTGGTGGAATGTTGCGGTGAGTAAGTCTCTTTGTTTGGTGTCTGTGATGTTGCAGCGGCTTCCAGCGGTGCTCAACAGGATAGGGATTATATTGGCCAGCCCCTTGGTAAGATCCCCCATTCACCTTGGGGCTCGATACGAAAGTCACTTGCATCTCTCCTAAACTCATATCATGTTTTTTTAAGAAAAACACAAAACACAGCCCAAATTAAAAGTAGAAATCCCAAAATTGCAACGTTGTTTAATGTCAAATTTCGTTGATAAAGGAAAAAAAAATGATTTCAAAAGTAATCGAGATGCATGTGGTCCACTATCGTCCCTGGACACGTACACTTTGCCCTCCGGGCCTTAAGCCTCGTGTCTTGATACAAACACACATTTCTATAAATATAAATACACATATACGTATAACTTTGTTTTTTTTCCATCTGTCTGTTTGACCCTTCTGCAAACGTTACAAAAAGAAACAAAATGTAAGCATGATCACACGTATAATGGAACAATACCACGAATCGTTGTTGTTAGAAGCTTTTTTCCAATGTTATTAAGTCCTTAATGAAATGCATAATTTAATTTCCATTTTTTGCACTTCACGTGGACAAACGATAACAATAAAGAGAAAAAAAACAGCTGTGTTTTTGTATGGAAAACGATCGATCCTTTAATTACACAGCTCAATGAGTTATTACTTTTTGTTTCGTTGATCCATGAGTTTACATAGAACGCCAATTAATTCACGCACGCAATAATTAACTGTCCCATGGGCCGGAAGAAACGAGATGTATTACTGATATTGATATATACTCATTTTTTAATGAAACGTTATGTACTGAATATCACTATAGATAATTATCTGAACGCAATTAGTGGCATGACGATTGAAATATTCCAAAGTGCGCTTAATCGATACGAATCATGTTTCATTTGCTCGTTTTCATAGGAGAATGTTATTTTTTTTTCAGCTTCATCTTCGATATATTAGAAAAAAATTGTTGCAACGTAACTCTCGCATTTTTCATCAGGGACTAATACGATTGGCTCCCATTACTTTTTTATAGTTTACATTCTTTTTTAGGATTATACATTTTTTCATATATTTCGATTAAAAATTTAAATTGATACGGCAATTTCACGTACCAGTCAAAAAAAAGGTTAAAAATAATATTTTGTTTTTGGAAACCCGCAAAAATACAGAAGACAGAAGTTGCTTTCAAGAATTTCATATATAATCATATAAATCTAGAGATATATAATTTAATTATATTTTCTATTTGAGGCTTATTCTGCGAGAAAATGTTTTCATATCTATAGTTATAAACTTCCAATAGAATTCAAGTATTCGTTGCAAGAATAACTCTTGAAACGTTTTACTTGTTCGACTGGTACGTATCGTTGTTACTGGCTTATAAGAGGGCTAGTAAATTTTTATATACGTTAACACACATGCACGATTTCTGGCTCACCTAAAAAAAACAATCCACTATTCAAGCATATCGCTGCTTCAATTTGCCAATCGTATTGTTAATGAACTCACGCACACCACAGCTTTCATCACGAATCGAATCATTCAAACTAAAAAGAATTGCTTAAACTATCGATCTAAAGAGAACAGAATGGAAATGCGTAACCTTGAATATTCTTGTTAACAAAACAACAAAAAAACCTAAATTATTAACATTGACGAAGAGATTACGAAAAAAACATACACGACGAGTTACGACAGTGAACATTACGTCAGAGAATCTCTTCAATTTCTTACGTTGGAATGACAAGAATCGCGAGCTTTCAGTGCAAGATATATATTTGAAAAATATATATCTATATACTAAAATATGTGATGGCATATATAGTATGATATACAATATAATTTTTTTGTAAATATGCGATATATACGTCATTAAATCCGTAAATCGGTGCATAGACCTAACATGCTGTCCAGCTTTCATTAGATAGAAAATTCGTCGAAAAAGTTGGAGGAACTGCCACAGGAAATCAATTTTTTTTTTCAATCCTATAATTCGGTGCTGATAAATATATTTTTTACCATTAAATTAGGGGTAAAATTGTTTAAATTAGTAAAACGATTTTCTGTGTATTGAGCCTAACGATATCAACGAAGAGCTCCTCGATTTTTTCGTAAGGAAGTCGGAAAAAACCAAAAACTACTGCGAAAAGATTCAAATGAAAATCGAATCGTAAAGACCGACGTCGTGATGTCCTCAATATTATTGTAGAAATTATTGTAGCATGTAAATCGTAAATGAAAAGTTGAAAGGCATGTTAAAAAAAACGTATATTCAGGATTATATTAAAATATAGAGAGGAAAACGAGAGAGTTAACGAACGATCCACTTTTTCTCATTTTTCATAAATTCTCATACCACTTAATCAATAGTGGAGCACAAAAAATTCTAGAAAAATTCATGACAGTACATAAAAATTAACGTTACGTCGTATCTTATGAAAAAAGTTTTCTAAAACCATCCAAAAATCAATGATGTGGCATGTTTTTTTTCTTTCATTCTCAAAATTTAAATACATTGCTATAATTTTTAATTAATTATTGTGCAAACGCAAGGGATAGTCCAAGAATAAGAGGCAGAACAAAAAGTGTCATTTTTTTTTTTAACTTTTCTCATGAGGCCTTGATCAGGTAAATAAAAAGACATCCCCATAGATATGTTGTATATCAAATAGAAAATGATATTTCAACTAATATTTCGAAGAAGCTTATATGTTCGAAAAGAAAATTTACCCAAAAATGTAAAATGTAAGACAATAAAATATAACAAGAAATTGAAACTCATCAGTAGAGAAATGATGCGAATTAGAAATAACGAATTTAAAAATCCGAGAACTAAAGATAAATTTAAAAATATTGAAAAAAAAAAATGAAGGAAAAATTGGATCGCTTCGGGATTGTATTATCGTGTATAAGTTTTCTGCTACGGGGACCCTGTCGTAGGGTGAAAAGAAGCGAGAGGGCGGCAACACAGCCGGTACCGGTCCAGGGGCAAACGAGATAATCGCCTGCACGAACTGTGGTCCAAATCCATGCACTCACACCGCAACAAATGGATGTGCCGCCGAGGTATGTATTAATCCTTAAAAAGACGATAAATCAACGTGGAGTGGATGGATTTTTTGGTATCGAACGCGTGAAGGCCAATTCATTTTAAGTAACAAAGCGTTTGGGTATTAAAAGTAAATCGTGAGCCACCGTTTCCATCAACATTGCATATAATATTAGAGATCTTACGACTCAAAATCTCCATTAAAACATTCACAATGGAAAAGTCATTCTCACAAATCCAGTAAACAAATTAAATGAATTGTAAATCAATTTAAAAAATGACATGAAACGAATAAATGTACGAGTATTTTTCAAATAGCAGCTAAAATGTTAATTAGTCAATTGCTCTTCCTGAAAAAAAATAAAATTGACAAACATGAATCGGTTTCAAGATTACGCGGAGGCACTATTGAAAGGAAAAACAAAAGAAAACTCATTTTTACGATTGTGACATTACAATGAATAAAATTAACGAAATGTATTGTATTCTAGAATTTAAAAAAAGTCAAGCATGCCAAAAAGATTTTTACCTTATGGTGTTTAGTTTACACATAGCTTCACTGTAAAAATAACTTTGTTTTTAAAATCGTGAATTCATTTTTATAATCGTATATGGTTTAACTATTGAGCTTATTTATGAATACTTAGGAATTTTTATATTTCATTTTCCTTATTATACTTTTGAAAAATATTTGTGAATCGACAGCTTTCCCGCATATATTTATTAATTTTGTTTCTATATGTATTGGTGATATCTTTTAGAATTTTACTTTCATATTTGTAGTCTCTTCACTATCAATGATTCCTATCAAATTGCATTTTATTCAATCGCTCGAAAATATTCACTGAATAAACGTTTCGAATGTCAGTTCACTGTAGAGTAAAACTAAGTGTTTTGTTTCTCTAGATTTTGTTTATCACTGAAATTTCTGCACTTCTTCCTTAGAGATAAACCAAAAAGGACATTAACCTACAAATCATTAATAAAAATAAGAAAAATTGTGACAGTTCTCAGAATCTAATGATTTTATCTACTTCCCGCCATTTTTGCATCACCAAAACTGAGGCAGTGTCAAAAATAATCTGATACAAAAATCAGGATAACGGTTAGAATACAGTTAGTAAGAATTTTTAAAAGGACATTTAGGACGTTAATTAATTTAAGAAAGATAAAGCATTTTTTTCCTTTTTTTTTGCGAGTTAAGAGTGCATATAATAGTCGTTAATATTATCTGTATTTTTTTCACCAAAAAATTTCGATTTATTTTACATTTAGTAATTCGGTTGAAAAGAAGAAAAAAAATTGAGTGTGAAAAATTGCATGTGTGGGTTACCAACCCTGTAATGACCCTGAGTAGTGCTGCTTTGTCCAGGTACGAAAGAAAGAACCACCGCATCCGATAAGAGTTGCTAAGACGATCGACGTTATCGCAAGGATCACCTTTCCGATCGCCTACTTCGTGTTCCTCACATTTTTCTTCATCCACCTCAAGGGAGTCTCGTAGATCGACCGATTATCGTGTGTTGCATCGATCATCGAAGATGTATCCGTCACTTATCGGAGAATACTTAAACAATAAATGACATAATATACTAAACTAATTCGTTTGAAAAAAAAAAAAACAATGGTATTATGCGGTGTTCGCATTGACCGAAGATGAAAAAGGACGATTTCGAACGAAAAGACATAGTTATCCGGTGCATTGTGATTAATAAACCATTAATTCAACGGGATATGTGCTATTAAGGAATAGTTAACTCAACAAGGACGATTAAATGCAATAAAAGCAAGAAAAATAAAAAAGCTTTCGAAAGTGGATCGAAAAAGATGCTTTGGCACGTGTAAGGAAATGCTTAGCCTAGTAAAAGGATCAAATTTCACCCGCATAATTTCTTAGTTAAATGAAAAGCGAACAAAAAAAAACGGATATTTATTTCACGTATCATCTTAAATTTTTTGTAACGTGAGATTGCAGATAAATGAAAACCGTGCATTGAAAATTCATCGGATAGATTGTTTTGGGAGTTTGAAAGAGAGTTACAAATTTAAGTGAGTAATGTCTGACACGGGAAGTGACGAGAAATAATGATCTCAATTATCGACACTTTCGTAATAAGAGGAATACATGAAAGTAATATACATGGTGCTTTTTTTCGAGAACGCTGAGAATTTTTCAACAGTTAGGTAAAAAAATTTAAAAATAAAAAAACAAAAGAGATGAACGAGAAACAATAGCGACAAGCGTGGAAATAAAATGAAAAAAAGCCATAAAACATGACACAACTCAAATAAATCAAACGTAGTTATTTGTAAAACTCATTCAATTGCGTCTATGTGGTAAATATCTCAGTAGAGCATATTTTCTAGAAGCGTAAACAATAAAAGAAAAAGTAACGCTAACGATCACACTATTGCCGTAATTAATTATTATGAATTATTCATTATTACGATTACTAGTCCTGCTAATTGTAAATTAATATTGTAATTATAATTACTATTGTCCTTTAATGCCATTAATACGATTATCAATAACAAAATAACAAAATAAAAATAAAAATAAACAAATAAAATGAAACAAGAAAGGCAGAACATATAAAAAGATGATAAAGAGTCGTACGACTACGCGAGCAAATGGTAATAAATACGCTGCGTGTTGATTTGTGCCCGATGAGTATTCAGCAATATTTACAGACCAATATATTTAAAATAGTGTTATTTCGCCATATTAACGACGGTCACGGCGTTTCGAGAATAATGACGTAGTATTAATTGAAAAAAATAAAATAAAGATTAATCAATCATTACAAGGCAGATTTAATAGTAAAAGACGCGAAATATTCTAGTCACCGTAAAATTGCATACTGTTAATTATTATTTCTGCCATACGAAGCAAAATATATTAGTGAACAAATAGAAAATCAGTAATGAAGAAAAACGCAAGATCTCATAAAAAAATCTAAAGTGGGTAGCGATTTAATGACGTGAGTAATTTTCTCGGTTATCTCATTTCTCTAGTTTTGGAAGATTTCAATTTAATATAATTACTGCTGATGAACAGCGAGTATTGGACGAAATAAATTTAATTTGCTGTCGCCTCAAACCCAGACGAGCATTTGGTGACCTACATTTTATCGTTAGAGAACAAGAGGAATGACCATTTTCAATTTATTCGTTATATTGACTTGAGTTTATTGAATGAACGAAAACAAATTAAAAACGTGAAACTAGAATTTCTCTATCATTTCTGCAACAGCATAAAATTCTTCTTTCAATTTTTTCAAAAGAAATAATAAAAATAAAGAAATGAACCGTTTCAGAAACACTAATCTGGTAGTACAATAAAAATATATCAATTCATCAGAATTTTAAAGAATATCACAACCCACTTTATAAGTTGTGCGTAAAAATTTACATTCTCAACGTCATGTTGAATAGTTCAAATCTTGGCCACCAGATTTACCATTTAGCTGATTTATCCCAATAAATAAATGAAGAGGAACCAAAAAGAAAAACAAAAGAATCCAGTTTGGTTGCATATCGTAATCATCGAGACCAACGATGTAATAACCGAAATTTGAAAATTACTGCGTTCGTTATATATCAACACTGCTATAAACATAAATATATCCTAAATATCTCTCTCTACACTTCAGATCTCGTCTGACAACTGACTGCCAAAAATTCAGTAGATGAGGCGCACTTTTTTTACATAAATAAAAGAAAAACAAAATATGACATGTACATGTTGCATGTATTAATCAATACCGTCTGCGTACGAAATCACGTATGTACAAGATAATGAGTAATGGTAATAGAGAGATTTTGGTGACGAGCTCATAAAAGCAACAAATTTGGAAATCAAATGGAAAAAAAATTGAAGGATGAACAGTTTTTGGTTGCTAATGAGGTGAAAATAAGGAAGGAAAGAAAAGAATTTGTTATATACGAGAGATATAAGTGTATAATTCAAACGTCCATACCGTAGTAAAAAAGAAAGCCATCATAATTAATGCACACACGCGATTATCGAACCGATAAACCCGACCAGGATTTCAAATACCCAGATCGAAAAAGAAAACGCAGGAAAAAACCTTTTATCGTGACACAGCTTTTTTATGCACCGTTTACACGGTACCTATCTAGTAGATCCTCGTTGGTCGACATAGCGAGGAATAAAAAGATTGCGCTGAGTACGAAATGAAAAAAGAAATGATAAAAATTACGAGATCTGGCTATATGTGACATCTTTCTTTTGAAATTGAAATAATTTCATGGGAACATCGTATGGTGTAGTATGTTGAGCTTTCACGGTGAATCAACTTCTCCAAATTGAAGTTATTCGAGTAAATTAACCCTTTGAGCAATACATTTTTCCTTCTTTGCGAAGTTTTGAAGGTTTTTCTGGTCGCTGATGACGATTATAGACTGAAAATGTTTAAATTAAAATTGACTGTTTTTTTATTTTTTAAATAACAACCACAGTACGAGAAATTTTGTAAAAATTCTGTTATGATTTTTAGAGTATATTGAGTTTGTGAAAAAATTGCCGTTTCGATGCTCATAGTAATTTAGTACAAAATGAATTCTTTCATGAAAACTATTTAATATTTAACTATTTAATCAAGTGCAAAAAAATTTGTGAGACCACACAAGTCTGACTATAGCTCAAAGGGTTAAACACGTCCATTTCGTTTTTATGCATACTCGTTGATATTTTTAAAAGAACATTTTTCCATAAATTCGACATAAATGCCATTTAAATTAAATTTGTTGAATGTGTTTTGTAACCTTTTGAATTTCAACATACTTGAAATAAAACCAGAGCAAAATATCTGTTGAGGATATTGATTCAACGTGAAACGCTCGATACACATATAAATTAAAATACGTAAGGCGAGTCTCTAGATTAAAAATGATCCTTCACAAAAACAATTCCCTATAAATTTTATACACTATATAATGTCCATCCATAAACGAGGCAGGCACGCTCTATGAATTTGTTTCCGCAATATATGAGATCATAAAAAAATCGTCATCAATTAAGAATTAAATACACTCCTGAGAAGAGCGTCTCCACTGTAAATTATTTATAGCTACGTAAATTGTCATCCATTAAACAATAAATGAATATTCGGGGTAAAAGAAAACAAAAAAATATTCCAACGACGTAGCAAAATTGTTAAAATATTGAAAAATGCTAACGTGAGTATATAAGGGAAAAAAGCCACAGAAAAATGTTATTGGCGATCTTTGCTCGAAATTAATATAAATAAAGCAAATCCTCATTCTTTTTGTTCTAGCCGAGCACGTGTATACATACCCACAAAAAGCTCATTAATTTCTGTCACAAAAACGCGAAATAAAAATGTTGCTGTAATAAAAAAAACATATATATATATATTCGGTCGCGTACAATGAGATTGAGCCTCAAATTAATTGTAAACAATTGTTGCGATTTAACACAACGAAAAGGCATGAGACTTAAAAGTGAGATTATTGGAAAAGAAAAAAGCTTCGTGTGATTCAGGTGATTCTCAAATTCGACTTCATTTAAATTCCAACGAATCGATAAGAACAAAAATATCAAAACCAAGATTTTTCATGGTAAATGCAATAGATCGCAAAAGAGAGTAAAAAACACGTGTTAAGAAGATGTTTGAACTTGAAAAGAAGTAAAAGAAGTACTGGAAAAAAAAAACCACTCTGTATACCTCAATAATATGCTGATGTCGAATGAGAATATCCTGATAGTACATAGCTAATGGAAAATAAAATAACGCTATATTATTGAAAGATGATTCATTATCATCGATGATAACTTTTAATGCTCCACGGACCAAAGACGTAAATCCTACGATAAAAAAAAAAGAGAGAAAAAAAACCAATGAAAAACTTTTATTATCGTATTAGCTGCACTTACCAGGCTGTGGCCCACATGTGAAACCCGCATAAATTAAATGCTTTCACGTTGCGCATCGTTATACATAATATATTATATATTTATTACCCAACCAACAATAAATAATAAAATAATAACAATTATTACGATTATAACAAAAGTGTATAAAATAATATAGGCGAAACATCGTCGAATTGTTTGGTTTTCAAATTCCATTGATTTCAAATGAAATTTACTTTATAATTCAGAACGATATTATAATAAGCTGATAAATGAAAATATCTTTGTTTATAATATTTTAATAATATTTAAGGACGAATCGATTAAAAATATCTCTTTCTTTCCTTTTCCAATGGTTATCGCGACGACAGTCACCATTGACTTGAACTTGAGTTTGTTACCTCTGCTGTGCAGTTGATTGTTGAATATAATGACAAAAATCACGAACCCACTCGAATACACACACACTTACATACACGCAAACTGGGAAAAGAATCGATGTGAAAAAATGAATTTGCTTCTAAAATGACGAAATAACTGTTCGTAGTTTTTACTATGTAATCTTGTATTTATTGTTAAATACTTGCTATATTTGCTGTATTCATATATCGACCATATATTGATTTCAGTTCGTTCAGTATTTTTTTTTCGTTTTTTTGTTTCTACAGTAAAATATCATTCGGTTAGAGCGACTTTATCAATAGAACAATAAATGTACATCGTTTTTTCTTTACTTCAAAGATTTTTATTTTTCCACACTAAATAATTCCTTTCTCAGTACACGTACACGAACCACGATATAATAAGTATTTCGATTTGCTATTAATGCTGAATGTGGAGGACATCTACGGAAAAGAAGTAAAAAAGGAGAAAAAATAAATAAAATCTTTAAAAGAGAACCAAAAAGAAATCGAAGTAACGATTCGTTCTAAAAGCATTGTTGGGTTTTGTAATAAAGTTCTGCGTGTATCTTTAAATAATGTACAGTCAAGTTATCACGATATGAGGAGGTACTGGCTAATTAGTTCGTAGTCAAATCAGAGGTTGCACTGAACAAAAAAAAAACATGATTTTTGCACTTTTCAAAGCTAAGCCAAAGTTACGAATGCTGTATTTTATTCAAATAAAGTGTCCTTGACACACCAAAAATGTTAATCTATCAACGTATAAGTGTTTTAAAAAACATGAAAAAAGTACCCATTATTCCTTTTAGAAATGCTTCAATATTTGGATCGAAGGCCACATCTTGCAATTTGTTTGATTCATCGAAAAAATTCTTGACTAAATTTGAAAAAAAAACAGTCTTTATAAAACCATTTTTTGCACATCAATTGTATTTCAAATGATAAATCATAAAAATTTTATCGAAAAAATTGTAAATTTTAAAATCATCGAGGCTTGAAACTAGAACGAAGAACAACATCGTAATGTAGTATCCTTGAATTTGCGAATTAATATTCAAATTTAAGAAAACTTAAAACTAAACAATAATTCTTGTTGTTTTTTTTCTGGTAAAATAACATATTGTACAGAGCAACACAGCTTGGCTGATATTCATTAAAATTAAATTTTCCATAAACAATTTTGATTTTGCTGCCAACGATTTTACTAAGAAATAATTATCCTTTTTTAAATGAAGAAAATGTTGAGATATGAAGAATTGGAGAGTAACAAAACATTTGACAATGTTCAGCAAATGCGGAAATTAAGTTGCGTGAGTTCGCTAGGAATTTCGAATATTATTGACTTCATTAATGAAATGGGGAGGCTTAATTCTTGGCTGAAACTTATTGAAAAAATCTCATTAAGTTTGCCAAAGTATATTCCGACAGTAACAACAAAAATTGTGCGACAGTTGCATTCTTTGAACTCAAAAATTATGATAAAGAATATGACTTTTTATTAATTGATCAGAAAAACATTTCAAATTACTCTTCAGAATAAAATTAGGTCATATTTTCGGCCATTTTATTTCTCTCAATATCCACGAGAAACTTTTTATGTATTCGTTCGATTTTCTCTGAAATATTATCGCACATGCAGAAAGGAAGCCACTCAATATCCGTATAAACATGAAACCTTTTGCAGACAATAGATATTAAGAATGTTTTGCTAGTTGGACTGATTCTCAAATGAAAAATTCAATCGCCTGGCTTGCGAATGTATTAATGAGTGCGTGTCTCGTTCTCACAGGTTTTATGAAAAAAAAGAAGGAAAGAGTATAAAAACAAAAACGGTGATACTGTGAGATACATCGCGAGCACTGCCGAATTCGTGATAAACGTTAAGCGAGGATTCAGAAAAGAGATCAAATTATTCCAAAAAAAGAAATTACTATGCAAAGCAGTGAAGTTGGCGTGAAAAAGTTGAAAGTTCGTCAAAGTCCAACGAATACTGTAATTTAAAAGCCAAACCATGTAAAAGCATTAAAAATTTACAATTTTTTAAGTTAATATTCTTCATCTATGAAAATATATTTTTTGGATTATTCTAATCATCGTTTCGGGCAAGCTTGGTGAAAAAAAGCAATTCAAATATTTAAATAATTGTGTTCAATGTTATTATCATTACTTTTGTACCTTTTCGAACTTTGGAAGAATATTTTTAGAAAACTTATCAATTGGCTGAACAATTACGAAAAATATATAAACACTGGATCGCATGATATCAGTTGAGGGTTTTCGAATTTTTTTTATCTACTGGCAATAGATTACATTTTTACGTTCAAATACTGCATGAAAAGTTGCCTGATTTTCATCAAGATATATTATTTTTTACGAATAAAAGATTATTCATTTTTTTAAATCTTCTGACTATAATCTTGAAATCGAAATATTTATACCGATTTGAGAAAAGTGATACTTTTCGTTTTCAAACTTTTCACTGTAACATCGTTTTTTTTTTTTTTTCAAGTCGTTTCATTGTTATTGTTACGACGCTATAATTTTATTTTCATTTGATCATTTTTGTTTCTCGTTTGACGAGGGAATAAAGTATCCTCGTTTATGTAAAATTGTACTAGAAACTTTGCTGAATCTTTGAGCATTCCATAAAAATACCCATTCTCCATAAAGTATACGTAATTGTTCCTTTATACTAGGGAATGAAAATCGCGTTTTACTATGGTGTTAAAATTCGAAATTTATCGACTGAGATCGTGCGATCGTAAAATTGGAATCGCCTAAATTTATAAATATGTACATATGCGGCAAGAGAAATGAGACAGAGAGAAAGAGAGAGAGAGAGAGAGCGAGGGAGAGAAAGATAATAAAACAAGAATAAATTATGAAAAAGAAAAAAAAGATTTATTCTAGGGCGAGCCTTAAAAAAAAATATATATATATATAATAACAATATATATACATATAATTTGATAAATATAATAGGCAGCGATCGACATTACTTCTGACGCGTATTAAAATTTTACAACATATTCATTGTTAAAATGTTGATCAGTTTTTATTCCTCGTGAAAATTAGCAAAATATGAAACCATCATCATTATTAATCGTGTATATAAATCAATATTAATATAATATATAAAATATATTAAATTCGCACTTCTCAACGCCCAATGAGTTTGTCGACATATAAAACACAATTATCATCTCCTTGATTATACCCGAGAGAAGAAAGTGTGGACACACAAATACCTGTGATTATAACTGAGCCGAGACCTCGGCGCGTTGTGCCGTTACTATTTTTCGCTAAAATATATAAATTACGTAATGTGCAAAAATAGAATTACGATTAAAAATATAATAAATTTCGCTAATTTGTTTCAATCCCAATGGCGATGAGACGCTCCAAATAAATTATACACGTCAACAAACACTTACACTTACATGCATATGGAATAAAAATATGACACGATTACACACATGACGCATATAAACACCGATTTAAATGCTACGATAACGCGGAATATCAAGAGTTATCTTGAATCATACAATAGAATATAATACAAACCTATACATTCGACGAATAATTTTTAATCGTAAGCCATTTTATTGATTATTATATAAATAAAATGTATATCGTATCATAATAATGATTTATTATCTGATTTTCTCGGCTGTGTTTGTAATGTACGTGATTACATAATAAATTGTCGATTAAAAACATCGAGAAAATTTCATCCTTATATTTAATATTGACTTCTAATTAAATAACCAGTGGTCATGCAATCGAAACATAATCATTTCATGGTAGGAATAAAATTCTATTCAACGAATAAACGATTTTTCCCGAAAATTGTAATTTTATGATACTACCTATTTCTTTGATTCAGAATTTTCTCATTTCTGACTGGAGTTCTAGAATTTGAATTCGCGAGGCACAAATGAAACTTGGTTGAATGTTGAAAAACATCACGAGCTATGAGTTTTTGAGTAATAATATTTCCTAAATTTAAAATATCATATACCTTCAGCTACGCAAGATCGCTATTTTATTTGACAACTCCTCATATAAGCCAAGGCAATAGCCGGCGGCACGAGCGCTACTTTTACTTCAGCGAATACACTAAAGTAAAATTGACAGAATTTTTATTCCTGTAAATATTCTCTATAATTATAAAAGAAAGACCGTTGTCGAAGTGATTGGATAATATGACTCAATTTTCGTCTTATTTGATTGATATATTTTGCATATAAAAAAGTTTTCAATGCAAGTGAATTTGTGGTTCAATAATAACCTCGGTGCAAGGAACGGAAAAGTGAGGTTATGCTCTTTTTTACATCGAAAGTGCCGGTGAAAATTTGTATGATTTATGCATTATAAAGAGATCATGGTATTGGTATTTCTCAGACATAGAATCTTGAAATGTCTGACAGTATCTGCAACTAAAATTACCAATTCATCATTGAAAAAATGCTGTCGCTTCCACTCTGGAAATACGTGTACGACGAGCCTGGCTAGCGAGAAACGGCACACTGGTTCATGGAGGATCCTGTTTTTTGGAAGTGACGATTTTGCTCTTCACAGCTTCACAATTCTCAACGAACGATAGTTGGTGTTTCGAATATTTAAAATATTTACATAACAACATTTTCGTTTTTTCCTTCACTTTAAGTGCTAAAAGACAACTCTGTCATAAATTCAATATACTTAATTGCACTCCCATTATGAATCAAATATGTTGCCTTCTTTTCTATGAATATTGAAAGAAATCCAAAATAAAACTATAAAATTATTTATAAATCGAGATTTTTATCATTTATCAAAATAAGGACAAAAAAAGTCGAAACACACAGATTGTACCGAATCGTCAAGCTTTGATGTTTGCATGCCATTCAAAATGTTCAGGGTTTTTTCAACTTTAATAATACTTTAGGTGAGCAAGTACAGCCTAATCATAGTTCAGGTCCGCGACAAAGAGACTGAATAAAGAACTGCTTGAGTTTTTATTAAATTTTGATCAATACTTATAATAATAAATCACTGAGGCAACTGGAAAATAATAGTGTTTCTGAGAGGAATAAAAAGACGATAAACGGGATTCTATAAAAATTGGTAAGTCCCCAGTCAGGTTCCACAAAAATATAAATTAGTGTCCATGCAGTTAGTTCTCAGTTTTAAACTAACAGGTGTACTCACTCAACTTATTATTATAGTTGGAAAAAGCTTTGATGATTTGAAAATTCAATGAAGGTCCCTCCTTAAACCTTTTTCACACTGCGCATCTTCATCTGATGGGTGAAATTATTTTTTATTCAATTAGAACTTCTATCATGTCTATTGTTTCTTTATGCATGGACCCAAATATCAAATAATTGTGTACTTCAAAATATACTTCGATCTTGTCTAATTCCATTCAGCAGGTCAAAACACTTGATTCAGCATCTAGAAGTTGTGACTGCTTACAAGGGCAAAGAGAATGCGCTTATTAATTATGCAAATAAAAATGGTATTCTGGTACATACTTGGCCGCTCTCAGTTCCGGTTACGCAATTCGACTTGGGATTAGTAGTTTCGTTTGGCCATATGATACCAGCTGAAGTTATAAATGCGTTTCCATTGTGAGTTTGATGCAGAAATATTTTTTCCAACAATACATTTTTTCTATACAGTTTGTATCAATGAACAATCAATAATAATTTCAATTCAAAAATAGATTGACATCCTAGTCTGTACTACATATCAAAATCTGTTCATTTACAATTCTGTTTTGTTTATTTTCCCAGAGGTATGATCAATGTACATGCAAGTTTGTTGCCAAAACTTAGGGGTGCAGCACCGATTATCCATGCGATAATGAATGGTGATTCTCGAACAGGAGTTACGATCATGAGAATAATGCCAGAAAGGTATGTCTAATTGATTGGGTTTCTCTTTAAACTTTCAACATTTAAATCATTTTTTTTCATGCAAAAGATTCGATATCGGTGAAATATTGGCTCAGGAAGAAATTTCTATTCACCCTGATGAAACAATGCCTCAGTTGTATACTAAATTAGCCAAACTTGGAGCTGATTTGTTGATTGAAACAATTCAAAAATTACCGGAGGTGTTATATCAAGGACGAAAACAGAAAAACGACGAAGCTACTTACGGTAAAATGAATAATTTTTAAAAAACATCAATGCACAATGAATAGAATTTATGTAGAATAAAAAAATAATTTACATCTCCAAAGTCGTCTTTATCTCAGTCATGAAAATATTAGTGCTCAATTTAGCGAATGAAAGTTGTTTAATTCCAAAATCAATTGTTTTCTAATTTGTGTACGTGCAATAAAATTTTACACCGTCGTCATTATCTGGCATAAACTTTGCCAAAGAAATTTTTGAAACATTGACTTTTTCTTGTATTTTATTATTTTAAAGAGCAAAATACTCCAGTTCTGGACATAATCAATATTCATCAATTGTGAACGACGTTGAATGAAATTTTTTTCATTGCAGCTCGAAAAATAACTCCTAAAGCATCAGTGATAAGATGGAACGAGATGACCGCTAAGAATGTATATGATTTACAACGTGCACTCACGGGGCTTTATTCGCCAACAGCTAACTATGGAGAGAAAACGATTAAATTGCACAAAATTCGTGTTTATGAAGAGCCTGTGAATTGTTTAAACTCCGATGAGGAAAAACCAGGTTTAAATTTTTCTTGCACAGGAATAATCAAAGTTTCGAGTATCTTGGAAATAACCAATTATTCGTAATTCCAGGTTGCGTTGTGTATGACAAACAAAAAAACCTTTTGTTGGTCCAGTGCAAAAATAAAACGTGGATATCAGTTGACGAAATAATCGTTCCCGGTCGAAAGCCAATGTCTGGGAAAGATTTTAAAAACGGTTTTATGTCCAAGCACAAAAAATCCTCGATCTTCTTTCACTGAACAACAGAAATATGTATATTTGTATAAAAACAGGAAAAAAAAGATTTGAATGCATAGGCAAACGCGATTCAAATTTAAAAAATGTTTGAATGCATAGTGTTATTGTAGGCAAACGATAAATAAGTTCCCTTAAAACATTATTTATTAACATGTAATTTTGTTGCAAATGCGTTTCATCAATAAACCATTCAATAATATTTCCAACCAATGGAATATCGTTATTCCTAAATCAAGTCTGGAAGTTCATTGCTAAATCATGAAAGGCGGTTGCGTTATCGCAATTTATTGATTATATTATGCTAATGAACTAAACTCATACAGGGATATTAATAATAAAACTCACGTTCAACGTCAAGATGTGTCTTTTTTCTCTAATTTTTTCATTTATTTTTTTTATCCATTGAAAATTAGCTAAGGCTAAATTATGACAAATAAAAGAATACACGCTATCTAAACTTATAATTTCTCGTCGATTGTAAAGGCATACAATCGAAACACAGTAATTTTTCTTTTTTGCATCTCTTCTCACAGACAACGCATCGTAAATGCATCAATAAATTGTAATCAGAATATACAATATTCAATATACAATGCTGGGAAAACTCGAATAGTAGCTGCGTGATTAATATTATTCGTTTGATAAAAACAAAAAAAAATCTTGATTCAAGAACGAATATCGATCGTTTCGTTCGCAAATTGTACCATATACAAACAATTTGATCATTTAAAAGCGTTACAAAATTCAAATTACAGTTCATTGTTCTATCCGAGCGCGACTCGAACTTTGTGACTTTTTTGTTTCGTCGGTAATTATGATTGCAGATAATGTTCTACATTACTGATTGCTTGTAGTTGGCAAGAAAAAAAAATTAAACAAATGATTGTTTGTATTGTTTCGAAATACAAGAAGTTCCAAAATTTTTGTTGTTTCGTCAATTATTCTATTAAACGCAGTACCGCTTTTCGTATTCCCAAAATCGACGAACATTAATTCTCGGATTCAGAGGCCTGAAAAAGAAATCACGATAATTACATGCATTGTTGTTTTTTTTTCTATGTACAGTGCAATCTAGTTTAAACAGCGAGAATACAAATAAACAGATATAAACAATTTTAGTTATTGTCGATTGAAGAGTACAGTATTAACTTTTTCAAAAAACCTTAAAACAGAATTTCAATGTTCATGATTTTGGTTTATAACGTTCAAGCTTCCTATGGAGATTTTTCCCTCGACTATACAGCAGATTTATTATTTACCTGATAAATTAATAGCTAGGAAAAAAATCGATCACGCTCTGCTAACTTGATTATCAAGAGCCAAATATTTCGATAAACCCTGCAATTATTTTTCGTAAAGTTCATAAATTTTAGGCTCGAATTATTACCATTCATACGATTCGAGAATATTGTTATTATTATTTCTTTTCGATAGAAATAGATACATTTTTGAATGTAAAAATGATTGAACGACAAACGAAGTAAAAAAATCAAATCAAATCAAATCAATCAACTTACACTAGGATCACAGTCAGCACAGTGCCAAGAATAGCCTCGTCTTTTCGGGGATTTCTTCACTGGAGGATCCAGACACGTGAAATGATAGCACTTTTTGCACTCGTCACACCTGTCACCAAGCATAAATAAAATTTAAATTATTTTGGAAATAAGAGCGAAATAATAAATAGAGTTATTAAAAAAAAAAAATATACAAACATCACGAGATTTTGCGGTGTTCCGGGTGTCTCGCAAACGTTGCATTGTGTCAACAAATCCGAATCTTTGCCTTTTTTTACACCACCCGACGATAGTCTACTGTTGTAACTGCTACCTGGTGTATTTACCGGAGTTACTGGTGTCGTCGGTATCGGTGGTGGAGGTGGTAAAGGCGCCGGAAATACAGGTGCAGGAGGAGGTGACGTTATTTCTGTGCTCGTCGAAGTCGCGACAAACATTTGTGGACTTGACTCCGAAGCTATATCGCCTTCAGGGCGTGGAATTGGTTTGATCTATAATGTTTCAGAAATACAGAAATTATAGTCAAAATATTCATCGATTCACCGTTCAAAGATTGCACAGTTTTACACGCGTTCTGATGGGAAGCGCAAAAAATTTCACATTTAACAGAATTATTCTAAAAATTTTATATCGATTGTTTTGTTCCCTCAAATACAAAGAAACAAATGACAATGTTTATTTAAAAAAAAAATCAAGAATTTTGACCGTTTAGTTTTGGAGGGACACCGACGTAAAATATAATCACTCAAACATATCACTCAAACTCTGAATTTTATATTGAACATTTTCCTCGAAAATTTTTAAAAGTTTTTATATTCCTTTAGGATATAAAAACTTACATTATTTTATTATGCTGCAAGTTATATCTAAGTTGTAAAAAATTAATCGGAAAGATAAGTTTTGATTGTGACTGTGACGAAAAAACGACGTTCATTTTGATAGGATCTTAAAAAAATATCTGATTAAAAAAAAGTATTTTGTTATTTCGACTGTTAGTTCGTTCGTAAACCTCTACTGAGCTCAATGATTGAACGTTTAATTTATGAATCCAAGAGAGAATTTTGGCTTCTGGATGTGGTTGCATAGAAAACTTTTTGGTAGATCAAAATCGTAAATAGTTTACACGTAATACCTTAATAGTGATTCTTCTGTGAATTTCTGGTTGTCCCGTGTTTTCAGGATTTTCGATATCCATGCTCTTTCTCTTGTGCTTACGTTTTCGTTGCTTTACCCCGGTGATTGGATCGGGTGTGTATCTTTTGTGCTTCTCCCTATGTTGAAAAAGTAAATTATTCAGAAAAAATCGAAAGAAATGTTTTTTTTTTTAAAGAGAATTTTCGATTGAATATAATTTCAAAATTTTTGTGATGGTCACTTCATTAACGCTAATATCTTGAACAAACCTTCGGCGTTTCTTTGCGCTTCTCTGTGAAACGGATTCCGTTCCATCTGCTGAAGCAACCATGTACTCGGGGGATCCCTCCCTTGGAGTAATGGAGACGTTATTTGGAGTTTGTTGTTGATTAAATGAAAAATCTTCTACTTGCATCGGTTCTGGAACTGATGGCTGAGGTCCCATCGGTTTGAAGGTTAACTGAGGAATAACAATAGAAAATTATAAGCATTCTCTCTAAAATTGAAAAAGATTTTCTAAAAAAGCTCAGAAAAGGCAGTGAGGTAAAAAAATATTTATTCTACGACAAAGAGTCAAGGACGCCATGGTTCATTTTTTTCATTATGTAAAGTTTTCTGAATCAATTTGCTTGATGGATAATAATTACTTTAGGAGTTGTGGGTGTTTCCGTTGTTGTAACATTGGCGGAGCTACAAACAGATGAATTTTTTGGTGTCGTTGGTGTACTAGGTGTGCTTGGATTTTGTTGAATATCCTGTAACGGGGTTGGTGTAGAATTTGTCTCGTCCTTGCAATGGCGAAGTTTACGAGGTGCTGAAGTATCGACGTGCTCGACTTCCGAACCAGAAGACTCTTTGTCACACTCCGAGCATTGCCTATAAAGTAATTTGTGATTGAAGTGCAACGGCAAAATATGATAAATAACAAAAGTTATGATTTTCTCATATTTTTTCAACTCACCATCCCATAAGCTTCGTTTTTTTGGGCATACGAGACAAGGGCGGACTTAGGCACGAAAGATGATAATGCAAATGGCACGTATCGCATTTTGCCAACAAATGTTGATTTGTCGCTCTTCTGCAAATACCGCACTGATGTCTCAATGTCAATTCACCCTTGTGATTTTGATCTTGTGCTTGGCTACTCAATACACGACCTTCTCGCGCACCCTCTCCACCTTTTCCAACTGGCAAAGGAAATCCTACGCCCATTTTCAGTGCTGCTGCAGTTGGAACACCGAGACCTGTGCCTGGAAATGTAAAAAAATAAGTAACGTTACATTATTTTTTCTTCTTTTTTACAATAAAATTCAAATCATAACGAGTCTACGTTTTTGAAAAAGTGAATGGAAAGAAATTTCAGCAAGCTTGGAATTAAGTTGAGTAGAGTAATTGTTGACGAATTTAAATTCTTTGGGAATATTATGTACGTGTAAAAATATTATAGTGAGATATTTCAATGTTGATTACCGAGAGTTGGTGCGATTCTTGGCTTGGCGAGATCACCGACCATCGGTAAGGGTTTTACGTATCCAGATGCTCTTAGTACTTGATGATACATATCAATTTTTTCTTTCAATGTAACGTTAACTCTAATCTGTTCCTCGTTATCCTTCATAACTTCGTCATATCTTCGATCCAGTCTCTGCTGCTCGTTCAGCAATTGTGAATTTATGTCGAGTAGCTCTTGTAGACGTCGTTTCATTGAAGTTACTCGAAGGTTTCGATCGAGATAATAACCGATGAATTCAACGCTGAATGCTGGTGGTATGTGCCATTTTTTTCTAACGTCAACCAAGGCAACTAGTTGGGCCTCTTGAGCCTCCAAAGCTGCTGTATCGATCCCCATTAATTCAGCCTTTTTTGCTAATTGACGACATGCCGATGCCGAAGTCGTTAATAGTCGGGGCATTTTTTGGGTCGGTACTGTCAAGATAAACAATGATTCAAATGTCATTGGATTCAACTGTATCGTGATATCAAAAGTGTACAATTTTTCAATATTGTATTTGCGTCCCATAAATTAAGAGAAAAAAATCAAATCAATAAGCAAATAATCAATATTTACTTTCGTCATTCGAGAAACAAAGTATAAACAATTATTTTGAATGAATTTTTTTTTTTTCATCTAGAATACGATTTACTCAAAACGAATGGAACGAAATGAAATCAACTCATGAAAGTTTCAACATTCGTAAATGAATAGACGAAAAAGATAATTGAGCTGTGGAACAAAAAAAAATTTATCGTCTGAAGGATGATCCCTTGTAGAATTTTATACAGATATCTAAATAAAAAAATGAGTGTCAGCGATCTAGATATTTCGTTAAAAAACAATTACCCCAGGGTGGTGGACGTGACGCTTTGTGAGCCAGATATTTGTGACGATGTTTGGCAAGTTTTCTCTGAATCCTACGTTGTTCTTCGGTATCCAAATGATCTGGTTGTTTTAATAATTGTTGTCGATACTGTGCTCGTATCTGAAGAGCCAACCAATTTCGACGCCGTCTGCGCACGAGTGTTTTGTCCGAATGAAGTTTACAGTGAGCGTAAAACGGATCGGCTTGGTCGACTTCTTCACTATGCGCCTCGGATAAAAGTCCTTCTCGCTGTGCACTGTTTTTACATTAACAAAAAGTACATTTGATGAAAAAAAACATTCTTTTGGTTGAAAAAACAATAATTAGTGTTGAGTGGCTTTGCAATTTGAAAATGTATTTCGGCGCTTTCTTCACTATCGTATCTCTCGAGCCCAGAGAATTATACATTCGAGTTTCAAAATTTCTATTTACGATGAAGAAACATGACATCGTTGTATTACAATGAAAAATAATGTCTTTTTGATTTTCTACATTCAGTTTTTGGGTTAACAAAAACAATTTTAAATTATCTATACCAATTACAGCATAGAGTTTAATTTAAAAAATAAGAAATATTGTTGCATTTTGATGACAAAATCAGATTTTATCGAAAAAATATAGTTTTACAAGTTGTTAGATTCTCACCAAGTAACATGAAAATACGTATGACACATTCCGGCATCGCATTCGATGCACACACCCGTACGGGCATATCGTGAATCTTCGCACAAGGAACATTGCTTCGATCCCCATTTGCTGTAAGCCATTTCGAACAGCGTAACACTCGCTAATCGATCGACCTGCGGAAAATACATTTGTAAAGCTAGTTTAAAAAATATATTACGTAGTTGACAAAAAAACAATCACGCAAGAAAAAAAATTAATTAAAATGTCCCATGGCTAAAACTTTACATTTATTTCACATAGTAATCTGCGAATTTAAAACTAGTTTACTTTTTGTTTTTCCTTCGTAGAGTATTTACTACAATCAATTTTGTCTGTTCTTGAATGATTAGAACGACTGAAATGGACTTGAAACATATTCGGAAGGATTTTCCGTGTTTTTTTTTTTTAACGAACCTCTCCAAACGCGACACCAGGCACGTACAAGGCGCAAACCAAATGAACCCATTTTCCAACGTCAGTTTCTTTGAATATTCCACCTTTGTTTGGACACAATTCACAGGAAGGATCTTCAATGCCAGCGCTGCAAGCTTCACAGAACCAAGGTGCAGATTGGCAGAGAGAATCTGTGCTGGAGAAACTTTCAACGTCCGACACGCCGTAGCATCCTTGATCAACCGACAAAAAATCGTTAAAATCTTATTCTACCAAAAACTTGATCCATTTTATTTGTAATTGTGAAAATAGAGGGATTTGAGAAATACTAAAAAAAAAACAACGCCAAGGAGATAAGCTGTGGAAAAACGGTTTGCTTTTCAAAGATTTGAAAGTAAAATCTATAGATTTTGAATGATATTTACCTTCGTGAACAGTAACTCCACAACCATCGCACTCAACAATTTCGTTAATATCGTCGCTTCGATCGCCCAGACATCCGCAACATATTAGCATTTTTGTCAGTTTCTCATCAAGGTGAACTCCTTTCGCTGCCTGTTGTCTAGCTTGCTCAATAACATCGCTAACCGTCATTCCGGCATTGTCTTTCCCAACAATCAATGGATCCTCCAACGAATTATCCGACTCTTCAGAATCGTCTTCCTCTGTAGTTATTTATTTTTTATTAGAAAGTAATTCAATCAATGCAAAACAATGCGTGCAACACGAAAGAAAAAATAAGAAAATAGCAACAAATATTCCAGCAGAATATACAAAGTGTCCAGAAAAATTTCATGAGATGGTTAACGGAATATAAATTCTGCTCAAGATTTTCAGAAAACAATATCCATTGACATTACACTCAGATGATATTTCCAAACAGACTCGGTCATATATTAATATATTTTATATGAACAAGCTGCATACGTTTCATTTTCATGTTACAAAATTTTTTTTTAATTTTATTTTCATAATACAGCAATTTGTTAATCAAGATCAACAAGTTTTTCAGTTTCATTTTTATTGAGAATTGCTTGACACTTCAGAGCGAGTCATTAGAACAAAATACAAAAATTTATATTCTGAATATTTGGAATACGCTTAACAAAAAATAAAAGAAGATGACATGGAATTTCAAACGTTCCTACGATGACATTCACTGAAAACCGTGAAAAAAAGACACCAAGTGAAAAAAACGAACGTACCTTTTCCAGCATCGTTGGAATCGACAGAATCATCATCAGACTCTTCGCAGTGATCTTCTATTCTGAAATCACTGTCGTCCGAGCTTTCACCAAGATCAAAATCCAAGAGCGATTGATGAGCTGTTTCCACAGGTTTCACTCTCCGTTTCTTCGGATCTCTTTCGACTGTTGATAAAAAAAAACAATCAATAAGTTGAAACTGTTTGAAGCATGAAATGTAGTTGTAGAAACATGGTTATGGAGAACAAACAGAAACAGTTCACTAATTACGTACACGAGTTGTTCATTTTGGACTAAATGTTTATAAGGTTAATCGGACGACATCGACGATTTTCAAACGGTTTTTAAATTTGATTGACTGAACTTTCGGAACTTCTATTATTTTTTTTTCTATGACGCGCGACCCGCGCGCGAGAAATAACGCTCATGCGAAAAGTCTCGTACCGCACTTCTTACTTCTTGTTGCCACACTGTGAAATAGTGCGAAAGCCCTCGCACTCCCTCTTTCGTGATACATGCAAAAGAGCCGGCTTCTATTAATGTATATCGCGTTTCACAAAACGACTGACCCCCATGATACTAAACAAACAGGAAGCCCATTGTCCTCCCGTTGTTTTTTAAGAACAATATAAGAAATAAAGGAATGTGATCAACACTACATTTTTGGTTATCAATGTTACTGGAGAAATGTAATGAGAATACACCAGTATTCCTAATATTAATAAAATACTATTAAGATGATGTAGAAGTTGCGTGAGTGCGAGAGAGATCAACTAAAAACAGTAGATGCACGTTGTTCCCAGACATCCTATATATTTGGAGAAAAATATAAGTTTTACGTTAATTGTTCTACCGTCCAAGAACAATGTCTACTTGCTTTTTGGGTGTCTCTCCCGCACTCACAGAACTGATGGATTACCTTAATGCTCAAATACAATCCTACGAATAAACGATAAAACTATAATGACAAAATAACGTGTTCAATCGGATTATATTAACACCTTATGTATAAAGATCGAAGGGTATTAATAATATTTGCTAGCACATAATACTAAAAAAGTTGAAATAATTAGTCGTGAGGGAAGAAAGCAGACTGTATGAACAAAATTTGCAATGGAATGCGTTTTTTAAACTTTATTCATGAGTGGTATATGCCACAAACAGGCACAGTTTGATGACTCAGAATTCTTTCATTTATATTGTGGGAGAATTGGTATCAATTTTTCTATGTAGAAAACATGTCGTAACGACAACAGTGAAAGAAAATGAGTTGTCGTTGTTCTGTGTATTTCTCTTCGACAATAGCCGATTTAGCCGGATTAGAGTATACACGTACATGAAGTACACAATAAGTGCGTTTGTGTGTCACTATATATGGATGACTGTGTACTTGTCTGTTGAGGCAAGAGTGTGAGAGAGCGATCTACAGAGAGAGAGAGAGAGAGAGAGAGAGAGAGAGAGAGAGAGAGAGACAGAGAGAGAGAGAAAGAGAGAGAGAGAGGAAGAGAGAGAAAGAGGGAGAGAGAGAAAGGGAAAGCGACGGAGTTAAATCATTGTGTTCCAGAACAAAATTTGAGACGCGTGTGAAAAATTTGTGGAATCGATCAAATTCAAAAGTAGACTAGAAAATACGGATAATAATTTTAGTATTTTTCAATCAGTGTATCAACTGCATTTACTCACTCATGGTTTTGTACAAAAACCCGACATCGTCGTCCTGGGACATTTCCGTAGTGTCGAGAAGGTCCTTCAGGCAAGATTTCGGAGTTGAATTATTTTCCTTCGTATTTCTTGTCTCTCGTAATACTTCTGAGACTTCAATGGGGAATAGATGAAAACAAAACGATCGTTCAATTCATCGTGATTGTTTTTCTGTCTTCTTAGCTTTAATGCACCATGATTTGATGATTTGACGCGAATTGAACGGTGAAAAAATCGTGGTTGCCGAGGATACAGGCAAGAGTATTATGTATATTGTATTCTATAGATATATATACGGCAACTCCGTCTCGCTTTAACTCTCAATTCTTCCCCTTTCATCCCTCTCGGCATGCACGTCAGGCCGGTGCGGTGTGGACTGCGCAGGTCAGGGACGGACAGCTCCATTTTTAATGAAATGGGGTTCTTCCTGTGGCGCTAAATTCAAATTGATTCACGATATTTTGATCCAGCCTCCAACATTACTCCTCGTCGGATAATATTATTAATTGTATTGTGACTAAAAATGAAGTATTCTTTTCATTCGTTTCAAAATTGTAGAAAACATAATGCACAAAACACTTTAGGAACTTGCAAAGAACTGTTGTAAAAAATGGTACCGTAAACCGACACCTTTCAACATTGAAAATGTTTTGTGCAAAAAGCGATTGTATTATCGTGAATTCCATCATTTCTTTCTTTATTCACCTTCGTATCATTTGACATGTGATATACGAAAAATTGACAAAGATATTCCAATCAGTGACTATGTAGGGAGATGAATTCTGTGTACTTAGCAAATAGTTTTGATGATTCTTATTCTTATTGTTGTTATAGTTTGGGAATCGTTTGCGGAAGTTAATGACGGCATTATTATAATTTTCGAAAAAATACTTCGCTAATACTTAATAGAAGTTTAATGGCAGTATAGTTAGCAGGACATAATTTGATATGACTATTTCTTACGTATTCGTGAATCTCAATGATGTTATTATTCTTATAGCTTCGAGTATTCAAATCGTAAACGATGAAAGGTTTAATACAAATCTTATTTTGTAATTGATTAATCAAAATGTGCGAACTTTTTAGAACTCAGCAAAAAACAATTTATTTTTGCAAGTGATGTTTGACCTTGTGGAGTTATAAGAAAATAATCATTATCCGTATGGTAGAAACATTTATCGTGTTTTCCAAAGCGAAAAAAAAACTACAAAAAAAGCCACGAGAAAAATTCTACATATTTTTAGGATTCTTAACTATTGCAGTACAGAATTGGGATCAAATTTTCATTTTCACAATGAATATTCCAGCAACAGTTCTTGTCAAACAGGAGCATTAATTGAACACATCAACTGAATGTAAATAACGTGACGTAGCAAATTTGGCTCCCGCTGACTTTAATGACATTTTTTTCTTCTAATTCGTCTGTGAGTGCGAGAGTTATTCTTAAAATCAGTCAAACGTTTGTTAGACAAAAGTCTAGCAATACAAAATAAATAATTAAATTGAATGTTGAGTTGGTGTTCCTGATCTTATTTTAAATGCTTGATGAGTTTTATTGTAGGTCATTCGATACGACATCGTTTATATAAGACGAATATCAAAACTACAAGTTAGTCAGATGCTTGTTTGTATAGAAAAGGCAAAGACAATGATTGGGAAAAACTTCTCGAACCGGTTATATTACCCGCGAAATTAAGTTATTGACAGAAAAATGAATCGTGTGATTTTTCTATAGAAACTTCAAATAAAAAATTATTATTTACTTCATTCCTGATATGTTCGGTTATTCTATTCTCCGCGTGTTAATTTAATATGTTTCACTTGAATCACATCCATTAAATATATGAGGGTTTGCAGTATTCACTTTCCACAGCATTGACTTTCAGAATTTATCTGTTAGTTAAGCTTGTTACATGAATTTTGTTGTGGAGTTTATTCACCGACTGATGAAACCAAAATTATTACTAGAATTTATTTTGCAATGTGTCGAAAATTGAAATTGAACAGATCGAAGTTTATGTATGGAATGCGTTTTGCTCGTTTATGGTATACGCGCTATCCCGTGTGCTTGACACGGTTGCGCGCGCTCCATTGCTCAATGGTGGGGGAACGTCCGTTGCGCCGGGGGGACGCGAGGTGGAAGGGGTGAAAGCGCAACTGGTGGGGTCTGAAGTACTCTGAAGTCCGAAGCAGGCACGGAACAGTAGGATCGTTGGATAAGCGGGAGTGCAAGAAAGCGCGATGAACCTATCGGACTGTCGGGCAATTTATTCGAGCGGTCGAGTACGCCGGCCGGCCGGCAAGCGGAGAGCAGTCTGAGCGTCAATCGGTCTATTCAACGCTTCATCATTCGTCGATAGTGATAAATTTACAGATTCACAGGTAAAATTTGATTACAGAAATTATTTTCGATCGTTTTTAAATTCGCGCATGTAAATGATCAGGAATTTCAGCTATTGTGTGTTTTATAAAAATATTCAGACTCTTCGCTCGAACTGTTAGATTTGTAGCTCTTTTGAAGATTCGCTGTCATTTATAAATAAGAATAATACTACGAAATCTGTTGCAAGTGATCTTTATTTTCCCATAAAACTCATACAGTCAAAGCATTCAATATTTTGGAGAGAGCGCGCGTGTGTGTAATGCAAGAATGCGGTAGAAACGTGTGGCAGATTTATATGATTTTGTACAAGCAAGCCCACTCATGATCTTAATTAAATTCCGTTAATAAATGCTGGAAAAATTTCATAAAGTAAGATATAGGGGCGCGCAGGAAAAAAAAACAATCTGTCATTTGTTTCTGGCTCTATCCTATCACGCATTCCAGCCGTTTCTCAAATCGATGCTCGCTTCGCAAGTATCACGTATGATGATAATATATTCACAGTACAATGATTTATTTTTATATTTCTAAATAAACAGCAGATAAAATTAATCGTAAAAGATAATTCATAAGAATAAATCGACTCACTGTTTAATCTCTATGTTGGTTTTTTTGCTGTTTTTTTTTTTTTTTTATATATAATTTAATGCGAAATCATACGGATTACGATAATTAATACATGAACGATACTAATCTATGATAAAAACTAGAACTTTTCGTAATTTTAATTATATCTAAAATATAATAATATCATAATTGTATATATATACGTAAATTTTAATCAAATTTAATTGGAATTCAAATTATAGCAGCCACAAGAAATATAATATCAGGGCTTTCATTTAATTCAAGTATTTGCGGTTTCTGACATAAATTAACATCATACAAATAGCTCTGTGGTACGTAAATTGAATCATTCTATATTACGATACAAAATATACATAGAATGTGACAAATCAAATCCATACGAGTGTAATGCGGTTTTTCTCGTTCTAATTTGTTTATTTTTAGAATGACTTTGTCGATTTGGCATGATTTGAATGATGTACACAATGTAAATACTCAAAACATAGATGAACTCTGCAACGTCATTTTTTGCTTTTCAATCGATCGATATCCATAGTACTGATAAAAAAAACTCGTTAGTTGTTTTTTCTAATAAAATTGCACATCTCTATTGGTTCAGTATATTAAATTGCTTTTGTGAAATAAAAGAAAAATGCATCATGCGATAATTATTGATGTTTATGATTTTTCAAATTCCATTGATTTTATTATTATATCCTTACCCATTAATGATTCGTTAAAATTTGTCTACGTTCGATTTTTTTTTGTCAATTTTTTTAAATTTCATTATGTGTTTAGGTGTTCGTGTGTAAGTTGTGGCTCTCAAGTATGAAAAAACAGATTATTTCAAATTTGCAAATTTTGTTTGTTGGTGAAAAATTCCTCGTTTTTGTTGTCGAGGTATTTTGGATGCATACAAAAATGTTGAAAGCTTTAGTACTTTGTACTTTATTAGTATCGCGATAATTATTATATAAGTCAGTCGCAAAGTATAACAAAAATCATATTGCATCGTCGAGAAGTATTTTCAATGATATTTGTGATTATTACTATACTCTCAGTATTAAATTTATTTGCCAACAAAATCATTGTTCCAATCATTACAAAATGAGCTGAAAACTTCAAATTTTGTGAATCAATTAATAATTAATATTTTTTCATTTATTCAAATAACGCTTATTAATCAGTGATTCGGAACATTACATTTTTTTATATCTCTCACAATTATCATAATTCACTGCTCGTTTGTTTTGTTAACTTGAACTTACACCGATACAATTAATCTTTATGCATTCACACATGGCTCGCGTACAATCGTAAGTGCTCTTCATGCCACCTTTTCCGTTTGCATTTTTCATTCTCTGTCTCTCTTCATATTTGATACAATAATTTTTATACGTTAGGCTGAGTGTCAAAAAGACAATTCGGAATTACAAAACCACGTGTAAATTACGGGAATTGTGATAATTCTTCCTCGCGTTCCTTCCTTCGTTCTATAGTCACGTTTAAAAAAATTAATATGACAACTTTTAACTACGACATGGCGAGGTAGACACGCGCTCGGACAATTATTAATTTTTCTATTTAATGTTAATGGTAAAACGTTGTTGATATTGAGTTATGAAATAAAAGAGATGATTCAAGGCTGCTATTTTTTTGTCATTTCTTTTTAATAGCTGTAAACGAAATATGAATTTTTTCATACCCATAAACACACATCGTAATTACAATCAACGATTTCGGATGATAAATCCTTTCTTTAGCTTAAACTAACACCCTGGCTGCTTAAACTATTACAATGTTTTTTTTTTTCGTTTTAAACTCCTAAGTGGCGATTATCGATTTTATCGTGTTCATTTATTTCTATCAACATTTAGTATTTATTTTTCTTCTTCTTGATTTTTTGTCGATTAGACTCCGTGTGTTATTTTATTTAATAAAGCAATTTTTTTAATTCTCTTTCGAGTAATTTCTTCGTGTCGATTGTTTTGCTGGGTCGTGACTACAGGGCCTCATTGCGGCGAAACCATTTTTTTTTAATAGACCATGTCGTTAGTGAATAATAAACAAAACTTATGCTCTATTCAGAGCCCAATGACTGTTATTATTTTTGTTCTGTTTGCTTTCTTTCGTTCCACCAATCAATTATGTTGCCTCGTAAAAATCAACATCCATTTGAAACACGATGGTAAACAATAGGGTGGTTAAAAAAAACGTACTTGTCAGGTGTTCCTTTTTTATTATCATTACATTCTCTTACAATAAAAAGTAATGGGAAATTTTTGGTCATAATTTAACACCTCCAATAGATCGTTTCCTTCTTTAATTTGCATTTTATTTTACGACGGTATGACGTTTCTGTACAAACACTGATATGAACTGGTTACTTTCGTAGAGCTCAAACTATCCAATTGATTAAAAAAAAACACTTTTGGTTTAAAAAAAAGCTTACGTCAATATAACTTAATTAAATCATATGGAAAATTCATTAGGTTTGTAGTCAATCATGACATTTCTTCCGGCTCAACCGAAAATACCGAATACCTGTTATTTTTCTTCTCAGAAATCCTTAAAAATATCTCACTAATTTTCATAATTACTGAGATTTTTTTTTATAGATTTGGAAAGGATTATTATCGTGTTTTCGATACACTAAAAAAAGATTTTTTTTAACCACCCTAGTACACAATATCAACATCGTTATGAGGCTTCTCGTATGATATCGTTACAACATTATCACTATTAATATTATTATTATTTAATGTCTGGTATTTCGCTGTTTGCGATATATCGAATATATATCTACAAAATGTACAAATAATGTCAATTACTTTGACGAGGATGTGGAACGATCGAGTGTGACGTTTGATTTCATTCGATTAAATGTAATGACTGTATGTTTTCAAAACGTTATTTTTGTTTGTTCGTTTTTTTTTTCTTTCATTTCAACAGTAAATCAATAACCCACTGAAGCTCGTCTTAATTAGGATAAAATAATAAAAATAAAAATCACATGCCGGTCGTCTGTAACACGATAGAGAAATAAAAATAAAAACGATAATAATGAATTACCAATTGTTTTTCTTTCCTTATGAAATGATTATTAAAATTTTACAGATTTTTAGAGAAAATTTTTATACGGCATATCAGGCAGAAATGTCAACCAGCCATAAATAAAAGTCCTGGCAATATCCTTGACAGAGTTCATCGAAATTTTCTTGATGAGTCTCTCGTATGAATATTTTAGTGAAAACGTACCCGACGTTTCATCGTTCTTGTTCTACATCGATACACCGAAATTTTTTTTATTTCTTGTATCAACGGGAACGAAAAGAGTATGATTAAATAATGGGTTAATGATAAAAAGCGATATTATTACGATGAGAGTGATACTATAAAAAGCGACTGACACTGTGAAACTTGAATCATGAGGCGATTCTTGCTTTTATCTTTTCTTCATTATTCTTACATTTTATTCTCGTGAAAATTTATTTCAACGGTCTTAGAAAAAAACGTACCTTGTTTAGCGATATTGCGAGGGTCTCCTTATCACTGTGTGGGATTCGTTTTACGAAAATCCCAGACCGAAGCGCAAAATGCACCAAACTATTTGTGTGTGCCGTTTTTTTCAGTTTTGTTTGCTCGCTAAAGCCCAATTGTGGTAATCGCGCATTCTCCTATTATTACAGCAGTGAATAATCGTGTGGGCGTGAACCCACCGTTTTAAACGATGAATAACTTCAGGGTTGAGTTAAGTATACCCGAGACCAATGGTTCTCTTCTTTTTGAATTGAACGAATGGCTCGAAAACACGAGATACGAATAACTCTTAATATGAGCTATTTCACGCGGAATTCAACGCTCGACCATAATTGCAAAAAAGTCATTTTGTTAATTTACCGAAAAATCATAACGAAGAAAAAATATTTCGAACCGAAAATCCACAGAGAGACAAAAAAGACACGCAAAATAAATCTTTATCACTGTTTTGATAATGGGCGTTGAAATTAAACGATCATACATACACAGTATTAGAAAATTTATTATCAATATTATTCGGAAATTCATTTTTGTTAAATTAAAAACTCCAACTATTTTCGTGTCCATTTCGTTCAATTCCACATGAAATTAATCCACGGTTGTTCACAGGTATAATGATAATTTATCGTATCTGCAAGTTCTTCGTAAATTCAGTATTGAGAGTCTACCAGTTGTGTATTTTTTTTTCTCATGACAGCAGAAGTCCTTGTGCTGTTAATATGATTCTGAGCAGTAAAAGAGATTTTTGCCTCAAACACGCAGCAAAGCTGAACATTTAAGACACGTATATTCTATACAGAGAGGATGGAGCTCTAAAACGTTTTATTCTTTTCATGAATTATTTTTTTTCGTTCACCTAACGAACAAACAGTTTTTAGTTAAAAGTTTGTGTATATTATATATATATATATATTTATATATAATAATAATAATAATAATAATATCAATATTATTCATCGCAACAACAAGTGAAAGGTTTTTGTGTTTTTTCTTCCTCATTCAAATTTTTACTCTGTTTTATGTCATTTTATTCACTCTTTGAATTTCGTGTTTTTATTTTTTTAAATGTTTATCCGTCTCGTTGCTACGCAAATTTCCATATCAGTACTTTCGTCTCCGTCAATATATCTCTGTGTTCATTGTCATTCATATATATGTATGTACTATTTTTGCTTTTGTATGTGAATGTGTATTTTTTTTTGACATATCGTTTTACATTTATAGATTGATACCAACACGTAGTATATTTTAGTTGAATTTTGTATTTATTGGTAATTCATTTAGCGGTGAAAAATCACACGCTTTTGTTTTATAATTCTTGTTCGTTCTCTTTATCCTTTTTTTTTTTATCGCTTATGAAGATTGGACATGAAAATGCACGATTGCTACTCGAGATTACCCGAGATGTCAACACAAATTTCAGGGTATTAATGCGAGAATATGAGATACTTGTGTTTACGCTGGTAATCGCCAATCGATGAGGTTTGATTAATTTTCCGAAGATGGCACAAATATCGAATTAGTGGATTCTTTAAATTATAATAAAACTAAGGAAGAAGAGAAAATGATGAAGTTTTAAGATTATTTAAATATTGACTCTAGGCATTCAGCATTGCTCAAATGAATCATTAAAGTTAAATTATCTTAAACTACTAGCTATGAATAATTGATGTGAAAAAATAGAAATTATAATGCTTTTTTGTTTCCTTTAAATTAATTTAAAGTAACGTTGATTTATTTATGTTCTACGATGAGTTGAAGAAAAAAAAACAAGATGATTTATAATTATATTGTTTAAGTCATGGCTTTTCAGTGGTACAATGCCCGTCACTGATTATCAAGACGTTTTTGTTTTTTGAGATATTCTCGGCGGTAAAAACAAAAACAAAAAAATTTCGAACTAATTTTCAAAAAGTTATGTTGGTGACGACACATTTGAACTTCGTTTGGAAATAACGAATCAGTGTTTTTCCTCAATTATCCAAAAGAAACTTCGAGTTTTCTTAAACATACAACATGAGACAATTGTTTAGTAACGATAATCCATTTATGGTAGTAACTAAAATTGTCAACGACAAATATTAATAAAAAGTGTCTTCAATCTATTTGTCTCAATTTATATTCTGTACCCGTACCGCCGAGATTTTCTCACAATTCTCATTTCGTTCGATAAACTGCCTCACCGAGTTAATTCGTTTTTTTTTTTTTTTTTTTTTTAATTTTCATTGCGAGTTGACAAAAATGTAAAAAAAATTGTGGTAAGCTCGAGTTAATATTTGCTTTACTCACGAGACATCGGCGTGGCAGTTATTCTCGATAAGTATTTATTGTTTTTTAAATTCTATATTCAAAACGCTATTTATGATAATAGTAATCAATATCAATGTATACGTATAATACAGAATCTCTCGGGACATTCGGAATCACCAGGTTTCAATAGTCTACTGTTATTTCAGCTATGAATTAATTGAATTAATGAGAAATAATAATTAATAGTTATCGATACATACCTAACGTTTGGTAATACCTGCTGGAAAATATTCATAATATTACTTATTGGTGTTTTACACGTAGCATGGCGATGGATTATCTAAATTAATATGAGGTTGAAATGTTTTCTGCAAATTATTCTTTTTTTTTTCAAATATTGTTTATGTTTTTTTTTTAAATCTTATTTAACACACAAGATGATTCCGAATGCTCGCTCGCGCGTAGTCGTAAAATCGATACAGTTTTTTTTGTCTTCCTCCCTCGAAATGAGAGAGATAATAATGACAAAGACTCGGGCGTGTTTTGTTTGTTTGTTTTTTGTTTTTTTAATCAACCCGATATTTCTTGTTGTTCGATCGAAACAACGATTACAAATACTTTTCATTCGTTACCAACACGAGTTTATATAGCTCAATACTTCGTTCCACATTCGAAATTTCGAATATTTTATTTTATCCTTTAAATGACTTCTTAATATTTTACTTTATTTGGTACGATGCACACGCTTCAAAGTTTATGAAAATTTACTGTTTAACTATCGGACAAATAATAAATAATAGGCTATTCACTGGCTTGAGACCGTTTCATCGTTATCTTTTAAAAAATTGCATTCTCGCTCGTTCTTCCGTCCCGTTTTTTTCCCCATTGATCTGGGATCAAAAAAATCGATTGCATTTGGACGAGAATTATTTAAATTGTTTTTTTTTTTCGTCGCAATATTTCGCGAACTTTTTCCTCTCGTTTCTCAAGCCCTTAATTTATAGTCCCTTTTGCTTATTTTCTTTCCCACAATTGACATATTCCTCGAGTTATCTAAGAAATACGCAAAAAATAATGAGATTAAACTTTCGATCAATGCAGCCTCAAGTCACAAAAATTCCTCAGACATAGATTCTAGTTTTTTTCTCTTTTCTTCATCAACACGAAAAAAATCGCGATTCAGTTTCTTTTCATGTTTACTGGTTTTTTAAAATTCTTATTATGGAAATTTCCTTTAGAGGAACCACTTGGCGATGACAAGTATGATTAGATGAGTCGCTATGCTCGTCATTGACGCACCCCCACCGGTAACCTGAACGTCATCCGGACTAACGAATGCCTCATCGATCACGTGAATTATTCCATTGGTGCATGGAACATCGGGACGGTAAACTCGAATCCATTTTCCCATCCATTCAACCTGATAGCCTGTAAATAAAACATCAAGGAATTAGCACAATGGAGAATTAAATTAAAAAGCTATCGTTGAATAAAACTGCAAATTGATTGAATGTTATTTTTTTTTTTTTTTTTCATATATCGAAAAAGCAGTGTTACAGCTTTTTTCGTGTTTCCATCAATCATTTATTCTCAAGCTCTTAATTAAGGGAATCATAAAAAAAAGCTATCGAATTATTTGAAAAAGAACATAGATTTATCGTATTTTATAATTTTTTGTTGTCGATATCACTGAAACTATTCTTCTGGACTTTTGAAATTCACATTTTTTATCAATTTTTTTTCCAATGGTTTTAATTTTGAGCGAAATCCTTATTAGCACTCCACAGTCTTATTAGTTGCAGTTTTCCTTAAAATATTGTTTCGCATTGAATATGAAAAAAAAATCTTCTCTGCATTTAATCGTAAAAAATGATTATTGAACACGATCCAATATGTCGGCCTGTCAATATTGTAAAAAAGTAAAAAAATCGTCGTCGTTACTTTCGATAATTTGAATGTTTCGTTGAAGCAGTGATCCTTGTCTTTTATCAATGAGACGAAATAAGAAATCAGGCAGATTCAGAAAGGAGAAAAATCTCGTGGTTCGATTAAGCCAACTGTGTCTCTTCAGGGTTTTCTCATTATCATAAGTAGTCTGAAAGTTTCGATTACATCGATTTCCCCGAAGGAAGGTAGAGCTCACGATTCAAAGTTTCGGGATAGAGTAAAATAACGAATAAATGGATTAAAGAAAGAAGGAAAAGAAAAAAAAGGCAATACTAACCGCAAGTAAAATCCGAAAACTCTCTGTGCGAGAGACTAAAACGAAATGGGGATTTTCTGACGGTTGCAATTCGACTTTAGTCAGTGCTGTAGCACATGTACCACATCGACATAGAGATTAAGGAGGCGGATACGTATGAAGAACTTGTACAGGAAAAAGAAACAAAAAAAAATGTAACGTGGCTGCAGAAACACCTTTTGAATATTTATCGTCTAACCCATGACGAGAACTTTTCGTTCAGGGACATTGGAAAGTCTCTCGCGAATGTATGTATAAGTGAGTATGTGAATGCACATATAGAAGTAGGAGAAATTGGGAGAGAGAGGAAAAAAGAAAGAACAAAGAAGAAAATGAGATAAAAAGATAGAACTTTGTGATATCCGATTTTTTTCCATGGATTTCAATTTTATCACTACTTTTTTTTTGTCTTTCTTTACAACGTAACAAAAGTATACGATCGTGCATAGCACGCGAAGAAGAGGGTACGAGCACACAGTCACACGTGAGGAAAACGTTCGTACTTCGTATTCACTGGGGTCTCGTCTACTCGTGAATTGAAAAGAACATTTACGAAACAGACGAGACACGTGGAGAGAATTGGAAATAGAAAGGGAAAAAAATCAACGTCCATAAATATATATTCATAAATTTTCATATTTCGATTTAATCGAGAAAAATAACTATGAACATGGACAATTCGAAGGATGGAAAAATTTTCTTTTTTTCTTTTAAAAATGGGAAAATTAAGTTTTCTCAATTATACGAAATTGGAGTGGTTGATCGAGAAGGGAGGGGATAAAACAAATTCGATGAGTTTGTGAGTAGAAAAGAGAGAAAAAGAGAGAGAGAGAGAGAGAAAGGAATGAATGGGAGAGAAAGGATGATCCTACGAATTGGGCTGACTCGCTCTGTCACTCTCGTTCAGCGTATACACAGAGAGCACATAGCAATTAGCGCCCGTGGGGTAATCAAGGAATTTGCATGTAAATGGCGGTCGAAAGGTGCATAATAAATCGTACGATGGTACCCGAGGTCGTAATATGGTAGCTCCTGTTTTCACCAAGCTGTGGGAGCAGCCAGTGGAATACTCAAGAGAGAAAGCGTAAGAGAATGAGAAGAAGAGCAAAAGTGGAGAGAACGAATAGAAGACTATAGAGAGGGACATTGAAATGTCAAAACGTGTATATGAATATATCACGTGGGGTTCTTATATAAGAAGGGAGACAAATTTTCACAAGAATTTCTATGAAAACATAATGACAAAAAAAAATGTAAACGAACGATAAACCTAATGAAATATTTTAAAAGTTAATTCTCTCATTAAAAAGCTTGCCTCGTGAGTCATTTTTCGAAAAAAAAATATCAAACAAACAACTTTTTTAATTCTTCCTTTTTTGTATATTCTTTATAGCGTTTACAAAAAGAGTTATAAAAATCTGGTGTTTTTGAGAACGTAACATTTCGCAAAATATCGAAGCTACACCAGTTTTTCTTTTTGGTTCTTTCCTTGAAAAATAAAATTTCTAATGATTTTACATGTTTTCCTATTCGTAACCAGAGTTTATTTAAATATCAGGTTACACCAAAAACTTTTCATATTTGTCCAATGCACTTGAGAACATTTTTGAACTCGATACAAGGATGAAAATAGAAACGTCCCTAATTTTCTATTTTTCATGCTCATTCGACTGTATTTTGATAATTGAAATGTATTCAGTTAACGAAAATCGATTAAATTCAACCTAAAACTACTCCTACATTTTTATAGAATGCAACTCGTAGGGGATTCTCAGCAATTAATTGGTCGAAATGAACGAGAAAAAGAAATGTTATTTAAGTTGCCATGATCCAATCAACAAAGCCCCCGAGGATATGATGTTACGGGTATTAAAATACGGACCAAATGCGATTTCAGAACAAACTAGTTTTTCCTGGATTAAAATACTTTGCCATAGGTAGGCTAAACTAGTTGGTAAAAAAAAAGAAAAAAAAATTACAACATATTTTCACATCCTCACACGCACACACACACATCAATCAACTTTTAAACTTTTTCAAAGATATGGAGTCGCACAGTACACTATATAATTCATGTGATGAAAATCAAATATTTCCATCAAAAAAATGTACAAGTTAAGTACATTAAAGTTACGATTATAAGCAGACAAATATTTGGTGAAGCTTTTTCGTGCGTTCTCATCACATATGAGGATAGAAATAAATAAGCTTTTGAGGTACAGAGCGCGTGTAAGCATTCAACATTAAAGCAGAACCGAGTTTCATATAATTTTTTCTTTCTAGACCCATTTTAATTACGCACGCAGTTTTATCGATTCTTTTTTAATTGTTTTAATTATTATATTACTTTATAAAAGGTACAGTTTAATATGGATTTTTTAATTTTTGGCACATTTAATTATTGTATAAAATAATTAAGCTTCGTTCGGGATTTACTGGTGAAATATGCGTTTTTTAATAAAGTTTTGAAAATTCTTTTACTTTTGTTACATCAAATGAAATAAATAGTAAGAGTGTCGCAAAAAATTTCTCGTCGGTCAATTCTGCTTCAAAAACTTTAATTATGTTTATTTTTTCAGGATTTTTTTTTGTGAAAACAAAAAACATCGTAACGCTTTGAGAATTTCTCAAATTCATGGTCACAAAATTCGATTCTTAGGGTAATAAATATCTTTCTACTATTAGTGGTCGAGGATGTATTAAGCCTTAGCGTACACTAAAGAAAAGTAGTGCATTCTCGAATAACTACTATTTTTATCTTTTTTTATTACGATATATTGTAGATTTTTTATTTTTTGAATGAACGTTTCAAAATTCTAAAAACGATGCGATCTTTTTGATCCTGAATGAATTATTCGACGATAGAAGCACATGATAAAAACTACGTAATATTTATACTACGATATATTCTTTCCAAGCTGCGTCAACGGAACGTGGAGTGTGTGCACAAAATTTGGCGAATTTTTCCAGACGATATATGGCGAATGGATTTTTTTAAAGAGTAGTGAGAATTGAGCCGTGCTTGCTGATGCCTGAGCGCCTTAGTTTGTGTTTTTTTTTTTGGAAAACACTTTTTTTTTGTTTTTGAAAAAATCAAAATCCAAATACAAAACGATGGTACGAGAAAAAAAAACAAAACGGCAAAAGCCAGCAGCTTAGTCGAGACTGAGTGACTCACCGAAATAGTCACGAGGACGGATTGCATTTTCATCGTACTTCTCGTCTGGTTGTAAAAGTACTAACGATATATAACGAAACAATTATATTGTATGGTAAAAAAAATATATATATTTTTCTGAATATAATGACGAGTAATTCTTGGGAGTACTTTTTGAATACTTTTCTGTTTTTATCTCGTTGGGTTTTTCATGTGTTATTAAACGATAGAAATATTATTCGGAAAATGTACTCACTGTCGTCAGCTTCTCTGATTCGTAACTTCAAACTTCCTCTCACAGCTTGCAACGTCACTGTACCATTGACTACCATTTTTTTCAGCTGAGCCATCGTGTACGGTTGATTCGCCACAACGAGATGTCTTTCCAAAATTTGTTGCGTCTAGATAATGAAAATTGGTAAAAATAATATGAAAAACTCGCCAAGTGAGAAAAAAAACACTTTCTCGATTGGAAACGCACACTAAATTCGAAAATTGAACGATCCAATCCATCAAATCTCATTCGATTCGTTTCGTTATCAATTTTTTTAACATTTTATGGAACTTTTTTTATATTAAAGAAATTATACGCCACAAGCCGTTTTCATGAGAGTTGATTTAAACAATGAATTAGGCGACGATAAATTCCATGGTTTGAACTTTTTTGGAATTTCAGAATTTTGCATTTTTGGAAATCCTATTAAGCGAACGCTTTTTGCGAACTAAAAAATATATTTGCGAGAAAAATAAAGACAATTTGAAAATAAAATAAAATATTGTGAATAATAGAAGTATTTTTTGTTGCGTTCCAACGATGGAGAACAACTCTACGTTGAAAAATCAACGAAAGAATAAGGTCGAATAATCTCCAAGTACTGAGACGTTTATACTCACGTGGTAGTTGAATTGAGGCATAAACAATTTTTTGTAAGTCGATGGGATGCTGATTCTCGCAATTTCCCATGCGGAGTCACGTGGAACAAAGTACGTAAATCTCTTTTTCGTATCATTGAGCTGGTTGTTGAAATCTCGTTGAGTTCCCAAATAATACGTTGAACTAAAACCCAGAAAAAAAAAGAAAAAATTCAATTCATTTTTTTCTAAACGCTTGAGATTTATAAGAATGTTATCAATCAATTTCAAATTATTTTTAAATTCTAAACGTATAACAATTATTTTTATGGATTTGGCCTTTAAAAAGCTTAATGAAAAACCTTTTAGCCTGTCAGTTGCAGACTTTTCTATATTAATTCATGGAGGAACTGGATAAGAGAAATTCAGTTACACAATGAATATCCGAAATAGTCTCGTCTCGACCGACTAAATTGTTACGAGATAACGTTAATGTAATTAACGTTGATGTTCACTTATTGGTGCGCATATATTTTCTTTTCTTTTCAACTGTATTCGCATGAATCGTGAGAAGTGTCAATCAAAAATAGAATCGAGAATTGAAGATGTTTGGGACATTTATTAAAAAATTGTAAGTCAGTTTATTAAATGTTTACAGTAGATTATTAGTGCAAACAGAAAATGTGTATAAAATAAGAAATCTTTTTCGACAATACAAGAATCATTATGAACGAGTTATATATATTTATTTTTTGGGCTTCTCTGTTACGTGAACGAACCGTGAAAAGAACGAGATGCTATTAAGCTCGGTAGAACGGTAACTGAAGATGAAATGCACGAGCCGTTTTTAAACTTGTCTCGGTTTTCGTACGTGCTGCATATATACCCGAAGGAAAATGTGCTCTAGAGAAAAGTTAAAAGTTGTCTCTGTCTCAGTCTTTCTTTTAGTCAACGCGTACACTGGATGAACCACCACGACAAATTGCTAATTTGCATACGCCGTTTTTCTTCTATTTGTCGCCTATTCGTTCTTTTTAAACTGAGAGTTATATATATGTCAGCATACAGGACAGTATGTAGAGAAAAAGAGAGGGAGAGGGAAAGAGAGAAAATGGTAATAAAATATATGAGAAAAGTACGACAAATGTGTATGAAGGTAAAGAACAGAAATATAATTTAAAAAATATTTTGAGTAATGAAATTTTGTATGGAATTATATTCAAAAAATAATTGTATGGTTTCAATCGAACGGGATCAATTAAAAAAACAAATACATACTTAAATTAGAAACAAAATACAACATTAATTGATTATTTTTCAAGAGGAGACTTCAAAGTCTTCGAAGGGTCAGATGATATGTAAAAAACTAGATATAAAAAAATAGATATAATTACGCGAAACATAATAAATGAAATGGAGGAAGAAAGGAAAAATAGGACAAAAGTGTCAAATGAATAGTGAACAACTCTCGATATCTCCTTGACTATATTTCCGTTCCTACGTTCAATTTTTCATCGTATACACAAAAGACGTCGACTTCCTGTTTCTTGAGATGGGAATAAATGGAAATGGTTTTGTTTTGTTTTGTTTTTTCTATTTGCTACCTTGATGGCCCAGACTGCGTATTTTTTTTCATTCCTGCTTTTGCTTTTCATCGTCAAAGAAGGTTTATCTTTTGTGCAAGAGGAAGGGGAATAAAAATTAAAAATAAAAAATAAAAAATAAAAAAGTATGGAAGCTTGAGTTCATCGCCAGGGATGGCAGAAAGAAAGAAAAAGAGCGACTATTTTCCAGTGTACGTAAGGTAATTGAAACGAGAATTTGTGCGGCGTTATTTTAATGAAATTTGAACGAGCTGCTCACACAGGAGCCCGAGTAGTTGAGTACACTCGCCTATGGTATACAAAGAAGAAAAATAAATACAGTGAAATAAAGGTGATGAAGAAAAAAATAGAAACCCATCACGTTGCAGTGAACGAGCAACAAGAGGAAAACGAAGTCGTTTGCAGGCGGATAAGATTTCTTTTCGTGTACCAGAAATAAGAAAATAAATAGAAATAAAGAAATAATGTAGGGGAAAAGGCACTCGGGGACTAAAATGCGTTCACGTACACATGAAAGTATATACATATGTGAAAATGTGTATATAACGTTTTAAGGTGCTTTTACGTACACATTTCGGTGGCTTCGGCTAAAGAATTTTCGCATTTATTCACATGGATACTTGATATCGTTCTTTTACGGTCCACCATCGGCGTATGTCCATTTAAAAGTTTATACGAGAAAATACTCAAAGCGAATATATTGTTCATCGTCTTTTCACCATAGTTCTTCACCATAAATGCTTTTCTTTAAATATTCATTTATATGATCTCACCGACGTCTAGAAACTCTGCTTCCTACAGTTTCCTTCAAAACATTATTTCGATGGTATTTATTAAATATTAAAATATTTGAAATTCGAAGCCATCGGACGATAAGATGTTATAAAAGAAATGAAACGAGACAAATGCTTTAAACTGTTGAAGTGCAACGTCGAAATCAATTCTTCCAAATATATTTCTGAAGATTTATCAGGGAAAGTCTTCTAAGCAATAAAATAATAGGAAAATTTTGAATACGATTACAAATTCGAGTGAACTGTCTTTCGAAATTATACAACATTCCATTTTTAGATTTTGATTACAGTGAATGTTAGACAAGGCCGGTTGGTTAATCAAACAATCAATTTCTGCTGAGATGAGCTTCATATTAGTGTGAAATCTTAACGAGAAAAGGACTTTGAACTCAGTTTGGTATAAGCAAATACGCCCTTTTTATTGAAAAATGTAACGAGGGACATTCGAATGTGGATTTGTGCATATAAATGTGTGTACATTCGTACTTTTGTACAAGTATTTGTGTTGGCGAGTATAGCTTAACTGATACTGAAAGCACAGAACCCATTTGATATAGAGAGAAAATCGGATTAGGTGGAAATTCAATTATCGATGCACGTCTTTCGAGTTCTTTCCTTGGAGTTATAGTATATCGAGTTTTTATCTTTTTTTCTATTACCTTGCTCTTTTTTATCTCCCCTTTCCTTCTCTAATCCGATGCAGTTACTACATAAATTATATGGATAGATCTCGGTGCATACACTAATGCTGTCTGCACTTTTTTTATCTTCTTTTTCTGTATTCATTGGGGTTCTCTACAGATTCAAATTTCATCGACACTCTATGGTGACAATAACAGTTAAGCGTCTTTTTGACGTCTGAAAAAGTGTCTTGCAAGAGAAAAGGAAAAAGAAATTTTTCAAAAATTCATTTAATGTCATCGCAAAAGGTGATGTCCTAATTTCCAAATGGAATTAAGTTTCCTTATCACAATTTCGATTAGTAACGAGGGATTGCACATTATTTCAAAATATTTCACGTAAATTTTCGGCCAACAATTCACTACATTTATTGGCAAATGTTAAATCCAATTAGCGAATCGTTTCTTTGATTTTTCATGGATTTTTCGCCACATTACAAGTGAATTGCACGTAAAAAAAATGGATGGCTCAAAGGATAAAATGACAAAATGTTTGAATCGTTTTTACTCACTTCAACATCGGATCGGTCCTTAATTTGTCAAGGACGGTCGTATAAGGCACACCAAGGACTCGGTCAATTATGTGAATGATTCCATTGGTTGCAGCAATGTTAGCTGTTATAACAGTTGCGTTTACACCCCCTCCCTCTACTGTCACCGTCTGACTACCATTAGGTCCGGTTATAACGTTGAAGTAGAGACTCTTCCAATTTGCCGCGGTCTGTACCTGGAAAATTGAAGCAGTTAACGTTAAGGAAAACGTTCCAATCTACATGACGAAAAATCGACTCAAGGGATAATCCAACCTTGCATTATGTTCTTTTTTTTCCTTTCTACTTTTCTTTCATTTGCAGTTTCAAGAAATTAGACGATGAAAATAAATGCTCGGATATCAAAACGTTACACTATTTTTTTATTTTATTGCACTATTGCGTGCTGAACATTAATTTACGTTATTATACATTCTCTAAGAATTTAACATCCGAAACGTTTCTGACCAATTTTCAGAATTTTATGAGCATTGAAATTCTTTACAGAAATTTTTTAATAAAATATCGAGGATTAATAAATTCCGATATTCCTCTATCTGCTCCTTAGTCAGTTCTACTTGAAATATTCATTCCACACAATTTTTCGTGTTATACACTCCTTATTTTATTGGATAACTATACTGTAATAAGAAGGGAAAAAAAACGGTTTATCAGAACGTTAGCATGCTTCGTTTGGCATCACTTGCGATATAGACAACATTCGTTTCACTTTTATTAAGCAATGGAGGAGTTTATAATTATATTATTTAAATCCAAAAGTTCAATTCGATCAAAATTGGGGCGTAATTTTGAGAACGAAAGTGTATTCGAAATTTTTGGATACTTTTCATTAAATATTCACGGAATCTTAAATGTGAATATGAACAAGAATTAAATAACGGAGTATATATTTGAAATTTTATTAATTATTACTTTACAAACACAACCTCTTCTGCTTGAAGTAAACAATTTTATCGAATCGTATTTTTGGTTTCCTAAATAAGAAATGTCATTTAATAATCATGATGAAATATTAACTGCAAAAAATAACAAGAAAGCATATTCATTCAGCATTCTTAACAATCTTTTCTATTTCTTTCCTAAATACGGAAACTATATTCACTGAAAGAGAAAAAAGGAAAAAAAAAACGAACTTTGAAAATCATTAATGAACGGAAATGCTTCATTTCCAGTATTTCCTTTGGTTTACTCCAGTCTATAAAAAACGTATATAAACAAGTCATGCACAAAAATAGTGATGAAGTAACGAATTGTGTGAGAAAACACGGAGCCATAAACGAGCGTTTCGCACGTACAAAACGAACCTCGAATGTGTTAATGGAACATTTTTTTAGAGACTTTATGCCATACCGCACTCAATAACGAGCGAAGCATTGTCGATTCAGTGTCGACAATGTTTTTTCTTCTGTGCCCGCAAAAATGTCGATTTTTTTCTTTTTCAGTCGAAACTTTGATGAGACACAATAACACAATACGTAGAGACATTGCCGATATGTATTTAACACTCAACACAGCTGGACCATATTTCTTTCGTTTTAAATTCAGGGAATAAATTGTTTATGATTTATTGACAGAATTGTGTGACAAGATTTTATTTTTCCGCACGATTGTTCGAAGTTTTTATTTTCTTATAATTTTCGATATAATGGAAAAACCAAGAAATTAACCAAATCGACCAAATCAACGTCTATCGTCATATGAATAATAAAAATTCGAATTTATTCACATTTTCAAGGACTTCCGGATTGCACTTCGATCATAAAATTTATTAAAATGTAGAATTAATTTAATGAATAATAATGATTAATATCTGCAGTGTATACAATTCGATAAATTATGATAAAAATCAAATATCGTTGGAATGAAAAAATACAAATGGATACGGACGAAATGTTAAAAAAAAATGCTTTTTGTCGGAAAATCTAAATCTTTCGACTCTCCAAGAAAACACGGATTTTTGTGAAGAAAGCTTGAATTCTGTATGCGAAAATCTGTGCCTATTTTTTATTCCGCAAAACTCGAAAAGTGTCTGTCCCGAGAGTTTTTTCGTTAAAAATTTTGTGATGCGGTGGCAGAAAGGAAGTGAAAGAAAAACGTATATCGAGAATCTTCACTGCGAAGAGCTCTTTCGATCGCACAGAGATGCGAATATCTTTCACTCTGATCTTCGACGCAGTGAGGGCCTCATGAATTTTCCTTTACACTCGAATTGCCTTACGGCTACTTTACGTTTCTGTACATGTTATTTCCTCTTTTTTCCCTCACCCACTTTTTCCTTTTTCCGCCTTTCTTTTGGATAAAAAAGTGTAGATGGAAAGTAGTATGGCGTTCGTGAAAAGCGACGAAATAGATCCTCGGTTTTTCCTATCGTATGTCGATATGTAAATGACTAGTTCTTCTCTACGACACTCACATGGGCTTTTCCATCCATTTTTTTCCTTAAATTAATATATAAATATTTATGAATATATTGTGACTGGACAGCTTTCTATTTTGAGCAAAGCAATAAAATGAACAAATAAAAAACAAAAATGATAAAAAAAAAGTATTAATTTTTACATGTTTCACAATGTTTTCGATTTAATTTCGCAATCATTTGATTACGATTCTTTGTCGTGACATTTGATCAGTTTTTAGTAACAATCGTCATCACACTCAGTTCCGAATGCTATATATCTACATGTACGTGTAAGAATTATTTTACATTATACTGAAACTTTGGGTTCAAATAATTGAGAAAAGAAAAATGAAATGTATGGAAAAATCATTTACATTTACGAAACACATTACGATACTAAATTAGCATTGCTCCTAGAGCAAGCAACTGACTTAAACTGAGATAAATGCAAATTAGTCCGCATTCGGACGATGTTCGTTGCCTCGGTTTTGCTGTTCCAGGAAAAAAATTCTTTGCTGTAGTCCTGGATATGTATACACAAATACATATATTATTTATATATATATATATGACGTATTTACGAATAAGATTCTTGGGATGAAAAGGTCGTAACAAACGCGTTCCAACGCTCGGTTGAATGTCTGCGTCATGCTTTTTGTTTAATAGTATTTTATATTAAATTAGTTTCGAAAAGAGAGGCAAATGAAAACTCTGCAAAAGAGTGCACGTTTTTTATCCACGCTGTTCGTTTGTTCAACCGCTTCGTACATATGGACATAAACTTTTCAAGCCTATCTCATCCGGGAATGAGAGCCTGTTGTCCGGTGAAAAAAAAAATTCTGTCAAAAATAAATAAAATAAAGTTTTGAAAAACTCTGACTCTCAAAGCTGAGCGAAAAAAGAGAAAAATAAAGCACATTGCTACACCAAGAGGTACGAAGTATTTTTCAAAAAAAAAGAAACAAAAACAAACACCAGCGGAAAGTCACCGGATAATTTTTATCTCTTTACGTACAGTTGAGCTATTTTTCTTTATTTTTTTATCATCTCTTTTGCTCTAATCTTCGCTTGGGCAAACGTTAGTTTTGTTCTCTATTTCCTCCTGTGTATTTCCTCTCCGTTGCCCCTTTTTTCATCCTCGTTCGTGTTCCAAGGAGTATTGTTCGTTTTCATTTAAACATTTTTTTTTTCGACATTGACCTTCAATTTATAAACATTCGTTTGATGTTTTCGTTAATTAAAAACATTATGGATTAAAATTGAAGGGAAAAAAGGTTCTAAAAAACGCTCTTATCCTTGTTAACGAGCATCATAATGAGAATAATAATATTTGTACACAAGCCTCACCATGAACCTGAATTATATTTATAACTTTATAAACCATTCGAAAATATTGAAATGAATTTTAATACGATGCATAATTTAAAAGCAAAAGGGGAAAAATAACTGAAATTTGTTTGTTGTCCTTTGAATATTGTTTTGAAATTTATCTTAAACATTTTTTGTATAAATTGTGAACAATCGTTAAAATGATCGTTCAGTTTAACGAATATTTTAATTCTCGTTGTGCTTGTAAAAAGGGTACATGAAATTTTGTTTCGAAAAATTGATATCGAGGCTGAACGATAGCGAATAGTGCGCGTGCTTTTAAATGTATGAAATAAACGATGACACGAAAATGTCGAATTACACGACTGTTCCTTTTGCCCGAATAATTCTAACCACCGGCCTATCCAGTCGTGTCGTCAATTTATGCGCGTTTGAACTCAGTGGATTGTGCTCATTCGGTGGTCGATTGAACGATGCTTTACGCATAATAAGTAACAAGCATTCGTCCATGAGCAAACGATCAGACCAACAGGGATATGTGGACGAAATAAATGTATGCACAGGGCGTTTCATCTTCAACTGAGCTACAAAATGATCTTTTGCTTTTACGTAGTGTACATTTTTTTTCTTCCTCAGTACAAATTATTCAAGGTCCAAATATGACAGGAAAGTCTTGTAGAATTTGGTTCGAGAACATTTTATTGTCAATTTCATACTCAAGAAGCCATTATTTATTAATTGACATTACGAAGTACCAAAATTCATCGATTTCAATACCATTTTTTTCTTTTCTTTTTTTGTGAATGATATTTCCGTGATTGAGACGTCTGCTCAACTTTGGCAATCGCCAGTTGATGTCGGTTAGTCATGAAATATTATACAATTCAATAAATTCATATATTATGATGACCTTCGGATTAAAATGAGGTTTTCAAATAATGAATAATTTGTTACTTCGATCTGATCGTTATTCATGTCCAAAAATAAATTACCGTTGATACGAACGTTCAATGACAAGTTTCACGATTTAATATACAATGCCCTGTACATACCGAAATGCGCTTGCATTTGTGCTTGTATCTGCATTTGTTTTTGTTGTATTTCGTGAATGTAACATGTCACATTGAACGCAGTTGAATTTTCCGTGTCACTACTGTAATTGCACCACATGACATAGCTCTAGATTTCAATATCCGGAGCATTGCATCGATTACCCTCATGATTGAGTCCATTACGTTTAGAAATATTTTCATCGACCATTAACGTTTCAAAACGTGAAAAAAATGGTTAAAAATAACACGAAATACGATATTCGCGTAGGTCTTTTGCTCGATACACGAAAGTAGAGTTGCAGTCATTTAAAAAAACTTTTTCCTTGAAAAAAAGAAAAAAAACGAAACAAAATGTAAAGTTATTTTATAAAAATACCAGTCAGGAATTATAATGAAATAAATGAAATATATTCCTATTTTTTCAAAAAAAAATACGTCATTGTTTTTTTTTTTTGAGATATTTAATGATTCCTATCGTTTATCATATTTTTTTGTCATATTGTGACAAAATAGCCCACGTTAAATCTACACACGGAATGAAAATTGTACCACCACGATGTAATTAGAATTTAGTTGCAATGGTAATTGTAAGTGAAGTGAACTGTTTGATGTTAGTTCATTTGAAATTGACATGTTTTCGATGTAGACGTGTGTCGAATTTGGGGAATGTACTGATCCTTGATTTACATGGCTCACTTATACTCTAGTCCACTATTTATACTCTTGTGTATAATTATACATAGAAATTTACATGCTGATATATTATGAATGTGTGCAAATACATTATATATATGAACAAGATTCAACGTATAGTCGAACGTACAAAGACACGTAGACATCAACTATTGCCAATTGTTTGCAAGTTGAGTGGCCACTCGGGCGTTCATTAATTTACGAATGGATTATCACAAAATCCGGTACAGGTGTGCTAATGTCGATTTGCTAATTACCGACGCTCGTTATGGATAATATCCGAGATAGGTAACGACTTACGATCCTCCATTCTCTGTATCAAATATCGGTCCTATATGCAATCCTACATATTCATCCAACGCAGTCCATTATACAATGCAACAATTGCATAAAGGTAGTAGTTCTGCCACAGCCACGGTCAAAAGTGAACTTTCCGGTTAATTTTTAAAAACTTGATTATAACTTGCGAATAAATCTAATAGTTTTACTTATTATACCTCATAGGAATGTAAAAACATATAAATTTCCGAGATTACTGTTTAATATAAAATTTGAAAAATAAACATATTTCTCATGACAGATCCACAGAGACCATGACACTTTATAATTTATATCGATGTATCTCCGAAACTGAAAGGTCAAAATTCTTGATATTTGTAAACAAACTTCGTCATGTGTTCCTCTGTAATTCAGGGATAAAAATTAAAAAATCTGTCGCAAAGTTTCGTAGTTATTTGATGAAATGTACATTTTTCTACTGCTCCCTATAAGAAAACGTGAAAAATTATGAAATTTTTTATTACCTATATCTCAAATACGGGATATCGGATCTTTTTGAAATTTTGCTTCCAAGTAATTTCGTACCAATGATCTGAATGAAAAAATGTGAGTGATTTTTTTTTGTCGTCGTTTTTTTCTTTTCAATCGATTGAACATCGAAACGTTAATTACATGTATGATTGATCACTTTATACTCAAGTTCATTAGACAACGTCGGATAATCAATACGAACTCATCTATATGTTGTGTTTGCTATTAGGAATATTTACATCCCAGTCCATTCTGGCGTTTCTCACTTGGTTATATGACGAATATTAATTATTGTAAACATTGCATCAAATCATTCTAATCAGCGGATTAATGAGCCCGCGCTTCACATACCAGACAGTTCCATATTTACGGTACGACGGATCGGCGATATTGCGCACATTGCGTATGATATGTTCGAGGAAGAGAAAGAGAGAAAAAAGAAAAAAAAGAGAGTGCTATCAATGGTATCAGATTTCAACAAAATCAAAAGAACAAATAGACAGTATTTTATCAACAGAAAAGGGACCATAGTGGAAAATACATACTTCGTCACACTTTTTTTTGTACTTTTTCGATAATTAATGACCGTTGCCGTACCAAATAACAGATTTTTCATTTATACATGATGCATGGTACATTTATGAATATATAAAAATCAAATGAATTCATTAGTTGATAATTGCACCAACGGTATGAAAAAAAAATTATTGTAGAATTTTGTACTTTTTCATGGGAAGATTATTTTCCTACTAAACTACTATGTACATCGGGATGGAAATTTTTTCACCAATTCAAGATACTGCAAAGAATTTTACAAAATTTTTCCAAATTTTTTCCTACGATAATTTTTGTGTAAAAAAATAAAGAGGCGATCGTTTTTTCACTAGATCCGAATTAGAAGAAATTTCCTAAGAATTTTTACTGTTCATTTTCGATTTTTTTGTTTAAATTACTGATCAACGATTTCAAAAACTTATGCGTGCAAACTTTCAAGTCGATTTAACGCGAGGAAAAATGTGAAAGCTTGTCGAGACGTTGAAAAAAGTCCAAAAGCTCTGTACAGCAACAACCCCATGAATATGGAATTATTCATTAATACAACTTCACCCACGGTTGGAAAATCACATTACAGTTAGAAATTTGTTATCTTTGAACAATTACTCAACCCAACGCGGATGGATCCGGAGGGAACAGAGAGAAGAATAAATAAAAAAAAAAACGAGAATAAAAAAGGGCTATCTATTCAATTATATAAATGATTGATCGTTTTTGGTATCGTGACTACAATACTGGTACGTGTGACGAAACGATTTGCGGCTTATCTTGGCATCATTATGTTTTACTTTTATTCAACAGATTTTTGTGCCTACGAGCACAAATATTGAACTATTTCGTGTCTCTATAAATTTCATATTGCACAGATATGAGTGTGAGATTTGGCAAATAACGAGGTCCGAAGACATGGTGTGTGTTTCGAACTTCGTGTATTCACGTTTACGTTTATCGATCTGCTGGATAACCAAGAGAATCCGTCGCACTCGATTCGTAGCTTGTAATATCGTCAATTACGCCCTTTTTATTATAAGCTTTGAATATACGTGTACACACACAAAATGCTTCGAATATAAACTTGTTCTGTTGGATAATCGAGGAGTATTGGTTATATACAAGCTTTGTACTGCTCGGTCGAAATTTATCGGCTCTGTGCGAAGCATATTACGAAGCCGTGCAGGGCGCGACGCGAGTTAGTGGTAGGGAGAATATAAACGATCCACGGTTATCCACGTCCAGCTGGTCTGGATTATCTCTTATGTTTCTTTCAACGTTTCGGAACAAAACGGAACGAATGAATTATCGGATTTGACAATACCAAAAATGTTCTGTTTCCCTGCGATAACGAAATTTCAAGATTAAAAATAAGTAAACGGTACGTTAGATAAGCGTTTTTGTCAATACAGCTATAACTAAGGATTCAATTCGAGTAATTTTTTTATTTTTTTATTTTTCAATTCATCGCAATTGTATCATAAATGCAGTATTTTTGTTTGAACTTTCAACACTGTACACGAAGTATTTAGGATTCTTCAATTTCTCAACCTCTCAAGTTCATATTAGACATTTTTCTCGAAAGTTTATATGTTTTTACATTCTTATAAGATACAAAAACGAACATTATTAAATTATTCCGCGAGTTATATTGAAATTGTCAAAATTTCACTGAAGAGTTGACTTTTGAACGTGACTGTGGCGAGACTATTACCTTTAATACAATTGTTTTGATTTTTATTTTTCTTTCGGGTATAGATTTGTTTTAATGTACAAAAAACCATTCCTTCAAATGTCTGTAAAAAAATGTTTTCACGATAAAAGACGTTCTTTTTATTTGTTTCCTTACGACTGTGTTTTCATGGAATAAATAATCAGCAGTAGAAATAAAGCGAACTGCTTGCACACATATGGCTCGTGTTTTGAACTATCGGAAATATTGTTTATCTCATTAATGTTGAGTGATTAAAAAGCATGAACTCGTGAACAGGCTGGATGCAGAGGATGCAAAAGATCTAGTGTAAAAAATAAAACTTAATCACTTTTGTTGATGAGTGTATTTTTTTTTCGTGAGTAAAAATGTTGATTATTTTTTGTGTACATGAAAATCTTTGTAATCTGTCAATGGTTTTTAATTACCCCGAATTGTCCGCGTCCATCAGATGGCATCTTTGAGTAAGAATTAAAGAAACGAGAGAATGTTAGTGTAATGTTGTGTACCAATAACACCTTTTTGATGATTATTTTGCAGTCGAGTGTACAATTGTTTCATATTAATTAATCTGTAAAATTTGATTTTTTGTTCCAAATCGTAATAATGATGAATTTTTGAATTTTATCACTGTCAATGTTCAATCTTATTTTATATTTATTTTTGATCCTGTTGAACATTTTGTTGTTGTTGTGTCTTTGAAATGTGATTTCAATTATATTGAGAATTTTATCAGACGATGGAATAAAATGTTTGACTAACCTGGTTGACACTCTTTTGCTTGATCACATCGAGGGGTAGTTTTTCCTTGACGTAGTGAAGGTTCAATATTTCTCTCAAGTGTTCTTTGTCCTGTAAAATGTGACGAACACCTTCCTCTTCCCAGGCTGCATTGCTCGGTGCGAAAAGCGTGATGCTACGTTGATTCGTCAATGTTTGCATAAATCCATCGCCGAGATCCTTTATGACCTCGTAAAGCTTGTACACCGGTCCATCCTCTTTGTCCTGAACGAACATTTTTTTAAATCTCATTATTCATCAATATTCATGGGCTCAAACCATTTTTTTTTTTTTGACTACGTGATTACTATTTTTTTTTAACCTTCAATTTATAAAACGGAAAAAAACTGCTATTGGAAACGTGATAGTTTAAGAAAAAAAAACAAAACAAGTAAGGAAAGGATAAGTTTCCTATAGAAAAATAAAAGAACTGCAGGAAAATTTTGAGTGTGTGGTATTGTTGTAAAACATTTTGGAACTTTTTTGCTTAGAACTGAAATATATTCGAAATCAACCTTGGAAAATTGATTGAAAAATAGAAAAAAAAATTATCGCGAAAGGTCATGGCATCGATAAGAAAAACAACTTTGTTTCGAGCTTCTAAATTTCACTGTAAAAATAGTTAGTAAAATTATACTAATCCGATATAAATAAATGGAAAAAATTAAGAAAATTTGAGGATTGAGATAAAAAAAAATTGAGTTTATAAAGACAATTCGAGATACTTTTCAGATAAAGATTTCTCACGGAAGGATTAAATGATTGTGGAAATTACAATGAATTCAGGGATGAGTGAAAGGGATGATTAACGATATTATTGCAATCAGAGTTTCGTGGTATCGCCACAGACGTTAGTAGAACGATAGGATTGGGGAGAGTGTAAAGTTTCCAACTGCTTAACGTCGTTACCGGTACAATTAAGAAAAATTCTTGAGTCTTTCCCTCTTTCGCTGATTCATGAGAAATAAACCATGAAAGAAAAAGAAGGGGAAGGAGATAAAGAAAAGAGACAGAAGAGTTGAAAGAAAAACGTCCTAAATAAAAGATATAGCCCGCGAAGTTTCAGCATTATCTCGTTGATCGTTTCCTCGATCCGGCTTATTTTTCCGACGAGCGATTACACGGAAAACCTTGCCTCAGACTTATCGTTAATCTCTCTGCTTTCGTTGAGGGAAGTTGTCGGGAGGGGAAGAATAACCGTATAGGATTAATCGTCGAAGCTGCGATAAAAAAAAGAAAGAAAGAAAAAAAGGAACTATTACGGTAGATTCCGCGCGAGAAAAATCGGGAGCAAAGAATGTGCGGAGTAGAAAACAAGAATAAAAAAATGAATAAAAAGGGATATCCGAGGACGGTGTTTCGTTGTACTGAGCTAACCACTAAAATATACTACAGTGCTAATATTGCCAGTAAAAATTATTTTAGCTCTTTGTCGTATTGAAAATAAAAGAATTACAAGATATTATTTTCAACGACGGAATGAGTTTTTTTTTTTTTCAATTTCTTCCAACTGAAGATTATTCATGAATAAATCTTTGAGTGTTCAGTAAAAAAACAATATATTCTTTTTCATTTCACCAGTGAGCATATTTTGTTTGTTATTATTTTACTAGTATCCTCTTCCCTCGAAAAGGGTTGTGTTCATTTTTTTTATTCCATGTTTTTTTTTTTTTTATCTGTTCGAGCAAGTACTTACGATGTCCTACACGACATGCAGAGTCCAATAGAGACATGCAAAGCACCACAGAATAACATCATTGAGTAAATATGAGAATCGTTAACCACATATAGACAATAATATAATTAGTAAACAAAATACATATCTCGTTTAACGTTGTTAATCGGAGAAAGGATTGCATTGCTTCTTGTTTTAGGACAAACTTTTGTGGCTTATTTATTGTATCGGGTTTCTTTAACTTTAAAGTCAATTTTGTCTGACCATTTCGAGCCATTACTACTTGATTTTTTCGTATAATTTCCGAGTCATGTAATAAAAAATAGATTAATGTAAAAAAAAAAAACATATTCTTCCTTATTTGTTGAATTTATTGTTGTTTTTACAATCGTTTGCAATTTCTGAATTGATGTTGGACCAATTTTCTAATGTGTTGCAGATGCCTCGTAAATGTTTCAGTTTGCATCCCCAAGACTGAGATATATACCATTTACGTTCGTGAGGCTTGCAAAATTTTCGCAATACACTGATCTATTTTTTTTTTTTTAGGTCTAAACCATGTCTGTAAAAACCTTGGAACTGGGATTTATTATTACTTGAAAAAGACAATGAACTTAAATTTTATTTAAACTTTACGATGAACGTTAGTTACATAAACTTACAATTATTACTTTTATTTCTTAATATTGAACAAGTTTTACGGTTAATTACAGTAATTCTCTTTTCTTCTGACTATATCGTTCTTTACCCTTCGTTTGTTCCTTACTTGATAAAAATGTTCTGAATTACTATTTGTTTAAATATCTTAGTAAACACTTTTTAAAACAATAGAAAGAAATAGAAGAACATAAAAAATCTAAACCTCGATTCCAGTGTTTACTGAAGAAATTTTCGACAAAAACTTTGCTCGTTGATGTTGAAAAGTATTTTTTATCAGCTGCATGGAAACAATGAAATACAATTATATTTTACGTACTCTCTATATTATTATCTTTATTCAAAAATTGGGACGCGGCTAAATCAAGTGTTTAAATTGATAGAAATAACTATTTTCAAGTAGCACGGATTAATAATTGTTGATGGTTTATATATTGCAGAATATGTAAAGCTTTCACGTTTCGAATATTTCGCCTTGGGCTGTGTGGAACAAAATTGAATGATAATGGACGATATGGTCAGAAAATTGTCCATTACCGTTTAATTTCGTTTCATATTCCATCATGGGTAGGATTTTCCTCGTGGAAGCTGCTGTGCTGACCTTTTTATACCTGATTTGTTTGCGAAAATAAGTGTCTAAAAGTCTTCATTCGTTTCTGACAAAAAAATGTGATACAAAGATGAGCGATTTGCAGGATTCGTAGATTGTTAGGTTCATGTTCAAGGATCATATGAAAACTTGACGTGTGCAAAAATATCTGAAGAGTTAGACTTCAGAACTAGAAAATGGTCAGGAAAAAAGTGTTACGGAAAACACTTATTTATTATTATGTGTTACGGATGTATAAGTGTTACGGAATAACACTTATTTATTATTTGTCTGTGCTATTTTGAAAGAGGAATTTCAACATTTCGATGAATCTCAATATTGTGAAATTTGTTCTGTATCAATTTTTAGGAGAGCATAATACAGTAGACAGAATTGTAATATTTCATTGTTCCCACGAACTGATGAGCGGTGCTTTTGACGGTGAATATGTAATTCTAGGAGGCAATTAAATGGCACATTTCCAATTCGTCGCTTTGATCGATGCAATTTCACGTTCCGCTCTCGGATTAAAATGTTCGTTTGCGTATACCGATAAATCGTAATCCTCTGAATAGTACGATGCAATCGAACGAACGTAATTGATGCTCACGGTTAAATCGTACCTTGTTATATAATTCTATAAGTACTCTCAACAAATTAGAGAACGTCAAATAACACGCGACCGCTTTCAAATCATTCCAACTTAAAATATTGAAAAATCACAATATTTTGGTACGAATTAAAATTTATATGTTTACCTGAGGCATTCTTATAGGAAACGGGATTTTTTCTTAATTTTTTTCACGTCTTTGTATGAACAAAAGGGTTTGAATCGATAAACGTAGCAGACAAGTTAACCGTATAAGTGGGCCAGAGAAAAAAAACTTCATTTAACACCCACATCCTGTAAATATTTTTAAAAATAAACGATATAACATTTAAAAACAAGGTTGGACTAGATAAATAATGAATACGCCCACTAGGAACGCCACGACGAATAACATGAAAATTTAATTTTAATTGAGATACAATTTCGTGCTTGTATTTATATAATATATTTGAATTTTTCATGGTTTGTCGTGGCTCAACGTTCCATGTGGCCAAATTCGCATACCTCGCTTCACTACAATCTGCATTCTAGTGTTAATAACTTTTATTTGATTTTTTTTCATTTTTTTTAATGATCTTAAAAAAAAAACATTTTATTCATATCGTGGTATTGAAAAGTAACAATGTCAAAGAAATGACATGGTGACATGATTGAAAGAGTTAAATGAAATATGGTAAGAGCGACTTTGATGGAATGCGCTTATTTGACATGTTGAAATTATGACCAAATATTTGTGAAAAAAAATAAACAAACAAACAAAAAACGCATTAACATTCTTTGGAGACATGGACGAACTCTAAACGTAAGTTATGGACTATATTCTAATAAATATCGTTTTCTATTTTGAAATGGACTTCTTAATGTTTCTTTTTGTGTTCTCGATCAATCGTGTAGGGTGCTTTCCACTTAATTGTCATTTTTTCGTTACATTTGTCATGCAACATCACTATTAAAACTACTCTATACATACACATAAAGGGATTGATGGATCAGCCTGTAGCGTGCAGTGGCAGATATTAAACGAAATTGCAGTTGAGAGCAAAAATCATTGCGCTCTGCTTTCAATATTCACGAGGCGAGTGCACATATATGCGATTCGTAACGAAGTTTTAAAATATTCCATAAAACTCTCTATCTGTGCAAAAAAAAAATGAAAATATTCATACCAGAGAGCCTGATTTAGTGGAAAAAAAAAACAAATGTTTGAGGACATGGTTGAAAAAATGAAAAATATATTTTTTAAACTAAAATATTTCTATAAGGTATAACAAGCAGAACGCAAATTCGTACTCAAACTCATTGTGCAAAAAGTATTTTTTCATCCTTTCAGTTGCTATCAAATTTGCAATTATTTTCAAAAGAATTTTTATGCACAATAGGGCGAATGGTATTGAACGAGAAAGATTTTACGAGAAAACTGTAACCGTAATTCAGTTTTTTTTTTGTAATTATCCTTTTTCTAAGTTTTTAAGATATTTCGAGGGAGAACTTTTTTCTACAATTCTGTAGGTCAATTCGAAAGTTGACTCTCGACGGGAAAGATTCTATCAAAAACTGTCATCTTAGCTCAGGGTATAAAAAAAAAAAAATTATTCTCTTTTTAAGCCTCAAAAATAGTTTTAAAGAGAAAACTTTTTCTTATATTATTTAATATGTCATGTATATATTTTTTATTTCAAGCGGTATAGCGAGCAAAAATTATTATAGAATACTGTCCTTTTAACGATTATCTTTTGTTTTTATCGTTCAGGCATAGTGAAGTGCTCTCATGGAGCAAAATATCGTAAACAGGTGAGAGCTTCGCCATGGCAGGATTCCCGAGGTTTTATACGTGCCTATATCCCCTCGTTCGTTCAGCCACATTTCCACTAGCGTTTGAACACATTTTTATATATGTACACAGCCATACGATATCATGTATACATATATATGCATGGAAAAAAAGATTATTGCTTTTTCCGGAGCATAATCGTATCGTATGCTTGTGCGCAGTGGTTAAATGCACAGCATGTCATCGAGAAGAGTCGTCTGTACCATTTTGATGGTTTTCCTGGGGATATATATATATGTTCCTATGTAATCGTAAGTGTCGCCTATTCACGACAATAGATATGGCTGAAGATATATTCGACAATATAGCTTTTCCTTCCAAAGCGATCTCATGAACTACGGTTAAAAATGTACTGCTCGTAAAAATATTTTTGAAACGTAATTGTGAGAAAAAACCGCTTTTACAGTTTCGCATGCCCAAGCAAGGCTAAATGTACTTTACTGGTGCTGAGCTTGCAGTCAAAATGACATGGAATATTATTCAAAAAATCATTATTTCAATAATTTTTCAACACCTTATTCTATTTAATTCCTTTTTGTGCACAAATATTGACAATTTTTTGAAAACAAGACAACAACTTTCTCCAACAACTTTATTGAATATTTTTCTTCATTCATTCGCATTATGTTGACACTTTTTTTCTTTATATTTTGTTTTTCAGCTCAGTCAGAGGAACGTTGTTTACGAACTGAAGGAATCAGTTAAGATTCATAAAAATCTACTGACCTACAGATATTCTTGCCATATGAATATTAATTTTCCTTTTTTATCAACCTGTAAATCTGACCCTTGTCGTGCGTACAGATTGAAAAAAACTGAAAGGGAATTTTCGAAAATGTATACTATTTAGCGATGGACGATGTTTGCTGGAAAGTCTTTCCATTATCGTATAAGGCTGCATTATTCTCTAAAATATGTGCAGTGATCCAATAACCCGAAGCTTTTTCATGCTATCACAGTTTTCATATTATATAAGTAAACATATATTTATATACATTTTCTATTTAGTAAAACCAGCGAAAGTAGACTGTGAGGTTAACGTGCAAAGTAACTGTTTACTTTTTACGCTTGATGTTTTTTTCTCATTTATATATGAAAGTAAATGTTGATTTCAATGCTTGTTTTTACGTGGAATTGGAAAATTGTAGATTCCAATTTATCGAAAATAACTCCGATACTCATCAACCTCGATGGCCTTTTTGGACCCTGTTTTGTCCCCGTGTTTGATTTTTTTTTTCTTTAATATCAGCTTTTCAATCGATACTTCATGTCTTTTCTGTTCGATTACTAAAACCTTTCATCATCCGAACGGTGCGAAACAAAACAACTACTCTGGGCTCGCTTGAAATAATTTGCATGGAAAAAGCTTACCATTCGCACTTGTAAACGCGAATGGTCAACGACGACCCTTTGCTTCATTTTTTCGTTTTAATATCTATTTTCGTTTACCGGTTCATTGTTTCATTGGACATGCTTTTTCGTCATGTACTGTATAAAAAGTTGCAAAAGTTTTTCGCAGTCTCGTAATCACGATATACTGGATTTTGACAAATTTTGTGCCATCTTTTCTCTTGACATTTTTTTCAAGCAAAATACTTCCAAGTATTGTGATGATTTTTTTCCTTTGGTTTATGAATATTTTCTCGCTTTCTCTCTCGCTCCCTCCCCCCTCTTCATCTCTGACTCTTTTACTCTGGTCGAGTATTAGTGACTCAAGTGAATGTTGCTCGCCTTTGAAAAAATTTCCATAGGAAGAGTTTTTCCCATTCAATTTTTTTTTTTAATCAACCCTCTAGAATAGTTTTTTTTCGTCAACTTCACTGCTCTCTTGATCCCTTTGTATCAGCCAATCGTTTGAATATTAAACGAGATCGATTCACTTCTTTTTTCATTTCAACACACTGAGGCGAATCGAATAGTTGGTTAGTAAGTCACGCGTTGGTGAATTTTTTGACGCAGCAATAATCATTCTTACTTTTCTAATCGATTGAATCTTCAACATAAAATTTTCATTGGTGTGATTTCATAACGCATCAAATATATTTAGATTTTTTAAATTTGACTTATTCCCGAACTACAACTGCTTTTCATCGTCGATTCTAAATTACTTTCGCGACTTTTTTCAACTTCAAATTCAGTCCTTACCTTGTAGAAAAATTATTAAATATTAAATCTTTCTTCCGTCTACATTTTTATACAATAAATGTGTAACTTTTCAATAAATATTTTATTCTACACAGCCAAATAGTTCCTGCATAATTTTTTTCCTATTACAAATGCGTTTTCCAATCGGGTAGATTGTTCAGAATTTAAAAAATATTAATTTCGTTAGATATTTGGATAAAAAGACAGCTCGAGCTTTTCGCGATCACAAAAAATTACTGAATTTTCTGAAATATCACTGACAAATGTTGTGAACAAAGCATCATGACATTTCCCATGAAAAATATTCTTCTCAGTCGCACTCACTCGCTTGAGGAACGTGTTCGTGAAATATATATACATACGCACATAAATGTACTCTCTGTTAAAGGCCAGTATACAACGAAAATTTACGACTTTTGCTTGGTTGTTGAGTCTCCGCGTGTCTCTAGTGACTTCAAGTGTGCTTTTGCACAATGTTACATGAAAGTATTGGTTGTAGAAACGTGAAAGTGTGTGAAAATACGAACTCATACACAGGCGAGAGAAACTTGCAAGTGTCTTATTTCGCGACAACGTGGCTTTTTCAATGGAGACAGGACTATTTTTTATTGCAACCCTTCCTGCGATTCCATATCTGGTCTCTACGTGTAAAAGCTCATATCTGTATGTACATAATAGAGAATGAGAGAGAGAAAGAGAGAAAAAGGATCGTGCTATGTTTTTTCAGTGTTCTCTTACTCGTCGTACACGGTCCGAGTAAACTTTACTACTACGCTGAGTTTTATGACTCTACGGATGATTCGAGACTGCATATATGTACGTACGAACCATTTCAGACCAAATCGACAGATCCGTAAACCTCATCATTTTTTCTCTATTTTATTTCGCAGGTGGAAAGCGTCACGACACGAAATGGACGAAGCATTTTTTATTAAAACTCATTTCTCATTTCTGTATACGAAATTTATTTTATCAACTCGTAAAAAGTTGCCTTAAAAATGAGGCTTAAACTATTTTTATTTAGCAACTCAAATCCTCGTGTTGTTTATTTGTCAAGTTGACGTAAATTAAAGTGTGAGCCCGTCGATGAAGTTTTATGTTCTTTATATTTTTAGAACATCTGAAACGTTTTTCCTAAATGATAAAACTTCAAGTTTTATCTTATAATATCTTTATTTATTAAAATATTTCGTTATTAATGTGAAATGTATTTCCTGAAGTTATATATTAAATAATGGAGAAAAGAAAAGTTATTGTTACCAACAAAGCCCTCAGGGATTCTTGTTGGAGCGACCTCTGTGTATTTCAGACTTTGGATTTGCTATATATGTCGACGTAACAGTTAGTATCTTAATGCCATTGCATATATCTATATATCCATACGTTATGGGCACTCAAGTTTACCTCACCGAGTAATTGATCATTAAAACAGTGCTATTATCAAGACTGATATATTAATTGAAAATTATAATGGTCATTAGAGCAGAAAATTTCTCTCCGGTGCTTCAAGAGATCAATAAAGATTGCTACGTAGTTGATAAAATATTCTTCTCTGAAACTTAACGTTTCATCTTTTTCCAATATATATTTAATAAACATATATCATCGTATTTCCGTATAGGTTTACGATAAAAACTAGAATTGTGCTTACGACAAATATGATAAATAATGCATAATCGATCGAGACAGATGATTTTTAATATTTTAATTCATTATTTTATATGTATAATGAAGAAAAATCGTAGCTGGAAATAAATGTCTGGTGAATAATAAAATTTATGGAAAATCATCGCCAAGTTTTATCATAAATTTGTGTCATACATTATAAAATAATCAATATGGAATTTTTATCTCATGCATAATTATTCTGGTTATTTATCGAAAAAGAAAACGTGCATAATTGAATCGTATAGAGAGTAAAGATTATCACCTGATTCTAAGTTATTAAAGCGAAATAAAATTTTTACGTCAAGGCAATAATCAAACTTGGCTTAATTCGAAGCGCTGAGAAATGTCGTTAGCATCTGCATTATTTTGAACGAATTCAACTGAAATTTGCAAGAATGAATTATAGTCAGAAAAACAGACCCAAAACAGAATTTTCTGAATGTTTGATATGCCAAAGATGGGCTTTTGATAACTACCCGAAAAAAAAAAAGCACAAGCCTTCTTGCATGCGAATTTTCTTTTACGATGGAAATGTGTACGCAACTTGAGTGCGTAAAAAAATGTGTGGAGAAAAACAGTGAGACATACACAAGAGACGTGAAAAAAAGCATAAGCCCAAAAAACAAACTAAACACACAAAATACCTAATGACAGATGAACATTTTTATATGCATAGCGTAAACAAAAATGCAGCACTTGTGACAAAACAGTGACGCACGAAAAAAAGGACGTTCTCACTTGCTCTGTGGTACGCTAACATTGATTTTTATCCCCTTCTCAATACAAGCTGATTTTGTTTTTACTACTTGTACGAAACATTCAATATTCATCAGCATTTATTAATTTGCCAATGACAAATATAGCGAGAGAATTGTGTGTATGTTAAACTTCGAGAGCAGTATCGTATTATTTGTATTGTGACGAAATAAACGTCGATGAATCAATGCTCTGGTCGTATGACATGACTGAACGCGAGTGAAAATGTGATTGCTTTTTGGTGACGATGAAAAATAAGAATAATAAAATAATGGATCGTAAAAATGATTTTTTTTTTAGTTATTCGTAAGGGATAATTCGCGATATTAATATTATGATAATTGTATCGCATATATGTTTTACTTTACTATTATAATAACAAAATTAACCAATTTGTGATTGAATTAATTTCATAGACGTGAAGTATAGTTATATTTTAATATAAAAATGAAACGAATATGTGTTTATTGCGACGTTACGAAGAAATGGAAAATAAAGAAACAGGAAAAAGGTGATTGATATTTTGATGAAAAAGTGTGAAAGAGAAAAAGAGAGAAAGAAAGAAAAGGGAGTATGCGAATTACCTGGAAAGACTGCACAGAGAAACCAGAAACCAGGGTTGGTCCGTGTAACATAAGAAGCGAACAGAAAACAGAAAAAAAAACGATGATTTGTATTAGGTTGTTCGCTGCAGTAGAGTGAAATTGGTTTCAGTTTCTCTTTCATCGTCTCTCATTTGCTAACTTGATCTTCTTTCGCTTTCAAGTATTACACGTTAAAGATTTCAACGAGCAAAGGATAATGAAAATTAAATTTGAAACCATTTTAGTATATTCAACTGATTGATTTCTACAGGAGTTGATCAAAATTTGAATAGAAAAAAAAAACGAAAGAAGATTTTGGGAAAAGCTGTGCACAGCGATTTCTTTTCCATCACTTGAATGATGCATTCTGGCGCTGGAGAGTGAGATTCCATAGGAAAAATATATATTGTATATATATACATGGACATATGTATAAAAATATGTATATATCGATATATATTTTTTTCCGTGTGTCATATCAATAATGAATAAACATAAGTAGAGTTTTTTTGTTTATAAAAATATTTTATCCATATCTCGATGTAATCGTTGAATGCTGCAAGTGTAATGTATATCGACAAGTATATGGCATGTTAAGTTGACATAAAATCCACTATATCATACTTGTATGTATTTTTGCAAGGTTTAATCAGCACTTATTGGTACTGACCAATCTTAAAAATACTTTAATTATTCGTTTTCAAAGAATTTTTTAATGTGTTTCATTGTCAAATTCATGAGAAGCCAAGGATTCAAAAAACGAAAAAATTATTGGTAAATATCCGGAAGAGGGTTAATTTGCATCTTAATTAAAAAGTTTTACAATATTTCTGTATATATGACAAGCTTTTCGACTCCTATTTGAGTTTTGTCGAAAGTGAGTTTAATCTTAAGAATTTTAAAATTCGATAAAAGTAAGAAATAAGTGGATTAACGTCGTTCTGTGAATTTTTATATCGAACAACTCGGCAACTTTTTTTTTTAGTACAAATTAAGTTTCAAAACGTCAAGATGGAATTTAATTGTGAGTTTAAGCGATAATGTATAAGAATTGAATAAACTATCAATTTTTTAATATGAATGTCGAGTTATTCGAAAAATATATCATGTAAGTATCGAAAATATAAATAAAAATGTGTTTTCCTGCCTGCTTTATTCGAGATTGAGAGTGCACAATTTTCGAGAGTCATGTAGTTCTATAAGCTTTACAAACTTTCCCAAACCCTTTGTCCAAACTGGTGTTTTTCGCGTATTATAAAATTTTCATTATTACGATGCTTGCGATTGAATTTTCAATTGTTATATATTCGACGAGAAAGAGGATTACACATACGACACGTTTGCAGATTATTTGGCATTAAAATTTTCACGCGTGAATAACAATTGATGAAATTTCTGTATATTTATATCGAACGTTAAGCGAGCGTTGGAACGTGTACCACGAGTTTATGAAACGGGCGATAATCGAGCTTGACGAAGACGTCATGCTCGATAATCGAACGTGTAAGCTATTTCATGACGATGAATATTTATGAATCCATTGCGTGTATAAAGTTGGTACTGTACAGTACGAGATATTTCGGTGTACAGATGCAGAAAATCTATACGATTCTATACCAAACGAGCCATTTCACAAGTTCCTATGTATCGACAGTAACGTATGTAAATAAATTAGACAGATTAATGGAAATGATTATTCCATATATTGAAATCGTCATTGCCCAACGATTAATGAAGTAAACGTATGGGGATTCCTGTAGAAAACCATATAGCCTATTAGTCTCATATTGCGAGCCAGAATTATCGATGAGCAAGCTTTTTGTGGTCGTAATTCGAATTGTATATGTATCATAAATTCATTTTATGAGCTCTCATCATATGGGTATTGTAATGAAATTTCATATTATTCTTCAATAAAATATATTTTTCACATATTAAATAAACACATTTTTTAATCACACAAATTTTATTTCGATTCGATAAATACAAGATGCAGAATAAATACTTTTAATTTGTATAAAATGATTTTTCTTTTATATGATATTTTGAAGTGTATCGTGTGATAATGTTTATAAACGGTTATAAATTTATTTTTCCCTCCAGAATTTAATTTAAAACATTTCTTCTTTGAAAATTTTATTAGCTCATTCCACATATTTGACGTCACAATATTTGATATTTGTTTTATCCATCTCTACATAAAATGGATAAATACTTCCATTTTGGGTTTCAAAAGGTTCGAATTTGTTGAAGTATATTTTAATTAATATTAAAAAGTGACGATATGCATTAATAATGACGTTTTTTGCAACGTAAACAAATTTTGAAAATGTCCATACATCATTGTCGATGGGAAGCAAAAAATGATTTTACTGTGATTTTGTATAGAAAATTTTCGTTGCCAACGAAGAATGTGAGAATAAGACTTTGAATCCCAAACGATTCATACAACGCAGACGGTGTTCGGGATCGACATGTGATTGCACGAAACATGTGGTATTTTTCCAGCAAATTTTTGGGAGAAGCGCAAGCGAGTGGATAAACCATTCTCGCGAGAAATGGGCAACAACGAGATGCTCGAAGAATGAAGAAGAAGCCAAGGGGAAAAGACGCCAGAGTGCAGAAGCTTTTTGCAGGCACAACCTTTGACGAAATATCCGGAGAATTTAGCCTACGTTCGCAAAGAAATTTGAAGCTTGTGATGGTATTTCCTCGCCTCTTGTACGCGGGCTCGAACTATTCCAGCTCTCATTTTTATATCCCATAGAAAAATTTTCTTTCGATACTTTTGGTTTTGTCAGTTTTTTATGAATATACTATGAAAGCCGTTGGTTTTTTGAAAAGATATTCGAAATTCATCGTTTTTTAAATTCCATTGGAGAGACAAATGCTTAACAGGAACGATTAAAAAACATTCTGTGAAAATTCAACTGTGCAGTGTGAGAAAGAGAGAGTGAAGGGAAAAATTTGAAAATGCTGCTGTTTCGTTGAAAATTGAAATTTAACATCGATATAAACAGACAAACCATGTCCTTCGTTATACCAACACTATCGAGAAAAAAATTTCCACACAGGTAAAAATTGAGTTTATTTTTATGGTTTTCCAGGATCTTTACAAGCATTTCAAATCATTTTGATAGTGATTGCGGAGGGCGCTTTTCATTCGCAGAATGATTTCAAGTTACAAGATGGTGCATCGTTCGCCTACAACTTCACAGAAAATCGAGTAGCCCCAGGGACTTCGACAGGAGTTTCATTGGCCATGTTCGTTAATTTGGTATGAACGAACGTCGTCGATGAGAAGAGACTTCATCATCGGACGGGTTTATACACTAGCGCAGCTTTCATTACTGTGTTCCGCTACGTCGGATAACTTCAAAACGATCTGATACTCATTGCCTTTGATATATTTGAATAAATATATATATACGTGTTTACGCCTCAAGGCTGATTATATATCTATTCACCTGCCTATAGCCCGAACGTGCAGTTGTTGAACTATTTATTTGCTTCACTCCCCAAAGAGCAAATTGTCCATCCAAATATGGATCAACGTACTCATTCAAATCTTTTGAAAAGATTTGACAATGTCAACCTTTTTTTTTGAAGTCGTATACACCTGTTTATTATTATTCAGATCTGATTCTTTTTTTCGAATTCACGTGGGGCTATCGAAGCTTACGAACTTGTATAAATAAGACATTTGTTTTCACAGTTTTTTGGTAAATCACGAAAGCTCATTTTCATTTTATTTTTAAAATAGAAAAACCAATCAATAGAAGTTTTATTTGGCTGTTTATTTCGAGGTTATAAAAATAAAATACCCAAGAGGCTTAAAAGGACATAACGTTTTGGGGGTAGATCGAGTCAGTTTTTTGCTGCTCTTGTCAGAGACGTTTAGAAGTTTTTTTTTCCTTTTTTACGATACTTGAGAGTGTTAAGATCATGAGACATGGACCTAAAAATCGTTGAAGATGCTCTCGAAACGACGATACGACAAGAGCGAAGAAACGAGACCCTCGAGAGGAATAAAAATGAGTCGTCCAGCATCCCCGAAGGCAAATAAATATTTTACACCTACTTACTTTTTTTTGCCACTTGTATAAGCCTTGTAAGTACAGTTACACTCATACCCTTTAACTTTTTGCCCGAGTTCGTTTATGATTTGTAAATGTACGGACAAATGTCGTTCCAATGAATCAAAAAAAAAAAAAAAAAAAACAATGAACATACAAAAACTTCGACATTAACGAACTTTATTTGAAACAACTCAAGAGTTTCTATTGCTACAGAAATTTGTTGTTTTTTTTTGCAATAAATTATGCTTTGTACTGGAAAAACTTCGGATCCAAATAGTCTGATAAGAATGAAAAAACTACAATCCAGCAAATGGACAAAGGGGTGTTATTTTTTCATTGACGATTTTTATAATTTTAGTTCTGAAAAGAACTTAAATAAATTTTCGTGGTGACCCCGTATGACTCTCGCAAATCGATGCACGCAGAATTAGTATTGATAAAGTATGTACACTATAATTAAATAATTATAGCGAAAGAGGAAAGTACGATGCAGTGACGTATCTGTTTGTTCTCCTTTACAAGTTCAAAAATCGAATAATTACTTTTACTTAACTTCTCATACCTTTATCATAAAGATTAATAAATACATTATGTACAGGAATGCTTACTTACGGGGGGGCGAATTACGATTGAATTATGGGAAAAATTATGAAAATCTAACAACCGATAATTTCATCTTAATCTCGAACAGAATTATCTATGATTCATAAAATTTATTCAATAAAATGATAATTAACTAGCAATGAAATAAAACGTTTAAAATTTTTGTATTTTCTTGAATATTTAAATATATACAGATGTAAAAGTGTCTCATGCATTATCGCAACCCCACGTTGTTGTTGTTGTTGATGTTGTTTTAACAATGGAAATGTCTGCAATATATAAAAATGTGTTGTTCATAGCGATGTACCTTTTTTATCATCATTGTAATGTCTACAAAAATACATTGTCGAATAAAAACATTTGTTCGTGGATGAAACAAAAAGTTTATATAAGTAGACATATAAATATACGAGTGAATTTGTTTGTAGAATAAAGAGAGAAGGGGCTTTTGCGGACAAAGGCATAAATGTATATGATAATAATTATAATTGTTAATTATAAACATTCAACAATGATCATTTTTATTATTATCATATATATTTATATATATTGAAAGTTATAGATATATATATATTTAGACGCAGTGTGTGGCACAAGAGGCAGTGCAGTGGTGGTAACACGGTTCGTGCTGCCCTAAAACATTGAATAACGTCCATCTGCTTTCCATTTTATGTCATCGAATTGCGATTTTTTTTTCTTATTACTTTTTTTCTGAAGATTTCATCGGTATCTCTTGATTGGTAAACGACTCTTTCGTTAAATTGATCATAGTCGATGAGAAAAAACCTGTAATAGATTGATTAGTACGCGTTATCCGATTAATTGAAACTTTGCGAGAATAGTGAATTGATTTATAATTCCATAGATAGTTAATGCAGAAAATGTTCCGTTATGGAAGTGTTTTTTTTTTTTTTAACTTTCTCGAAAAGACTCTATTAAATCGGATCGACTTGTGCTCGATTACGTGAACACATAACACGAACGTGATTGGCGAAGTCAAACGATTCAAACGCGTGTTGATCAAAGAGTTTTGTCATCCATTCCTTTTTATTCCGTCTCGAAAAATGTGAAATTTAATTGCAATGTTGTTACGTCCGAAATGCTGAAAAACATTATAATCCTTCATTTTGCTTGTTTGTTTGAAGACTCCAAATTGGCACAATTTTTGAAATACTTCGTTTTCGAATTATTTGATTCAAAAATCCAATTTTTGCAGGATATTCATCGAAAGTAAAATATCGAATATATTCACGAACAGTTAGGATAAATATTGCACAGAGCCTAGTGTGAAATTTGGCTTTATAGAGCCTCGCTTTTAATGAGATGTGTTATTAATAAGACGGACCCTCGCTCGATACACTTTCAAAAAAAAAAGACGGAAAAGCAGTGTATTCCCTTCGAGACGTAATAACAAGGAGTTTGCTTCAATAATGATTAATTTTTATTCCAAATTGATTAAAAATATTAGAAGGAAAGGCATATTTTTCAGCGTTTTTAATTGATCTACTTTTTTAGAAGATTTGAATTGTTTTAACGAGAGTCGAACATGATGTATGTGACATTAAAGAAATTTTGTTCGTTGGTAGTTCCACGTGCGGAAATTTCATCGTTTTATAAAAAAAAAAAAAATAGTGAAACAAGGCTTGCAGATATCATGCGAGCATAGAAATATATCGTGTATACGCATAACATTTACATTGAGCTGTAGGAAAAGAGATTCAGGAGTGTGTCATCATTCATCTGGCTCAAACCGTTTTTATTTTCATTTCTCAAACTCTTTGATCCAAACGACGTTTTCATTTATAGCAAAGAGAGGCTCAGGTGCTAACATTAGGCGACACGTGCCTGCGTATTTTAATTGCTGTAAAAACATTGGTTTTACAATTACAAACAAACGTGTCTTCTCACCCTGTTGATTTGTATCATACAAGTCATACATTCCAACAATATCGATATGTGATGATGAATGTATGTGTTAATGAAAATTTCAATGGTATAGAAATTTAAAAAAAAACATTTTTTTCACATGGAAATGCGATAATTACCTTAGATGACATTTTTTTTGATCCCTATCGAAAATCAATTGCTGTATCCTATAATATCGAGGGTCGAAATAATTTTTCTACTATCTACGATATGAAAATTCCTGCGAAACCTAGTTTTATGCCATTTATACAGGATTGCCTTATCATTATTGCAAAGTTTCGATCAAAAATACCTTTTTTGTACCTAAAAACGATGTCTAATGACAATTATTTCTTAAACAGTCCATTCGACACAATAATTATTACACATTTTCAAGAGGATTAGTAGTTATGGTCAGTATTTGTAAGCCAACGTGAGAAATTACGTTGTATATTCATGTGGAACAACTGAACTTCGAGGATGGAAGGAAAACCCTCATCAATGTCAAGAAACATGTTCGCGATCGATCAATAAATGAATAATAAAATACGTTCGTACAAACGTGAAAAGGAATTTATAAACTCGTTACGGAGAACTAAGATTAGTTCACGAATCACAATTTTTCGACAGGTCAGTGCTGTCTCTTAGAGTCTTCAGTGTATATAGACGCGACTGGTAATTTAGTTTCGAAGCATTTGGCCTCATGAAATAGGATAGTAATCGAGTGAACTAAGTGAGACCACCTTAATTACACTACTGAACATTCTATTCGCGAAGGACTGAAAAAAATGTCTATAAAAAATGTTACGAAGGTGTAGGAATAAAAACTTTCCTCACACACGGAATAATCGACTTTTAATGGTTTTTGTTGCCGAATGAAAGTTACGACGTTGAGCGACATGGGAAGTGAAAATAGCACAATCGAGGCGGGGGAACAAAGAATAAAACGGATGAGAAAAAATTCGTGGAAATAAATGAAGTCGATAATCGTCCGGAATTATAGAGAAAAATTCAATCCTTAATCTATCGATTTTCGTTCGAACGGGACCTAAAATGGAACGCGAGTATTAAAAACGATAAAAAACGCATAATAACGTAATTTCAAGAGATAAATAAATTAAAAAAAAAAGAAAGAATGCAGTGTAGAGTTGAAAGGAACGAAATATAAGCGCACGGTAGTAAAAGCTGTCGATAATAGTCAGACGTTCGCGGTAATTTTATGTCAAGTACATTCACCCTGAGTGGTTTTAATGGTACTATTAAATATTTTAAAGAAAAACTTGCTTAATGACGTCAAGTATTTTCCAGATTGATGGATAAAATAAATAAATAAATAAATAAAAAGCCCAGAGAATGGACAAAAAAATTAAAATAAGAAAACTCGCAGTAGTTACGGTCGGCAATGGTCAGCCGCGGTCCAGTAGTTACGATATAGCGTTAGCTCGGCTGATGTTCTGTGGTCGTGGGGGCTCCAGGGATTTGGAAATAAATCGGCGCGCAACTTTTCTGGAAACGAACGAGAGAAAGCCGAGGTAGCTAAAGTAAAGGAGAGACCAGGTTCAAGAAGTGGAAAGGGAAAAGCGAGGACGCGTTTAGAAGCGGAGTTTTTTTTTTCGTTCGTTGCCTGCGACACAGTACAGCGATACGAGAATACCCGCAAAATCCGATTTACGAACGCGATCGGACCTCTCTGTGCTACCTCGTCGTATTTATGCTACCGTAAGAGAAACCCCGAGGACACCAAAGAGAAAATACTGGGAGCAACACAGAGAGAAGCCAAAAGAGGCTAAATAAAAGAAAAGGGAAAACTGTAGGCGGACGTCCGACTAGAGCTTTGCAAAGTCTTCTTTACAGTACACCGACGCAAAGAGTTGAAAAAATAAAAAAAAAACAAAGTACTATGGTAACGCGTAACGGATGACGGATAATGAGAATTGGCGACGTTGCTGAACGGAAGAGAGACATAAAAGTTCATGTGAAAATATAATGAGACAAAATGTTCTTTTTTTTCTATAAATTTTATTAGGGTTGTGACTTTATCAATAAAATAATTTATTATTATTATGTTTCATATTTTAAAAACGCATTTAACGACCGTTTCAAATAATTATGCACAAACGTCACAATCAAAACTATTAACGTTATCATTTCTCGTTCCATTTTTGTGAATCAATAAAAGTCAAAGAAATACTGAGTTCTGTAGAAAGTAATTTAATTCAATTGATATAATGTTGAAACATTTCATAGTTATTAACCTTTTGACCGCACAAATTGTTGACTCAAAACCATATATTAACAGTTGAAAAATTTAATATCGGCGCGGAAACTCGTTCATGTGTTTCCGTACTCGGTTAAATTTGCAGAACTTTCGTTTTCAAGATAATTGCTCGATGCAAGCCCCGACGAAGAACACGAAGCTTTTGTATTCATTTCAGCCGAATATAATTATGAGCGTCGAGCATGGGATTTTTCAGCAAAAATTAGTAAATTTTCTCTCGGTTTCCTGTTCCTTCGAGTGCAATTTGCAATATTTTTCTTCCATCGCCGGCGGAGCCATACACTTTCAACGAGATAATAACCAACATGCACATCATTATGCAGGACGAACAAGGATGGTTTTTGTTTTATTACTAATTCGCTTACCGGTTTAACAGTTGCGAATACGATGCAAGACAAAGATAACAACGAAAATAAGGAAGCTTTATAAAGTCTCGAAGTTTTTCAAGTGATTAATACTTTTGATACAGCGAATTTATCAATGAGCAATTAAGACAAAATTAAACGCGTCATATCCCAGTTGAAAAAAATGGTGTTTAATAAGTGATCAAATAATCAATGACCCTTAAGTCCCATTTGCCCCAATTCATGACATTAGGAGGTCTTTTAAAAACTATTCTCGAATATTTACAGCTCAAAATGTTTTTCGAATGAATAGCAAAGAATTTGAACAGTCTCAGCATCAAAGGATGTTTCGTGAACTCGACTGAAGAAAATGTATTGTTTTTCCATAATGATCTAATGCCTGAAGGTTTAAATAATACGAGAGATTGGAATGTTTGAAATCCGTTTTAGACACGAAGACAGAAATTATAAATTCACGTCATGAAACGTGGTATGGTTGTGCATTAGTATTCGGTATGGAAAATCCGTTGGGAGGTGAGCCAGGGTATACACGGTGGAAGGGGGATTGTCATGTTGTCTGTTTCCAGCCTCGACGTGACGTACGTAATGGAGCGCGACGGTGTCAAAGGTTATGACGTTGTTTTGACGTGACGCAGAGATGTAATCAGTGTGTTTCGAGGATCCGAAACTCTGACGAACAATATATTCGTTTGTCATTACGAATTTCGAAGCTTCGTTCGTAGCACGGTTAAGAGAAATTGGCGGAAGTGAGAAGGGATGAAAGCTCAACGAACAGAGACAAATTCCATTTTACACGCGCACTCTAATTTGTACGGCTATATCCATTCGGATGGATAATTTTGGCGAATGTAAATCTATCGATTAAATTCATCGTCCATAATAGCTTTGAAAGGAAAATGCAATGACCGATTGTTAGTTTCCAAGTATTTCGTTTTAAATCGTTCGAACGATGAGGAAAAACGAATTAGTCATATTTGCACTTTTTCCATGAACCCGTTATCAATTTGCTAAAGTATTGCTCCGGTATTTTGATTCAATACAGAAACTAATACGTGTCAGAAATTGTTCTGTGAAAAAGGCCGTAGTATTTAATTCAATTTTATGTATTGGAAAAAAAAAAATAGCAAAAATCCATTTGATCAATTACTTTATTTTATTGACAGATTGTTAAGATTTATAAAGAGTTACTGTATAATCAATCTAATCAAATGGAAGTCCTTCAGAACGACACGCAGTACAAAAAAAGATTCCTATGTCTCACTCAAAAGTGTTCGTATTTTACAAACAAAAATATTCGAACCGTAAATAGTGACAACAAAATATTTTTCTAGTTGCCAAAGTTACGTGGAATTTCGATGGTTTTTTAAAATGAATATTCTCTCATTTCGTAACGTATAAAAATATATTAGAATTTAATATAATTTTATTGATTTGCACTGAAATAAAATATAAATCTCCATTCGTGTAACAAAAAGAGTTTTTTGTAATTTTTTTTTCTTGAGCTAGGCATCTCAATTTAATAGAACTTTCGATAAGTGTTTCAATGATTGTGAAACGTTTTGTAAATGGATTCCAAGGAGGCTCTCTTTCTCTGAGAGATTTATATTCTTGACGTTTTTGGCCACTCGAGTGTAAAATTAACGTCGAAACAACTTTGGCTGCCTCGATGATGGGGCTCCTACGAGTGTTTGCTATATTATCGTAAAAGTCAGCATTGGAATGCAATTATACTTGAGAGATAATGGGGTGCCATTAACACGTGCAACTTGATTGTCTCAAGAGGTTTTTTTTCGTCGGGTTTTGTCTGACGTTCGACACTTCAATGAAATTAAATCAGAAAAAAGTCAGTCCTAAAAATTTTTGTACGTACAAATCATTTGTTTCCATTTTCATTGTTTTTTTTATTTTCAATCAAGTATTTAGATTCATTATTTTTATTAGATTCAGTCCAATATTTTGCGATTTCGAATGAAATGTTAATTTTTAAATACATTTTGTTTAATGGATGAAAGGAAACTAAATCGAAATGTTGTCTGCGATCAAGTTCATAATTATAAAAATAATTCTCGACTAGAAAATAAATGTCTATGATGCACTTTGGTAATTACGCGAAGGGAATTAAAAGTATTATCGAACGAAGATTTTGTCTGTTTAAGAAAAATTGACATACCGTTTTTTTCGAACTTCATTCCCTGGAATAAATTGTACGCTGGAGGTTTAAATATCTGATCGAAACTTTGCAATAGATAACATTGGCTTAATGCTAATAGTCTCTGGAATCGTTGAAGAACATCAAATAAAATAATAAAGTAATAGAATATTGGTGACAGACAAATAAAAGGTTGAAGGTTATTTCGAAGAAAAATACACGTATTTCGAATGTGTACCTACAGTAGGGATTATTTTTTCTCAATATTTTGACTTCGTCTAAAATTCGAAGACTTGCTGAAACAATTCTTAAGGAAATATATATATTTTTAAATATCAAAATTTATTATTTCACTGACCTCAAGAAACTGTTGGACCGTTGTATCGACAACCATGAGGGGTCGTTGAATAAGATGAACAACGCCGTTTTGAACAGGAATATTAGCCTTAAGAATCTCAGCCATTACAGCTCCGGTTGGATAATTCGGTGGACCAGCAAGAGTGTTCGATTTCACGTAGACTTAAAATTTAAAGATATAAAAAATGAAAATTAATAAAAGTGTAATCCGTTTTAGTGCATGTTTAATTTTTTTCAATTGAAGATTAAAATTTCTTCGATCAATTATAATACAATTTATTAAAAAATGTATTAAAATAATTACAAATTCTTACTTTTGTCTTGTTGAGCCACAAAGCTCACAGTAACTTTGAGATTGTCAGAAAAGGCGAGAGTGTTGTATGCCTTGTCTCTTGGAGTTGGAGCCGTGAATAAAACGTGACCGGGTATAATATGTCCATCGATAACTTGGGAGTCAACTTTGTTTGGTCGTAAATTAGGCTGAAACGAAAACAAAGTGCGACAAATAAATAAACACATGAATGTTGAACAAGTAACAACATTACTCATCGCCAAGACCTTTGCAATCGATGGATTTCCTTGTGTTTAAAAACGTGTGTAGAGAATGATCCACCACTTTTGTAATATCGATGATATTTCATTGCTAATTCAATTCGTTTTTTCCTAGTAATTTGTATATACTAGACGTCACTTTTGTGATTTGTTTCTGTATTTGTTTCTTTGACAGTTCGTTTGTGACACCCAATAGGATTTAATTACTTTTTCTAACTCTCGAGCTTTGAAATGACTTTTTTTCTTTACCAAATATATATATATATAAATATGTATATCGTTGTGTGGGCAGGAGCAAACGGAAAGTATGTGGATTCTGCATAAACCGTTTGTATAATCCTGGAGTAAGGCAACACCATGTTAAAGGGAAGATTGCGGTTACTGTTGAGCAGACACAAAAGGGTAAACGTTTAATTAGCTCTCGTGGACGAGATGGACGAACAAAGAGAGAGATAGAGCGTGATATATAGAGAGAAGCACACACATTGGGATAGGCATTCGTCTCCCTTCATTAATTACAGCCTGGCTCGTTCGTGCGTCGTTTCCTTCCGCATTTGACCACCTGAACTCTCCATCTACATCCTTTTGGCTCTCTGTCTCTTTCTCTCTTTTTCTTTCTCTTTGCCTCTTTCTCTCCCTTTCTTCCTCACTTCGTCTATGTACAAGGTCGTTGGATTTTAGCTCGAGAGTTGATGCGCGTTGGTCACGTAACCACGATGAAGGTTCGTGTCAGGCTCACTTCGAGTGTTTAGACACATTTGACCAAAGACAGTTTTACGTAACTGACAGTAAACCCAACAGACTGTAAACGGTAAATTCAAGGCTGAATGGACGAACGGGTAGAGCAAATAATGGATGATGGAAAACTATTATTATAAATTTCTAAATGAAAATATTTTCACGAAAATTCACTCATTCTAATGAATAAAAAATAAATAGAAAAGACTAATGGAATTTATTTAAGCAAATTCAAGATATTAACAACTGTTTAAAGAAATTTCAAAATAATAGAATAATTTCAAAATAAATTTACAAAATATAGTTAGACAATGTTACTGCGAGGCACCTGTGTGATCAACAGAAAATCATGTAGAATGCCTTCGGAGTTACGTTTGTATGACGTTAATTGGATAGTCCCGTGTAGAAACGCAACGGGATGAGCAAAAGGACGAACGAGAAACTCCCCTTTAAACAAAAGATTACACACCAACGAGCATCGCCCGCGTAACTTAACCACCCCTGTGCACTTTTCCTCGTAATTTTTCTGTTTTCACCCTCACGGGTCAAGTCCAACACGGCGTAAAGACTGTCTAGAAAAAGTTTAAGGGGTTTCTGAACTCATCGACCGACGAAGATATTCATCGTCAAAATTTGCATAATTCCGAGGGTTAGAAATAATATACATTTCAGAATATTAAAGAACTTGGATTAGCATAATATAAAAATCAATAAATTTTACTGTGTTTACAATGGGAATTATGGACATAATAGGAAATTATGGACATCATAAAAACTCCTTAGATCATGATTTATCAAAATTCAGTATTGCAATATTATTGCAGTGATGATAATATCAAATAATATTTATTTTCGAATGAATTGAAACATTCTGAATATGATGTTCATTTTTTTTTCAAAACGATAAAGAAACTTGAAAATAAAAGAATGAAATACGTTTATTTAAAAAAAAAAAAAAAAAAATCTATTAAGGATTCGAGCTCGTCCAACTCCGCAAATATATTTGAGTAAAAAATGATCGTAACAGAAAATAGTGTCGACGAATATGACCATACGAACGTTTTTTTTCGTCTAAAGATCGAAAAAAAAAAATCAGGTCACAAGTGAAACCGAGTCTGGGAGTTGGCTTGTCGAAAAACGTTCTCGTCAGCATTTCCACGAAACCTTTTCACATTCTTTGTCGTCAATCAGGAAAGACGACAGCCAATATTTCGTGACTATGGATCCTGCCTTCGTATAGCGATTTTCAGATTTCTGTTTCTCCACAGGTGGCGGAGATTTGGAAACTTTTTCACGTATAAAAATTCATGAATTTTTATGTTATAAATAAGAGAATCGTAATTTCCGTTTCAAACGTCTCCGGAACAAGACGATTTTGTGGAGTGCAAGAAACTTCTTTCCCTTTTCTCGCCAATCCATAGAAACGAAACTGATTGATCTCAAAAATATGCAAAATAAGGGACAAAAAATAAAACCATACTATGACGTCTCCGTACACCGCAGATATTCTCTCCACACATATCAAAAATACTTCTTGCTCTCACGCCTGCATCATTTCAAAAATCCTAAGAATGTGACACGGCTAGTGGTTGTTCTTTTTTTTTATTCCGGTGAACATTTTTATTACATTCTTGCTCGAGTTTGTTCGACTTTTGTTTCCTTTTGCACCTTTGTGTAAATAAATATAAATCATTCACTATTATTTATCAAACGATAATATTTACGATTCATCTGCTTGTGGTGTGCAATTTTTTGATAAATGTTTGAAAACGATAAATAAATGACAATGTTGTGAAAACTCATCGGATTTTTGTAATTTTGGAAGTTACGAAATGATAAATTCTTATTAAAAACTTTTGCAACTAATTTTCTATTAAAGTGCCAGGCCTCGTTGCAACGAATTCGTAAAGTATTACACGTGAATCCATATTTTGAACAATAATAATAACACATAAATGTGATTGAGTCAAAAAAGGTTCGTATGAAATTTCACGACAAACGTTGCAAGCTGATGGTTTTAAAGGATTTCACGTAAAGCGTTTGTCGCTTGTAGATCGAGAGAAAACTTTAACATGACGTTAACGTAAGCACGAGATTCAAAAGGGATTGCAGGAAGACGCAAACTGTTGGCGTAATCGGCTCCGCGTCAACATACAAGAAACGCTTTGCTCCAAGTCAAATACCATCTCATTTTGTAAATATACACGGGTTCGCATGTACCATATTTTCATACGAGCAACGAAGTAGCAGGACAGAAATGCATGGTCACGAGGGAAAGAAATAAAGTCGATAAAATAGTGAAAAAAGCGATTATTTAGTGAAAAATATATTTAAGGACACCTGAAAAATTGGTTGTTGGTTTTTCACTATGAAAAACAGACCAATTAAATAGCAAGTTAAGAATAGCGTCGTAAAAATGAAGGAAAAATATTCACCTTGAATCCCTCGTCAATAGGAATGAAGAAAGTGTAACGTCCATCTGCTTTAAAAACATCTTCCTTCTTGTTGAGCATCATTCGCTGGCGGAATGTTCTAAAATATAAAAATTATAGATCGCAAAGATGTCAAGATACCAATATAAAACTAATCATTTAAAAATAAACGCTTATGCACTTTTTCTGATTAAGAAAGTGGGGTTTTTTTTTTTGATATTAAAGTTTTTCGTTCTCGCGAAACCACAAATTTTTGTAACTAATTAATTAATCCGGTAGTCAACTAATTACGTGGTGTATGTGCATAAATAATATGCGGATTTTCTTGAAAGTTGGTGTATCCAAACACTCGAAAGAAAGCTGTACTTTAATTAATGAAAAAACTTTTTATCCACGAGATTCAGCTAATCAGAGTTTGCTCTGGTTTACAAAATTATAAATAATTCTAACCTAGGAAAATTGCACGATAGTAAATGATGGGAATTCAATAAATCTATTACTTGCAAGTGTTAATATATTTGTTACATTTCTTGCTACTCAACGTGTAAAGCACCCCGTCAAGAGTATGGACGACAATTTTTTCTCTCTTTAGAATTTCATTTCATGTGGTTATTTAAAGCGCGGATACTTTTTGTTTCATTTAATACTTTTAACTTTGAGAGAATGTACGTCACAATACGCTGAAGTTATTTCGTGAAATTACGTCAGAAAGCTCGTGGCAGTTTTAACGTGGTTGGCAAGAGCCAACAGAGTGAAAGAACGTGCACCAGGTGGGACCACTCTTTGCATCCTCGCATTTTTCCGTAAGCTTGAAAATTGCCTTCGCATAGACAGTGTTGCTCCGGACGTTGTGAAGAGAGGAAAAGAAAGGTAGAGAGAAAGACATAGAGAAAAAAGAGAAAAAAGAGGGGAAAGGAAGGAGATCAGCTTGTGAGAAGGATTCCAAAGCTGTTGAGCTAGAATAGAAGAGAAGACCACGAGAGCTTTTCGTAATTTTCCTTAAACTCGTATTCCGCGTGTGGATGTGTATATGCGTATGTGGTTAAAGTTCATTCCACTTGGCTTCCACCTTGTCTGCATGACATGTTTATGACTCTCAGTGTTCTAATACATACCGGCGAAAAAGCACTCAATAAAAATATGGCATCATAAAAAAACATAAATATATAGCCATGGAGTGGAATCCCTACGAAGCAGCTTTTACGTATTTCGCGTTTCTTACTAATTATTTGTGCGGATAAATTCATGAATTTTCGTACTATTTTTGTCGACTTCTTTTACCAATTTCATAACATAAAAATAAGAGTGTAAAATTAGTGCCGGATAGCCCAAAACTTTGGATATACATAGCATGGAACCAGGAACAAAGAGAAAAATAACTGGTTGCTGTTCCAAAAGAATAAAAAAACAAGGTCACAGACGATTAAGAAAAATATATATCAAGGCGTTTGTGATCCGTATCGTAACTATGTCAAACGTACGGACCGCAATTTGGATGAAAGGTCAATTTGCAAGTGTTAATCCATTTAGTTTAATCGATCGTTGTTGGCAGATCGTCGAAGGTTGCCTGGTGGGTGAACGGAATAGTTGAGTATCTGTCGGCAGTTCTAGAGAATAAAAAGGGATGAACGAGAGCAACTAAAGAACAGCGAATAGACAAGGTCAGAGAGAAGTCTTATTATGTAAGTAGTATAAGAAAATGCGGGGAAGAGAGAGAGAGAGAGAGAGAGAGAGGGGGAGGACGAAGGGAAGGAAGTAGGGTCAGAGTTTTGTTGTAAGAACGTCTCAACGATGAAGACGAAGGAGGTCGACGTCTTTTGAGGCTCTTTCGAAAGCCAGAAGGACGTACAAGTTTTCAGCGGTACGTCGAACGAAGTTAGTCACCCACATCGACGTCCGAAAAGCCCGAGGGGAACTCGACGAAATTCACTTAGAGACGATTTCCAGGTCGACGTCGTACGTATCCGTTGATTCTACTCAAGTAAACCTCTTCACCCTTCTGGCTCCTCCGCCCTCGCCATACTTGTATGTTTGTGTGAATGAATGTATATACATCAGATATATATAGATATTTAACTGGTCAAAGCGTCTAAGAGCCAGTCACGTGCGGCCGAATTCACGTGAGGTGGTTGTAGAAAAACAGTTGACTCGGGCAAACCCAGCGTCATTTCTCTCGCTCCTCGTTAAATCTTTCGAGTTTTGCGCTTTTTCCAAAGCTTTTCGCCTGTCCTTCGAAAATGCCGCGTGTTTGGAAAACTCGATTGAAAGAACGTTCTTTTTCTACAATGTACCACAATGCGCCTGGACCAATACAATCTCTTCTTTTTCTTTTCGTAGTTTTTCACTTTCTTTGTTCATTTTGTTTTTTCCCCTTCGACAGATGTAACAGATCAACGCAGTCATGCATTTTTTTGACCAATATCGTTTTGCTAAGTGATTCTACATCATTAGATGCAAAACATTTAACATTTCGTCTGAGAATTGAATCTTCTGTTTACGACTTTGAAAATATATATCGGGTAATGTGTAAAAGTTCGAGAGCGAAAAATAGAAAAGGAAGGAGTTACGGTGGAAAAAAGAGACAGAAAGTTTTTTAGCCTGGCGGAGCTTTTAATTCGCAACGCTCCACACGACCTCCTCCGGCTTTTAATTGAGTCTGATAATTTGATTCTAACTTTATATAATTTCGAAACGATCTGTATATGTATATATTACACACATATTATTCGTCTGCTTGAACTTCAACATTCGTTGGTAGGTACACAAAAAATAAAAACCAGTTCAAGACGAACATTAGTTTATTTTCGTAGCTAACAAAGTTTCCTCCGCGTAAGCTCGCAGTTTTCAATTCGCCAAAGAAAATTGAATCATTAAACAAATCACAAGTTTTCAGACGACGAACATTATACGTTTTATACTCGATGGTGCCCCAAGGGCACCAAAAAACATTAATTCGTTTAAATAGAAAAGCTTGAGATTCGCTTAACTGTATGGAAGAAACTGTCTTCGCAAGAACAAAAAGTCATTACATTTTATGTGAATATTTGTTCAATTATTCCCGATCGAAAATAAAGTATTTCCATCATACATTCACTTTTTTCATGAGACTCAATTTTTTAAGTAATTTTCTTTCTCTATTTAAACGAACTTTGGTAACAACATATTGTATGAATAATTATTTCATTTCTACTTACCGCACTCGCATGTCACCGAGATTAAGATTGTCGCTCTTATTAAGAAATTCGAAGGCATTGGGGTTGTAGATCGGGTCCGCAGTCGCGATCGAAACTACCGGTTCTAGCACCTCGCTTATAATGTGAAGTACCTGAAAGAAAAAAATACAAAAATTACTCGAGAATTCGATCATAACGACAAAAGTTATTTCAAAAAAGCAATCAAGATGTTTTTCCAAATTTGTTCTTCTATATCGTTGGAGAGATTCTTTGAGGACAAAGCATCATTATTCAGTACTCGACATTGCACTGATTTTTTCATTTCGAAGTTTTCCAGCATGCATTAATTCTGCTTGAGAATCATTTCAACTTGATGCTCAAGAGAAAACATGAAAAATGAATTCTTGAGACCAATGTTACAAGAATAGGGAAATATGGAATGTGAATAAAAATTCGTTCTGTCTGACTATACAGTCGGCGGAAGTTTAAAGCACGTCGATTTATACGAACGTGAGAAAAAGAGTGTTATACTTGAATGCGCCAAGTGTTTTGACTATTTGTCCATTGTTCAAATATTGTATCAATGCATAGCACTTGTGTAAGTGTGTTTGTGTAACAACAACAAAAAGTGATTTTGTTCAACTTATAATATGCTAAACTGAGAAGTAATTGTAAGGAAAAAAATTTGATAAGGACGTTCAGGTGTTCGCTGATTTGTTCTCAGATGCCCCGAGTATACAGAACTGTTAAGATACGTATAAATAAATAATAGTAAACAAAAGGCCGTATCTTAACGTTAACGTTGATCGAGCTCTTTTTTCAGTGAGTATTTTGTGTGTCTGGCATTTTGTACGTGTAAATACAGTCTAAAGGTTTTTTAATTTTTTTCTGTCACGAGTCACTCGTTCGCAAAGAACGAAAACGAAGGGACAACAGCAAAGAAAAGGATGGAGAAGAACCCCGAAGCCCTTGCCGGTTGTCCAGGCGAAAGGAGGGTGTGTCCCATTTATCCACACCATGCAGCCTTGAGAGCTTTTGCTCGAAAGAACAGCCAGAGGAAGAGAGAATGAGTGAAAAGAAAGAACGAGAAAAATAAGTAAAGTTCGGCAAGAATCGCACACAGAAATAGTTTCTCTCGTCTCGGTGCAACGTGGACGAAATCAGGGCGATTTTTTTTCTTCCATTATTTAAAAGTTCATGGAATTCAGTAGTACTTGATCGAACAAAAATTTCTGCTGCAATAAAATGTTTCTACGTTTTTATTTCGTTTAATTTAAACGGATATTATTCGACGACATTCAGACAATTTTTTTTTTATCTCAGGAAAATGAAAGAATGAAATATTGCGTAATTATTTATAAACCTCATTATTGAAGCCAATAAAATTATGCGAACGGAAGAATGTCCCACAATTTTTGAACAGAAGCGGTGTCGAAAATAAAAATTAGTAAAAAAAAGTGTATGTTATGTTAAAAACTCGTCAATGAAATAATCTGGAAATTTTCTAGCAAATGATATGCAGTCCCATGAGGCAAAGGGCTTCGAAATTTACGACCTTCCACTCGATTCTTTTTTCCAATATATTGTTCAAGTTCCGAATACTTTGGTCTCATAAAAAATAAAATGTTATAAATGGATGCGTAGGGAATAAAAAATGAAGAAAACGGAAGTTTGCACCTCTGACATATAAACTTCGAGAGTACGACGTCGTAGTTTTCTCTTTTCCGGAATCGCGCTTTTCACGCATCAGCAGTCTATATAAAAGGATCGTACTGTTTCTATTCACACAAGCCCGTGGCGGGTTGCACGAGCTTGGCATGCCTTCGGGACTTTTCTACGAAGGGGATGCGTTTATTTTGCAAAGAGGCAGTCACCGTTATTACCGTTACCTTTTAACCCTGAAGCTTCGAAATGGTGCAACTACGGGCTATTTGTCTTCTCGGCAGATGTTTCGACGCGTACATAAAGGTAGCAAAAGTCTCGTGGGGACTGAATAAGCGGACAGTAAGCTTGTCAGTACTGCATTAAAAAATTCGTACCAAACGGTAAGATCTATGACGAGCTGATTGAATCTTCAACTTTGACGAGATATAGAAAAATTCATTTGTGGTTCAAGTTTATCTCAAATTAAATGTGTTTATTCAAAGAGCTATCGATAGTAATAAATAACTGCTGGTCTTTATATTTACATTTAAACAATAAAAAAATATTCTCAAAATGTTTTTACATCAATTTGATTGGTCATCGTTGATAGACTACTGTCATATTTTGAATTAATTTATTCCCATGATTTTACTTCTGTTTTGCAATGCACATGACTACGACGTTTTAACATTGCTATCGCAAAGTGCCTGAATGTGAACTGTCAAAGCTTGAATTGGAGACGATTTTCCTGCAGCTGTGGATTTTCATTAATCAAATGGATGAAATAAAGCACATAGGGAATGACAAAATAGAAAAATTCCGTAGTCGGTGTCGAATGCAAATTTTGTAAGCTTCTGTATGCGATACCGGAGCTATAAGGTCCAAAGAGAGACGATGAGGTCAACCAGTCGCGAGGATCACTCGTTATCCACTGGGCATATAGAGATATCACATCTCTGGTTGGCTGAGTCGTTTGAATAACGTTCACATTGGCTCTACGTATCTACTGATATAACTATATATGTATATATAGGAGTATGGAACGTGTATAACCATCGTCCATTCAGGAGTAGTATTTCTCGTTCCAGAAGCATATATACAGATATACGAATGTAAATGAAATGAGTCAAAAGCACGGGTCACGGTGGACCTCTTGGGCCAACCCGATGGCAATTCCGGCGGAAACCGCTACATCGGGCACACCGGATACGATCACAAAATCCACCGAGAGACAGAGAAAGAGTAAGAGGCAGAGAGGATAGTATATTTCACTTCGTAGGGGTTCCCTCGGAACGCGGCCAGAATACCTTCATATTTGTCTGTAGGGATTCACCTATTTATATAAAATAGATATATATCTATAATATATAGATATTGCTTAGAGCAGTTTGTGAAACCATTGAGTGATAATTTTCGAGCGGTTGTTCCGAGTTGTGTAGATTCTGCCGCTTGTGCCGATATTTCAAGAATGACTATGTATATTAAGAAATAAAGATTTCTTACATCGAATGTGAATACAGATTTATAGAGAAATTATTTATCAAAGTTTTTTAATTGAAGCCTTATTTTTGCTTAAAATTCTGTTTTTTCATCCTTTGAGAACACTGCCAATTTTTTTTTCGAGAAAAAGTAATAAAAAACTTGATCGAAGTTGATTTTTAAATGTGGCTTTCAAACTTTCAACAACGATATCTCAATAAGTAGTTGACCGATTGAGATGAAATTTGGTACAGATTTTCATAACGTTATTTTTTTAACAGCGCTACCAGAATTGAGTTGAGATGTTTTTTATGTTTTATTTTATGACCTGCAAAAAGGAAAAATGTTCGAAACTTATTCAAACCAGCATCTTTGAATACAGTATTTTAGACAACCATAAGACTTCAAAGAAAAATCTGATTTTTTAAATCCTTCTGAAAAAAAAATGTTTGTTGTTGTAAGAAATTGTTGGATATACAGATATTACGATTTAATAAGTCGTCGGCCACGTTTCAAGGCCTTTGCATGGAAGAGAGAGAACGAAAAAGGATAAATATGGAGCGGGAGGGAAAGATAAACGTTCCCTTGGTATTTTTCAATTATATAAAATCTTTTGCACAACTTATGGCTGCGGTAGACGTGAACAACTAAAGTTCTAGACCTTTCCACAGAGTCGTAGAGCCTTAGTATTATTATAGGGTTAGGTCTCCTGTGCGATATTGTCAGAAAAGCTTACCCTCTCCAGACCCACGAACGCACACAAATTTTCCACGTTCCTTCTCCTCTTTTCCACCGTCTCTCTTATCTTTTAAATTAACCCCGAGCGATAAAATCGTTACCGCAAAGCTCTCGTTGGACACGAGTCAGAGCTTTTTGTGCCACTGCCTGTTCCGAGACATAATGTATATAGTATGCAGATTTACAGTACACGGACTCACCGGGAGAGAAGAATCTGCATAAAGAAAAAAAAAATCCTGAAGGAGTTTTAACGAGTTTCGCGTTATTATCATCAGAATTCTTCGAGATTCGAAGAAAATTTTTTGGCACATGTCAAATCTCTAAAAGATTGAAAACTATGAAACTAATAACAAAAACCAAATTCTAAATCCTTATTATAATAATATCTCGAGCAAAATCAAATGATCAAATAAATTGATTGAATTTAAAGCATACTCAATAAACTCAGGGCAAGTTTCCAGCTATCTGTTATAATTGACAATTTAACTATTCGAAAGGTTTAGCACATGTCCTAATCGAAAATTTCGTACTTATTTAAACGGTGGTTGAATTATACTCCATCATAAACCATGATAATGGTTTATTGTCGTAAAAGGGGTATGAGAACCACTGCCGAGTTAATTTACCGCCACCTCATTCCTAACATTCCGTGTAATGGCGTAAACTGTGTTAGGACTGACGTTGCGAGACGAGCCAAAAGGTCTTGTATAGAGACGATGTCGACGACGACGACGGGAACGATAACCCAACAGACGCGTCGCCGGTACTGAAAACGCGAGGTTACTATATACTCTCTGTAGATGAGACGTTTAATGTCTTTTTATATATATATATATATATATATATACGTATATATGTGCTATTTAACATTATGATCACAAGATTATATCACGAATAAAAGTGATTCAATTAAATTGAGAAATAAGTGTAGAAAAAATTAACTTGTGAAACGATATTTTGCAGTATTTGTGATTTTTTGGGATGTTTCAACTTATGAATGAATATTAACATGTTAAAATCAATGGAGCAACAAGTTTAAATGACTTTATTAGAAAAAAATATAAAGATTCATGAAAAAAATGCTTCTTTGTACAAACAAATGCAGGAAAAAGATTGTTGAATCTCTTTACGCTTTTATTTCTATCCGAAATAAATATGATGTTTATCAATGAATTAAAGTTTGATTTTGTAAAAAAATAATAGAAGTTTTAATTGCAAGAGAAAATTAAGATGATAGAATTTTTTTTCTTCATTATTGCCATCTAAACGTATAAAGCAATTACGATTATTCAACGGTATATTATTTTCTCTCATTACATCGCGAGGAAAAGTTTGCACGACTAGGATAAGAGGTGTGGCGTCGCGACGCCATGGCGCCTCTTCGCCCACGTTAGTCAGAATCAGGACGTTTCCTTTCTTCGTTCTTCTCACGTTTATAAACCGTATATACATCTTTTTCCATCTTCTTCCTTTTACTTCTCTGTACCGAAGGATAAATATATATATCCGTAGGTAAAACTCTCACAGTTTTGCGAATGACGCCCAAGTCTTCGTTAATTTCCATTAAAACGAAGAATTTGCAATTCACAAAACACCGGTAGAGAAAATAAACTGAATTAATAATATGAAGAATTAAAAGGGACATTTCATGACTGCGAAAACTAAAGAAATAGCACCGGAAAATCTCTTAACGTAAGATTATATAAAAGTTCATTTAATTTATCAATACGAAAAAATAACTATGAAAACCAATAACTTTGGTATTTGTTGTTGAAATTGTTATTCAAACAAACCAATAAATATAAAAAATACTCGAGATAAAGTTACGCTCAGTATGGCTTGAATTAAGGGATGAAAATATCTCAATTCATCCGTGACCCCGGTGTTGCAATCCTTACTGAACATGATCAGGATGGTAAATTCTTATCAGGGGACTAAATTAATTGATCGCTAAAATTTTTCTAACGACAACGTTGTAACTGACGAAAAATGTAGGAGAGTCTTCTCCGTTTTGATAATAAGAATGAAAAAGCTTATGAAGGTCGTACTATATTTCGAGTTTCCTGTAGAAACCTTTATTCCTGTAGGAATAAAGGTCGCGGACCATAGAATGGTTTTGTTCGTAGGAGTAACAAGTACTAATGGCAAGTCGATAATCCCTCGATGTCCAGACTTGCTGGCTATTTTGTTAACTCGTTTCTCTCTCCTACGTTTTCTCTTTCTGACTGGGATGAGTTGCTCGAATCTATGGTATTGCTAAATCGTTTGCTCCTCGTTTTTTTTTTTTTTTTTTATCGTCACGAACTATAGAAACGATTGTCTAAATATACACACGTGTACATGAACGTTCACACACGAATCGATATTCATAAAAGTGTTAATCTATATCTCGAACAAAAAAAAGTATTGAAACGTGAGAACTTTTCACGAGTTCATGAACCACACTCCAAAATGTTTAATGAAAAAATGTAACAAAATATAGAATTGTGCGAGAGAAAAATATTTGCGTGCATACGAAAACAGGTAGAACGAAATTCTGACAAAAAATAACACATTGAAGTATGTACGAAATTCTGACGGAAAAAAAAAAACACGTTGAAATATGTACGAAATTCTGACAAAACACACTACATTGAAATATGTAAAACTCTTCAATGATAGACGAGAAAAAACGAAGCGATAAAAAGTAGTGATGAACAACGATGATGTATGGAGGCAAAAAATCCATGTACAATCGATTTCCGTGGGCCGGAAATAACGTGAAAAACGTGAATTTCGAAATATAGAGGTAAAAATATAAATACCAGACCTGTGCCAAACGACTAAAACCTTCAAGACATGTGATATAAATTTTATATACAGACGAGTTTTGTACACAGTGTACGGGTTTTCCAGTCCAATCGAGAGTGGCTTTTTGTATTACTTTGTTTCGAACAATTGCAGAGACTTTGCAATCGACTTTTGCAAAGACAAATGGTAATAAAGTTTGCATTTTTCTGCCAGATTTAGTCGTAGTTCACAAAACAAAGATTGTCCAATTATCCTAGCTACGCTACAATACGTATAAATTTTGGACTCTGCTAAAGAGGAAAAAATGAATTTCGTTGTGTTCCAACAATATGATTTTTAACGTAAAAAAAAATCTGGTGTTTATCAATTTAACACAACTTACGAAAAACTTCGAAAACTGGCGAAATATTTACTTTATTTCATTTTATGTTTCATTGTCACAATATCTTTTAACACATATTTCCATACAATGAAAATAAACAAAGAATTAATGAATAACGTGCAAATAAAATCTCAATGGGAGACGAAATTCTTTTTAGATTACAAAACAGTGGATTTCACCTGGAACACCTCGTAGAGAAAAAAGAAAATGCTTCAATGTTTATTCATCATTCCGGGCCCATGTTAGTTGCATGTTGAAAATTGCCATTTTAGTGCAATAAAATATTTATAACGCAAAAAACAAAACAAAAACTCTCCACGTTCGAATTCTGGTGAAATTGTTGAAGAAATTTTTAATAGCGTGATACGCTCGTTCTTACTGTGATTTAAAAAAAAATGATTAAAAAAAAAAAACAACGCAAGATAAAGGTCTCGCTCGTCCCATTGCTGGAATTCACGAAGCTTGCATACAGAAAATTATCCCATTTATGCTCCACTTTCGAGTTCATTGAATCGTACTCTTGAGCTCGTTCTCTTTTGTTTTCCATCCGATGAAACGTGCAGCCTCAATTTGCGATTCAAAGCGCAATTTTTTTCGCTATATAAATTCAACAGTGGGGCATTTTTTAAATTTTTTAGTAATTAATTTCTCACACCGAAAGAATCCAAAGCTTTTTCTATCTTCGATTTTTCATTCTCTACAACGTAGGGTCGAGTACTAACAGACAGAATGCCCAGAAAACGTCAATCTTCCACCGGTGGTTGAGGCAACGTTTCATTAATAATAAAAAATACACTTTTATTGAGTGAGAAATTATTTCAAAGCACCAACTTTATCCTTTTTTATTTTCTATCCTTCTTTATCGATTATTATATATTAAAACGTCGAATTGAATTACATGAAGGAAAAAAAATTAAAGAGAAAGACGATTGAATCGACGTTAAGAGGTGGAACGAGAAATCAATCTCGCAGCGATAGCGTGTAGCGATAAACGTATACACAGTCCGGAAAGACTCGAGGTTTGAAAATGAGATTGAAAATTCAATGAAATTCCATGTCTGGGAAATTCTGAGTGAGCAATTGTGAAGAATTACAATGTTGAAAAAAAAACGTTGTTTTATACCACTAAACAGCTTGTCAACTGTCTAAATATGGGACTAGTACACAACTTTATTTGGACTAGAGCACGTAGTATTTAAAAAAAACTGTGTACCTAGAACGAATAATTTTTTTTCTGCGAATCTTGTTTGACATTCACTAAAATGTCAAACAGGTGGACAACTGTTTTCTATATTTCTCTATTTTTAAATAACTTTAACTTCTCAAAAATCACTATGACAAATAATCGCTCTACTCCAAGACATATCTATGTTTAAATTTCTCTATTTGAAAATATTTCTCGTTCCAGATAGTTATGAGAATAAAGTTATTTAATACGCATCCAGTTTATTACATACAAAGTGATTCATGAAAAGAGAAATAAAGCAGAGAATCGTTCTCTTGCCCCATATAAGACGCTAGACAATTGATTCGTAATATCTGATTGAATTTGAATATGTCACCGAAAGTCTGGTTGATTAGTTGGAACACACGTGTCATGTATAATAAATGTAATTCCAGAGCTGTTCGTACCTGAATGGCTCTTCATAGATGGTGACATTGAGAAATTAAATTATTGATCGACGAAAGACGAGACCTAGGGGATTTCAATGGTACTCGGAAGTGAATAAGAGATGAGAAGCATTGGTGTACTTGAGGCTTGCCACATCTAGTATATAATTGATCTTTACTCAGCCAGTTATATATATCTATGTGTAGATCGCATATTAAGCCTTGTCGACGATTTCGCGAATATGGAATTTTACCTTCAACGTATACCCATAGTAAATATTGTAAACCATACAGTCAAGTTACTTGAGCATGTCTTTAACCTTTTGAGCCTTAGTGGGATTTGCGTTACTATATTTTTTAGCTAAATACGAAATAAATTTTAAAAATCTTTTCTACGAAACAATTTTGAACATTGTAATGGCAGTGATTTTACAAACTCAAAACACTCCAAAAAACTGCACAGTATTTTATCGATTTGTGAAAAATTAATTTGATCTTTAATTTAATCATTTATATTTCCGAGTAAATTTGGCCAATTTACCACGAGACTAAATTGACGACAAGTTAGGAACCGGGCTATTTTAACAAATTCCCGAGTGAACACTCACGATAGAACTATGCTGAAGACAACGACACGACACATCTCTACGTGGAATGCAATCTTTCGTGTACATTATTTAAGGAATTTGAAATGTTGCAGCTCCATAACCGCTTAATAATTCATCAACTAGTAGTGATTTACGATAGAACTCTTAAGCGAAAATAATGTGCACTACAGTCAGTCGGTTTTCACTTTTAATCGCTCGGACAGTGAATAAAAATAATAAAACGTCAACTTCCATGACGAGAAATCCGGTGTTGGGAGTTTTTTTTTGACAAAGACAAGTAATAAACAGAAAACTTAAGAGGCAAATGTGTGTGATTTTTTTTCCATTTTATAAAAAATGTTCAATCAATCTATTAAGTTTTTCCAATTTTGTCACTTAACAAGATTTTTTAAATAACTGAACTGAATTAAAACTATGAAATTACTGATTTATTTGCAATTCTATCATCTTCCATAAGATATGAGATCGAATGTTTTTCGTGTAATGAACAGAAAAAACATTTGAAAAGAGGAAAAATATCTTAACCTTCCACAGAATTTTTTTGTGAACGTCCATGTTTTTTCATTCGTTTTCTTTTTCTCAACCAATAAGCGTGAAAAATCTCGCCCTCGCGTTTCTGTTTACTCATGTTCTCTGTTATTCGCTAACGTAAACATCGTTTTTCTTGCGCACTCATGTGATCTCTTTAGTTTTTTTTGTTTTTGTTTTTTCAAAGACGAGACAGCAGCGATGCTTGTCTCATTCATGGTTATAAAACTTTTCAGCTACATGGTAAAGTCTGCTATTGTTCTCTGACGGTTGTTCAATGACACCATGACGTGCAGATAAATGAACAAATCTTGTTCGTTTTTATTCACAATCTTGTAAAAAATGTGTTGTTTATTTCAAATTATTGTTTATTTAGAACAATTAACTTAAAGAATTCTTTTACCTTATTGTGCAAAATCAATATAAAATCAGAATAATCAAAAAAGAATGCGAAAAAACGAATTAAAAATGGTGAAAAAAAAACAAAACAAATGAATTGCATTGAAAAATTAATAAAATTGAAACGTTGATACGAAGAGTTTTTTCGGATTTTTCATCTGACTGTGAAAGTTTTGGGAAAGTTTATATGAATTTTGATAGAACCCCTTGGACGAATAATTCACGAGGCGGTGCAGAGCAACTTCGTGCCTCCATTTACTTTCGCATTTCTCCCAAAAGAAATTCTTTGTACTCGATGTTTTTATTTTCATTCCACTATTCTCATCTTTACTCTTCTGTTTCTTTCTATTTTTTTTCTTTCATTGTCATTCTCAACAGAACTTTTATGAAAATCCGAGGAAGAGATCATGTGCTTTTCCCAGAAATAATAAAATATGAAGACGGTCAAGTAAAAATACATCAAATGTGCAGACAAGAAAATTCGAATATGTTTCTCTTTACGATACAGAAAGCATCGTGAATGTCAATTTATTTAATAAATCCATATCAAGGGTCTCAGTATCATTCGTTCTTTATATTTTTTCCTTTGAGACAAACATGCGAATATGAATTCATATTGAAGGACAAATTATATAATTTAAAAATTCTTTATTCTTCTTTCCGTCAGTGATTTTATTTCCATTGTGATCTAATAAGAATTCTTTCATATTTAAATTTTTTGCAATCTAATTTTCAAGCATCCAAACGAATGGTGACAATTGAAGAAAAATAATTTTATGGGCAACTGTTCGTCTCTTTATTTAATATCTCAATTTCACTCTCCTCACAAAATAATTGAAAAAGCGAAGAAAGTATTGCTGCATATTGCATTACTTGGAAATGTAGAAAAATATCTGAATAAAACTATGTTTCCAACAAAGCTTGGTTCTCATTTTGTAGCCACAAGAGATAGAATAAGTACAAGATAATAATTGACACATTACACCGGAGAGCATATTTGATGAAAAATTAACAAAGTTTTAAGATAACTCAACGAAATACAGTCAGAATCGTGGTTCCCGCGAATAGTACTTCACAAAAAAACTGTTTCACAAAAACCACAACGACAGCTCATCAAATCTTATTTTCTTAACGAAAATTTTGACGTTCATTGACAGCAAGCATTGTCTTTGTAAATGAACAAAAAATTGTTTTAGTACACAAACGTTTTCGCTATGAAAAAAATGATTGAAATTGACCCTTTCTTCGTAAATGTATGTAAGTCTTTAATGTAACAATGTTCATCTACAGGAAATACAAATAATTCGAGGATCTATTTGAAAATCATCGTTAAAACTAAAACCTCAATGATGCTACGCAAAAGAAGCGAAATAAATAGTGATGACAGTAAAAACAGGAAAACGATATTGACGCCGCAGATTATACGATGTCTGGCATTTTTAATCATGAAAGAAAATCGTGCCGAGCTTTTATAACGTGCAGTATAATATCTCATTATATCCTGAAATACAGAACCCTTCAAGCGTAATGTCCAACCCTCCGAACGATGAACGCCAAAGCATGTAGAAATTCTTTTTATTTTTCTCTGTTTCATTATATTTTGTTTTTACTGGACGGATAGAAGCATATCTTTGTTTTACGATAAACCGTAGAAAAATGTTCTTGACTGTGGGTTATATAACACGATTTCGAAAAAGCATTTATTTTGAATATTTGTAAAACGAACAATAGAAAATGGTGAGTATAAAACAGAAAATTTTGTCGACGAAAATTCATACTAACTTCACTTCTTTTTTAAATATAAAAAAAAAAAAAACTAAAAAGTGACTATTATTTTATTTTTTTAAATATCGAATAGATATATAAAAACACTCACTTGTGTCTTAACATCTCCGGACTGTTGTTTCATCGTTGACTTGAAGCTGCGACCCTCAATTATTTTGGCATTATTAATGTAAATCTCGTCATGATAATTCATACGTTTTCTAGTCACCCAGAGCGGTGGATTTCCTTCGAGTTCCGATGATATCGAATCTCTGAGATCATCGGTCATTTTGGGTAGGTTCGCTGAAATGAAAATTGTATGATTAAGAAAAAACTCGTGATTTGTCTTTTTTTTATAAATAAAATGCATTTTTGTTTAATAATTGTAACAAGTTTGTATTTAAACTACATTAACACTAAAATTTTCATACAAATAAAAGTTTAACGAATTTTTAAGTCAACCCTAAAATTCAACAAAACTTTCCGAAGATAAACATCGATCGAGACACTTTCGTTAATGACTTCCTCATGAAGTCATTGTATAAATTATTTTAAAACCATTTGATAAGCATGTATAAGGGATCATTCGCTGCCATATTTTATTATTGATGTTTAGTTAATGAAACAATTATTAAATGAAGTTGGATTTAAATATCATAAATTTTAGGTGTAATAGAAAAAATTATATGTCCGCCATTATAACGTATGAACAAAGACAAGTTAGAAAAAACGTTAAATGAAAACTGGGTAAGCATGAAAGTGCTCAGAGGAGAGAGGAGTGTTAACGAAAAGGTTGTCATTTTATTCTCTTGTTACTTTACATCCATTAATATCACAATTTTTTTTCTCTCTAAAGCGTTCATGTATTTGTTGTTATAAGATATATATATATATTTATTCATATACAGAAAAAAATACATATAAATATACATTATTATACAGTTTATTCTCACAGTAAAGCGCGCGGTCTTAGTTGAATATGGAACTTGCGACTAGACTGCCATTTTTATCTCGTTGGGTAATCCCAGGGTTTTCTCCTCCTCTGTCTCTTTAGACCGCGGTCCACACTGAATAAAGACTGCCGTGGAGTAGGAAAAATTTCATTTTCTTTTTATTTCTACGACTGAAGCTCACGCAACCGTGTATACGAAGACCACAACATAGAAAAGGTGCAAAGTTCTACATTTTCATGTTAAAACCCACGTTTATTCCGTCCTTCCGATTCTCAGGATTTGATTTATATATATATGCATAACGTGCAAATGTAGTTGAAAGTCAAAGCTCAGTAGCGGAAGGAAATGCTTCACAATGGCACTCATTACAGGCTCGAAGAATCGTTTACCCTTTTCGCCCTTAGTCTCCCACAAACGCTTTTTCTTCATCGCGTTCACTTCACACAAGTTTTTTATACTCTTACTCTTTCGCTTTCTTTCACTTTCTCTCTTCCTTCATTCTTTATATGGATTTTGGCTCAAGACTTGATTGCCCGTCTTTTTTCACTCTTCCTACGTATTTCAGATTCGTTTAAAAACTCAATTAGTATAGATTCGAAATATTTTGGACGGTCGCTCATTTTTTATGGATTAATTTTGATAAACATCTATGAGAATATTAAAATGTTCTCTGTTCAAAATATCAACGCATCCCTCAAAATGCAACGTTTAAAGAAAAAAAAAGTTCTATATTTTACTACCTAATTAGTTTTGAGGATTCATTAGCCACTAATAGTTTCGGCCACCAGTCAAACAAAGAACACTAGAAACTTGTAGTATCGAGAGTAAAGCATTTTCGCACTGAATATACGCTACCAAGATAAATTGAAGAACAAAATTACAAAATGCTAAAAACGCACGTCAATCGGAGCAATTGATTTGAGACGATTATACAGACTCTTTTTTTTCTGTCATCCAATCGCAAGAGGCTCGAAGTTTTCTAAAAAGCAAGGAAATAAAATAAAAGACGGTTTTCCACTGCACTTGTTATCGATATTACTTTAGATTTTACTTCTCATGAAACGAAAACACTGAGAAAAAAAAATTTTTATAAAATTTTCGATTAGATTCAATTTCATATTTTATTAATTTTTTCTATTACTTGACGTAAAAGAATAAGAATCAGTAGATTGAAGCCAGGAAAAGCATTTCAAACACTGGAAAAATTGTTGGATCAAACCAATCAGTTTTGATTTAAATAGTAATTTTTTCACAACTTCAAGCAGTCGGGTACATATTTCCAATTTATTTCAACGTTTTTATTGCATGTTTACACTTTTTTTGTACTCAAAGTCTCTAGAATGTCGACGGGCTTTTATAGTAAAGAGCAGTAAATAATATCCTTCGTTGACATAAAAACATTTTCGATCAACTTGGAATCCGACATGACGGTTCGACTGCATTTCGATTTACGAGTCGCGAAGTCGTTGATGATAAAAAGACGACAGGAATGGAGTTAAAAAAAAAGCTATGAAAATTCACGCTATATTTGTCGGATACTTCGTGACACCGTCGCTATTGTTACATATCACGATACAAACAACATAAAAACGAATAAGAAATTCTACGCAAATTCGGTCGCTTCAGAATTTCGAAATTTCGTCGCTTGTTTATTTTTATATTCGAAAAATCCTGCATTTTCATTTTTATTGGAAACAATAATGAAGACGTGGATGAAGAAAGATTTATAAGGTATCAACAATCGTTGTTTTTTTTTATTTGTTTTGTAAAGCACGAAATGTTGAGACTCGTTAACTTTCTCTCGAAATTCCAATACTCAACATCGTGCAGGATCGAAGAGAAGATGTTGAACGATGGTTGTTGGTATTATGGTTACCGAACGATTGTTCGGGTAATAATACGAAGTAGCCTAGCAAAACCTCTCCCTGCCGTTGAACATAAAGACAACGACAACGTTATTTCTCGTTGTGCGGAAGCAACGGAAGAGAGCCTCGGAATCTCGTTCTGGCGATCATCGCTTCTGCTATCCTCGTAATCGAAGTTACTTTTATTGTCAACGAAAAACTTTTATTCCCTTCTTTCTGTTTCTTCACCAAGCAGATATTTTCACACTTGTCTTAAGCGAGTAAGAGAGATAGAGAAAGATATATGTATTATTTCTAGAGTTGGCAAGCGAAGAGTGCAGTAAACACATCACGAACGAAAAGTGCACGAAGGGGCAAAATTTTCACGTCTTTACAATCTGATGAACAACACACATAAAATAGAAGTTAAAAAATAAAAGAAAAAGTACGAAAAAAATGCATGAAAATAGTATGAATAATGAAGAAGAAGAAAAAAATACAAGTAACGACTGAGGAAAGCATGAGATAATCAAGTCCAAGTATATTCCCAAGTATTTTTGCAAGAACCACATTTGGCATTAGCCAAATTCAAGGATAATGACAGTAATATACATTTTAAATGTGCGCTTGTGGACCAGCTTTATATGAGGACAGTCACAGATGCTTGCTAAAATGAAAACAAAACACGTGAACCTGGCGCAGAGCCACGCAACGTTCTCACGTTTTCCAACCCTTGTCTACTGCACCGCGTTGCCGATTGCAGTAATACATCCTCGTATATATACATACGTATATTTATATCTACAGCATGTATACACGAACATTGTTTCCTTTGCTGTACAAAGACAAAATTGAAGTCGCTACAACGTTTTCTACCTATTTCTCGTTTCAAAGCTTTCGCCCAAATAGGAAGAGAATGAGCGGGAGGGAAAGAAATAATAGTGAGAAGGAAAAAGAGAAAGATGTCTTTTCAGCTTTCATTTCCCCCGAGCTAGACGTGGCGTATATTCATTATGAAAGTGCGAATACCTATTTATACACACAGGCTGTTCCCAAAGTTGTAAAAATATATGAAAGCAGTTGACCACCAAACAGACATAGTTTAGTGAGAGTTTCACAACTGGGTCAAATTGCAGTTTGATGCTTTTATTTCAAGCATCCGGATGGACGAATGAATCATATCATACAACATTTGTTTTAAGGTACGAAACGCTTCGTATTCTTTTGAGGATACATCAAGGACAATGTTATTAAACTATGTGCAAAATTTCAAAAAAACTCATGATCTTGTATTCGAGATATTGGAACTTAAAGATTGCACTGTTTTACATGTTCGTAGGGGAGCAGAAGGTTAACTCACAGTTTACGAAAGGATTCCGAAACTTTTCTCCACATTCTTTTCCTTTTTATCTCCATCACTGTGTAGAACGTGTGAAGAAGTTTGTATACAAAATTGAAGAATTTTGATCATTTAGGTTCGAAGATACAGCGAATAAATAAAAATGGAAATAGTGGTTATTTCACAGACTCTAAATTTCACATTAAACGTTTTTTCAGAACGTTGATACGTTTTAACATTTCTATAAGATATAAAATCTAACATTACTCAATTATTCCGCAAGTTTCATGTATAAGTTTACAGAATTTTATCAACAGCATCAACTTTCCAACATGAGTGCCGAGACGACTAAGGTCGTTTTTTTCATTTTTTCGATATTCCCTTCTTTATTTTTTCCCCAACATGGTAAACCTATGTTGTTACTTTTGACACAGACTGTACTTCTTGCGCCTATCGTATAGTGATGCACTTGGACCTCGATTTAGAAAAGTCTATTTCGCCTTGTAGGGCATTTGCGATGTCGTGAATGATAAAATAGGAGATTGTGCTTTGAATTGTGCGCAGCTAGGTTTGAAGTAAGAAATATGCAGAATAGTCAAGTGGAAATTCTCTCGTGCCACGTGGTACAAAACGATTGCTCCACTTCCTAGAGATTGTTTCTTATATTCAAGTTTCCCAAACAGAGGTTCGAGCGTAAGGATTAGTTTGCGAGAGGAAAACTGAGGATTAATCGGCACCTTACGTTGGAGGAGCTCGGCAATGCGAAAAAGGAGTGAGAGAAATACACTGTGCCGTTTAGTTTACGTCGTCATACGCTTCCATGCTTTCTCTTCTCATGCACGAAATAATTAAAAACCCGTCAAATTTCTTTCATATCCTTAAGCAACGTCGTTAACGAAAGCTTTTACACGTCCGTGTGTTTCATTCATTTTCAGCTCTACGCGTTAAGGAAATTAACATTTGCAAGGCGACAACGAAGTTAAACTTCTGAAGCTATTTTCTTCTTTATGTTGAAATGGTTTTGAATTAACGCGAGAATGCTGAATAATGTTTAACATGAAAAATGCTGAAGGGTTTTCTTTGTTTTTAAGTTAATTTTTATATTTTACTCCCATGAGAACATTTGAATGCTACAAGAGTTCTCTATAGTAACTTCAAGGGTGAACTACTCTACTCTCCGCGATGACAACTCCCCCAGTGGACAGATGTGAGCGGAGCAATTAGATAGTGCAAAAGGAGAATCGAGTTCTCACATTAAGGAGTTTCAATCGATTGTTCAAATCCCAAAGAGCCAAAGTTTCAGATGCAATGCACAGTGAACTTAGTTTGTCCGATCGTAATATCCTGAATATATAGTCACGAGGCAGAATTTGCTTATGCAACAGTTCAACCAAATGCTGTCTTCAACAGGAAGATTCACGAACTTTTCGGAAGCCATTTTAACTTCATCAACGATTGTAACCAATGCATTTTTATAAAAATACTAGTCTTCCGCCCGCGCCTTCGTCTGCGTTTGTAGTAATTTTTTGTTGGTGTTGGTAAAGTTACGATGTGATAATACAATATTAAGTATATCATTCGTTGGTGTTTTGGTGTTAACATAAAAAAATCTCGGTTATCGTGACCCGGAACAAATTCATAATTTTCAATCAAATTGAAACGTAAATTTTTGAATACTTCGGCTGTGGAAATAAATAAGATCGTTCTGTAATATTGAGTCCTTCACCAGACAGTTACTCAAAGAAGTTGTATTTTGTAAATGAACAATGTATATAAAAAAATACTATTTCAAATTTTTTTCAGGCACGGTTATTGATACGCAATAAGAAAATTATTAGAATCTTAGTAACATTTCGTTATAAACAAAATTTCCAACAAATAATCAGATGATTTTTAAAATCTTTTGTATAAATTTATCAGTTTTATTTTTTATTTTTTATTTCATCCGAATTTCCTCTTGTCTTTCGAGTTCGTTGCGTCGAATTGAAAAAAAATCTTTTTACCAAAAAATGTAAAAAGTTTGGAGCTTTCGAAATAAATTTTTCACAAAGTGGTGAGGAAAAATAAATGTTTTTGAAGTTTGAACAATGCCTGAATATTTACAATTTTTTTCCAATCGAAATCAATTCTGATTTAACAAAATTTATTGGCTGACAGTTAGACTATTTCGTTAATGTTCATTATGATGAAAATTTTGATACATTTTTTAATTTTTCGATAAACATCGAAATTTCAATAAAAATCGAATACAAATGATAAATCGGCGATCTACTGCTACTGCACAGTGGCGCATAACTCAGAGAATTAATCGTAGCGACTCTGTTGACGTACGACACTCACAGCAAACAGCTGTTAGCTACAAAGCCTACAAAAGTATTTCTCGACTCGACGCCTATGCATGGTTTCGAACCGGCTGTGACAGCTGTAAGACGCTTGCTGTGCACACAAATATACGTGTACGGATCGACATTCGTATAATACGAACAAGTTTATATTTATATTTCTAGAAGCCATAAGTTTTAAAGCTCATTCTTCGTCGTAGTGGTAGTTGAACGTACGAGTGTTCGAGTTCGAGCAACTTTAGTCTTCAGTACAGTTTGAAACGTTCGCGGTGACGCATTGTCGCTGTTTAACGCGCGTTAAATTCAGTGAAGATTGTATTTATTATTCATCATATTTTACTTGACGGAATCAAGGTTTTCACATCTTGACAATCGTTCGACAATCAAAAATGGAAAGCGTCTCTGTATCGAAGGTGAATTCTCATTGTTTACGTTTTGACTACCTGTTGATTCTGTTGCTCTCTCACTCATGCCTGCCGCGCAACATGTGACATAACCTCACTTTATTACGAGACCGGTCGAGAATATCAAATCAAATGAAAATGTATTTTTTAAATATTTGTTACTATGGGATTTTTATTTTTTATGCATCATTCGATGAAACCTCATTGATCATTTTCTTTACATCTCCAGTTTTCTATTTTTTATGTTAATAAATAGAGAAATTTATTTTTCATTCACAATCTAATGTCATTGGTTACCATCTATTTCCTGCATAATAAACAAACCATGAATTTATTCGATAAACTTTCTCAAATTAACATATACAACTTCAACAACGAAATAGTATATTTATTTAAAGCATAATACAAAGTTATGTTAAAATTCGTGCAGTACTTTATCGAGCCAAATAGAAATATTTGATTTTATCCTCTTAGTAATAATTTTTTAAAAATCTAGTTATTCAAATTTTTTTTGAATGAACGCTTGTGAATCGGACTAGCGTACACAAAATAAACAAGATTACAGATATATTGAAAAAAACTTTGGATCAATTATTGAAGAAGCAAAAAAAATATCTTTCAGTTTAGGCAAGAAATAATTTGTTCGAAACTTATTCATCGATACGAATGAAAACAAGACAAAATTTTGTACTTCAAAGACAAGGATAAAAAAGTATCAAATCAACTTTCATTTGAAAAATGAAAACCTTGATACCCTAAATCTCATTTGTTTTTTGTCACCGGGACAAAAGTTTTGTTTCTCAATATTTAATGATTTTTCTTTGTATATGAGTACGATCAAATACTATTTTCCAAGCTTCATTCTGCTCAAAGATTTTGTACAAGTTTTGAAAGAGTAAGTTCATTACATTGGATGATACAATTTTTGCAGGGAGTTTTTGCTTACAAAGGAAATTACAAGATAGGCCAAAAAAAGAAGAAGGTAGAAAATAATGCATTTTTTCAAGAGGCGTGGTACAAAGCTTATAAAGAAGCCTGGTCCGCTGTGCAAAAATCTGCTGAGGTAATTATTATCTCATGTCGCAGAGAATCTCATTGAAAGATAGAATCTCAAAAAAATTGAATGAAATGTAACTAAATGAGACTGACGATGAAGACAAAAATGAGTTATTCTTTTTCCGACTTTTAGGAAATCAATACCAACATGTTTCAACAAATTCTTAGTGATTTGAAAAATTATGTATCAACGATAAAGCAGAGTTCATTGGAAAATTATTCCAACGAAATATCTACAGCTATTTTATTAACTGGTAAGTTTGTTTTTTTTTTCTGAATAAGAGACACAGATCTAGACATTTTCAAAAGGATTTAATTAAAGTTACAAAAATGTTTCAATGATTTATCAGAGGAAGTTATTGTCGATTCTTATAGATAAATGGAAATTCCAAGAAAGTATATCAATTCAGATTTTGAAACTAATAAAATTCTGATAATAAATAATGCAAATTTATTTTGATACTTTTAACTGTATTATTGTAACGAATAGTCAATTATCGTTCTGAGCTTCTCCATCATTTCTATGTCGTTTGGACTATCGAATAAATTTATATTTTTGCAGGTGTCAATCTGCCGGATCATGCAGTTTTATTTCAAAATTTGGCCAATGATATTTCGCACGTTACACAACGCATAGCAATTATACAGTCTCGAGATTCTGGCAACATGAAAAATCTCATTGAAGAAACAGTGTTTCAATTGATCCACGGCCAAAATTACGTTAGTACATTGGTTAAACTAATAACAATTAAAAACATTCTTCCTCTTTAAGTGAATAATTATATTTACTTTATTTAAGGACGAAAAGTCAGACATTCGTAAAAATCAATGCACTCTGAGACTTCTGGAAGCATGGCACAGTGAAAATTGCCAATATGATGAACCTCTTGTTATTATTGTACCAGATTTCGAGAGTTTTACACGAAACGTATTACGTGATTTTATTCTTATATTAAGGTAATCATTATTTATCATGGCAACAATGACTTATTCAAATTATTCTCAAAACTTGGAATCCCTTAGTAAATCCTATAACACTATTAATATATAAATATTTTGATGAAATAAAATATATATGAAAACAAAATTCATCGAATTATTCATAATTTCATGAAATGTTTATGTCAATCACAAAATAAAACACGACAAAATCACCATTTCAAGATTAGAACATAAATTTTCTTCAATTAGATTAATTTTTTAATTAATTTCTCTTGGTTAGAGTTGTAAAAAAATGATCGCAGAAAAAAGAGTAAACTTCTTCACCCTATGAAAGCGATCGAGAAAAAAACTGGATTTTGATATATTGAGCATTGAAAAAGTGTCAGTAAAGAACAAGCAATCAAAATATTTCAAAATACGATAAAAGTTAAAAAAAAAGTAACCCATTAAAATGTGTGTATATTTTCAGTATTTATACAAAGTCAATGAAGTTCGTTCTCGTGTTTGGAGTTGCAACGACACTTCATGCCGTTCACAGATGTCTCTCTTACGACGTAACGTCGAAGCTCCGAGTGCAGGCAAGTCCAATTTTTTTTTGTTTAATTCCTTTTGAATTAGAATTGCTAATAAACCGCGGAAAAGTGTATACGTTTGCCCCAGCAGATTACCTTCTTAATTGGAATATTCAAATGAAAGAAAAATAAACGAAAAAAAGGGACGAAAATACGAGAGAAGGAGAGGAAAGTCTTTTAGTTCACTTCGCTCTGCTACTCGCCCTTGTTTCTTATGGTTTTTTTTTTGCCACTAACGTTTGCAGGTATTCCACACGCAAACTCAGGTTAAAAGTTTGTCGGATGTGCTCGAGGGTACGGTTCTCTCTGGAAAAACTCCATTTAAGTTGACCGGAAGGGCGTTTCAACTGCTCACCGATATCTTTCTCATTTACGACTTTTCCGTACACGGTTTTCTTCAGGGATACAAGGTATACACACTCAATTATATATTCACGCTATTTTCATTCATACAGACTCAATTCGTCGCTTAGGTTCCAATCTAAGAGAATTCAATGTTTATCTAGATCCGTTTTTTCAACTTAACATTTACGTTTAAATAACAAAGAAATATAAATGCAACGGTTAGTCTATTTCTAGAAACCCTCGCATGGAATGAATTCATATGCGGAATTACATTTTTTGTGCGAAACAAAATTCTTCCGAAGAAAAATGCTCGAATTATAATTTCCATATTTTCTTTTAATTATCTTAAAATACACGCAGTAAAAGCTTGTCTCATTAATATTTAATATGATAACACTTGTAATTAAAATGCACTAATTGCGTAATTTTTAAATACGTCCAATAAAAACTCCATTTATTCCTTCGCAATTTTTATTCCATTGTTATCTAATAATTCGTGTAATTGTTTTTTTTGTACTCAAATTTTCAGCTCTGTATGCTACAACACTTTCATGAAAATAATTACGCATCGCTGTGTTGCGAGCCCGAACAGATGGGAAAAAGAATAGAACTGTTGAACGATGATGATTTTGAAGAAATCAAGAAATTGCCCTCCATTGCCGATTATCTTAAGACTATGAAAAAAGAGATAAATAAACAGTCGGGAGAAAATGACCAGGAACATTTCAAGCAACTTCTTATTAATCTTCTTAAACATTTTCATGTTTCAATGAACAATTTTTTCACAATACTCAAGTGCCTGCACAGCCTTACCTCAGGGTTGCCAGGAGCACCTTTGGGAAAACAGGTAATTCACCCCGAAATCATAAAATATTTTTTTCTTTTCATATTCTATATTTTTTTCAATTTGGATTGGTTAAAAATTTGATAAAATTTTCACAATTCTCGAACATGAAATATTTCCCAAATGACTTTCATAAAAATAGGATCAAAAAAATGTTATCAATTTTTTTAAACCGATATTTTAATTTCCAATTCATTTGAACATGAAATGTTTTTATAAAATATAATTTTCAGTTACGAGAAGTTTATGCCAGGGCAGTGACTTCGGATATCGTGGAAAGTCAAGAATACAAAGAATCGATTCAACTCTTAGGATTTTTGTCAAAAGAAGAATTCGTCGCTAAGCTCGAGGTTCTTTTAAATATAATCAAAAAATCATCAAGCCCAAAATTGAAAGACGTGGAAGAAAATTTGTCGAAAGATTTGATTACTTTGAAAAATGCGAGTCTCGAGGTCGCCGTTACCTCGGCCGAGAGTGTTAGTGTCGATGAAAAATTGAGCCGCACACAACTCAAAGAAGTACGTACAATAATTATTAATTAAAAAAAAAAATTGTACAATAAAATTTCAAAAACCCTTTATTTCTTCCCATATTTTTTCTGATTGTTATTTCTTTTTAGAAATTATATAAAATGTCACAGCGACAATCAAGATCACCTTACAAACAAGCACAAATCGATTTCCTTGAATATATCGATCGTGATGTTTTTGGCCTGCATTTGAAAAATCCAAATCGATTGGTAGGACACGAGATCTTTTGTTTCAGCGATGCGAATTCTGCTAAGCATCCAATAAGAGGTTCACTCAGAGCAGCTATTCATACCGCTCTCACGAATCCTCAAGCTTATCTCGAGGTGAGAAAAAAAATAATGAAAACTCTTTGTAGACAGAAATCGATCTCTCAGACTCTTGTAAAAGTTTCAATGACTCAGAACTTCTAGTTCACTTTATTCAAACCCTTGTATCTGAAAAACGATTTGAAAAAATTTTCGACTGGGAATTGCAGATTGACGCAAAATAATTCAATTTTTTATTGAACGAAAATTGATAAAAATTGGATTTGTGAACGATTGGTTGAACTACAATAATCCTACAATATAAAAGCTTCTTTGTATAAAAAAGAAAAATCAACGCTGAGACCCATCGTTAGCTTCGTATGAGTAAATTAATAAATAATTGTTCTAATGCAAATTTAATATCCTTAGTGTGGCTGCTGCAAATTGGAAAATGATCAAACGATACAGGCGACGTTGCCCGATCTCAGTATCGTATATAAGTTACATTTGGAGTCAAGAAAATTGATAAATATGTACGACTGGCTGCAGGTAATGACGCATTATTATCAGTTTTTCCTTTTCTTATCTGTTGTCCTCTCGCTTCTTTCTTTATTTTTCTCTCTGCTTCAGTGCTTAACGTTCATAGCTTGGTTTACACGTTAATTTTTCGTCTCCGAGAGCTTATCGTGTCACGCACTTGGCTCATTCACGTGACGTGAAAATTCACGAGAAGCTCACGGCGATTTTAATCGTTCCCCGTTACCCTGGAAATTATTCATAATTCATGGGTGTCTCGGGTTCACGTCGTTAAGACTTTACACCGTGCCGAGGGTGCAAAATGTTCAATAAGCCTTTGATGTCGATGTTCTATATACACAGGAAGTATATTATACTCCATGTCCGAAAAGTCATCGATCAAACGAAGTAACGTACGATAATTTGCTATGAAAAATTATCATATTTGGTCACTCGTTTGTTGGCTGCTTAAAGGCTATATTTCTTACTGAATATTTCTCAAGAATCACTCGGTGCACAAATTAGTTAAATCATTGGATAAATTACAAGTCTTTTGGCTAAATGATTTTTTAATCATTCAAACAAATGCGTAGCCTATAAAAAGAAAACCTTTTCGAAAGCTCTGTAATCGTGAATCAAATTTTTTGACAAAAATTCAAAATTTCTTCACATTAAAGCATCACTTTACTTCGTTCGATCCTCACTTTTTTGGACACCCTGTGTATAGATATTTAACCTGACTCGGAAGATCGAGCGTGAGCTTATCACGACGCGAATCTTTTCCTCGTTAGTGCTAAACGGATTGGCTCGTTCATCGATCGCTTTTTTCCCACTATTTTTTTCTTCAAATCCGCAAGTTCCATTTGTTTCTAGACATTTTTCTTTTTTTCAGGCTTTCCTGACGATCGTTAATCCAAGTTCGGAGGGCGATGAGCAGAGAGACATTGATCCAAAAATTCAGTAAGTTCTTGTTATTCGCCTGCTTTTTTTTTTAACCGCTTGTTATTTTTCTTTTTTTCGACGTTTGTGAGAAAACAATATTTCTGTCGTTCTAGGAGTCGTTTCACACGTGCCATAGCGGAGCTACAATTTCTCGGGTTCATTAAAACATCGAGAAGGAAAACTGACCACGTAAAACGCTTGACGTAGTCACATCGATTGAGTCTCCTCCATTTTTTTTATACTTCATGATTTTGTCGTTAATTATTACGAACGTTCAGGCATTGAAAAAAGCCAATGTAATTTATTCGTAGTAACATCAACGATGGTGAGAATTTTGTAATAAAAAACAAAAATCATTGCCCACAGCTTCGAGCGCTGGGAAATGGTATAAAATTAAATATTGTTTTTTTTTTTTTTTGTAAACATTTATCGTAGCTTTCATTTTTTTTTCTATTTTCGTCAAGTTTTGACTCGAGAATAATACACGTTATTAGGGAGGCTACTCTCAGTAAGTGACTTCGCAAATTTTGAGGTGGAATATAAAATGCGTTTTTGGAAAAATATCGGAAATTAATGACATTTTTATTATTTATTAATTCATTTGATATTTCCAAACGGATTTCCGATTACCTTAAAGAGGAAAAGCATTAAATACTTAAGAGACAAGAGTAGTTTACTAAGCGATTGATAAAATTTATAAGATAAATTTCACGAAGGCTCCGAAAGGTTTTTCAATTTGCTACTGTGAGAAATTTTCCGGCAGTTGAAGAACGTGAGATTTCATGTAGAAGTAGTTCGTAAATTCTTGTCGTCAAATTTGAATTACTTTCTCCAGAGTTGTGAATCGGGACTGATTCGAGGTGTTTTTTTTTTTTCCTTTTTTTTTTTTATAACTCGACTAAAATTTGTTGGAATTCGCGCGTGGTTCTAGAATTTAAACGTGGAAGTCACGAAGCAAAAAACGAACTGCCGAGCCGGATAGCAGATGAGAATAAAAAAAATGCTAAGTATGAACTTCGATGGTTGGGTGTGCGGAAGAGAAGGAGAGAGAAGTTTAACGTTGGAAGGAATAGACACGATAAAAGGAAGAAGGAACATGCGAGAATAATTTAACCCACAGTGGGATGCATATTGATGACGTGTGATAAAGTGGGAAAAAAATCTGCACGAAACCATGGGCACTTTTTCGAGAACGGAATACTAAGTTACCAATCTTCCGGTGGCGTGTTGATGGCATTAGAAAAAAAAATAACTGCACAAAATGTAACTGATTTTTCGAAATATTACTATTAACGAAATATCGACGTTTCCATCACTTTACAAAATTAACTGAAATTCTTTTTTCTATTCAAAATCGAAATCCGAGCCACAGTTCGTTCTCATTGTTTCTGAATTATCTTCAAATTTGTTGTTTCTGCCTCCTGTTTTTAATCTTTGATGACTGGTATATTTTTCAAGTTCGAAGTTGAATAAAAATTCAGTTATCTGTTGTTTTATGTAAAAATAATAATAGTAATGATAACCCGTTCAGACGAAAAGACAGATCAACTTTTTTTGGCACATTTGTAGTTATAGAAAAGAGACTTACCATCCATTGTTAGTAATTAAAAGGAATGTATTTCAAACAAAGGTCCAAAATTATAAAAATTTATTCCTCATGTGATTAGAGTAATTTTTTTCTCTTTTAATTACAAAGTTCGCTTGGCGTGATTTAATTAATGCGTCTTTGGAGAGAGGGTTAATTAGATCGCGAACAATCTACGAATTCCACAGATATTGGAAAACCTGATAAATTTTTCGATGCGACCGTTTTCGCCAAATTTTTCAAACATTTCTGCCTTTTGATCGGTGATTAATTTTCTCGTTCATTCTATTCTTTTCTATCTATCGTTTCGAATAACACGAGAAAAAAAACATCATTTACTTTAGAAGTTTCACCTGTGAGTTTAACGAATTGAAATAAATTTAATCATAATTTTCACATATTCAATCACTAAAAGAAAAGCAATGAGTCGATTTTCGACAAAAAAAACTTATTGCAATGAAAAGTTGAGTTTTTCTTTTCGTAATTACTGATGGGAACTGAAAACTCGTTTTTTTAACATATTTTGAATTTATATCGGAAACTTTGCAGAAAAAAAATGTCTCAGACTATTGAATGTATGACGTAAGTACGAATATTGATTGATTTTTATAGTTTGAGAAATAATTGCCAGGTACGAATGAAAGAACAGATTAGTATGACAAATTCAATGTGAGAATTCAGTTTATTATGAATGAGGTATTTGAATGAATCTTAAATATAGATATTTGAAATAATAGTAGCAATGCATGAATAAACACTGTTTTGATCGTTCGTCATTGCCGATACTGTTTGCCAATTAGCAATGTCTCTATTATAAATGTTGATTAGGCGTATCATTGATGCAAAACGTCAATTTTAGCTGTCTATACTCAAACGCCTCAGTCTGTGCTCGCATATACAATAATATATACGGAGGTGAGAGAGATGGAGTGAGGTTCCGGTGAATCACAAATTCTATAATTTCGAAAGTGTCCATAGAGTCATTGCAACTGGGAGAAATTATGCGAGAGTCTCGTTGTGCATACTAATTGATAATTATCGTCCAAGTAGCTGGAATGACACTTTTATGTGGGGAATTATTAAGAGATTTATCGAAAACAGTCAAATAACGTGAATAATTATTTTCATAACAACTAAGTTTTGCTTCTAAAAAATAGATTGTGATTTTGAACATTTTTCATTACGCCAGCCACAATTGATTATAACAATTTTTAGTATATTAATTTTGGTCCTATAATTATTTTTTAATGAGTGAAAAGTCCTTTTATTTTGTCCCTAAATTACGCCGACATAACGAATTTTAATGACAGTCGATATACAAATTATAAAAAAGTAGAAATTTAATGTTGCGAGAGGAACTGTTCGAATTTTCCAACTCCATCAATTTATAATTCTTCGTTAAAATATTCAATCACTTTATCAATTCACTCTCACCTCTTATTATAGAATTATGTGATTACATCGATTAATGTAAATTTATATCAGTGGAAATATTCGTTAGCCATTAATTAATATATACATATACATTGAAATTGTAATTATGCAAAAATTCACAGTCAATTGAAAAGCTATGAGATTTTCAATCACGCACAAATTAAATTCAAAATTTGTAATAATCGATCGGTCAATATTTCAATTCATGGATGAATCATGATTCAAATAGGAGATGAACGATTTTACAACAATTTATTTTTACGTTCACATTTCCTACTGACGTGCAAAAAAATTGATGATTCGATCAACCATAAACGAGAGTCTTCGGTAAGTTCCGGACGTATTTCAATCGACAATCTTTCCCAGGGTTAAAAGTCTTGCATCTGTCCCCTGGAGACCGAGGAAAACCGATTGCTCACATCTTTCCACGTCTAGATTTTCCACGGAGAAAGCTTCGCAAACCACAGTATGAAGGAGTATATATGGATGTAATACATGCATTCACAAGTGCAGGATAGGTGTGCACAGATGGTGCTTCGTTATATCTCTATATATAGAAAAGTTATTGAGAAGACGAAAGGATTCTCTACACGTGATTCCAAGCTAAATTATGAAAATTCTATGAATTCAAAAAATGTACAATTTGTCTCATTCCTGTACTGAAAAGCGACAGGAAAAGATAAAAAATCATTGCGGGTTTTTCAAATATTTATATAATCGTGAGATTTTTTTTAATAACAAAAATAAACTGTTTTTCTTGGCAGAACTATAATTACCACAGAGTCGATGCTGTTTTTAAAAATATTTGACGATATGTTGTTTTGCAAATATTATTCCAATTCTTACGTACGAACGAGACTTACTTTCTTAAAGAATTCATCGTTTGTGGCAGATACAGGAAACATGTTATTCAGGTAATTACTCTTTCAATGATAACTTTATAATGAAAATTTTCAGTTGATTACTTTTTAATTTGTTTTATACTCACATATTTATAATCCATTTAAAATGTATTAACTATCGCACGTAATCCGAATGACTTACAATTTAAAAAAAGTTTCGATCCAGCTTTACGAATGAATGAATTTTTATAAGTTGAATGTTGTAGAGAACTTCGACAAATTGAATCGATCAGAAAATCGTTTATTTAACGTGAAAAATCCTATGTATAAAGAGAAGCCAACGAAAAGCACAGGAAATGGTGGCTCCTTTCGTACTCCCGATAACTTTTCACACAGAGTTTCTCATCGTGGACGTTGATCGATGTCGTTCATACAAGACTCTTCGTTTACTATATGACTGTACGTACGTTGAAGCTTTTGTACACAATGTATCGGGTTGGTAAAGCGAGTAGTTCGCTTCGCCACGTCTAAACCGAAGGTTCGTTGCAGCTGATGTAAAATCTGTATAAACGTCATTCAACCTCATCTTTTACCTCTTACAAGTGAAACGAATAGGAAGAGAGACGTTGAAATAGTAGAACTAAAGTGTGAAAGACGTAAATATTTTATGATTGTATAAATAATATTAACATAGTTATTTGTAGATATATAGTAACAATTTTTACATCTGTTAACTTTACTTTGACAGCCTGTTTGAAGAGTCTTAAGAATACAAAAAAGTAACATATAGTTTGTAACGATTTAAACAAAAATCAGTTCAATAAACCCTGAATCTGTATTTTATTCTGAGAAATTTTGTGATGCTAAACAACTAAAAATAATTCATGAAAAACATTGTTACTCATTCGCTTGTTTTAGCAAAGACTTTTTATATTTCACCAAGATCAAGAAAATGTTTTTGTTTATGGTCGTATTAAGGGGAGAACACTATTTAGAAGGTCCAAAATTGGTATTTTTTGAAGTTTTTTTTTTTCTTTGACGAAGCCTTTGACGGCCTGTGCACCTGTCAATCTCAATTGAAAATACAATTAAAAAATATTTTCGTACACTCAAAATGTTGACTAGAAAGTGTTAAAACTTGTTAATAAATTTGAAACGTCTTGCTATTTGGAAGAAAAAAAAATCTCCAAGAACAGGTAATTTTGGTCCTTCTGAATATTTTGTTCCCCTCTTAATGCAATTATAATGCCAACTGACCTTCTTAGCTCTATCTGAATAATCATTACATTGGGGTAAATCGACATTCAATCTCAGTCCAAAACGGTCTTGAGGATTCGCTTCGGCAGGTCATGGCAAAGGTTAACACTTTCTCACTGATAGGAGGCTTTGGTTATCCAACCTCACAGGGTTTAAGCTGAGTTGAGCTCCCCTGACCTTTCGCATCGTTTCAAAAGCCAGCACATGAACCTCTTTTGCTCTTTCACCTCTTTGACCCTGCTTTTGTCTTTACCTATATAAACATATATATCGGTACATTGTACGCTGTCTTTTATCCCCCTTAAACTCCTCTTCAGTATTGTAGTCGATCGTAAGTTGTATTTAGTATGTAACGTATACAAATAAACGCATGAATTCTTTTCTTACATGGACATACTCTTCACGGACTCATAAAAAAACTGCGTATCTCTTATTTTTCGATGAGCTACAACGGATTAAAAAATTATAGCATTTAGAGGGCGAGAAGAAAATACTTTTCCAGGTTGGACACAAGTTTAAAGCAAAACTTGGAAAGATTGAGAAGTTTGTGATAAATATCGATATTTCCAATTGTTCGAAAAAAAATGAGGTCATGAAAAGCTCGATATTCGCCACCAAAACAATAAGAAACAGACATACTAAATAAATGTTTTTAAACCAGCGGAGCTTCGAAACAAAATAAATTGAAGGTTTAGAAAGAAAAATGATAGAGCCTTGGAAAAAAGAGCGTAGTGTTCTTCACAAGAGATGGCTTTCTCGAAATGGCCTCAATCTTCCGAAATCTTTTATGGCTCACAAGACTATTGTCTATTGCAGTAAAAAATAGCTCTGATCAATTTTAAAAATTTTACAAAGCCAGCAAATCAAGGTACGAGAAACATGAGACATAAATGCTTAATCTTCGATTCAGTGAGCCGTGACATAGCAAAGTTTCACGGAAAGAAAAAAAGCTGTAAAGAAGGGCGAAAAAGAGACTCAGTCTACTTCGACTTTAGTCGAGATACTCGAATGATTCATGGATCGATGAGACATCGTGATAGAGGAGTAACCGCCATCGGGATACAGGCACGAGATTGATTTTCATCTCGAAGGAGACTTGGCTCTCTTAACTGCCTCACTCAGAACTGAGCTTGTGTCACGTAGACGAGTGGAAAAAGAAAGATCCAGAGGGAGAGTGTGCGAAAAAAGAGAAAGAGGGTGAGACAGAAGAGAGGAAAAGAGAAGCACAGCTGTACCACAGGAAGAGTCTTCAGAAATTGGAACAAGGCAAAGACGAGAACGCTAGGTTGCGTTCGTGTCCCACGGGAAATGTCCTTCACTTCGAGTCGACGTTCCATTCGTCGTGGAAATTCCGTCCATCGCGGTAGAAGATGCCGCAAAGTCACTTTCTATATCTATATGGATATTACTGTATAAACGTATACACATACATCCGTATACACGTGAGTCAGCCCCAAACGATATCGCAGGCGCAGACAAGCTCGGCGAGGCGTTGGATGGATTCAATTATTAAATCACTCTCGTCAGGATGTTAGAGCGAAATTCTTAGTGACACTGAGACACAAGCGACACTGCATACATCCGACGAAATAAAAAGAAACAGATAGAAGCAGACATGAGAAACGTCCTAAATTGACCTATTGCATTAAAATTTCAATGTACAAACTCCATTATTTGTCATATTTTTCATGTAGTCATGAAAAACCTCTATTTCTTCATATTTCTCAGAGAGGTATTCAAGTTTCAGGTAGTTCACTAAATGTCTTTAAACCTTTATCTACTCAACGGTTTGAAGCACCGAATTGCTGAAATCTCTGCTTCAAGTTTTTGTTTAAATCTTAAACTCATTAGAACCAGAAGCCTAATTCCATCCACGAAGTGAAAGACCAGTTCGTGTGGAAATAAATATGAACAGTACCTAAAATTAATCCAGTCAACTATAACCTGACGTGTGTACTTCTATATGCAAAACTATACTCAAAATATATGTTTGTGTGCGTGTTAACCATCACGTGAAGTTCGAACTCGTGGTTGAAGTTATAATGGCGATATAACGGCAGGAATACGGGGGCGCGTACGTTGATATCCACGAAGGATGGATTATATGGAGAAATGTAGGAAAAGGGATGAGCTTAGAGCACTTGTCCACTAGAGCTAGTTGCGTCAGGTTCATCCGTTCGTTGTCGTAAACTTGAATAACATGACAAATACACATAGCTACATTTTATATTAAATATGTATATGCATACATACAATGTAGCAAGATTGTGTTCTCTAGAGGGATATGAACCCGCTCTATAGTATACCATTAATTTTGCTGACCCACCAGAGACGTGGATTCTCCAGTGGGTTACACCGATATATATAGAAGTAAGAATATCCAATTGTAACATTGTTCAATCCATCCTGAAATTATATAGGGAGAAAAGATGCTTCGGAAGATAGAGATTTTTATTGTCTATTCTAGAAGTCTGGATATTGATTTCCTACAGTGAGTTGAATTAGAAACTGCAAAAAACAGTGTAGAAAAGATATCAACGACCAATAATGTCATGGATAAAATAGATTGACCCCATAATAAGCAGATTTTGAAATTGTAAAGATCACATTAGTGACTATTCCGCAAGTATTTTAGGAAGATGATGCAGATTTAAATTGGAAAAGATTTATAGGTCAGAAATGACAATCGACTTAGCTTTTTTAGATTCTGATATTTCGTAAATTGGTGATTATACGTCTGGAAAACAAATTGATGCGGAAGAGTGGTTTGAAGTAACGGAATTAAGAGTTGAAGGAAAACGTTCGAAATATTTGAAGCGCTGAAGTATGAGTCCTCGAGCAAAGCCTCTTGCGGGTCAAAAAGGAGAATCGAAGAGGCAGAGGAAACAGAGAAGAGAAGGATGAATAAGTACAGAAAGGGAGGAAGAAAGGGTGTAAAGGGTCGGAGGAAAAAAGAGAGTAGAGAATACTTTGGCTGACAGACGTCTGATAAATCGAACTTCCATCCGATAAAATGGGTTGAGGTCTGATAAAATGGATTCTGCACCCGCTGCGACGAGAGACACAAAGTAACACATTCAATTGAGCTTCCGTAGGAGAGAATCACCTTAAGAAAAAAACCATTCCATGCTTGAGTGTTCTTGAGAATCGCTTTTCGGAGCACACTTTTAAACATCTCTCTGATCCCGGTCATTCCACGGATTCTAACAACTTTTTACCGCTTAACGTTCTTTTTTTAGCGCTGTAAAGAATACCTCAAAGCGGAAATTGGCGATTTAAAAAAAATGGTTGCTATCTATAGAATGGCTGATAATTTAAAACCGATAGTTGTAATTACTGTTTTCATTTTCTTTTTCTTTTATAGTTTACGGAATACTGTTCACTCTGTGTTCAAGTTGCTTAGTATTTTCAAGCCGTTTGTTTGTCGCGTAACTAGGTTCGAACACGTTGGCCAATCTCTACAAAACTTTGGGCAAGACTTTACTTAAAACTCAGTTTGCAGACGTGTACCGAAGGTAATTGAGTTTCTCGATAATTGCACTAAATAATAGAAGCATATAATTAGATTCGCAAAGAATCTGTTGGCTGGAGTCTCTTCGGTTCGTGATTTTGAAGTCAATGTCAACATAAACCACTTTTTGTAGTCACTTCTCGAATAGAAATGTACAAATATCTTATCATTAATAAGTGATAACTGACTGATATCATTTTCGTGCTTGATCCGTTTTCTTTTTCGAATTTGTATTCATATAAGCTGACATAAAATAATAACATTTGAGAGAAATCGTTCATCGTCGAAATAGAATAGGGCTGGAGAAAAGCGACGGGAGAAGAAGAGACGAAATGATAAATCAGAGAGCCCCAACGCTCAACCGCAAAACAGGCCGCGAGATTATGAAAGTTTCCAGACTAATTGTGAAACTTTTGGTGATATACAAAATTGCGGAGAATGGGGCAGTTGCCCCGTGTGCACCATCACGGTAAGAGTGGAAGGACCATTGGAAACCGGAAGATGGCTACGGTCAGATAGAAATAGCTTTGGAGTAATAACAGTGAGAATGAGATTCACAGAAACAATAGTATCGCGAATATGAACCATCCAGTTTATCCAAGTTTCTTTTTTATCCTTTCATGCTTATTCTTTATGCTCAACGATATTTTACTTTCAAATAATTACATGAGCTGTTTAATATTACCATTGTTTGTACTATAACTAAAAACAAATAATTTTAAGCGACATGTTATTTACGAGCGTAATTAGAATTCTTGTACTTTATTGTAATTCAATGGAAATCGTAACTTTAACGAAAACTTCAACAAATGCAGAAGACATTTTTGAGCACTCCATTAACCAATCGCTACGTTCTGCCTCATTCACCTTTAGCCAATTTAACCAACGGCGATTCAAGAAAAAAGCTTAGCTTTGCTGCTGAAGCTGCAGTACCCATTATAGAAGAACAAGCGACAAAAGGTTTCTTTCTTTCTTTACCCCGCGGGTGAATTTCTCGTTTCGTGACGTTTCTTTGTACCCTTTCCAAATAGAAAAACTCCCTTTATATGTCCCCACCTCTTATCCCATAGAATTTCGTAGCAGTAATTTTGTCTTTGCGCATTTTCCCGAGATACTGAAACAACAACCATTTTATAACGTTTTCAAACTTCTTCCACCTCGCAACTGCAAGGAAAAAATAACAACGTTCGTATAAAATTTCTCAAGGATTTCAAATGAATTTTATGTTCGTTTACAACGTGCAATTTGTTGTATTAAATGAATTCACTTCGTTCTCCAGATTTGTTCACTATTTATTGATACTTTGCGGACAGCCAACAATCAGATCATTCCACGCATTTCTCGTTGGATGAATTTTAATAAAGCCTCAGTTCCGGGTGTCTCAAGGATCATCTCAAACACTTCTGTCTGTCTGTGTGTAAGAATTGAAGTTCCCAAAGTTTCGACATATTGTTTCGTTTCGAGGTTGAAATTAAACCTAAATTGAAACTTGCCAATGTACTGGAAGATACGCAAATGAGAAGTTTGAGATTGAAACGGTCATGATACGAGGATTTAAGAAATCAAGAATGTTCTTCTGAATTTTTTGCTCGTTAAGAAAAACATTAATATAAAGTTTTCTCTTTAAAATCTTGCTAGAGTATGATTTTTTTGCCTCAATTGTCAAAGTTAAAAATTGAAATCAAATTCAATCCAGAAGGATCAAAGTTCATGAAGTCGTGATATTTGCTGCGGTCACATGGCCTGTACTTCGTGGTAGGCTGGTCCAAAAGCTCCTGTTTGTCTTTACAGACGTTCTGCACCAATCTGCCAAAAGCAGATTGCAATCCGACCCCCATTACCAGAATCTCGCCGAAGCCCTATCCTCGAAATGTGGTGACTGTGGTCGAGTGTGGCAACATTTCTCTCTTGAAACTATAGGAAATCGTATCCTCAGGGCTACCATACAAAATGCGGGTACACGTGTATTCATACAACCAATATACAACTTTGCTCAGTTACATATCAGCTTTAAGTGTATAACTGCATCAAAATACACAGAAACGTAGAGAAGGAAAATTGATTTTGGAAAATAAACGAGATTTGTCGAGTGATTTTATCATTAAGATGTTAATTCGATTAAAAATGTTGATAAAGATTCCAACGGATCGAATCCGCGATTATCTCATTCTATCGAATAGTTTCTAATGATTTTGAATTATTTGCTGGTAAATATAATTTTCGTTTAATTCTTCGATAATGAAACACGTTACAATAATTGCAATTCGGTTTTTGAATGATTTGAAAAATTTCATCGTGAGTTTGTATTTTTTTTAAACTCATTATCTTTACTCAACTTTGCTAAAATAATTACCACACAGGATGATAAATGGAAATTAATAATTTGATGTGCCTCGGGAATGGAATGATTTTACACATTAAAAACGTTAAAAGTGCCGCAGTGATGACCGTCTCTTATCGTTCAGACGGTCGGTTGATGTGGAAAACCTCGAATGACCCACAGAAACGCCATGTCGTACTCGCCAGCACAATCGCGAAAGTTAAGCCTTAACGACGTTGCTGCTGAGACTTCGGTATAATTACGCACTTTGGCGAGGTTTTATATTGTTTTTTTCTCTCTTTTTTTTCATTTAAATTCTTCTGTTCCCGTGTCACGAGGGTCTGAGAAAAACTAAGTTAAAAGAGGGTTACGAGTGAGATAGCGATCGGTAGGGCGCTCGGATTTCGATTTTTCGATCGATACATCTCGTGGGTCTTTGCCGTACGTTTATTTTATTTTTCTTTATAATGGTGTGTTTTAGAGAGCTTTTAAAATTTTATGGCCATATTATCGTAACTTTGTAGTCCGCTTGTGATATCACTACAATCATTCTTGCTCACGATTTTTCCTTTGTAAAAATTCAGAGAACAAAAACACCAAACAAAATAATAAATGAGGACATCACTTTTTTTCGATTCATTTTAAATTTTACTTCACAAAAGAGATTTCAAATCTGAATCGATAGATTTTTTCGGTCGCTTTTTAATCACGCATCATAGTTGAGAACTCTTCTTTCGTAGCATAAATTTTCATCATTTTTTAAAATAACAAAAATGTTTGAAAAATAAAAGTTCAATGTTCTTGTGAAGTTTTCGAAATGCATATATTTGACGATTTGCCGAACGCTCAAATGAAAGCGCGCTATATTTATTCAGCATGGATTAAATATGAAGAAGGTCTGTAATGAACTCGGGACAACTCTTTCACTTTTCACCCTTCGAAAGTTCGGGCGTAGTCTTTTACGCATAAAAGTTCCCTCGGGCGATGTAAAAATGACGGATGGGTATCCATGTTACTGCGATCTTTTCCCTCTTTTGCTATCACTACCCCTGCTCCATGTAATGTTATCTGTTTCAAAGGTCTCTCGACAAACGAGGTGATGACGAGGCGCTGTTGAAATGATGAGTGAGCTTTTTGAAGTGTACCAAATCCCCCCTTTCTTCTTTTATCCCTCAATCACTATAGATTCAAAGGTCACTGCTCTCGTAGGATACTTCGAAGAGATCGAAAATCACCCTCCCCCCCCCATAAATTCAGAACTGAATTCAATTATCCATTCTCAATTTTTGCTTCACAAATGTTAAACAAATCAAAAAGTTTCCATTTTTTTCCTCTCCGAGTTTCTTCTATTTCGATTATTTGTTATTCGTAATCAAAAAATTCTTATTGATTGTTCCGTTGATTAAAATTTCAACTGTTCCGCACTCCATTGATACTTTAAATACTTTAAAATACTTTAAGATATACTTGAAAATAGATATTTCCATAAGAATTATAGTCCACAGAAAGTATAAACAAACCATTAAATTTAATATCTTGGTAACCAGAAGATGAATCTGTTGTCAAGAATCTTGAATGATCAAGATTGAGCAGAATATATAAAAATTTATGACAAAATAAATAGCACATTTTGACATTTCACTTGATGCCTCATTTTCTTAAATCCATTATTTTTTTTCGAATTAACGAGTTTATAAATTCACTTGGAGATAAGTATGAAAAAGAGAAGACTTCTGATAAGAACAAGTTTTTGCATAAATGAATAATGAATGTTCTGGGAATATGGGAAGGTCTGTTGGAAGAGAGAGAGAGAGCTGCGTTTGACGTCTCGAGACAGCCAAGAGCGTTCTCGATCATTGGGAAGCCCTGATCGATTCTGGTCAATTAGACAGTAGGCTTGAACGAGAGGTGGTTGACCAAGGGTTCGCCCGTATATGTATCGAACATCGAGAAGGGGTTGAGGTTACTACTATGGGAAGGTGATCGCCACAGAACGATTAAATTCTCTGCGTACCCATCCCAGTGTCGTGCCTAGTAATTCACGTCGAATTGTGGCTTGTCTCTGAAACCCCCCTCGAGGCTTTCACACCGTAGCCACAGATGTATATATATGGATATATATTTATATATATATATATATAGAGAGAGAAACGGTGTTAATACGTATACAATCACCGATTTATCTTAACCCTTTCAATTTCTACAGGGTAACGATGAAAAACATTTCTATCGATGTCACAATGAACCTGGATGTAAAAAAAAAAACTAAAATGGCTCTCGAAAAAAAACCTATAAAAGTATAGATAAAATAACTAGGAATTTTTTTTTTCAAATGAACATGAAAAAATGAAATTTTTTAAAATTACTATAATTATTAGATGACGTTCTAGCTGCGCGAGAATATGAAGAGACATTTTTATCGAAATTATAAACACTAAAATTTTCTTTCGAAAGTGAAATATTTATAATTAACAGAATGAGATTCTGAGTAAATAAATTCTTAAAAGGAATAAGTGATAAAGTTTTTTTAAATTCTGTACACGAATTTTGAACACCGACTTCGAATCGAAATCATGAAGCAAATTTAAAAGTTGTGAATGCAAATTCAGAAGTGCAACTTATTTATGTACATTTTTTGAGCAAATTCTTAAGAATTGTTTACTTTTCATTACTTTGTTTTTATAGTTATACATTCTTTATAATATTTTTAATATTGTTTTTATTTCTGTTATTGAGCAGAGTTTCGTTTATTACACCCTATACATAGAACATGAAATAAGGACAACCCCAAATCTCTCTTCGTTCATTTGTCTGGAACGTGTGTCGCGTGAAACAGTTCATCAGGGAAGCTCGTCCCTCGTAATCGATTCTCTAATCGAAATTAGCCCCTACGCGTCGTTGTACCTCCACACCCGAATTCCGTACGCGGAACGGTATAAATAATGTAATAGATAGGTAGCATTTTCAGAGTCTACATAAAAAAGTGTTTTGAAAACCCATATTATAATGATTTTTTTATGACAAAAATTGTTTTTTTTTTCTAGCTACTATAAAAATTATTTTCGCAGAAGATTGTTGGGTCGAACATGATGCAGAATGCATAAATGATAATTAATTTAATGGATCTTCGTGATTTGATTTATAACGATAAACTTTACACCACGATGGGAAATACTTTTATTAAAGAAATAATTTTTTATAGATATTTTTTAATGTGCGTTCTTTTCAAGGAACTCTTTGGTTATTGTTATTTTTTTGTTCTTGCAGTTTTTTTTTGCCGTGAAATTATTTAAAATTTAATTATGTAACCGGAAATTCACGTGCCGGAAATGTCAACAGGATGTGTTAATTTTCACTAGTACGAGCAAACACATGGAATGCCAGTCAAATATAGTGTGAAGCCAACGAGAGAACGAGAGAGTTTCCTTGGCACCCAAAATCGATTAACATCAGGAGCGATATGGCTTCGGGCAAGTTATCACCTCATATTACGAACCGCATACTCATATGTTGTTTAAATTGTTCAAATATTGTATTTCACTAAAAATACCCGCAACAATTTGTTGTTGTTTTTTAATTTTTTTAAATGCCGTATAACTCCAATGAATATTATAATTTTATAGACGAATTACAATTGCAATAACATTTTTGTTACGAATACAAATTCGTCATGTACAAAGTACGTACGTACGTTGAAAATAAAGTCGTTTACGAAACATTCATTCAATAGTTGTAAAAAATACTCTATTCCACAATGATCTGATTGAAAGTATGTGCAATTCATAAATAAAAACCATATTTTACAACGAAAGTTAAAAAAATGAATCAGACTTTCAGTGGATTATCTGAAATGATTTTTGTAGGTTAAAATATGAATTTATTTGGTGTACTCACACATATGATAGAGAACCAAATCCTTGATATCCTCGCTGGGCGCTTGAGACTTTTGGAAAGCTAGATTAGTCGGTGCAAATACAGTAACGTGTCTGTACATCATTGTGGTGTTCGCTACATGGCTCGCTTCCAGCAGTTGATAGAACTGTAACATGCGAAAATACAGTTGGCTAGTTAACAAAATGTTTACATACGATTATATAGATATATCATCCATGTATATAACAGTACATTCATATCAACGAAATTAATGTCTTCCTTATTTAAAAAAAAAGATTAAAAACGTTACAAGAGAGCAGTGGAGATGCGACAATTTTTAATTGATTGTTCTAGATCTTTTTGTTCTCCAGAATTTTGCTGGTTTCACATGATTGTAATAAAAAAAATTCTGCTACTGGGTAATTATCTTTTCATGAGTTATTTATCGTCACAGTCATTCAACTCACGAACATATATATGATTTTTCCGACTTCTTCTCTATTTGTTTTATTTTTTCTACTGCTACTGTGTGGTTGTTGAACAGAAAATTGTGCCTCAGAACTGAGAGAACTCACGAGATCTTCTCGTTACAAGTAAAATGATATAATTGGCGAGAAGAAGATTCTGCGAATAGAAACTTCTATATCGAGGAATTTTCTATTTTTCTTACAGTTCAAGAATCTCATTTTGCCTTTGGACAGAATTTCGATGGATGTGTTCACCTGGTTCGGATAAAATGTAGTGAATAATGTGTGAATTGTAATCGTGAGAAAATATAAAGCATGGTTCATTATTATCTTGTCTCGTCAGTGGATGCTATATTACTCCAGTATCATTGCGAAAGTTTACATCGATCATAAATTTGCATAATTCAAATTTTCGTACTTTTGAAATACTTATACACGTACGTACGTTTCGATAAGCTTGTATCCATGAAAAGATTGTAAGAATAATTTCCGTGTATGTCATCCCGAAAACTCGACAATTCTGCAAATACAATAGGTTCAGTACCGCGTCTGTTATGCCTGAGATAAAAGAATAGATTTTCCATATTTTCAACCTTCTGAGACTCAATCTCGATAATCATTTTCTATCAGATTGAAATTAATTTGAAGACTATTCTTTCGAATTTTCTTAATTTCGACTCGTGGCTCCAGTCTAAATTTCGCCTGGCTAAGTTATGTAACATCCTGAACAATCATGATATTCTGGTTGTTCTCGATAGTGGGCTTTTTCAAACTCCAGTAATTATACTTGACTTTATAAATCATGTAATAACGACGTCCAGCAGAAGAAGAAAACGAAGAAAAGAAGAAGAAGACCTAACATTTTATTTTTTCCATTGATTTTTTCTCAAACTTTTGTTTGCGTCAAGAAAGAAGAAAAATTGATATATCGAGGAGTAATAAGGAAAAGGTTGGAAAATATTTTTTATTTACACTCTCGAAATGTCAAATTTAGCCGGTATGGCGCCGGGTAGTGCGAAATCGCATTAGTTATATCTTCTCACCGAAAGTAAAAGATAGAGAGAGACCAAGAGAAAGATATCATGAGGGACGAGTAATAAATTACTCCTGGGCTCGGTAGAACTTTTAGCCAAGTTCTTGTCTATCCCTTTTCGACACGATCTTTCTCACTCACTCATTTTCCTGTTATGCCTATCTGTCTATCTGTTTCTGTCTCTTTTCGTTTGCCTTTTATTCACATTTCTCTCTCCCTATCTTTCTAGCGATAATATAACTCTCGGAACGCTGAATGCGAGAAGGGAATTAATCAATCGTTGGGAGTTCGTTAAGTTTCACATCCGGGTTTTCTATCGGGTCTCTCGGTTACTCGATTGCCCGGCACAAACTTTATTGCGAAGATCGACGGGTGGGTGAAATGATAGAAAGAGGAAGAAGAAAAAAAAATAAGAGCGAGCCATAGCGAGTTCACAGTTGTAGTTAAAAACCGCCGTGAACAAATCCTCTTAAAAATGTTTCAATGAAGCCAATAAAGGTAAAATCGTAAAAAAAATAAAAATAAAGAAAAAAGTATACGGCGAGGATTACTCAAGAATTTGCATTCTGTAATATTAATACTCTGAATTTATTTTTAATTATAGATGGTTATAATTACTAATGCTACTAGTTGCGGAGAACTTATTCTCTTTGGATTGATCGGAACATGATGTGAATCAATTCTCGAGCCATGATGGGTCTTACGTTGTCCCATCTATTTCTTTGCAGTTTATTTATTATCAAATTACCATTCCAAACACGATTACCTGGTTTTCTGGTTTACATGGTTCGACAAATATTATTTTTCAACTAATAAACATAAATACTGAATACAAATAAATTGTCGAATTACGTACTTTTTCTTGAAAATTTATTCTCTACTAACATTTTTTCTGAAAATTGGAATGGTACTTTCTTTCGTATGATAGTTTTGTTTTTCAAAAAATAAACAAACAAATCACTTTTAATTTTCAAATTTCAAGTTCAAACTCGTAATCAGCAACGCCAGAATCACCCGAGTACATAAATTTCAAGTCAATTGCACGTAAAGACATATGTATGGCTAAAGGAGTTAAGACGAACGTTGTGATGCTTAAGACCTACAATTGTTACTTACAAATAACAAATTGTAATACTTTACGGTAATGTGCAGGAGTAGCTTTAACAAAAACATCAATATCGAACTCTATCTTTTTTTTAATAAATGACCACAGTTTTGCGAACAAAAAACAATGGTTTTTGGCATCAGAGGAGGGAGCTTTTAGACGGTTACATTTTTTGTGAAGCTCACTTTCTCCTCTCTCTCTCTCTCGCACTTAGTTTTTTCTCCTTCCGTCTTTCTTTTGCTAGAACCCACAAGAGCTTTCTCAGCTTATTTTTTTCCATTGCACTCTGAACCCAAGCCGCTGACTAATCCGCGAAAATAATAAACGAGCGACGATGCCCTGGGAGCTCTTTTCTTTTCCTCTCTCTTCGTTCATCCACAAAGAGCTCTTTCTCCGTTGTATAAAGCTATACGCTTTACATTGCAACACTAATGGCGAACAAAGCGGTTTGAGTAATGGAGACATGTCGTGAACGCTGGCAATTAATGCGAGTTCGTCCATGTTACGCGAGACGAGAAGACCCACGAGAAATGGAGAGGGTTGTTGTTAATAGATGAGAAATATATATCTATATCTATACAAGAAGTCTGAGCAAGAGGGAAAGAGAGGAGAGTGACAAAATAAGGGCTGAAAACCGCGGAACAAATGAAACGACGTCCACTGAGAAGAGTGAAAAAAGATACTACACACCATGCGATAATTTATTTGTGTGAAGTAATATTTCAAGAGAATTCTTCTTGACTTGAAGAATTTTCTAACTCTAAATTCATTTGAATAATTTGTTCAAAATCAATGTTATTCGATCAGATCACTTTAAAAAAGGATTTCGTCCGTCACATAAATAAGGGAAGCAATTACATCGCAATCCAGTGTTGTGATCAGTGAAAACTTGAAAAAATTAGTAGTAAATATTTATCCAAGTATTATCTATCCACATTTTAGTTACCTAAGTGTCGTTATCAATGTTACGAAATCATGAGATATTTTTTAGAAAACGAAAAGTTAATTGGACTTTGTTTGCGATCTAATTTTTATTTAATGACTCGTTGAGTCAACAGCACGTTTTTTCGAAGAATACTCGTTTTGAAAATGTCGTATTGAACGATAAACATATCCCGAGGCGCATAAGTGACATGCCATCATCTTTTTCCATACTCCCTTGGCCTTTCATACCACACAATAATGCTCTATACAATACTGCGGTTTGCGCGATATTATATTCGATACACACATATCTATATATATCACGAGGTGACCCACGTATTCAATATCGAGACGATTGCTATCCCCGGAAGTACTTTTACCCTAGGGGCGTCACGACAAATATTACAGGTACAGTGTGTTTGGAAGGGCGGGGTAAAAGGGTGAATGGGTGCGATTGTACTATATACAATCAATATAGCACCATTTATACCTATAAAATGTCGCAGTTTATTCTACCGAGACTCTCCTTGAGCGGGGTTATCGCGTTCGTTTCTGATCTGAAAGTTTACACACTCACCACATATTCTTGTGTTACAATACAAATTCTATGTTTTTTCGTATACATCACAATTTGTACATAAACAGAAAAAAAACCGACAAAAATTTGCACAGATTAAAATACGCGAATAAAAAAACCATAGCAATTTGTATAAGAATTTAAACGATGACTTTTTCATTATTATATCTATATTTATATATTTAAGTATGGGGAAAAATGGCGAAAAGCGTTATGTACAATGGGAAAAAATTATAAATAATGGAACATGTTTTATCGACGTATGCATAACTAGCGCTGTTGGAAACCCGAAAGCAACACACCCGTACATCCATATTTTATTCTTTCAACCCTCCTTTTTCGTGTCGTATTTACATACGTAAGAAACATGCCCTCGAGTATAAAGCTTGATATTTACATCAATACTTGAATCGTTGAGAAATGTTTTATTTTTAGAAGGAGTTTCATTTGTTATTATTTTCTTCTTCTTATATTTCAACACTGATTGTTATCAAATGAATTTAAAAAATAATTGAAGCTCTTATTTATGAGGACATCAAATCATATTCAGCTCAACGTTAAGATGAAAATGATTTTTCTCCATCTCTACAATAAAAAAAAAGTATTCGTATCGATATAAAGTGTCAGAGATAAAAATTCGAAGAATTTCTATCGATTCGATACATCCTAAGAACTTTATTAAAAAATCACAAACAGAATTCAGAGATCAAAAGTCTTCGGCGTTTTGACATAAAATGGTCCCCATGGAAACATCTTTTGATTCTTGCTTCAATTTTTTTCTCTTTTTTTTGCATCGTCCTTCTTGGTATCCAGGCGTACACACTCTATATCAAATTACAATGGAGTGCTCCGTCGAATGGATTCGATATAACGCTCACGGGTGCAATAATGCGAGTCTTGTACCGGAGAGCAACGGAAAAGCTTCACCATCAGCGACAGACGCAAATGTACCCATTGCCCAAACGGTGGACAGGAGAAGGATTTCAAAGGCATCATGACATTTCACGAACATTAAATTTGTACAAAAGTGTATATCATGATCCAGAAAGTTTGAGTATAGTAAACTCGAATCGCTTTTTTTCTTATTCTCATGAAATAAATTAAAAAAAAAACATTTTCATCATTTCATTTGTCATTTTCATTACAGAACTCTGACTTATGTTGATTCAAAAGAGTTTTAACTTTGTATTTTTGAGAACGAAAAAAGCTGACCCTTAGATTGAGATTTGTCGATTCTTGGAGTAAATTGTATTTCTAAAAGCAGTCAATTTTTTCACGAATACTTTCTAGTGAATGGAGCGTACATAGAAAAAGACACTTCTGTATACTTTTTGAATGTTTTAATAGTTTAAAGAATGTTGTTGAAAAGTGTGTGATTTAAAAGAATTTATTTTCATCCAAATTTTTGGCCTTTGTACGTTTTTCTGATGTCTTTGAATTCCTTTGTTCATATAAAAGATTACTCTTCCTGCCAGCAACAAACTGACAGTAACATACTTTTGAGAGACTTCCACATATTTTTATACGTTTTTTTCTTCACGTTTTTATTTTCCATTTGAGAAAAAGGACGATTTAGCTCCGGAGATGACGTCATGTGCGACAGGACGTGATAAAAAGGGTTCGGCTCTATCTTCTGCCCTTCCACCTTAACTACCCTTTTTTATTTTTTTCTCATCGTTCACTATCCTTCGAATTACCACGATGTTGTTGAAAAAAGATTTTTTTTTCTCTATCGAACGCGGAGACTCATCGTTGCGAATTTCGCCATCTCTCTATCGCCTCTCAATTTTATTCTTCTTGTTCTGGAGCTTTTTCTACGACTTTACGGTTTACGATCTACTAGAATCGCTCAATGAAATCCATGGAGAATTGATTTACGACTTCACCGATTCAGTGACGCGTTTTTTTATATGCAGGTCATTCTAGCTCAATCGAACAGTGTGTCACGAAACACAACAATCTTTATTTTTGTTTTTTTTTTTTGCTTAGGACCACGATTATTTGCGAAAATTTAGTCACTTTGTATCAATTGTTCAGCTGACGTTGTACGCTATTTTCATCTTCTTTTTTTTCTCGTAATTTATCAGTTTTAAAACACTACATAAAACTTGTGTCAAAATAATACGTTTTTTTTTTCCTATTATTTTGTTGCAAAAGCGAGGTTTCAAGTGATCTTTATGAGTTTTATATTGTCATACATATATTTTTTCACGAGTTCGGACAACCTATTCATTAGCTTTTCGAGGCTAGATCAATTGATGAGTAAGACTGATAAGTTGGGAGTCGATTTCATATGAAATGGCCCATACAGATAGGAGAGAAAAAGAATCCTTGGCCAGCATCTGACGAGAATGTGTGAAAATTCATCGCGACGTAAAATGGATTCGTCGTATTTCAATTTATGATCGGCGACAACGCGTTCTCGAGATTTTTTTCTTTCATGAATGAAAGAAAAAAACGCAAAAGTGATCTCCATCGGAAAAAGAAACTCAGGGACGAAATGAGGTATCGATAAAACAAGTTATAACGTCATTGTTAAACTTTTACTTGGCACTCAGAAATGTTTTTTTTTTTTTTTAACTTCCGTGATGAGTGAGTAAAACAAAAAAATAAAAAACGCCAAGCAATGGTTGGGGAATGTCGTTTTATGTGATCGTTATAAAGTTTACGTTCTCAATATAAATATCACACGAGTCGTCGGATTCACTGTATTATTAGCTGTTATTCATCACAACTTGTTAAAAAAAGAAATGTGACGTTTAATGGCAAAGTGTTCAGAGGTGTAGCTGGACACTCATTTCACTATCAAGAAGGTAGCGATGAAGCTTGGATTCGAAGGTATTTAGTGTTAGTGAAGATTTGAGATCAGGAGGTAATGAATGCCAGAAGTAAGCAGAAGAGAGGCGAAAAGAGTTGTGGTAGGTGGAAGTGCGATGAATAGGAATAAAGAAGGTCGTAGATAAGTGAGAAATAATCCTTTCAGAGCGTCTTGCATTCGAGTCGTCAGATATCAATAGCTCCAGTAAATATACAGGCGCATCGTTGTGAGTAATCTGATGTGTCGCAATGCCGAGAAAATAACGTTGACGGTTAGCCGTCGACAGCCAATTGAGTTTGTGTCGGTAAGGCATTATAGACACATCACGACATAAGTTAAAAATGAATCGAATACAAGAGTTGACAAGACGTTGCAAGAGAAGGAGGAAGAGGCGGAGGGCGAACGCAAAAGCGATAAAGAGCTAGAGAGAGAGGATGTTAAGTTGCCCTAAGGCTTATTTGCGACCCTTCGTCAAGCGGAGGGTTACCATTCGTGAAAGTTATTTTGTCACTTGCTCGCGATTACAACATATAGTAACGCCTTCTGATTTATGTGTTTCAGGAAAGAGCAGGAAATGTACGTGATTTCATCTGCGTTGTATCAGAAATTCTATATAAGAAAAATGATTTTACTAAAGAAGGATATGAATGAGACGATTCGATTCCATCGACGGTATTTCAATTTTGCGAACCCCTCATCTATTTCCATTTTCGAGGATTGCGATTTCTTTCAGTAAAAATTCATAATCTTAACCTTGACAATGAGATATTTCCTGGAGAAAATAAAAATCCAATCTCGTGCCACAAAATTGCGGGGTATTTTGAGCTTGGAATCTAATCTGCGTTCAGAGAACGAGAATTATTTATAAGATAATCTTGATGATTTCAATAGTAACACCTCAGCTACAGGAATCCTCCAACTAAATGATAGATGAGTTAAACTCGTTTGCAATGATGAAGAGAAATATCGATAGAGAAACTAAACTTATTGAGTAGATTAATAGAGGAAGATTAATCTAATTGAACACGTCATATAACTATTTTTAGTTTCCAAACGATTCGTGAGCTTTGGGTATATGATGATGTCATACGGTATCAGGAAAGATTAAATAAGACGATTTCGAAGCTTTCACGGAAGAAAAGCATGAGAGGCAAAGCGGGAATAATAAATTTTCATTAATTTTAAACAACTTTGATGATTCCTGATTACTCGCCATTGGAATATCTATTACTGGTTTATTCTGTCGAATTGTGCAGCTTTTTTTCTTTTTATTTTTCTATCCTTTATTATTGACCGAAGGAAGAATTCCAATAGAAAAAGAATATACGTGCTGGTATGTCTGTAATCCTTTATCATGTTCTGATAAGCTGATAAAATGCAAAGAATATTTTTTATAAAATATACCAGAAGGGGACAGTATTCTATACACTTTCTGTAAATTCTGTCAACATGTGCCATTGTGAAAACCCTTGATGGCAGTTTTCTTTCAAGCTGTATTTTCTAAACGTTATGAATTTCAGATCCGCTTTGACAAAATCTGAACAATTAGGATGCAAAATAAATACGTACAAAAAAAATCGACCCACACCACATTTTTGATACATTTTATTTTGTGCTTGGTACACAAGCTCTTTTTTAAATATTCATAAAATGTAAATAATACTTCTGCGGCTGAAATAAAGACAAAATAAAAACTATAATAACTAATCGATAATATGAACCGTTTATGACTTGCATCATTATCCGTAACGATTGCTTCTATTTATTTTTCATTAATTTTCAAGGCTGTAAAAAAGAAATGATGAAATATATTACTAAAAATTCACGACTCTGTACATATTCGTATTTTTTTCTTGCTGGATAAACACTCTTACGAAATGAATGTTCATTGAATACATAAGGACAGTATTCGTGATAAGGTTTTGTGAAAAGATCTCGACTTTTCCCTCGTCTTCGTTGGCGCCACCCCGACGACGATCCTTTCCTGCAATATCCTTAGATATCGTGATTTCCAAGAGAATCCACGAGCTTTCGAATCACCCCAGCATCTCAGTGTGTAACCAATGCCAATCCAAACTGATCCCTCAGGGTCCATGGGGAGGTCAACGACGTCTCTTCTCTCGTAACCATAGCAAAACAGTGATACCCTTATACGCGGATAGGAAAGATTGATGAAGGAACCGAGTGATCCAAACAGCAAAAAAGTCTCGAACCATACTCGTCTTTTTCCCTCAACCTCGTAATATTAGTTTTACAAAAGGCAAAAAAATATCAAACTAACATTTGCATATATAAATGAATTATTTAGGTTTGCAAAATTGTGATTACCTCGTAACAATTTCGAATAAAAAATCTTCTTGAATCGTATCTCAAAACTTTTTGAATGTTTAAGAATTAAAGGAAAGTCTAAATATTTGATATTTTAATGAAATAAAAATCTACGAACTTCGGTAATTGGAATCGTTATTAAAAAAAAATATATATATATATATATATATATATATCAAGGCGAAAGTAAAATACCTCCGTTTTTTTTCAACAACGTGTTTCATTCTTGGTCTTTTTATTTTGGCAAGCATCGAATGAGGAGTGGCAGCAGCAAAATGGGTCAGACCACAGTTTTATCATATTTCCAAAGTTTCCGTGCACAAGGATGTAATGTTTTTTCGCTTGAAAAAACCCTCTGCCTTCGAACAAAAACGTGTGATTTTTACCAGCTGGTCTTGCCACCCTTGTCTTTTTTTTAGCCAACAGTGAATATCGTTGGAAGCTTCAATTCCATCACACGTGTAAACGTATCGGCTACATTTACGCACGAAAAAACGTTGTCGAATCGACACGTCGATTGTTTGTATTCGCTACTGTTACCGGATTCTCCATTAAATGGTCTTTCCAAAGGAACTTGTGCAGATATCGACGAAACACAGACCCATCAATTTATTGCAGTACACGATCGCACGCAATTTTAATCACAATTCAAAATACAAACATTTATTTATTTGAAAAGCGTTAAGATGAATTGAATTAAAAAGAAATAACAAAAAAAAAATATTTTTTGACTGAAACTTGAAAAAAATTCGGCGTTTGATGCGAAAAAAAAATAGGGTGTAAAAATATCTGACAATAAAACACTTGGATTGGCTCATAACAGAAAGATTAAAATCACATTACAAATTGTTGTTTAAACATGAATGCAATTTGCGAAGAAAATTAGTCGGATGATTTTGGTCGTTGTTAGAAATAATTTACGTCACGAGCTAAAGCCGTTCCATAAATCAAGCAGCAGCAGCAGCATAAAAGTTATAATTGGTTGGAGTCATATGAACGCGGATGGGAGTTTTGAGACTTCAACGGCATTCCTCTGAACGCGATTTATCTCATCATTGGCTACTTTAACTTGCTCATCGTATTTTTTTCGATCGCCTCAGTTGCATTATAGCTGTTTCTTTCTGAAGCAAAAGTTCATGCAGAACGATGCGATGGCGAGGAAAGAATCCGACACTCCGAAACGACTGGAGATCATTTATACATATACATATGTGTAAACTTTGTAGTATCTTAATCAAAAGTTGCGAGGACGATCATCGCGAAAAATATACTTGGGAAAAAATGGTTGAAGAAAAAAAGATGTAGGTGCAAAATGGACTTGGAGCAAGTGGTATGGGTTGTGAGTAAAGTTGGTAGAAGATATTGAGCCTCGTGATATTGAAGATCGCGAATGAAGGGTGAAAAAGGATGGAGACAAAGAGAGTAAAAGAGAGGAGCACTAAGAAAGATTCGAGAAGCTTCCGATGGTTCTCCTGTTTCAGTAAAAGTGTGCAAAATGGCGCCCGCGAATGATATGGGAAGAGTGCTAGTGGATGCGGAGCGAGAAGAAAAGCACCTCAACCCTAGAGGGAAATGGGATGAAGGGGGGAAAGTTGTGGCTGGTTGGTTCCACTGGAAAATTGAGGAAGTGACTAATAGGCATCGCCCCGGGCAAACCCCTGCCTGCTTCTTTTCCTCGAGCTTGACTCTCTTCTGTTGGTAATACCTACTCTTTGTTATCGGAGAAAAAAGCACTTCACCGCAGTCGACAGCAATGTGTCAAAAAGTATGTAGATGTTTGGCACACTCAACCGTTTTTCTCAATCTCAACTCAAATTTATCGAACAGAATAATAAAAACCCAAAATTTTCCATCGTATTTGAGAACATTTGTGATAAAGAAATAAATAAGAAAAATGATCGTCAATTTCTGAAAGTCATGAGATACAGTTCTATATAGCTCTCGAGTTAGGGAGACAAAAAGATCCCCTTAGGCTTTTATGTTGTTTCTCTTATCATTTGATTACGAATTCATCACCAGAACGCGTTACTTCTTTCCTCTCAGCCTCAATCTCGAGACTGTGCAAAATTTGAAGTTAAGGCTTTAAATACAATGAGAAAACACGCTGATGATGAGAATCGAGAGAGATAGTAAATTACAAGGATAAAACAAGATATATATTGCCCGATTGAGCAGAGACGAAGAGTGAAAAAAAAAACGTAGTTGGAAAGACGTCATGCACGAAGGGAAAGAAAGCGAGGCGGAAATTAGTAAGAACACAGATGCATCCTGTCAACTGACTTCGTATACCATCCGACAGTTGTCGTTTAATCCCACAATCGCCTGGAGGTAGACACGTTGACGTAGCTCTTTATCCATTTTATCTCATTCCTCCTCTCGACCCTTCCAGCAGCTTCGTTTCATCGTCACCCCACTTCACGATTATATACATATTTTGTATACATACATACACAGATCGAGAGGAAATTTTATATATATGCACAGAATGTTCTTGACAAATGTGTTATACCAGTTCCTCTATATATTGCTCTCCGCTGATGCTCTTTGACGTTTGTAGCTTCGAATTCATGCCTCGTGGGCATGCAAGCTCTTTAATACAAATATATATCAACGCACCAGTCACCCTGCGTATTAGTTGGATTTCATTTGGCGGATAATTGCGCCTTCGTCCTCCCCTTTTTCCTAGGTGGCCTGTTTCACTTGCGTAGAAGGAAGCTTCGAAATCACTTTCGAAAAGCTCTGAATATGTAGAGATTAATAGTTAACGACGAACGAAAAATTCAACACTCCCACGCTAACAGCTTCAGGATTTTCAAAGACATTATAATCCTTGAAATTGAAGCGTTTCTGCTGGAGTTTCGGATGAACATAAATCTATTTTTGTGTTTCATTCAAGTGACACTTATGAATCAATGATGATGAATCAATAGACAACATTGAAAAACTATCAATTTTTTACGCTTTCAGTCGATATATTTAAAAAATCAATCAGAGCGGGACAATTTGAGTTTTTAGATGCACATTTTGTTTACATTGCTACTAGCTTCACTACTTTTTGTCTATTCAATTCTATGCTCTTGGCACAGCTTTTGTATATGGATCGTAGAACACCATCGGGGAAAGCAGTGAATCCTCGAGTGGTCCTATCGAAGAGACGCGAGCCTCGACAACGTTAGATTCACTTTGCATCTCTTATACCGGTCGAGCCATCCCGGTGCTCAACGAGGCGAGAGAATAAATTTCCCGGCGGGTCGACGCACACACCATTGGCGAGAGGCGAAACTCGAGATGGAAACTGAGAATGAAATTAGAGGGGAGATATGAAAGACAGCAAGGCGTGTATACCCGGAGAAGAAAAAAAGAATCATAAATCTGAAGTCTATCAGAAAATAAGAGAAATGGAGTGTACTGAAGCTAGTGAATCAGAAAAAAGACGTTATAAGAGAGATTTAAGAAAATCCTAAATAAAAAAAAGGTCCAAGAAGGTATTTCAGGGTTTGAGATTTCATGTGCGATTAAAATAAATAAATAAAAGATATCGGGGAAGTAAATCTATGACATTTCGATCAACATCATGCTACGCTGGATTCTTTCGAATAAATTTGTAGTAATGAGTAGAAAGAATACAGAGGCTACAATGAATTTCAATGAATACATGAAAATCAAGCCAATCAGCTTCTGTATGTAAAATAAGTGTCAGGTTAAAATATATATGTATATTTTTTTACGGTGTTCAACGCTCTCATCGGGTCCATTATTCGCAAAAAGTGAGATTAGGCACTCTTTCGGTAGTGTTGAATCCAACGAAGGCTTATGGGACGTGGAAAAAAGGAAGTTTTAATCGGATTCAAGGCACGAACGAAATTCATGAACTTTCCATCGATCTATATCACTCGCTTTTACACTCAGCTTTCATTCTATTCAGCACAGTCTCGACGCTTACTGTATAGGTATATGAAACGTTATTTAAACGGGAAATCACTCGAAAAATCGTCCCCTACGTACACTGTTACGAGAAATAATTCTTTTTTTCCTTCTATTTATTTGAAATTTGATATTCTCGGTAGCAAAAAGAATTTCAACGTACAAAGTGGGTTATCGTCCAGCGCGAAAACAGGATTTTGCAATTTATCAAAAAAAATATATACCTGTTCTCGGCCACTCGTGCCTTATCCATTCAATAAACCGTTCCTTGGACTGTTGAACACGTATATATATTTTATGCAGATAAAATAACATTTGTCAGTTTAATAAACACATGTGTCGAACTTTAGTTCAAAAAAATTAATATCTCCTCCGATCGTCATATCATAAAGAGAACGAAAATATTAGACTATCGAAAGGATCGAAAGATTCAACAATATTTTTAGAAAACCGTATTTAGAATTGTAAATTGTAATTTAGAAAAAAAAAAATAGAAAATTGCGTGCGCTTCGCCTTTTCATCTTTGTGCATCTTTGGAGAAAACGGATCTGACCGAAAGTTTTCTTCACCTTTACCGCAGACCGAATGGTATTCGGGGCAAAGTGAAGGAAATTCTGTTAAAAGGGGTTACGAAAATAGAGATCCTAGTGTATCGATCCTTTATTCGTCCCATACGATTTTACATTGTGATAGTTTTTACACGATTTTTCGTTTTAAAGAAATGATTTTTTCCTGAAATTAAACGAAAACAACTTTAAAACCTCAATCTACCTGTACCAAATGAATCGCTTTTGTTTCTCATGGTGCAAGAATTTGTTCACGGAAAATTTTACCTCCTGGTAAATAGAATCAAGACGTTTAATGGGAAAAGGTGGAAAGGAGGAGGAGATGCTACGAGAACTCTATGTTCTCCGAATGAAAGCGAATTTCTGACTATGTACAACGTCTTTGTAGTATCTGTAGTTGTAATTTACGAAGTCAACATTAGGACATCAGCACGTCTGTGGCTGAGGAGGAATTTTGGAGAGATATATCCACCAAAGGTGCAAAGACGACATAACGACGAGGTTGAAGATTTCGTATACTTCAAGGAAGAGTTGGATTTTCCATCAACATGTTTGTGACTATATTTAAACAAAGATCTGATGATATTTTCATTGCAATTGTATTATTCCATAGATTTGTGCATTATAAGTGCAGATTCAATTATTTTCTTTTTTTTTTCTATACTTACATTTGATAACTAGTTTCGGAAAGTAAAGATTGTTACGGAGTTCGTATCAAAAAAAGTTGAACTGTATTCGTCTATAGAAGAAGAAAACCTAATGGTAACAGGTTTGAGAAATTTTAACAATAAGTAACGCAAATATATATGAACGAATTAATATTACGAAATTATTCCGAATCCAGACAAAAGAATTCGAGAAAATTACATGAAAAAACCATTTTGAGTTATTAGAAAAATTCTGTCAGAAATGAAATGAAAAAATTCAATGATTCCAGAAATAAACGAAAAGGTTTTCTTTTTTCAACAGAGAAAAGCGTGTGAAAACGATTTTTCTACTTCTCAACTGATATTAACTCGATCTCTGGTGAAAACGTTTCGTGATAAATTCATCCGTCGTAACGTGAGCCTTGTTCCAATGGATGGAGTAAATACAGGAGTGCAACACAAATACGTACGAGTGGGAGGGTACTGTTGGGTTAAATGTGTGCCACGTGCCCGCCGTGAGATACGGGATAACATTTCTTCTTCATTTTTCCTGCTGGTCTGCCCAGCACGTTTGCACGTCGTTACGTCTTTTACTTGGAATGGAACGCGTTAGTTTTATTTTTTCGTCCTAGTTGACAAGTACTTTCATAAATCAGCAAAGCAGAATGATTTTTTACTTTTTACTCCATCTTCCACTAGTATAGAAAGGATTTAAAGGCACAGTCGAAATTACAAACTTGTAATACCGAGTCCATCATGATAATAAGGATTAATTTGTCGGTCTTGAAATCTCGTAAATAATTTTCTAAATCAAATTAGATCATGAAAATGAAGCATGAAAAAGTATCGATATGTCAGCTGACATATCTCTCACAATTAGCTTCTATCTCGATCAAGATCAATTAATAATATTAAAAACTAAATACGCGTAGTAGTTGTTCATATTGAGTTGGACCAACAATACAGTTGCATACAGGAAATGAGGACGAGTATAACTTGCATAGCCGGAATATGCTTTTGGCGTTTGCGAATTCCTCAAAGCACATGGACCCGAATATGTTCCTTAAGGGATGACAAAGTTTCTTCGCTGTTCGCCAAGAATGCATGCAAGAGAAACTATGTAGTATACATGGCAGGCCGTACTTTAGGAAGTTCTGTTGGTTTGTGATGTGTTTCCGAAAAATTGTCGAAAGTTTTGAGGAAATATTGAAAGGAGCCGAAAAAAAAAATTACCAAATTTCTTATCCCATTTACGGATAGGACAGCAATATCGACAAAATAAGAATTTTTATTAAATGCTAAATTTATCGAGTAATGTCAAGTCAGACATATTTTCAAAAAATTGTAAATGCAAGTTTAAAAAATGGTTCATTCGTTTTATTAATATGTGAAGCAACATAAAGTGCAATATTGAGACGTTTTTAATTTCGAGCAGGAAATGGAAAAAGTTCAAGATTCGAATTTTTTTTAAGTAGAAAATTCAAATAACTTACGGTACAAATGTGAGAATCGTTAAGGGCAGAGCATAATAATATAGCATAATACACTTTTAAATGTTCTTTGTGAAAAATGCATTTTCCTGAGTCTATAAATACTTGTAATAATGCGATTCGACACGGAATGTTTTTAAAGAGAAATTATTATGAAAAGACGTTTCGGGTCAAATATTTATCGAGTTTTCGAGATTAAATCGCTAGTTGCAGGGGAAGAAAGAATAATAAAAAAATGCTCATATGGAAACTAGAGAAAGGTGTTGGCTGTCGGTACTATGCAAAAATTCGTCGTTCGCTCGTCACAACCTCTTGCATATGGTCTCTCTCTCGTTATCGCGCGAATCCGACATTTTTTTTACGACCGGATAAGCACTTTTTTATGTACTTCACTACGTAAGCAAAAAACCGTAGGAATTTTTTTTTTTCATGTTCATATTTTCGCTCTTTTATGGTGGAAACCGTGAGTGGTTGAAATATGCAACGATTTTGCCTCATAATTGAAGTTTGAAAATCATAAATGACACGTTGAAACATTTTTTTTACAGACTTTTAATTAAAAATCGACAAAAATTGTACGCCTAATATGAAGCTGCATTTATTCTAAATAATTGCTACTCTTAGTTGCTGTCTATGACATTCACGTGCTGGACTAAGAATGGAAAATTTACCAGAATTGCAAACGTACTACTTCATATTTTCATGAAATATATTATCACACATACGTTTAAAAATAGCTATCAATCACTTGCCTCGTTAGTATTTTCATATTATCTTTTAAATACGAACGTAAATAAGAAAAGTTATCATAAAAACATAAAATATATATCAAGATTGTGAACGATATTATTTTTACACATGAAAGTTCAAAAAATTGAGTAAATGCTTACATGTAAGTTTATGGAAAAGTGGAAAAACTCAATAAATGAGGAGGGTGATGGAAAGTGTCGCCTTGCCTTTTGACACGAAAATGACACGATAGGCACTTTCATACTGCGTGTGTATATTAGGCGAAGGGCTCTTTCTACCTCCATCATAACTCGCGACTTTACGTAATTATGCGACGTTGGTAGACTCGACGAGAAGTTTCTTCGCGTTTGAACATGCATGGTTCACATATGAACACGTACACCAATGAAAACACGTATTCTATACTACATTTTCACATCTGAGACCATGTGTAAGGGTTCGCGTGCATGCAAGGGGAAAAGTATTAAATAATTCATTGTCACAGTAAAAGGAGAAGGTAGTACGTCGTCGACGATGGTCAGAAAGGAGAGGGTTGAAAAGCTTGTTGGCGGTGGCAGGAAGGAGGGATAAAAGTGGAAGAGTTTCTCAAGCATCCGGGAACGAGACCTAAGCACATACTAAAATATTTATCTTGCGTCTTAGGGAAGGAAAGCTTGGAATATGAACCGCGAAAGCTCCTTGTGAAAATGTTCTCGGCCAATGTACAAAATTTATCATAAACATTCAAAACATTGAAAAAGCTTCGTCATTTAAGAATAAGAAATAAATCCTATTTTTTCACCCTCTTTTATAAAATATTCTCTGCTGCGTTATGGACCACGATTATCATTTCTGTCATAGCAACTTCGAGAATCCAGTTTTTATATAATACAATAAGTAGTTCGTAACATACTGAAAGCATAATAAATTAAGAATGCGATATTGAAGGTAAATTTTTAAGTTAAACATCAAATGTTACAATTTCAATGTATTTACACGAACGTAAAAAACAAGTGGAAGACGATGGGGTTTTTTCGTTCCCTCTAACAATTGCTCGACGACTTTAATTCCAACAACTCTTTTATTCGTAATCTAAGAATTTTTTTAAATATTCTACATTCTTAGTTTTCTGTAATCGAACACATTTTCAAAGTATTCTAACAATGAACTTAATCACAACATAGTTTAAAAAATAGTATTTTATTTTAGTTTTCAAACATAAATTCGTTTGAAAAACAAAATGTTTAATGAATTTTATAAATTTTTATGTGGATCTATATTTCCCTACTTTTGTACATCGACTTTGCCTCAATAATAAAAAACTCGAAAGAGGTTTTTACATGTAAGAAAACACTCCTTGCTCCGTCACACTTTTTCTTCTCTCCCTCTCTCTCCCTCTCGGTCTCTCTTCCCCGTGGTTCGTTCTGGCACAAAAAGGTAAAAGGAATACACCTGCATCCCTTCGTCTAGGACGAGAAGCGAGAATGCAAAAGACACCGGGGACGCAGTAAATAGAATACAAAAAGAAAAAAATTGAAAATAAACGACGAAATTGCTCACACAAGAAGCGTCAACGAATGATTTGTACGTAACGCGGCGAATTCACTTGAGAACAAAGACTGGAAAATTAATAACAAGTTGTTATAGAGCTGCAAAAATGATCCAAAACATCAAAAGTCAGAAAAAAATACGAGAAAATGGCTCTTGAAAATGAAACGTGCACATTGCAATCGGGGGCCTGCTAATAAAAAGTGTCTCTACTCTGTAACGAGAACACCTTCCAAACGAGTAAAAAACTACCAACTTTTATTTAATAATAAAAAGGAATTTCTGATATAGTTCTTCTCAGAGTTGATGAAATTCATAAAGGCTTATTTCAGGCAACGAAATTGTGAATTTGTAAGAGAAAAAAAATATTGGCTGCTTATTCGATAAATTGTCCAGTAACAGAAAACTCGAAATCCAAAATTTTTTCCGCATTGAAAAACTTATTTAAATAGGAATTCAGTGAAAACTCGGCCGAGCTGCAAATCTAAATAGAAAAAAAACTACAGCTTTTCAGTGGAGTGGCTAAAAAGTTGAAGCAAATGTGACAAAATCGTAAAAGATTGTAATTTTTTTTTCTTTTATACAGTCTTTCGTGCGTCCATTGCATATTTATTGTTCATTCTATTTTTTTATTACGAAACTATTCTACCATATTGTCTGCAGAGAGTCAAATATTTAAGCATTCCAATGGATTCTATTTATTCCATTTTTGTTGTGGATAAACGGACTGAAAGATGCAATTTTAGAATTTCAGCGTTTCAACCCTGTGGCAACGAAAATCGTCGATATATTGCTGCGTACAGGCATTAGATATAGGGTAGAAAGGGTGACAGAGAAAAGCCTTCCTCAACTTTCACATGCAGGTGGGCTTTGCTCGTATTACTATACCGGTAGGTTTTATACATCGACCGCCCATTCTATTCCATTTGATAAAGGGAGGAGGAGGCAGGAGCGCGGTTTGTGACCCACGAGGCTCCCGATCTCGAGGCATAATAAAGGGTTAGGCTGCCGCCAGCCATTCCGTCGTTGGTCCTGTGACTCAACGGACACTTCCACAATGTGATACGCTTTGCTCTGCCTACCGTAAATAATACAACTCGCCCAATATACATACAGCCATTGTATGTCTATGGAAAATAGTTGAATGCATGATTTTCTCTGATAGTTGACACATTTTTTTCTTTAACTTGACTGATATTTAATCTGGCTCCTCAGAACTTTAAATTCTAAACATGATTTTAAACTATTGTATTTAGCAATAATTTCAATCATCCTCGTTTCAATTTAATTTTAAATATAATTAATAAACATTTTTGTATCTCCGAAGCATTTTGTTAAGAATTCTTCGAGTAATATCAGAGAAGAATAAAAATAAATGAGAAAGAGTAAAAAACAATTATGAACATTTAGAGATTAATAATTGCAAGCTTTTTTGTTGAGATCAGTTTTATTAAAATTGCACAAAAAAGAACTTTTGAAAAGGTAGCATTTTCTGCACCGAAGGATTCGAAATGTGTGATTCTATAGAACTAATTCAATGTCGTCATTCCCTTCATTCATCACGATGACACTTTCCTCCACCATGAAACTTCTACGTGTACCTAAATTTCGAACCCCTAATTTCGGGGGTTACACGTGTCTCTCGTCTATTTTTAGGAGCTTTTGTGGACAATGCAATTCGATTACAAGGGTATTATATTACGAGGAAGAGGGAGAGACAAAAAGAAAGATATCTCGTGCAAAAACGCATGCCTCGAAAAGTATGCACTAAGAATAATTGCCCTGAGGCCATAAAATCCTCAAATTTTGTCTCTCTCTTTCTTTACTGATTTAAATTCTACATAGTGCACTGAGAGAAGAGTTTAGTTGAATTTGTTGAGGTTTCGTGAAATACATCGACCGTAATATTTCGTTCATTCAACAAACAGTTCAGTTGTGAGAATCATAAAAATTGTTTCGACGTGGATTTAGTTGGAACAACGCGAGATACATTTCATGTAATAAAATGAATAATTGCTCCCATCGGGCGTATAATTTCACGAGACTATGTAGCTAACTTGACTGAACGGTTTTCTCAGTGTGAAGTACGTGAAGAGATAAATAGACATTGTATCTTTGCTTTTTAATTTGTTTGAATATTCAATTAAATGAAATTCTTTTCAATGAATTTCCTGAAAGGATCTTTTTCTCAGTTCTAACCCCTCGTACTAATCAAACCTTTACAGGGGTACAACTAACGAAAAGAAAGAAAACTTTTACGTGCTTCTGGGCTTGGTAAAAAAAAAGGCATAAAACTTTGGTAATATTTTAAAGTATGTACATTGAAGTTTTAGTTCGTTGTCCAAAAAATAAGTACGATAAAAAAATAAGGAGAGAGAAACGAACACATAACAGCAGAATAAAACGTTGGTATACTACCCTCAATTTTCCAACTTTTCCCTGTGACAATGAAGAAGTCTAGGACGAACTAGTTTTAGAGATTGTACTTTGCTGAATTGCTTCTTTTATCTCTTTTTTCTTGAGGATAGTGCCTGATGTAACACACATCTAGAAATGCATGCGTGTGAATATAAAACAGTGAACGTAGCCCTAACTAATGAAAGAAGTAACTACGTACGAAACACGTGTGCGACCATGACAATTGTCATACAAGCCATTTCGTTGGTAAAAAGAAAGAAGACCATGAAAATGTGAAACGAGACGCTCGAGATTTCGTGCCACCCACTCTTACGACCGAGTTTCGACCACAGGGGTGATTTTCTTGGGCAAAACTTGGTCGTGGGTATTGGCTCCATGGTCATTTATGTATAGCCTCCCTCCTCGTTTTCTCCTACCCCTCCCCATTTCCTCTCCACTTCACTGATATATATATTTATTTCTTAACGAGATCAAGGGGTCGATGCCACTGGTACCATTACTGCTGTGGATTTTGGTGTATCCGGCTTCGTTCATCTATGGCGTGGGGAAAACAGCCTCAAGAATACTGGCTCGATGAATATTTAACGATCCGTATACGATAATATGGGGATGGGCAGTGGATTACTATTGATCGTTTTAATATCTGATATAATAAAAAAAAATTATCGTTGTTTTTGTACTTTCATACACTCTAATAAATTTCAGTACATTCAATTTTCATCAACCAATATCTATATTTCTAAATCCATCAGGCACAGAAAACAGGCAGATAATTGTGTAAGTATATTTCTCACGAATCATCGTGCTCCGATCGATCATTTCAATCAACGTAATTTTTGGATGAAACCATTCTGAGATAAGAAAAATAATGAATGTTATAATACTATTTATGTACGAATATAAACCTCATTTTTCAAAGTTATCTCATGCAAGACTTTTATACTTTTTGCCATTTTCCGGAGTTGATAATATTCTGCAAGATAAAATTCTCGGTAAACGTGCTCAAAACGATTTTACAATGATCCATAAAAAACGTTTTACTTATGAAAAAGAAATTTATCGTTAAAAACACTTTTTAAAACGAAGTATAGAATAGAAGAAATCCGATATTTATAATAAGGAGAAAGAGAGAAGCCTATGAAAGTTTCATCTTCAATGTTGATTTTCCTTGTAGCACTAGAATAAAAAGTTTTAATAATCTACGTTTGGGAAAAATTCTCACGAACGTACTTTAGTTTCGAGAAAAAAGTTGAGTCTTCATACAAATATATATACATATGTATACTTATATAATATATATATTTACACTGAATATTTACTTGAAGAATAAAACAAACGGCTTCGTTTGTAATACTAAAAATAATTGCAAACCTTTTAAAAATGACTGATGGAAATCACTCGTAGCATTAAATATTCATTGTTCGTCTAATAGTGCATGCATTATTCTTGGACCTCTATTCGAACTTTACTGCGCTTCACGGTGTGTTCGCCACTCAAAACGACCGATAATTGAGGCCGCGGCCACCTGTGGAGTTCCAGCACTCCCGCGATAACGTTTTTGCCCTCATTGGCCAAACGTACGAAGGGTCTACAAGATGCCCTGTTATACATTCTATATCAAGTAGAATACCTCTCCACGCCACTCTGGATATCCCTATAGAGAGTTTAATTTATGCTTCTCCTTGCACGCAGATTCATTTTTCACCAATCTCGCAGAAGATTATTTCGCTCACCAATATCCTACGAGAACGAAAAAAATATATATTTTTATTTTCGTCTTCAAAGGCTCGTCTCATTACATCACTTTAACCCCATTTTTTTCCTACTTCAATTACTTCCATGTTCGTGAGCGATTCTCCAAGAGCGTTACCCACAGCCTCATTTTCCTATAAACTTTTGTATCACATTTGCACAAGTGTCAGGGGAAAGTGTGTAAAACTCGTTTTGATAGAGTCTGCTATATTTTTTCTGGGTTTTCTAGAAACACCCAGGAAACGCTCAGCGATCGATGGGTGAGTTCATACTCTAAAGTAACTTCGAAAATAAAAAAAATTTCATATTTTTTTCATTACCCTCTTAATTTCTCTTATTGGTTAGTTTCCTTACAAATTTTATACAAGGAATAGTTAATATGAAATATGATTCATCAATTGATATAAAGTTTTTTTGAAGCTGTAGATTCATAAAGAGTGCTCGACGTATCCATAAACTTGTCGAGCACAACAGTTTAAGAATTTTTTTTCCAATTAGTCGATTGGATATGAATATACGTATCAACATTAACTATTGACTTGGAAGTCATTGTTACAAACCCGTTAAATCATCCATATACGACCATTGTTTTCTATTTCTCCATTTTCCTTTCTTACCTGCAACAAAATAAAAAAAATACACGAAAATTAGCATTTAGATAATTAGGATTTTAGGACTGTCGTTACGGGGTCGAAATAAATTGGAATGAGTGATATTTTATGTGTTAGGGATTGGGAAGTACTGCCGGGTGAGTTTATTCAGAAAGTGGTAAAAGAGCACTCCGGGATTAGAGCTAAAATTAATACTGCTTCGCGTTAGCGGCTTGGAGGGTAACTTTTGTCCCGGTCTCAGGGGTCTGCGGTTTCCGTTGGTTCTACAGTTAACTTTCTCGTAAATATACATAAATATATATATATATATATATTTATAAAGAAACATGCACACGCATTATTCGACATGTGAACATGTATGATAAATATTTCAATTAACAGCGAGGAAAAGTTGAAAGCAATCGCTCTGAGCTGTTCAGGAGTAATGAATAATTATTGCTTAAGCCAAAAACTAATGGGAGTTGCATTAAATATATATTTTCCATGACAGACTCAATCCGAAGTACTTAAATGTTCGATATGTTTTCTATTTAAAAAAATGCTATCGAACTTAGTTCATATTCGTCGTTGAACAAAAAGATTCTTTTATTTTTCATCCTGAAAACTTACAGTAATCTCTAAATTCTTTCTTTATATATATTTACTTTATATTTTGTAGAGAATGCAAAACAGAAAAACCTGAATATTTTTGACAACTAAGTGAAAGTTTTGTGTTTAAAGAATACGGAAAAAAATTGGGAATTGAAAAAATCTTATGATGAGATCCCCAAATTAAATTCTATCTTCAATTCGAATTAAATTATTGGAGCCAGAGATAAAATAAATCAAATGGTCCTCATATATCGTAAGCGATAAATTGTCCTCAAATAATGTTTGTCCTTGGGAATGTGCTTAGCTACACATAATTTGTATAAATCCATATTTCGTACATAAGCACCAAGCATATATAAATATGTATAGTATATGTACTTGATGGTATATTAGAACGTTCGCACTGGGTGCTATTAAAAGTTTCGCAGCCGGATGACCCCGTGTCTTGTAGCGTTTGCTCTTCGCACAACTTATTATCTTCCCTTGGTGCCGGAGCGGGTTCAAGACAAGAGCATAGAAAGCACGAGCCAAGTCTGTATCCTCTTGGCTCTCATCATCTTCGTTCTTCGGACTATTTTTATCTTAGCTAAACGGAATATATTTTCTGTATTAATGGTTATATCTACAGTCCGAAGAAACTTTTTCGCTTTTATCACAATATTATCGTTATTTTTATTACCGTATGGTGATTTTATTTGTAGATTTTTTAAAGTTTACAGAATACATTTAAATAATTATGAGTTAACAATAAAGTAATTGATCATCATAATATTTTTATCTCATTTTCACTGAGAATATAAAAATAATGACAATTATTCTTCAATAATGAAATCAACGATGTTATAAGTCAAGTTTACGGATAAAAAAAAAAACCATAAATTTCCTCGCTTGAGTAGCCTTTTATTCCCTTTTTTCCTCTATCGTTCCCTAGCCCCTCGTTGGTAAAGAGGGGGTAGTTATCAAAAACACGTACAATTTTTCTTTCCTCTCGTTTTTTTTGTCATGTTGCTTCTTATTTTCCAAGCTCCGGGGTCTATTTAGCGAGAAGCTAAACGACAATCGGAATTCTTGGTTTTCTTACGATCCTACTCGACGGAAGAATATACTGGCCATGTGTTCCCATATATAGCGATACAACTGGCATAAACGTGAGAGTGAAGATTATTGTAAGAAAATCCCATGGTGTATCATTTCCCGTGGAGAAGAGAAAAAGAGAGAGAGAGAGAGGAGAAAATACCGATTACAGGAGACATTTTCACCCTCGGAAATACGAAACTGCGTGTGGAATTGTGTCGACGGATTCGGAAGTAGATATATGTCTCTTGATTGTCGATTCAGTTTAAGAAGGGTGTTTAACCATTAGGGTTGATTATACTGCATACGTCCTTTTGGTTTTGAGCAACAGCTATATGGTCCGTAAATTTCATGGGTACACGAATCTCTATTATAGAATTCGGAAGACCTTTCGCCGCAGGGGGGTTGAAGACACCCCGTGGCTTTCTTCTCATATCTTGCTCTCTCTCCCTCTTTCTCGTTGCAATGAAACGTCACCGGATTTTCTTCTTTCTGTGGCTACCGCTGCTGCATAAATCTCAGTTCAGTCTTGATATGGAGACAGCGAGAAGGGGAAAGGGAGACAGTAGGATGGAAACAGGGTGCAGCGATGGAAGAACGGAAAAAGCACAAAGGGAACTAAAGAGGAATGTCTATATATGTGGATGGCGTGTCGTGCGTCGCTTCGCCACATTGAATTCGCGCGCCGAGTAATTCATGCTTTTGCCCTCTCTCTCTCTCTCTCTCTCTCTCTCTCTCTCTCTCTCTCTCTCTCTCTCTCTCTCTCCATCTCTATTTTTTTTTTCGTTCTTTCTTTTTCTCCCGACAAACGTTTTGTCCCAGAAGCCCTCAAGGATTTATGTCTCGGGTGAAAATTTTATTGAGGGGATGAGTCTACAGGGTAGAATGGAATTCACAATTCTCGATTGCTTTGAATGGGGATAAATTTTTGTAAAATTGAGCGAATAATAGGAATATATAAATGTATTTATATGAAAAAGTATGATGAAAAGGCGCGATATGATATTTAAGGGATGGAAAGAGGGTAGGAATGAAGTAAAGCTGATGAAGAGGAAAAATAAAATTGATTACCAGTTACCCATTTACTATTGGGTATTTCCCCTGTAGAGCTTAACGGCCAATATAGTCATGGTTGACAAAGTAACTACGACCCCTGTTTTATTATTCTAAATGAAAGATAAATAACACATAATAAGTATTATGGCTCTAAGTGGATGATGAAACATTTAGTTATACCGAATTTGTGGTATGGCAGAAAATTTTTCTGATTGGTTAACCATTTGGAGTTTTTTTTTCTATAAACCTTAACGGTGTCTTTCTACTTTCGATATTAACTTAATTCTGGCATAATTAATAAAATAAATGATAATTACAGCGTCATAATTACTTTTAGTTACCTAATTCAATTCATTCGTTCGAATCGAGTTTTCGAATCGAATCGAGAATTCGAGTTTTTTTCGTTAATCGTCGTTGATTCTACACCCTATAATCGTGAACTTTATTTCAGCTCAGTCACAAGCATGTGCTTTCAATATATTAATGTGAATCTTGTGCAAATAAAATGAAAACATATATAGGAAAGAAGCTATAATGATGTTATGATATCTAAGGAAAAAAATTAATAAATTCTGAACGAAGTCATGGTTGGAAAATGTCATGAATCAGTAGCCATTTATGAATTGCATTCAAAAAAATGTTTCACCCTAAAATAACGGATACCGCTGATAATTTATGTGGTACAACGTTCCAGGAAACTGACGCACATAAATAAAGCTATCAGAAATTTTTTGTGCTTTTCATCTCATAGTGTACACGCGTCATTCGACCCCTCTTCGCTCAGTGTCATAGTCGTGATTACTTATATTTTATCTGCGTATATAAAACAAATGCGTATCGATGTATTTGGCGGGAATGTCGAATTATAGCGTGACGTCGGATATCAGTCTGATTCATCGCGAAGTCGTGGAAACCAAGGGACAAAGAAAACCTTTTTATTTCCCTCGTTCAAATGCCCCGTGACGAAAAAGGGAGGAGGAAAGGCGGATACGTTGTTTTTTTTAAATTCATATTCATTATTCTAAATATATATTTATCAGGGTTGTGCGATCATTTCACAGATAGTGGCGATTATATCTCTGCTTTGAATTTGCTCGACTCGTGTCGATGCGTCAGTGAATTTTCGGTATCTCTCTATAACGACGAAATCGACATTGAAATTCATTCGATTTCGTTGCCCGCGTTATCATCCCCAATTGTTTACGCCAAAAGCTTCAAAAGCTCGATTTACAAATGCATTCAGATGTAGAAACTCCATGCGAAAATATGTGCAACAGTGGCATGGTGTTGGATTTTGCAGCGATGAAATGCACCGAAAAAAATATATTTATGAAAACATATACATATATATATATATATATGTTTTCATTTTTGTTGGAAACTCAATTTTTCCAGCAGGTTTGTGTTTAAATCCTAACGAAAATTGTTAAAATATTGTAATAAAAAATTGCGTATAAATTTTGGAGTCTACAGGAGAAAAAAATAATAATTTTTGTTGTTGGAATTTTGATGCTGGTTTCAGCATCATAAGATTGTTTGCACCCCTATGGATATGGTAGTGTCTGTCAGAAAGTCTTTCATTATTGCAAAAGTGTCGGAGGTCAACCATCATCCGACCAACCCTCGCCGATGATGAAGAAATTTTCAAGGGTGTATACGTTTGGGGTGGTTTCCAACGAGTGATTTTTCCAATTTGGTAAACGCTTCATAAATAACGAGAAGAACGTGAACGGAGAAAGGGCGAGGAAGGGGAAGTGGGGGCTGTGAGGCTGCGTGAAATATATACTGAATCGTCTTGGTGAATTGCTCACTCAAGGGAACCCTCTCGTGTCAATAATAATGAGATTGAGCTTTCACTGGTAATCTGATCACTTGCCCCCCAGTCTTTCTCTCTCTCCCTCTATCTCTCTTTCGTGGACTGTTGGTTCCTTTCTCTTCTCTCACTCTCTTTCTAATCTTTCCGGATATTTTCCTTCCAGATAGCTCACTTCTGCCTGCATTTTTTACTGCCTTATTTTACTCACAAGGTAGCCTTTCACTTTATTAAAGGAAAGAAAACGTACCGTGTAAAATTTTACTCAAGAGAACATTTATTTCAAAATGTCACTTTATGTTCGATGTACACTCGTTTACGATAAATCTCATTTCATGTGAAAAGGTATAGTTGTCTCGTCAAGCGCACTATCATGAAACTACACGCAAATTTTTAAAAGGACCGATGATCCCGTTTTCGAGATATTTTCAAACAAAAATTGCACAGTTTAATTACTTAACAAATGCACATTTCACGAAATACTTCCTCATCTTTTCTACAGTTTTTTTTTGTTTTGTTTCTTAATTCTAGAGGAACTTACAATGAAGTTTATTTTGTAAAAAGGAGATATTTGATTGGTTAGTTTCGGAGATACAGCGATATAAATATTATCATCGTGTTGGGAGATCATAAGCATTGGAATTTGAATTTGACCAATAAAAATGCAACGACAGATATGATTTGATTTATTATTAACTTGACTTTTGGAATTGTTCAAATTCTTTACCAAGATATACACGATGCCAATTTTTTGCCAAGATGGGACAATTTGTGGACGAGCTAAGCCATTAAAGCATGAAAAATCATATCTTGGGATCACATAAATACGCTCATATGGCATTGACGTTTGCGTTCGCGTATTTTTTGAAATAATCCGATATTACGTTTTTTTCTGTCACTGTGAATGTGGATTATCTTTTCACCACAGCGCCACATGACATATAACGAAAGACTAAACATACATAGTCTTCAGCATCAATTTTTTTTCAGACGCAGATTATCCTTCGGTGCCTTTTAAACTGGCGTTTTTTTCCTACTATTTTTATATTTCTGTGTAAACCATGTCTTTCCCGGAATATAATTTTATTCACTCGTAGAATTTTTTTACTCAAACGTATATAATGGAGATACCAAGAATTTTCAGATTAATGTTTTATTTTTTCATGCTTTTTACATGAAGGAGAGTGCACGATGCTATTAATGAATAAACGAGCAAATATGTGGTGGTAGCACGCATTATGAAATGGTATTGAAGTTTGTATCGTTAGAACACGACTAAAAATTCTGTTTATTTTTTGATTTATTTATTTATATATTTTTTTGATCATATTCTAAGTGTCGATAAGTCGCATAAGCCCTAGTTCTATCACTTCCAATACTATTAAATATATAAAATCTATCAGAACTTAATCTGAAAGATTTTAAAGATCTATTAATCTATTGAATGCATTTGAATCTATGCTGAAGTAAGATTCTCCTCAACATCATCACATTTAACTATAAATCTAAGTTGGAATTACGATCTGGACGCGAGTTTAACCGAACGACGGCTGGTTTACGTTTGAGAATATTTTCGAAACGATCAGAGATGTCTTTGCCCTCCGGGGATGGAACAATGACTTTGAAGGAGTCTTGAACGCCCAATCTAAATGCTAAAGATTTCTGCAACCACTAGGAAAATCTCGAACCCACTTACACTATTATGAGAACGTCCAATGCACACGTATTGTACTTCTTGGTTATACATTTGGTGTTCTATACTTTTCACAAACCTTCATTTAGGTGGATCTGTAAATATATATATATATATATACTTGATATCATTATTATATGGTGTTTTCTGGTATATATATCGTTTACAAAGCACCACAAGAACCGCTGGTAACCACCAAGTCGCTCTGGACCACTCTCACCCACGGGAAATTACGAGTATATACAATTTTCTCTTCCATTGCTCCCAACTGTCCACGGCATTTCGAGTAGTGTGTATACGAACGAACATTGCCATGGGATATGGGAGGCTACATTACAAAGCTCGTGGTCACCAATTCTCTCACTCGATATATAGTGCCGGGGCTTTTGGTACGGTTGAACAAGGAATTTTGAATGAAGAGTGGAGCCATCGACAATGGATCCGAACATTCCGAAAATTGTGTTGGTTTCGTCATAAATAGGGTAATGTTTCTTCCAGAGATCGAACAGAGAAGAAAGAATGTACTTGCGCACTAGGATCATCGAACAAAGGGTTGGTTTCGTGCTTATTTTTTTTGTAATGTTGTATTCGAAATAATTCCACAAACACACAAATACAATTTCATGATTTTTAAGTCTTTATTTTGCTCTTCAAGATATTCGGTAGGTTTTTATTCCTCTAGAAAAATTCAGCTCTTCCGTTCAATGTCCGGTTGTCGAGTAGCCAGAATATGAAGTAATCTCTATCCCAATTGTCCCTTTCTCCCTTTCTCGTTTTCGACATCTATTTTATCCTCTCACCACTTCACGATTTCGTTTTATTTTTCTCAATTCTCCTTGACAACGAGTTTTCTAGCTGTGAAAGAAATAAGCGGAGGACAGCAGAGAACAGAGTTTTATCTGCAAAAGTGTGGAGCGCGTTTTTAAATTGGACCCAGATTACCGTCCGGACTCTGCGTACCAGGTGAAAGTAAACGAGAGAATGGGAGAGAAAGATAAAAGGAGCATTTTGACGACGTGCAGTTCTAGCTTAGAGTGCGAACTCACTGTAAACCAGTGTGTTATAAAAATCATTTGGACGACGATTGGTTGTAAAAAATAAAGCAATTACTTTTCGAACAATATTGTATTTGATTTTGAAATAAAATCGTCAGTATTGGTCATTGCGTCATTAAAAACGGTATCAAGCTTATTTTTTTTTTTTATCATTTTTGTAAATGCATGTTGGAAACCGTAATGTTCAAATTTACATTTGAAGCAAAAACGCTTATTATTTTTTTTTCACTTTAAGAGAAGAACATACTTTGTCTCGTAAAGCTCAATCTGCCGGAAACGGTAAGTCATCATAAATGCTCGCGGAGTATCCCAATTTCATATCACAAAAGTGAACGACCCCGAAGTCAAGCAACGAATCCAGACAGGAGCTTACTCCTTATGAATTTCCATTGTGCATTAATGTACGAGAGTTGAGTGCTGTTCAAGTCGATGGTGCATTCGTATAAGAAGTTTCTTGCCCCTGACTCTTGCACTAACCAGGAGTTAAAGGATAAGGAACTATATGCGGGAGAATGTGCCGTGTGCAAACCTCTCCGACCCGTTTCTACTACGCCTTCGCTCCTGAAGCTTCAAGATCTATAGTACAGTTTGGACTTAGCAAAGAGAGAGGATCATTTTGCTGGATGAGAGCCAAATACCAGTACCATTGTTCGTCGACTTGCAGAGAGAAAAGAGAAGAATTTCGTGAAAATCGCACTAACAACCACCAAGATCTGATGTTTTTCGGTGAGAACGAGAGACAAACAGAGTTTAGACAATGTGTAGCCTCTTTGCGGTCATTTAAATCACCAACTAACAATATTTATGGTGTTCTCTATCACTTGAAATCATTCACTTGAATCCTACAGTTCGTTTTGGTACAAAGTAAGTCGAAGAGATTTACTATGTTTGAATAAAAAACTCAATTCTACGAGCACCAGATGTTTGTGAGTCGTAAAATTCCACGTATTATGACGAAACTTAGCTTTAAAGTACGTTCGGACATTGAAATTATGCCAAACCCAGAAAATCCTTTACGAGAGCACTGCATCATGTATGCTTTCTCAATAAATCCAAGAGTTGACAGTACCATAAAATTGTTTTTTTCTAACAGCACATGAAGCGACGAAAACATTTATTTCAATTTTTGCAAGTGAGTTTTTGGGTATCCAGTGTCTTTTTCACCAAGTTGCAGGTGGTTTAGCTCTAACAGGTGAAGCAATTTTTATTAATCAACTCTTATGTAGGACACAAATATCTTCAGCACTGAATAATCAATTCAACCAGCAACCATTTAGCCTTGATAATGTCTGATGTCATTTATTAAATGCAAGGTACGATATTTTATCAGGGAAAGAGAAAAACGATTTGAGATGATTGAATTAGTGTCGATATAGATGCGGCATTACAAAAGGAGACAGTAGACAGCAGCTGTTCTGCTTTGCCGGGGTGTTTTACCGCAGTGCCGAATATAGGTAGATAAAGTCGAGATTCGTGTAGGGGTAACTGGGTTGCCGCATAGTGACGTCACAATCACAGTAACCTACTTCAGGAAAATAGGAAGAGAGAGGACAAGAATATATAGAGCAGCGTGGTATGAGTAGAATGAGAAGTAAAAGAGAGAGCAAGAGGGGGAGAGAGATGCGCATATACGTAAAGGTGCGAGGAAGGGCTCTTGCCCAACCAGACAACCAAAAAGCTCCGGTCCTCGTCTGGTATTCCACGAATATCGCCCAGGAAATTACGTATCCTTGCACGACCCTGGCACGTATCCTACGACCTCCTTCTCTTTCACCACACCTCAAACCGCTCGTTCAGCAAATTTATATCTCTTTCCAGTCGCGTAGCACGTTACGAAACTAACTCACCTTGCCCTTTACAAAATGACCGAGAAATTAAGGGGTAATAAAATTCTTTACTACCATCATTTCCATGCCTATGAAATAGAATAAGGTGCATGCAACGCTTTCCATCTATGCATAAAGTACACTTTCAGCATTTTGCCACCCAGGGATTGAGATTTATGATACTCTTCCGCCAGGATACTATCGTGAAAAAATAACTGTTTCCAGGATATTGAGCAGCGGTTGACAATAATGTATTGTCAATTTTGTAGAAACACTTATTGAGAAAAGTTTTTGCTCAGCGTGTCTGAGGATAAAACTCAATGAAATAATCTCTTAAACTTAAAGATGACCTAATTTAGATCAGAATTAACTTTAATAGGAAAAGTACATTCAATCGATTTTTTTTCTATCAGTAGTGCCATGGGACTACAAAGTTTCAATTTGATTTTTGCAGTTTGGTACTTCTATCATTGAAGTTTTTTGCTTTCTACTCCAATGTTTTTATTCTCATTGTTTTATAATAATTTCAAATTTACTGATAAATGTACAAGTTGTGACATGTGGGAGGGTAAAATTTTACAATTGCTTCGAGATACTTGGAGCATGCGGAACAACTCCATCGACCGGTATGAAGATATGCATAACAGCGTCATGACGGCGACCTAAATTCTGTATCGAACGAGAAAGCCCGCAACGTATGGCGACCTTACGTGTTCAAATCCACTCTAGTATCTCACAGCTTAGGAAACCTTGTTGATACAAACATGCATCCGCATCCGCAGAATTTTCACTACGTAGTCTGAGTATCCGGAAAAAAATTCTTTAAATAAATGCGACTGTTGTGGATGATTTCTTGTACATTCAACTGCCTTTCATCTAATGAAAGAGTACAAAATAACTGGACATCTATTCCTGAATGATGAATTACTTTTTCATTCGTTAACGTATAGTAGTCTCGCCACCGTCACGTTCAAAACGTTTTTTTTTTGAAAACTTGCACGTAACCAGTGGAACATCTGATGGTGTAAGTTTTATGTATTATTGGGAATGTCAAAATATGTAAACTTTTGGGATAAATGTCGCATATAAAGTTTAGAGTTTGAGAAATAACCAACTTTTCCGTATCTGATATATGTACACGGAGGTTAAACTTTATATCGCTGTATCTCCGAAAATGAATGATCCAATTTCTTGATCTTTTGAATGAAACGTCGTTATATGTTCCTCTGTATTGAGATACAGAAGGAAAAAAGCTGTAGCAAAGATTCGGACTTATTTTATAAAATGTGAATTTTTTTATTGCACCCATAAGAACGCGAGTAAAACTGTGAAATCTCTGATTGCAAATATCTCGAATACAGGAAAGTGAATTCTTTCGAAATTTCACACGTAGTTTCATTATAGTGGGCTGAATAAATTCTAAAATTAAAAAAAAAAACTGTACAAAAACGCTGTGGCGAAACTACTACTTTATCTTGAATAAATATTTAATTAGTGTGAATATTGTTGTGCTGGATTAAATCATTCTTCCATGTCGAGTTTCAAGCTTTGAAAGAAATTTATATTGAAAATACAAAATCTATACATTTCACCTATCTGTACTTAATTAGAAATGTGACACCGCAACACGATGGCCGAGCTATAATTATATGAAATAATCTACAGAATTCTACAAAAGATTTTTATTTCATTAATTTCGGTGCACTCTTGTAAATCTTTACTCATGGTATAGAGTTTTTTTTTTTTGGTTATGAACTTTTTAGCTCTTCCTATTGCGCATTTGAGCTGAATTAACGAGACATGTTTTTTTTCCGTCATGCAAGATTGGCTCCTCATGCTGGAGAAAGAATTTGGTAAATTGAATTTCCCGGTAACAGGCCTGGAGCCAACATTGGAATGAGACCAACGACGAAGACGACGACGAAAAGACCTGCAATGTGAGCCTACGTACAGGTCTTTCGATGGAAAAAGTTGTAACTAGTTGGACAAAGGACTAAAAGGTAGAACTTACAGCATCGGCAGGAGATCGGCAGGAAGTTACGACGTGCTACGGAGAGACGAAGTCAAGACTTTTCAACGTAATACAAAGTCTACGGTATGGAATCGATGCTCGTTTCGCCCTCACCTACTTCGAGTAACTGGAGAATGAGCTTTCGTCGCCTTTACAAGATGCTCTTCTTTTTTCATTCAATTTTCGCTTGCTTACCTTTCAGCTTTCAAACCACTTTAAGCACCAAGACATATTTATGACGTTAAGCTCATCTTTCTTTTTTCACGACAAGCTAACTTAATGTAAAATACGACGGTGAGAAAAGCTTGACACAATTTTTTCCTACAGTCCTCCGAGATTTAGGAAACGAAGAAAAGTCAAGTCGTAGCTGCCCCTTCAAACCGAAAAATTCGTGTTTTCTTTTTACCAAAATCTCATTTGAGTCCGGAAGGTCTGGGAAAAATGGCCATCGAAATGATTTTTGAACTGCAGCTCAATAGACTTTGGTAATATCTCCTACACTTAGTCCGGATTGATGACGGCAGCGGAAAAGCAGTTTCCCTCAAGTATTTGAATGCTTTTAATCACACTTTTGTTCCTTAAATCCTTGCTAACACATATTTTTAAAAAGCTTTTTAGGAATGATGTTATCGAGATTTCAAATACGAGATTTTCACCGACTGCAGAAAGATATTCCTCGAGTCATTTCACCTCAATAATGTAATTTGAAAAAATTAAGGAATAAAAGTTATTAAGAATCGTCGTTTTCAGTGTTGGGTTCTAAGTACTGAATAACGCTATCGATAAGAGTTCATCAAAAACTTCATGTTGACTCAGCAGTGATCTCAAGCTTCTAGCGAACAAAGTCTGAGTCATTGAGCTCGAATGCAGGATGAGACAATTAACTGGAATGAATGGCACGTATACTGAGAGTTCTCGCCACGAAAAGGGTCTTGGAGTTGATGGTTACTAACGAGTGGGTACGTCAGACCTGTTGAATCGAGCTTCGAGACGCTTTACGACAGTTTGTCTTCTGACAGCGTGACAGACAAGGCGCTATTTTCATCCACTCGATAAAATTTTCACGACGGTGTAGTAAAACTGATCATAATAGTTTCACGAAAATAGTGCTCGGAATTAATTATTTCCCATGAAAAATCAATTCATTATTTTTTATTGCTCGTTTATTCATTTTGAATCAGTTATAAAAATTATCCACTGATCAATAGTGTTATAAGAACCTACAAAACTCATGATTTCAAGTGATGTTTTCCACCGAATTTTCAACCCCACCAGTACCATTCTCCATGAACAGTTTCGGTTGTGGTTTCTGAATGCCTTTTTGTACGCAGTCCGGCCGCATTGTAGGCAGAGCAAAATTCTAATTGCTGGCGAAGATGAATAAACAAATAAAATCAACGTAATTCCTTAATGTTCCTAAAATATTAATTCAATTTCAGTCGATTTGACTCACGTTGCAAAGTTCAGAATTTTCCTCTGTAGCGCAATAAACCTCTGGACCTTGATTGCAAACACTTTCGACCGTCTAAAAGTTAGATAAATCTGGACATCAGCATTTCTAATAAAAAAAATGTAATTCACACGAAATTCTTGATTAAAAAAAAATAATAATAATAAGTCGAACGATATGCGAAGCGAACAATCGAACGACAGTATCCGTATGAATGGAACTTAATTTTTTTGGATTTTTAATTGTTTATCGAAAAGTCAACTTTTGTGTCCGATTCCATCAAAGTTTTGTTGTTGTAAATTAGTATTATATATTTTGAAAGTTGCAAATTGCCAGATTTGATGCTCGAGTTTTTTACATAACTTTTGTATCATCGACTTACTTTTGAGTAACAACCGGTCAGTGCGACCAGCGCGAGAAAGATGATCAGAGCGATTTTCATTGCAGGGAGCTGGTTGATTCGAAGCCTTCTCGTTAAAGTTGTACGGTGTACGTGACGCTGACAGAGCCAACACTCTTTATAATGGAGTGTAATGCCGCGTTGAACGTATATTTATACGCAGAAATAAAAAGGGGGAGTTCGCAAAAGGCTTGAAAGAGCGTGTGTCATTGCATTTTATTCAATAAACACTGATATTTATCATTAAATAAAGATTAAAAAAGACAAAAAGAAATTTTGCAGATGTTTGACAGCTGCTAGAAATTAAGCTGAGAACAATAAAATCTTATTTGAACATTTGGTTTAACATCATCCTGTCTCAAAATTTGGTAGAAGAATATCATGATATCTTAGAATTTCGCTCAGAAACAAAGTATGTCAGATTTAGTTCGAAAACTTCGTATTTCGGAATTTGCACACGATTTTCAAAAAAATTCAATGAGCGTTTTCTAATTTTTTACTTCAATCGATTCATCAAAACTATATTCATTCAATACATTTTTAGATACGATGTCGTTCTCAGCCGTCATTCTTATCTCATGTTTCCAATTTGAAAATTTAGAAATTGATGATTGTTGAAGTATAAATCTCATACTATTCTTTATTTTCAGGTTTTATACAAATATAGAGAACCTTCCTTATAAATATCTTTTTTAAATATATTCTTATCCAATTTATATTGAAATTTCGCTTTTGTCTCTTTTATTTGTTTGATAGTCAAAAATAGCATAGTTAAGCTTACATAACGTTTGCTCAAGTGTACATTTGCATTGACGTAAATGAGCGTCGAAAATACTTGATATTCCATATTTCGCACGTAGTTTATGAAAAATGAATGGAAAAATACAAAGTGGTTCGGGAAAAGAAAACATTATTGGAAAGCCAAATGAGGATGGGTCATTCATTTTTCATGATTTTTTTTTAAATTTTGTTTCACAATTCAAGATTTCTTTTTATCCATTTAATTCAGTTCGTGAAGTCTAGTTTACCAAGAACTCTCAGTTTACTCATTCATGAAACTTGTTTTCTGTTTGAAAGAATTTAACGAATTGACTACAGTCTTCATAGAGTCTTCTATAATCATTCAATTAATATTGATAGACATATTAGAATAAGAGAAATCGAGAAAAAAAAAAAGAAACACATTGTTCTGTTTTCACCACCTTCGTATTCGTAAACACCAGATAAGAATGACGGCTGAGAAAAACATAGTATCTCAAAATTGGTCAAATAAATTAGTTTTGATAAATGGAAACGTTTGAACAGTCTTTTACTCATTCCGCACTGATTATTGAAATTTTTTTTTTAATCTCTTGACTGCCCGTAATTCAGTATCAGAAAATGTAATGAACGAGTGCTACAATGTTTTAAAATCGGCGATCGTAATTTTTAAATTTACAGCATACTTTCAATAAATCGTGGAATGGAAGTCTCCATGAAAATATTGATTTGTTTTCTGCATAACTTTATATTTATGCGTTTTATGTAACGAATGGTGTTAAGCAAAGTAATCGATTGTAGGAAAAAATGTGGTCCACTTGAAGCGCGTCATCCAATTTTCCAACGGTGGCCTATTTCGTGGTGAAATCGATAAGCGGATGTAATCACACGATAATTGAGTCAAGGTAATAAGAATGCGGAAGATTGAATTTCTTTTTTTTTTTTACGACAAACATTACTTTTTGAGTAACGTTAGAGTGTAACACTTCTACAAAAAGATCCTATTGTTAAAGAAGTTCTTCAATTGAAAATTTGTCAAAATTAATAGGTAATTATTTTTTGTGTCAAAGTAGATGGCAAAACATGTCTTAAATATGATGTACATTTTGAATAACGTTATCAAACTCCCTACATAGCGGAAGATGAGAAGATGTATAACTAAAATTGGATGAAAATGAATTTATGAGGATATAAAGAAAATTGAATACGTGAATCCGAATGGAGTTATGATGCGTCTCGTGTTTACGTATAATTAAACGTACCGGAAATATGCTAATGTTCAACATATCGAATCAATGAGATTCTAATGCATGCAAATAATCTGTACAAATTGAATATATCAACGCGTATTCATATGACGAATATTTTTCAACGTTGAATGTTTAAAATGAAGCTGCAACATTATATTCAAAAGGATATGAAATATTTAATATACGAGTATTACTAAAAAATGCTGTGATCATGGTCAACCGAAAATTCTTGTATTTTCGAAGACATGCAACAATGAATTTTTTCAACATTGCAACAGTTTTTGAGTATATTTATCATACAAAGATCTTGACTCTAGTATAATTTGGGAACTAGGCACATATCGTCGCCTTAAATACTCTATTCAGAATGTATTAACCAAGAGAACTTGGAGCAGTGATTTATGCAAAATCCGGATTCCACACGTACATGCAGGAGTATGCTAGTAAGTTATTATTAGACGGGAGCCAATGCCACACACGATTTTAATACTCGTAGCAAAGTTTTTCTAAGGAATAAATCTACGAGGCAACTTTGCAAGAACGATTGGCCAAAGGCTGGCTTTGAAAAATGGACAAGAGAGTGTAGAAGCAATGGCATGGGCGAAAAAAAAGAGTAATAGGTGGTAGTCTCGGGCGACAAAGGGACTGATGCACTACTGCATAAGCTCACCGCAGGGCTTTGACGAGAGGAGCAATAAGAGAGAAAGTAAGAAGTGCAAAAAAACCAAGAGAAAAGAACGCCCGAATGTCAGAGATTAAAAAGAAAGCTGGTAAAAGAGAGAATGAAGGATCCTAGCGAACAAATGAGCATATAGCTTAGAGCGAGTCCCCGTCATTTTAGAATAGTTGGCTGTAATAGCAATGAAAAATACTTCAGTTAAAAACTTCTAGTGAATGATAACCTTGCACAATTTATATTAAGCAGTCGTCTTTTGTTCTCTGTAACAATTCAAGAATTCAAAAACGGGAAGAATTAGAATCAGCTTGATTTTCGTTTAAACGCTCCTTGGATTTGTAACAATCCTAAAAGAAATTCATTGAAAAGCTTCCAAATTCTTGGAAATCCGGGTGTGCCTTCCATGCGACAAGCTGATATACGAGAGAAATGCTCAATCGATTGATCACGTCACGGGAGAGTTCTTGGGCTCCAATTTGTCCAAGGGGATTGTGGAACTGGAGCTGAATTCAAATTTGCCCTGAGTAATTAGCCGTTTGAAGACAGATGCAGAGCCAAAAAGAGAGAAACAAAAAGGGTTAGGCTGTTAAGCTGTGGTATTCAGGACTTTCTCCAATAATTGGAGAGTCCAGACAAACCAGAGATAACCAGATGGTCATATAACGAAAGGGTTCGTCTTTTTCGGGATTTGAAATACTGCCTGGATGAACGGGTTAGCTTTCGGACACCGTTAATGTGACCTCAACGCAAGAGCTCTGGTCTGAATAACAGTACATACGAACGACCTTCAACCGATTCTGTAACGAAGAGAACTCATAATTACTCGATGGTTTGTTCGTGGCGTTTCACCAACTCTGTGTCGTATTCTCCTTTACATGCTGGCCTTTATGTGTCGCATTTCGTGACTAGAAATTTGCTCGAACTTTTATGGCATCTAGGTGCCAATAATACATGTCTGGTCGTTTATGTACCACTTTTTTTATCACTACTTCTAATTACAGGTAATTTGTAGGCAGCGGAAAAAATGGGTGTAATCTACGAATTTATGCATATTGTTCTTGCATTATGTATTCGAGTGGAGACTTCTCCAGCCTGCTTATAATTTTAAGCTGGTATTTGGCTACCTGAATAATTTTACAGTTAATTTCTGCTACGCATGAACGACCATGTCTGCGATACCAACGGCACATTCGTTGTTAGTATTAAAAAGTGTCCAGAACCTTCAAATGTTTGTTCGTTACTGAAAAAAGTACTCGCAGTAATTGGTTGAAATGGTGAATGACATTCTGGCAGGTTCGAGAGAACTGCTGCAATTTTAACTTTCCTGGGAAACAATGTATTTGTTTGATTTGCAAAAACTTTGCACTATTGAAGAGGAACAAAAAAGAATGTTGCAGATACTTTCGAATAGGCAAATTCAGACCAGCGCAAATTGCTCTACCATTTCATATTTGTCCACGTTTATAATCTTTGAATTTCATGAAAAGCAAAAAACATCCATTGTGAGCTTTGTTCACCAGTATTTGACACTCTAATGCAAATTTTCCAAAATTCGAAACTCCAAACTCACCACAAAATGTCATTTAAGGATCTTCGAATTAAATGAATTATTTAAATGAAGAGAAATATAAACAATTATTAACGATTTTCGGCTTGTTCCGACGGTCCTTTCTATGACGCGATCAGCATATAAAGTAGAATTTAAAAAAGATTATCAACCATTTTTGACTTTATCTGACTGTCATTATGATGCGGTAAGCAGAAAAATATCTGCATCAACAAGATAGGACGTTAGGGCTCGTTAGACGTCAATCTTGTTATAACGAGCCCTGAAGCAACCAACCCATTGAAAATGGAAAAAATGGACAGATCGTAGAGCGTTCGAAGCCGACTAGCAATCAATATCTCTGTCATGCACTTCAGTTCCCAGATAATCAATAGTCGCGATGAGCCTTCTTCATAATGCAAAAATGACCAATCATTTTGCTATTGGATTTGAAATGGCCCTAGTTATCTGACATATCTGATTTCGTTCCAAAATTCGGTGAAGTTATTAAGAATCCATAAAATGTTGAAATCTGCACAACCTTCACATCTAAATACCTGGGGATTGAGAAACGGAGTTGAAAGTGGCGTGTGTTGTCGATGGTATTCGTTGAGTGAGAAGTGGATTATTGATCAGCAATTAGCGAATCCAAATGGGTTTGCCGGTTGCCAAATTTGAACGATAAATGAAGTCTTTCCCGATACTTCGTGACGTTTGCCAAAACGAATTAAAGCGTCATTTCCGGGCTCTCGAAATCATTTTTGCGTTTAAACAGACGGTTAAATGAAGTTTTCATCCAAACTTCAACTTTTCAGATAAGTCTACCAATTTACAACCTTTCAACCATGCCCAGAAGACATTTGACACGAAATATGATTCTGATATTCCAGGCAATGGTATTAGAAATATTAATTGTAAGTTGTATTTGACGGTCAGCGTTGAAACGAAAAAAAAAAAAAAAAAAAAAAACAAATCAACCATATTCCACTTATAAAGATTTCATGGGTAATCAAATACCAAAATGCGAATCCAGCCGTAAGCATTTTGTCATGGTTTTTCACACTCAGATTGGATGATTGTCAGGCAATTTGCAGAAACGGTCATTGTGGATAACTGCACGTGGATAAAGTTTACCGCGGTAGCTTCACGTCAACAGACAGATATAATCAAGATTCACCAGCGGATAAAGGTGCAACTCGATACATTGAAATGCATTTTGGTTGATTATGAAGTGATGGCTAGTTAACCTCATGATAGTTCACGTCAATGAAAAGTCATTGAGTTAGTAAGTTGACGCAGCAGGAAAATTCTAACATTAACAGATCAGTCATTCAAACGATGCCTTTCCTTTTCTTTTATGCATTTAAGTTCGTTAGTTTGACAGTTGAGGTGATGCCATTCAAAGAAAAGTTACTATCACAGCAATTCTCAACGTAAATGGTAAGCAAGCAAATGATATTTGAACCGTCAACGTTCGGCAACAACTAGGATTAATAACAGTGTTTTCGGATGAAGTGAAAGTTCTGATTTGATAGATTGTTTGATAACCTTTCTTTTACAAAAGTTTTGTTCCAAATGTTAAAATGCTGGGCCGAAAAATGTATTTTTAATTCATTTACGATCAAATGCAAAAATTTAGATATTCCGTAGAGTTGGTTATAAATTTATATACACTCCATTATCGAATTTATCACGTGTTGTGATTGGCTAAAACCACAAAGCTACGAAGGTGAAACAAATATACCAAACGCTCCCGAGTACAAATATAGATAACGGCGCATTTATAGGCATACATCTCTGGTATACCCGTGTGTCTATAGACGCAGAATGAGCATGGAAACACAATCACACGTATGCGACAAAAGCGGTGGCAAACAGATGTGCGTGTTATTATGGCTCCGTTGGGCGGGACGAGCACGCACTTGCGTGCGAAACGGCCAGTGCGAAGGTGGAGCACCTTGCAAAGTGAACAATGATACACGTGCCGACGGATCGATCGGCGGGTACGTTAAAGGGATAAAAGCTCATGAAGGGCGAAGCTTTAACGAGCAGTGTTGTTGCGCGAACTCGATCGATCACAATCTTTTGTGAATTGCAAGTTCATTATGAGCACACCATTCGTATTTTATCGTGTTTCTACGATCTAACGACTACGAAATAATATGCTGGGAGGGACACAGCCGTGACCTTGAACTTTGAGAACAAAGCATTACTTTTTGGAGGTCCCATTTCTTTTCTGATTCTGATGTTGTAATCGTTATTATGCAGTACTGCTACAGTATTTTAATGTCGGTATTTTTTAACGTCTCGTCTCGTAATTTGGAAGTTCTTCCAGCCCGTCCGTCACTCTCTGTTGACGATTAGTTTATGGAATATGGCGATCTTGAAGTTTAGAGTTTTGGTTGGACGCCCCGAGTTTGGTGCAGTTTTTCAAATAATGTCCAGATGAAAGAAACATATTGAATCCTAATTGTCTGTTTTTTATTGAAATATTTAGTATTGCAATATTGGTGTTACGGACGAGGAGTTCTACGTTGTCATTCGGTGGTTATTATTAAATATTTTTGTTTCTATCGTAGCAGCCTGTCGAGCGAATCTCATTATTCGCGCTTGAGGAAACCGGAAGCTCGTAAACGAAACCGCGCGCTGCAGGGTTTCCAGACCTCACGCGCGTATTTTCTCGCCTTCTTGCTCTTCAACTACTCACAGCCTTTATCTCATACACTTCGCCTCTTTCTCTTATGGCGACGTACGAGATCGTTGTAAAAGATCGAGACAGTCGATTAATATTTCATGAGCAAGTATTGTACATATTCTCGTTTCTCCTTGGTGAAATGGAGACCGGGTTTACTGCAACTTCCGAACGATATACGTAACCCTGACAAGAGAATATGTTCACGAACTTTAGAACCATCATTTTTCATCCGTCTTCCCGCATGCTGGCTTCCGTTTGCCTTTGAAGTTTCGCTCGATCGTTAGTTCCGTTGACAGTTCCGATTCACGTCTAGTAAAAATTGATTCGTGCAGTATTGTTACAAACGATCGCTACATTAATGTAAAAAGAAATTCGGAATGCTTCATTAGATATGGGGGAGGGTGCGGGAGCTGAGATTTACGCACATTCTGCTTGTTTTTTTACTTTGCGGAAGCAGTATTTTATGCAAGTAATCCTTATTTCAAAATACTACCGCGAAGTGCAGTAAAAAGTATACTGAAAGTAAAAAACATGTGACGACACCAAGTGGAACACAGTTTTTAATGAAAAAATTCAATGTAAATCGAGTCGTGAGAACAAGGAGTGTAAAAAACTGATGGGAATAGATAAATAAATACATAGAGCAGCGGGTAAGAGAAAAAGAGAGAGGCAGATGCAGGTGGCAAGCAGTGGAAAATTCGCGATGACACTTTTGCCACGTCGACCCGAGCTGTTGCAGCCGTCGGTAATGTTTAACAAAACGTTTCGTGGTAGGTAGAGATCCTGTGGAGGAGAGCACTAGCAGGCGACAGTGGAGAGGATCGAGCGGAAGATTCAGAGGAAAAATGTAAATTTATCGCGAGAGTAGAAAATAAAAAGTACTTCGTTCTCTCTTTTATTCTTTTGCAGTTGCCGAGAAAAAGGTTGGGCTTTCTACGGTACATATACAAGCGAGGGAAGAAGTGAGAGCTTATAGTGGAAAGAGGCGGTGATGGTGAATTTCAACCCCCTGTAGACGCGAAGTACTGACCAAACGGGTTGGAAATAGTAGAAGCTCGCCACAGAACGGTTGGAGTTAATGCCTGAATGTTAATTATGGCGCGCCCAGCCGGTCTCTGAGACTTATTGTTTCCTCTTTTTCATTGTTACACTTCTTCGTCCAATTTTTATTTTTTTATTTTTAGTTAAATGTCAACGACGAGCAAGTCGTCGTAGTATTGTTTAGTTTTTTATACGATATTGCTATTCGATCTTTTGCTTTTTTCACTCTGACGATTATCTTATTTTCTTCTACGATTTCTCGATTAGCACATAAATTCAACATACTTTTTACAACTACAAAAGATTGTTCAATCGCAGATTAAAAACGCTTCATTTTCATGCGCGGTACAGCAGAATTTCCCCAATGTTCAAGCAGTTCATGTATACCCTGGATTTTAGCAACTTTTGAGATAATGGTGTACACTTTACGTAATTCTGGTGGCCCATTGGGTTGAACCTTTTGTTTTGGAACAAAGGTTTTCTCCGCTGCCTGATTCCCGGCTTTCACCTTTATAGAGAAGCGAAAAGGTGCCAGCCACCAGCCACAATCAATGAATACTTTCTCGCAAAAGTTTTGAAACATCCCAGAATAATGGCGAAGCTACTTGTTTCCCAAATGTTCCCGGTAAAATCGTATCGAACACATGCTACAGGCAACGAGGCATGAAATTACCCACAAAACTCCCATAGGAGGTTAAACGTGGAGTGCGGTTAGATGAAAAGATTCTCGAGATTATTATATCAGGCACGACATTTCGATGAACTTTGACCAACTTCTGATACTCCAGAGTTGAAAATTATACTGTGATAAAACATTTAGGACTCGAATAACTTGACGATATCTTCGAAATGAACAATCTAAAAAAAAAAAAAAAATGCACCCACAAAATAGCAATCGGAATAGAATTAAAAAACATCGAATCAGTAATAAATCGAATTCGTAAATTCTAAAAATTACGACGAAATTATTATTGGAATATGATTATCCATATGAGGATATAATATCATATTTTAATGCACGATACACCATTTGCCCTTCGTTCAAAACTACCATAAAATCATGAGTAAAATGTATTATTTGAATAATTATTTTCCTCTGTTGTTATTCACGAGTAAACGTATTCTCGTTACTTGGCAAATATTAAATAAACTATGAAACCTGCTGAATTTGCATATTCAAAAATAACAGCGTTAATCCAAGCATTGCAAATTTAGGTGATGGTAGTTTTGGTGCATTGCGTTGGTGAAAATGTATTGTAGAAATCCGAGCTACGGGGGCATTCTTGAAACGGATGATTCCATTTCCAAAACGCGCAGCTATATACTGACCTATTCCTCTCCTACTTTTGTCCATTCCGGCGTGAACGCAGTTAGTGCAACGTGCGAACACTCTGGAATCGTTTGTTCAGTTGCAGAGCAAAGCGGGAATGGGGTTATATTTTCCGACGTATTCGAGCTCATGGTGGCCGACATGAGCTATTTTTATTTTACCGCTGGACCGTGACGACCTTCGGCTCTGTGCCAACGGAAACGAGCCGTGAATTTTTCATTTGGTTTTACATTTTTTTTTTTGCCTTTAGAATGCTTGACTATTCCGCGATGAATTCTGCGAGCGGTGAAAAAAATAAGGGTAAAAAAGAAAACACAAAATAAAAATTCTCTGCGCTTTTGACCACAGGATATAAAAAAGAACGGCCCCTTGAATAACATTTATCTTTTTAAGGATGCGTTGGATTTATGGGTCAAAGATTGTTTTCCTCTTGTTGCATTAATATTATTCTAAATGTACAGGCAGACGAAAGGTTTTGAAAAATTTGGTAGACTTTCTTGCCGGCTAAGAGAACATGCTATCGACGAACCTCCTTAACGAGGTTTAATCATTTTAATTGACCGCAATGACGATAGTCACCGATCTTCATCTTTGTCTTTTTATCTTCCTTTTCCTCTGCGGTTTCAATTTGTAATATATACTTGGTGCATCAGACCTAGTCTCAACAGTGTTCTCCATTGTTCATCTCAATTGTACACATCCTACGGTATTGTAAAGCTAGTAGAATTAAGACATGAGTATGTGCCAGCATCCGTCCTAATTCGGCCTAAAACTAGGGACCACCTAATTACTGTTATTGTATTTCTATTGGACTCGTTAAAAATACTTAGTACCAAATGCTTTCTTTCAGTTTAAAATGAGACGAAAATATACGACCTGAAGACCGGGAATTCTGGGAATGATTGCAAGAAGAGCTGGACTCCACTGTTCAAAATTATCGAACGTTATAACACTTACCTGAAACAGAAACATGTTCACAGTCATTAATTAAGGATAAATAATAAACTAACAGCGATTACATCAAAAAATTTCAATTTTACGCAATAGTAAGATTACTCTTGGAAAATAATTACTTAACCATAAGTAGAGAATTCTCGTCTCGGAAATACTCAACAAATGTGTACATTGGAGATGTAGCTGATGTTCATGTTTACATTTGTCAGTACAGCCGCGTAACGAAGGACGTTCGGGTTTTCAGAATTACACAAGCGGATTAAGCACCAAGAAGCGCGGAAACTACAGACAATGGAGGATACGGGTCAGGAGACTACACCACCTGCACGTGGAAATTAAAACAAGGTGGTAGCGGACAGGGCTTAATGAACAGACGGGAGTTTGAATGGCAGAAGATCACGCTACACGAGCTGAGAGGATCGTAGCTCTAGGGTTAAACCAACACCCGTGTAACCAATTCAGTGACGGTTGTACGTACAACAATGCTTACAGAATAAGTTCTAGAATCAGAGATCAAAGTCGTTGTTGCTGTTTGGGTTTGAAATTCAAAAAATTGCCTCATGATAAATAGTACTTTAAAGGAGACAAGATTATAAAATTGTTGAATTGAATAATATCTTCAGAAACATTATTTGATTTCAAGGCATAGACTCCGGCGTTCGAAGAATTTTGAAAAAAATTCAGACCTCTTTGGTCATTTTGTATCTCAAAAATTTGAACAAATTTACGAACAACGGATATTGCTAATTTAAAAATTTCCTTTTCAATCGAAATTCAATCGGATGTCTAGCATTTAGGAATGAGTAATTTCCTAAGTAGGGTTGTGCAAACGTATGATACGTATTATGTTATGCACCACACAAGTTTACGCTTCGTACAAAGGAAATATACGCAGAGGAAGCAGCTTCCGGCTTAACCGAGAAAATTTAATACTATGGTGTGGAGGAGAAGGAGGAAAAGGAAATATTGCAGGTAGGAGTTAGATTCACTAAGTCGTGTAGATTCGACTATGAGTTCATCGACTTGAACTCGAATGATTATTATATTCACGAAGGGCTTATGGAGTTTATAGTAGACTTTTGTGAAGCCGACAAGAACAGGCAATGGAGTTGAAACAAATACAGGAAATTTGGGAACTCTAACTTGGTCTATTCTCCATTGAGCCTTCATTCTCACTTGTCTTTTTATACAATGACCCACATTCCTTAAGGTTCGTATAATTTCCACTGTAGAATCAATTCGGTTAGAACGGTTTTACTTTGCAATTCCTTTTCAGAGTACTTTCTACAGTTCGTCATGATAGCGATGTTATTGAATTGTAACGAGAAGAGTTTGTATTACTAATTATATATAGACATGACTTTATGCACATTTCAATTAGGATGAAAAGAGTTTTTCATCAGTCGACCGTTGAAGCAATTTGTAGAGAGTATACGCGGAATTCGTTTTGGTACATTGTGGCGTGCATGATGAGGAAAAAGGAACGATTTAAATTACTATCGTCAAAATCAAAGTCTTTAAGTTCCATTTCTTCAGATGGAATTGACATTTTCAACAAGAAATTCCCAACGTATACGAATGTACGATTCATCATTCCAGCAAAGGCCATTAAATTAGCGCTTTCGTTCTTATTATTTTTCATTGATTCATAGATTTTTTAAATTTAAATGTAGAATACACTGAAACGTCGAGAAATTACGTGATTTTTTAATCACGTTCAAGAAAATTTTAATGACGATTCAATCTGTATAGAGAAATGGAATTTTCTATATTTTAGGCTCGAATTAAGATGTCTGAGAGATCGCTGGTTAAATACTGTGTGTTTGGACTGTACATGAAATATTCATGCATCTATAGTGTGTATTCACTGAGCAAAAAAAACATTCATCTCTATCGAACGTGTCAACGTCGTCTTTCACTATATGTACTTTTACCCTACCACCGAAATGAATAGGGTGGAGTATTTGTCGCGAACATTGTGTCATTTAACCCAGGAGGAAAAAGAGCCCCATGTGGCGATATTTAGATTCTTCATTATGGCTTACCACATGGTGTATCCATGTATATAAAGCAGATCCATGAGGAACCTTGGTAAGCGTTCGCGTTTGTTGAATCAAACTATTCTGGATGAAGCCCGTAAAACGAAATACTCGATGAAGTTTCTTTCTTAAACCTTTTCTTTGTGTACATAGTACGCGCATGTATACATACATCGAGGGGATCAAATTTTATAATCCTGACACCCTAAATCCGGGACTAAACGATAAACCAACAGGGACTTTCCTTCTTCGCCCCCTTTCTGTCCCTCGTTCTCTTCCTGATTCTTCGTTCGTTCTTCAAAAGAAGAAATCGTTCTTGTTACTGAATCAAGGCATCAGGACCTTTATTGATTTTCAATTTTTTCACGAACTATGGATCGTTGAACCAAAAAGTGCGATGTTGGGCTAAGAAAACTTACGAAGAGCAATGAAAATTGAAAAAAAAAAACCTTTCGACCAGGCCGCGAAAGATGACTAACCCTCTCTATGGGTTACATTGACATGTTTGAGCATCGTAATCAAACCGTTGTGACATCCTTCAACTCATAGTGGCCACTTCTGTGTGTTATTTCTCCAGTGATGCATTACACAATCTCTCTTTCTATCTCTCGAACAGTTCGGGTCTACCCTGCTCTAGCTACCCCTTCGAAAATCTCGTTATCCCTGCTTACCTCACCTCTGTCATGCAAATGAGCCTTTCAACGATCGGGTTCTCTTTAAAATGTGGTTCACCAACATTGAGACACGAAGCTAACCGAGCGTGCATTACTGCGCAAGATTTTCAACACAATCGTGTACGTATACAATATGTATATATATATTTTTTGTACGCATGGTATAATGCTCGGGGCGTTGAGGACCCGACTAAAAGTTGCTATAAACACCGCCCTTACCTTTGCCCCTCCTATTTTTTTTTGTATGCTCTGAGTATTTTACCTCGTCAAAGAAAGCAAAACCACACGGAGCCACAGATGCAATATGGTGAACATAGAGGATAACACCAGTAAGCGATATGTTCTCATTTTTCAGTCAGCCTTGGTGAGAGTGTTTCGTCATGTGCTTCCAAAGGACTAAAGTATTATTTTTGGAATATCAGAGCAAGGTCGGATCTAGCCGTTCATTATGTCGCTGCATCGATTCGAGAAAAAAAGTTCTTCAAAGAATGTGCTTTAAAAACTCACACTGGTGGAATACCTAATAGGATATCGACATCCGTGGTTTTCGAGGATAGATGGACTGAATAAATCGTAACAAAAGATTCCTTTAGAACTCGTGGACTTCAGACAAGAACGACTAGAATAAGATGAATATAAAACTTAAATACAAAGATAAGAGGGAGCAAGATTATGAGATCAGCAACTAGAAGAACGTTTCTCACATCAAGATGAAGCATCGACAATCTTTTCTCTTTGGCTTTTGTAATGCTTTGGAAGTTTTGATGGTGAGTATTCAAAGGGTTGTCTTTTGTATCTTTTCATAATGGTCTCCCTTCGTTATAATTATAACGCCTAGAATATAGGAAGAAATATATCAAGAGTTAACCAAAGCAAAGAAGAACCCAGACAGTGAAAGTATCAGCTTGAAAACTTGAGTTGTTGAGAAGGAAGGAAGCAGGCAGAAAAGCGAGAGCCGTGCCTCTCGATCTTCGTTCGCCTCTAACCCCGTCAGCGACACGTCTTGCAAGAAACGCTTCGAAGCACTTCACTCTTCTCTGCGCAGCCCCGGGACTTGCTGGAAGATCCTGTTCTCTCGTTTTTTCCTCGACTTTGCTCGGAACCCAATTCTCTCACATTCCTCGCTATCGCAGAACCAACGCTTATTCACTCACTCCCCACTCTCCCTCTCTTTCTGATTCGTTCTGTCGTTCTTTCTGAACTTCTCCATCTTCCTCAGCTTTTCTAGCCAATTGGGTCGCCTGCTTGCTGTACCACACCAATGAACGTCTTGCTTGTCGCCAAGATTGTTCTTCTGTCTCCCTTTCTTTTTTGTCTTATTTTTCAACTACTCGTGCCTGTCACCGAACGTTCCGATGATTTCCGCGAGTGGGTCTTCAAGCAACCGGAAGTGGACGTTGCAGGAAAATAGACAAAAGAGAGGAACAGAGGGACAGAAGTGAATGTGCATGAGGGTGTAAATTGAACGAAGTATGGGAAGAAAGGATGAAAGAGTTACGGAAACGCCGGAAGCCAGAAGTTTTTCTTCGTTGGTCAACAGAACGAAAGGAACGCCGAGTGAACGGAACGGTGACCACCTACTTCGATGCTCGCTCTTATGAACCTTTTACAGATCGAAGAAATGCTCGTTGCAGTCTTCCGCACGCGTACACCTTTATTTTCTCACTTATTCCTCTCGTTTCATCTCGACGTTGTTTGATGTATCAATTCTTCAAACTGTTCATCTATTGGATCACAATGCTTGAGACAGAACTATTAATGGTGAAGATATTCTACGATGAATCTGTCGTTGTATGTACAACTTTAAAACTGCAGCACAAAATTCAATACCATATGAGCAAGACAAAAAACTAATAAATTCACCTCATGAATCGAAAGCTCTATATAATTTTCATAAAATAACACCATCGACAATTTAACAGTAGAATAAAATCATTATTCGAGTGTGCAGGTGCGTCTTCCTGCCTTTCGTTGACTCACGGTCCATTAACATTTCATCGACATCGAGTCGTCGAGGAATAAAATTTCTGTCAATTCATTTTGAAATCATCATCTACGATAGCAACCAAGTCTGCAAATCTCGAGTGTATTGTACCTGGGGAATTTATGAGACACTACCGGAATATCAATGATACGGTCGTGACGCGTTTTCCCCTTTATTCAACGAAGTAACGCGTAATGAAAGAGATATCGCGCGTGCATGGTAAAAGACGTGTGCTGTCATGGGATTTGATCGTCTATCTAACATGCGTGGCTCGGAACACGTCTGACTCTTCATGACGCACCGGGTACGATCTTTGCGCGCCCCCTCTGGCGCTTATTCAAGCTTGTGCTCGGCTGCTAGATCGACGTGAGCATCACCGAGATGACGGTTTAATGCGGCTTTTATGGGACGAATAACACGTATGAAGTTGCCACGAGAAAGGTAAATAGCTTGAATATATATACCACGAGTATATACCTCGTGTGATCTATCTTTCTACCTAATTTATCTTAATTTAATTTATGCATAGTTGAGGCAGTTATAGCAAATATATGTGTATTGATCTTTTGAAGCTTTAACTTTTAAAAATGTTCTTAGATACTCGGACCTCGCTCGGATCATCAATATACTGCAGCATGTTTTCTCAATATTTCAAGTAAATCAGAGTGATTTATTACATAAACCCGAAATTTGTTCAATTTTACATCCAATATGTTTGGAAGCTGTGTAAGGACGCTCTGTCCGAAGGAAAATGCAAGTATAGTCGTTGAATTTAGTGATTGAGAGTCTTTTATAGGTAGATAATGAATCCTTAAATTCCAAGGAATATAAATTCTCTTAGAATATTCGCTAAAAATACGTGATTTTATTCTAGAATCAAGTAAGCTTTCATCCACAAATTACGTACTTGTTATCATTTAAGAAAACGAGGCACGTAAATCACAAACGTTATAATCAGTCTCAGCATAGTAAAAGTACGAGGTTGAGCAAGAATGTAAAACTGAATATGGTGTGGTAGTTCAGTGTTCTCTGTTTTGGTATACAACAGACAAGGCTTGCCGCAAATTACGCGAGGGAGGAAAACTTCGTGGCTTGAGAGTTGGACCACCAAGGCGCACTAAGCAACAACACCAGCAACAGTGGGAAGCCTAAGTGGCTCGTTAGCGCTAGGTACAGCTTACGTGTCAAGTCTTCGTCGGGTTAGGCAGGAATAAGATAACAAGAACACAAGATGGCGCTCAGTCTTATTCCCCTTAGTGCAGCTTTGCTTCTTTCGGCTCCTGCTTTCTTTCCTTTACAAACATCGTGCGATATTATTATTGCAAGTAATGAGACTAATTTTCTATCTTTCCAACGACCAAAATCTTTGAAACATTCTCATTTCAAAACAGCGTCCTATAACGAAGTATTTCTCCAGAGGTATCATAGGGACTTTTCCTTTTACAATGTGATACACGGATTTAGAGGATATTTGTAGGGTGTGATCATTTCGAGTCCTGTGAGCTGATCGCAGGGGTGATTTTCTATCACAGAATAAAATAGCAGATCCCCCTAGCAGATCATTCATCGCTTCACGGCTTTCGGTTATACTCGTGACCTACTAATACATGTATGGGATCCATACATATGTATAAAAGACGTTACTTCAACAAGGGAAGGTGCTAGACATCGTTTGTCTGGATCTTGGCACACGGCACATCGGTTAGACGGAAACACAATTTATTAGTCATTACGGATTGAGTGCGGGGGAGCAAGGAAACGCGTAAAAGTGGAGATGAAACGATGTATCGTTTGTGCACATACAGCTCGGAATAGAACGAGGGTTTCCACGTGTTCCCTTGGATCAGGGAGAACGACACGAGTGTAAGGGAATAGGTGAAAGGGAATTGGCGATAGTGATCGATAGCCGAAAGACTTATGAGCCTGTCCCATCGTTCTTGTCAGGCTTTCCTGCCACCGAAATACATTAGTAGAGCTCGGCAGTGTGTTTTCGTAGGCAAGAGTGCTAAGCGTGCTTTAACAACCTTACGCTCTCAGCATCCTCGTAACAACGCATCTCCCAGGTAACAACATATTTTATGGTACCAGCGCAACTCTGATCATGAGAGTTCTATAAGTAACTTACTGTTCCGTAACATGTACGAACATCTGGTTGTACGGTGAGAAAAAAAAATATTCAATTTTACGTATAAGCTATAAATATTCATAAATATGATTAAATTTTATAAACAAAAGCTTTTCGAACAAAAAAAAAACCAAGAAGCATAAGTGTTCACTGATGTGATAGAGGTAAGTGGATGATTACAGAAATACTCAGCGCTTTTTCCCTTTCCAAATACTCTCATTCCATGTGAACATAAGTATACAATAATGGTATGTCACGCAGTTCACACTTAGCGTTATTATTGAAAATTATGATGAATTTTATCTTGCAACGGCAATTTCGATCGCAAGTGAGTGCGAACAAGTGCCATACGGTCAGAAAAGCGGAAAGAATGCTAAATTTGATTGCTATTCGATTTTTTGAGTGACTGAATCCTCGTTAGATGTGAACAGAGGAATAATCTCGAAGCATCGAATAAAGCAGACATGAAGTCATAAGCGATAACATTGATAACGCGGTGCAGAAGATCTATACAATGGGATGCAATGAGCATAGTAGATTGGAGAGATGAATCCGTTGGAAAGGATTCATCAAACCGTAGTATATTTCAGTCACCCGGATAGAATGAGAGAGAACGAAAGAGAGAAAGAAAGAGAGAGAGAGAGAGAATCATAGGTGCGATAGTATTGTCTATGTTCAAAGCAGGAGGAGGAGATTGTTGGTGTTTCGATACCATACAATGCGTGTATTTCAGCAGTAGAACATAGGATACTTGCATATAGACCCGACGCTATCAGTACGGCCTGATTAATGTTCTGGCTTGTCGAGAGGGTCTAATGGCGTTTGACGTTGTAACATCGGACATTCTCACTTCACGATGATACGGGCAGAGCCCGTAGCCCTCTGAGCCTTGATCATGCGATCGGTCGAAGCTTAGAAAGCCACAACATATACATATGTATGTTTACATAACTACGTCAAGACATATACACCTATGAATATGTGTATATACATATATATATATATCTTTCGAGTTCCTACGAAGGGCCGCGCACCAACTAGTGATCAATATGTATATGTTGTCTCCTCTAATGAGATAGGAGGCTCTCTGATAACCAGAGAGTTTGCACCTCCTTCAGCTCCGATCGATTCTCAGTGGTCTTTTGCACGGTTTCGTGAAATTTCTGCTTCCGCAAACGCTCGAATACCTGTCGGCACATCTCTATACCCATCAGTGGATCAGTTCAACACATCGATCGCATCTTTCATATAACGATATTATATTTGAACGATATATTTTGTTGATTGCAGTTTCGGGTGCAGAGCTCGAGTTTCGTAATTATTTGAATATTGATTGGTACACTAATGATGCGATGAATTCATTTAGTTGATCGTATTCTCACCCTAATCAAGACTTCAAATTTAGAATAGACTGAAATTTGGTTGGTGGAATGTAACACATGTAATTTGTATCTGTTTCGCTACGTAATTTCTACGTGTTTTTTTTTTTTAAGTCAAGTGATTGAGATTAAAATTATGGAGTGAACCAGTTAGATCATCACATTTCGTCGCGAGACACTTTCGACCCTCTAAGGCAAGCATAATCTTGGTGATTATTCTTAATTGTAAGGCACTCTTGTTGAAACCAACGCTTCTAACGAACTGTGGGAAGATTACACCCGGTCTTACAATCAACCTATTCAAGAATATCACTGCTCGCGATCCCTGATAATGATACTTTCGTAACAGTATGCTACGTTGTGTTTGTACGACTTGGACGGATTTCATGATCCATAAGCCTTTTTTTTCACTTTTTTAGAATAGCAGCATACGTAGGGTCATGTACATAATAAAATATACATGTTTATGATGACGGCTTGTACAGTTATCATCTCAACACACACGTGAATTTCGATGAGTTGCTTCGTGCCACATGGCGGCTTTCCCAAAGTTCCTCAAGTTAAACGACCCGTTTAATGGAGCCGCCCACGTTAGTTCAAATACGCGTTTGCACCCGAGTGTGTATTTGTATGACTCATATGCAATCCAACAGCTCTACATGTTAGTACAGTTGTGTTTGCATTCAAGCAGGGCAAACTTTTCTTCGCCCTAAATTAAACGCTATAGAACATAAAAGTATTAGATTCTTTTGTTTACGTTGTTTTTTTAATCCATATAAACATGAATGGATTTTGTACAACTATGGGTTGTCAGCGACGACGTTGCGGCGGGTCCAAATGATCAAAAAAAGTCAATGAGGAACAAATATTGAATAGAATTAACGGAAAATAAAACGATAATTTATTAACAACAAGTGACATTTTCTAAACATTGTAACACTTGACACTATTTTCTTTTTGCATCTCATTTTCTCGTGACACTTTGTAAAAAATCGATAAATCTCTTTTGGGCTCAACTAATTTCAAAGTCCCTGAAGTGACAAGAGCAACGAATCTTTAGAATTAATCAAATAGACGTTACGAGTGCTGATTCAAAAGAATTTAGCAAAATTCTTTTCGTCGACTTATCTCCATTTTCTTGGTTTTTAATATTTAATACTTTTTGTTAAATTGTTCTATGCATTCATTGCAAATGAATAAGAAAAAGGAAAATTTAATTAATTTGTGCACCTAAAACCCGCGCTGTTTAAGCAACTCATTCATACGTGAAATTCAATGCATTTAAACGATGGAATTTTGAACATGGTATTCAATCGGAAATACCTCGAGATTTTGCGCAAGAATAATAACGCTAAATATACAATTCTATGGAAGAAATTCGTCCTTTTGGTATATTAACCTCATGTATATTCAGCAGAGTCACAATTATTCTTAATTCATCCAATATTATTAAGGATGATAAGAAGGGCGTGCTGAATTACACACAGTCGTCGGTGGAGCACGCAGCGAGAGCGACCACTGTTGCAACGTTGAGTCACGAAGACCGCGTGAATCAGCAGCCTTGTTTACCACGAGGCAGACAGTTTTCGTCGACGCCGCTGCTTTTGTACTGCTTGCGTATATACTTTTGATATATTATGTATAGACAAATGCATATGTGAACATGGGGTGTGTCGGTCTTTCCAGAAAGCTTGACGCTTCATGATATCGGGCGTCATAATAAGGTCATCAAAATGTATAAGTGAATATGTTTTTTTTTATCTTTAAGATTTAATTACTTTTCATTATTCCGGAGCAGAAAGAAAATAGTTTCGATAAACATTGTGTATATATTATGTAAAATAAATAATTGTGTTTTTTCCTTCTTTTATTCATTTTTTCACTCTTGGTGTTACGGGTCCGAGAAAATAACTTCGGGATTCAAATTCAAAGTAAAAGATGTTTAAATTGTCAGTATTTCAAAATGATGAACATTTTGACAGCGCGCTCTTATTGAGGAATTTTTAAAATCTGAATATATGATCAAAATTTGGGTCAACCTTACTCTTCATTGCTAAAGTAACGAGAATTCACGATATTTTTAATGAAATTAGAAATTCCTATTACAACCTGCACCGACCGATCAACAATCGTTTTCTTTTATTAAAAATCGTGTCTATATATAGTGTGTGTCAACGCAATTAAAAGTCAAAGAGATTACTGACCACTGGAGATTAAAGGTTTGCAAGTGATGAAAAAGGTTTCAAAGTATCTGAAACTTATTTCATGGAGGATTACCCGATTCAAAGCTTATCCCTTCTAATCGGAACACCTTGTGTATGTGTGGTAGATGAATTGAGCCGCATTTTGCAGGGCGCAAGCAGCGACCATGAAGCTTTCGCCGCGGCGCCTCCGCGCCCTCTGATTCGTACTGCAAAGCTGCATTGGCACGCTACCACCAAAGTGATGCTTCTTGCACACAAACACCAAGTATAAAAAAAACATACATCCAAACACACACACGTACATGAGCCTTACAATCATAGAGATATATATATTGTACGACTCCCTTCTCCGCTCTTCTAGTTACGTAGATACACGTATACACGGTCCGTAAGAGCCATCGTAAATTTCATTCTTTCTCCGGTGCGCGATATCGGCTTTCCACTGCGGCGCGACGGTGGCCTATGTTACGAAATAAATTAAAGGGGAACGAGCGACGAGGGAACAGCCCGTTACGCATAACCCTCTGGCGCATCCGCAATGCCAGATGGCGTTGAGGTTACGTAATGTGATTCGAGCTAGAAAAAAAAACACAAACCTGTTTTTTACTCTTTTTTTTTTTAACTCTTCACTGTCATTACTGTTTATACGTAACTTCAAGGACTGAGATTAATCCGATACAATTTTTCAGTGCAATTCATTTTTTAGTGCCAACAATCTGTACAAAGTGGAATGTTAAAATCACTAAATTTGTCATTTTCAAGATCGGAACACTCGTGTTCAAAATTCTGAGCAAAAAAGGTTCACGAGAAAATCGCTCAATAGCTACGAAATTCAATCCCGCTACGAATCAAAAGAACCTGAACACACGCAGGAATAGTAATGATTCGAGAAATTACGTTACCCTGAAATTGAGAGTCAAGTTCATAATTAATACTCTCGCGATAACATTGGAAATGGGCGATGAGAATCAACCACCAATACGTAAATGTGAATTAAATCAGAAATAATGAAATGTAATCAAGGGTAAACGACTCTTTACGATCATATAATTTCAAATTAACTTGCTAAAATCGGTGATATGATATCGCCACTTTATATCCGTATATATAAGGGTCTAGAATCAGCTGGAAAAAGAAGGTGAATAATGCGTTCGGATCACGGCATCGAATGAAGTTGGATGGAATATGGGATCGCTGGGGTTACGATCGACTGTCAAAGGGAGAAATTACCAAGACGATCATGGTAACGAATGTTGGCGGTTTCCTGCCTCTTCGATCAGGCTTCAACGATCCAATGTCACGCAAGATTCTTCTTCCGTATTTACCAACGAAAGACCCGGAGACTTGGACTTTTGTCGTAGTTGATAGGATAAGTTTTATCAATAAAATGCATTAGTGAAATTATTTATTTATTCCTTTAGTGAAAATATTTCGCTCTAGATTTTTCTGCTTTTGCCTCCATTTATCTGCAGAGTTTTGAACCACAAAAATTGTTCAGTTATTATTGGTTCACAGCTTCGTCAAAAATGGATACGAAATCAATCCTTATTTTTGGTGTTCAAAATAGAGGAAGTAAAAATGGTGAACGGTATTTTTTGTTCGATCAACCATTTTAACTTTAATGCCATCATTTTTCATGGCTTCTGTCTATTGTTTAAGTCGTTTCAAATGGCAACTTTGTCGCAGCACATCTTGGCACTCATGCGATAAATGAAAATTCATAAAATTTACCCAGTGCGTCTCGCGAGTACGACAAAGTGTGAATTCTCTTCTTTATTCTTTCTGTAACATTCTTTCAAACTCATTCGTTTGAAACGCCCTTTTTGAATTCACGAATATTCAATTGGGTTCAACACCAAGAATCATGGAGACGCACAGTCCGAGAGGACTCCACGTTACGAAAGACACAAAAGTTTCGTCCTAGTGGAATAATATACGTCCGCCACATTAAAGAAATTTAAAGGCACCGAGAGGCAGACCAGTGGATATGAGAGACTCGATTTATAGGTGGTGCTGAATTATAGCCCTCCCAGCAAAACCAATATATAGATAGAGTTAGCTATAAAGAGGAAGAAAAGTATAGAAGTACCACTTTCCAACTGAAGAACTATGTCATCAGAACTGAAATGGGAATATATATCATATTTTTGCTATAAATCAAGAATTTCTCAAAGTCATACATAGATTTATATTGGCTAAGTGTTATTCGATAAAATTTTACGATTCATAAAATTATACTCGTATGTAATAAATTAACAATTTTATCCGTGAGAGATTTAATAAAATATTGCTTCAAGATTTTTTTAATTCGTGAAATTTATTCCAAGACTAAAATCGGCTCATTCATATTTGTTTACTTAAAAAAAAAAAAAAAAAAAACATACGCCACATTCTAATAGATCCATTTAAAGTGGTGTAACATTCAAAAAAAAATATATATATATACAAGCATCGCAGGTGAGTCTCGTTGCAATTATTGAACATGATTCAAGTTTATGAAACTACGTTATTACTTTATTTGGAATAGTCAAACATATGCACAAAGTGGCTGAAAGAATAGTGCAGTCAAAAAAAATAAGTGATCAAAGAGAAGACGAATAATTTGTTTTCTCCATATTTCTCACCTCATTGTATGGAGCTGGTTTCGATAATCTCGAATTTATAAGAGAAAGGCTCAATTACGAGATTCTTCGACAATATAAGATCGAATAGTAAAAGCAATTTCCTTATCTTTCCACACCTTTAGAATCTTAATACGAAGTTATTCTTCCTTCTTGTAGTGAGCATTCTTCCTCTCATTGCAGAGTAAACTATTAGCTCAGCAGGAAGAGAACAAGTGTACACCGGGAGCAACGCGTCTTTCCACCCTTTGTCTTTATATACCTTTGATAAATGTCACGAGAGCAAAAGGCTCTGACAGAGAACAATGTCAAAGAGCAATGGCGAATGAGGTGATAGATAAATGGAAAAAAGGGTGGGAAAGATATAAAAGAACTGAGAAAAAGACTTTCTCTTATCAATTTCGTCTCGTCTATTTCTGTCCAATTTCTCACAATACGAATCCTGTGGTGCTTTCTTTGTAAGATAAGATATATACGGTTCATTAGTTTCAAGTTTCGAATCCATCTGTTTCATTCGGCCGACCTAAATACCTATGTATATGAACGTATATTTCTTCGATTCTCTTTTTATAGTTCTCATCCTCATCGGCCCTTATCCTTTCATTCTACCGAACGATACCCTTTTCCTCAATCCTCATTTCTTTTACAGCTCTTCGTTTCATTTCCTTGTCCCGCACTTCCAACATTACCCCTTTCGTTCCCGCTCCCATTACCCCATTTTTCTTTACCCTTTGCTTCTTTTTCTCTTCTTACCGAGTCGAAAGTTGCTTCTGCTTCGTGGAATTCAAGATTAAACGAAACCCCGAAACTCGTTCTTCCATTGGCTGATTAGCCCCCGACGTAATCACAGTAAACCGGAAAATCGTTCGTTTCTTCGCTACAACAAAAATAAAATCGAAAAGCACGATTCTGAGCTTTATCTCAAGCGGCGCGTGTTTTTCTCTTTTTGCTTTGCGACGTATCTATTGCACTGTCGAAAAAAATGCGTGGAACAAAAAATATTTCATTTATCAAACTAGTTTCAAAATATAACAAAAAAAAAATTTATACCGTCACTTCACTTTAGAATTATTCCGGAAACAATTGATTCATGAACCATGAAACGTAATAATCAATTAGTTTAGTTTCAGCAAACGATTTATCTCAGAAAAGTAGAATAGTTACGTTGAAAATCCTGTACTTTAAGGGTGAAGAAATCAGTGTGTATACTTCTTGGTTAGCAGAAAATCTTTGCTGGGCTTGGACAGGTGGGGATAACTAACCACCCGTTCCCATCCCCATAAAGTGAGAAAGAGAGAGAGAGAGAGAGAGGGATGCGAACAACTTCATGTGGATGTACATATCTCTTAGTACGTACATATATGTACTTATAAATATATTTATATACATATAGTTATCTGTAGAAGGTAGTCCTTTAGTTATACACCAGACCTAGTTGGAAAGAGAGAAAGGGTACCTACTCGTTATCCGACCGTAATTACCGCCACTCGCAGACCTCCAACTCGCTTTCCTTCCTTCCTTTCTCGCAACGCTTTTCGCTGGCAAAGACTTCCTCTCTTACTCTCATTCTCTGACCCAAGTCTTACAACTGCTTCCCTCTACTCTCTTCTTTCCGCTTCGAGCTTCGTCTTTTCCTGTCCTCTCGACCTACTCTCGGTAGTACTGTATTCAGAACGAATTTTCGACTTTCCTACAACGAATGAGTCAGCCACGATGAATCCACTATTTTCCATTTAATTCAAAGAGTAACGCCACTATTTTTTCGCAATAAGTTAAAGTTCATCGTTTTCAAAATTAAGTTCTCAGTATTATGTGTCACGATTGTCGAAAAAAATCGTAAAATTTATCTGCTCTCTGCAAAAACTTGAGTGTCACTTTCCTCTTATCATTCAATTTTTTCAGATCTTAGAAGTTCATCAACATTAAATAACGTTGCAATATTAAATAATAGTCGATTAATCGCCACATCGCCAGATGTATATTTAACAGCGTGAAATTACGAATTTAGTCATGCCGTTATATCGGTGGCGTAAAAAAAATATTCACCTCGACATCTGGGCTCACTCCCTTCTACCTTCATCTATAGATACACCGGCAAAAAAACACACACACACGCGCCCATATATAAACACAAACACTCGGTTATATATCTAGCCCAACCATGACGTAGTCCCGTAACGTATAATAGAAAATTCTTCGATCGTTCTTTCACGTTGTCCTGGGGTTATGCTTATGAATGTACACGAATAACAGTTGCTGTGAGCTTGACAAGATTCGTAACATACATGCTTTTATATCGTGTGTGTTCCTACGAAGAAAGAGAGGAAACATGGGAGGGAGAGAGGGAGAGAGAGAGGGAGGAAGGGGAGAAATAGTAGGGCAACACTGAAAGTTTGGGAAAATTGACGAGGTATACTTTTTTCAGAAGACTGGCGAGGGTGACTGAGAGGATTAATAGTTGAAGTTGTTGGAGGGGTGGATTAAGTGAAATTGAGACGAGCGTGTAATTTTTGTTAGATCGTGTGGGTTACGTTCGAGATCGGTAAATCGGATTAAACGTTGCAAATCGAGCGATTGCACGTAAGCAATATGGGGTTTGCTAAAAAGTTGGACAAACGATGTTTTTTTTTTTTTTTTTCCATCGTTTGCTACACCCTAAAACGACCCTCAAATTAGTCCAATTTTTGTGGGTTACGATCAAACTTATCCTATTTTTGTATATTTAGTCCTTACCTATAATATTATTGCATATTATTGCAATTATTGCAATATTAAAACGAATTTGTAGAATAAAAATCAAATTAAATTTATTACTTTTTTATTCTTATCGAGTTGAATCGTTAACAGAGCTCATTAGATGAGAATATATGTGACGATCCTTGAACTAAAATCTAGTTTCCCTCTACAGTTTCTATTTATCACTGTACCAAATGCAGTTCATGGTGCTTCGTCCTTTACGATTAGAGGGTTCGTGAAGAGGTCCCTTTTAATGGAACCGTCGAAACGTTTGTTTGCTAAGCCCCTCGTATGTACGAATGCTAAAGCAATGGCACCCACCACGCATTAAATTTATTACAGAGAGTACAGGGAGTTAATTACGAGTCATGGTGCATTACGAGAATGTTGTAACTTGGAGGTTCGGTGACATTCACTACATCCGGAATCTATAAATTCTTCTGACTATAAACGATAATCACTGATACAAGATGATCCAAATAGTAAACCAAGATTCTTATACAAAGTATTAACTGAATGCTAGTTCAAAACACGAACGTTCATTTCTCATGACGGTTGCTTCGATCAAATGCAAGAATGTTCCCTTTGAGCCATGGTCGGAATTGCGTTGTATAATAATGCAATAATTAAACAACAGATACCAGGTTCCTGAGTTTCATAAGACCATTCATAAGAGTAAAAAAGAAACAGTCATTATTTATTAATCGTGCAAATATTAAATGTGAATAAATCCTCGAATTGTCATACTTTTGTATGAAAAAAATCATTTTTTACGAAACTACTACGAACATCAGAATAGCAATTTTTTCTTCACACTGAATACACTGTGAAGAATTTTTAAAAGAACTTCCAAATTTTTTCGTACTACGGTTTTAATTTAAAAATAAATGCAATTTATTTTTTCATTTTTAAAATTCTTGATTTAGGGTTATGCGGTTAATGGGTTAAACGAGTCTCGCACAATTTGTTCAGATTGTTGGCTACAATTTAAAGACTGCATCTACGTGAAAAAATTTAATTTAATAACTTTATAGAAATGAAAGACACAATAATGAGTATCAATATTCGAAAAATCTCCTCGAGCAAATCTATACATACAGAGTCGTTTTTGTGTGCGAGTTTGACTGATGAAAGATTTTATAATAATTCATATGAGTTTTCCTTTTTTTAACGGTTTAATTTGAAAGGTTTGAAACGAACATTGTAACCGTGTGAATAGGTATACGCATGAGATTTATGAACTTCATCGTGTCAGCGTTCCTCTATGAGAACCAACAATTTGTTGTTTTTTTTTTTTTTTTCAACCACTTCAGGAAAAGAATGACACTCGATATTTCATGCGACCAACACGTACGAATGCCGCTCGTATTACAACGAAAAACTACAAGGTACAAACGCAGATTCTCTTCAGTGCATTGCACCCGAGTGTGCTTCACCACTCTCGCGTGATGGAGAACCCAGTTAACCTGACGAATTCGCAGTCCTGGTGATATCTACGAGGAAATCGTACCGGTGTATAAGCCATTTTTTATTCTCGGTTGGGTTCTACATCACCAAAGCTCTCGTACGTTGTAAAATCGTCAGGATCAACCTCGAGGAAATGTATATATTTGTTCTCGACTTTTAGAATACGGATCCTTCATTTGTTTCTGTTCTCTTTTTCTAAAACTATTATTTTCTGGATTTTCTGATTTCTTCAAGACCGCCTTTTTCATTTGGATTTTCATCAGATGGTACTGATTTTCACGAGATAGTGAGAAAATTACTAGTAGTTATATATACAAGAAAGATTCAAAGGTATAGAGCGTCGGATAAGAGAGATTGAAACCAAAAGAGAGATGGAAACAGAAAAAAGAGAACGAAAATAGAAGAGAAAAAAAAGAGAGAAAAAAAATGTGTTAAGGGACGAGAGGGTTTGAAAATTGGTCGTCGCCGCACAAAGAATGGACGATAAATTTCTCATTAAACACCCTCTACGCCGGACTTCCGGCGGCTATTCGATTGGAGAGCCCAAGAGGGACAGATTGAGAGAGACCAAAAGAGATAGCATGATGTAGGCAGTGATGCACAGAGCACGGACGTTATAGGGTGGTATATCGTCAATGGGGAAAAACGGCCGTAGGGGAACGAGAAATAATCAGGTGGTGGAGGGTGAAGTGCGGACCGTGCGGTTCGCCCGAGTGGGCACGTGAAAAATTACTTTTTTCCATGGCTATAGTGGCACAGCCTGACGCGACGAGTATGCTACGTGCGACTGCCCCTTGAGCAACCCTTATATCGTTATTTTTTTTATCCGTATTATACATTTTTTATTATATATTTTAAAAGAACAAGAACACGTAAAAAAAGTTCCTTTAGTTTAAAGGAGCAGTGTCTTTATCGGAATGTCCCATTACACAAAAAGTTCTTCTCTTTACTTTTTTAATTTTCAAAATTTATCATTTTCATGAAATTTTTGTATAGTTTTTATTCTATTGAATTTTTGAAAAACTGAAAAAAAAAAAGAACATTTCCTATAGCACCGTGCAATGATGACAAATTAGGTTACAAAATGGTCTCGTCACAAACGAATGAAACCAATTAAAAAGTAACGTTTTAATTTGACGTGATATCCAAGGGTGGCTGCTAGTGCACGGAAGGAGTAAATGCATCGTCGGGCGAATTGGACTGTCTTAAGGGCATGTCAACAATATAGCAAGAATGTTCGAGGAGTTTATAGCGTATGCCAGGTTCTTATATGCTCTAAAGTTATTACGTGCGAGAGATAAAGAGAGACAGACACAGCATCGACTATAGTGGGAGTGGAAGGAAACTGCACGTTCTTGACTTTGATGAATTTGTCTTACAAAGTATATCAAGTTGAGTAATATCACTGACAAAGACTTGGTATATGATACAGGAAGTGCTGGAAATGAAGGTTGAGCATTTCGGAAGAATCTGGTGTACACCGTCGTTAACATAAAAACATGAAACTTTATACACAAAAGGATACGAATTATATTTTCGAGTGTGCAATTTCGGTTCGGTTAGGTTCTTTTATGTTAAACACGATTATAGCAAGGCAGGTTGAAAGAAAGATCTACAAGCCGGAAGTATATCAGCAGTACCAAAATTGGATGGTGTTTATCTTTCCTGAGGTGTTTTGAGAAAATCCATAGAAAACTGAGGCGAACGGAGATGATTACTTCGGTGAGAGTGCGCCAAGAAATAACATGGATTTGTAGGATCGCGGGATCGTTTTTCACAGATAGGATTCCACACAAGTTTCGTATAGGAATTGCGTTGCATAAGAGAATGGAGAAGTTCGTATTCCAGCTGTTTGGAAGGTAAGCAAAGAACTCGAGATTTTACCAGATTTTGCAAAACTTTGTTCTTACTAATTCATTGACTAACTTATTTTACTCAAGAACGTATACAAAGTGTGTCTTACGTTAGACTGCAGAATATCATTGACGTAATATTTAGTTTCTAGCAGAAATTTCAAGTCGTTAAGTATTTCGTCGTCATCCCTACATTTCTAACAGAAATTGCACGTCCTAGTTTTCAACGAAATTGTGTCCTACTTGCCAAACTCATTACTACACAACATCGTTGGTATTGGTGAGCATTTCTCATAACTAAATTTTCGACCTCATAAATATTTAGGACTTCTAATGCCGAAAAAAAGGTAGAACTAATGGACTGAATTCATTGAAAATTTTCCATCAACACTTTTGTTTATTTTTTTTTTTTTTTTTTTTAATCTACCCTAATTCATTAATAATTTATCTTTATCAAAATATGGCATCAATATCATACTATAGGATTAATTTAATGTCCTCATTGGGTAATCCGAATTATTGAATGTTATACACAGAATACAATAATTATACAGCGATACAATTCCTGGTCTCATATTCGGGCATGTAATTTCTCATGCTCTCTTAGTACAGGATACAGGCCCACGGATTAGTGAGCAATGCCTATATATTGATTGTAACAGATGTTTACATGCTATTTTTAATTTAAGCCAGTGCTTTATCTTTTAACTGACAAATGAAATTAAACGATAAATAAATAAAAATATATCAGATTAATGAAACGTTATTTGAAGCTTAATTATGAAAGATATCTGTTTTTTAAAGTCTAAAGCCTTCAGATCCTAATATATTTGCCTCCTGTGGAATAGACATTGAACCGCAAAGCTAATTCGGTGAGAATAACATTTTCTTCGAGGGTTTCGTTGCGTGTGTCCATGAGAATAAGTAGGATTTCGTGCGAGAAAAAGGGAGCAAAGGAGAAAAAGCCAGAGAAAGGGGGCGAGTCAACGACAAGCACATCGTGACGAGTCGCAGTCACGCGAAAATCTCAATCATTGGCATTAAATATATATGAAAAGGCACCGCAAAATGGCTAGACAGAGGGTCGAACTTTTTTCTCATTATTTCACTCGAATAACAGACGATTGTTGTTCGACATAATGGAACGATACTTCCCGTTATCATTCGTGATATCGTGCAATTTTCTACACAAAAATGATAATAACGAACAAAGTTTATTTCGAACACATAAGCTACGAAGATTATTTAGTATTTCTTTTACCATGAACATTAACATTCAACATTGGACTAGTTAGTACAGGGTTGTGATAGAATTTTTATTTACAAGTCAAATCGATGAAGATGTAAAAGTCGTTGACAAGGAGAAAAAGTTGAATCATTTTTGAATCAAGATCCAGTGTTTTCGTTTGTGTATGAAAAGTTTTATCTACTTTAACGAAATACTAGGGAAAATGAACAAAGGCATTGAAGTCAAAATCAAAAGTTATTTATGCCAAAAAACTATCCATAGTGTTGACAAAAAAATGTCAGTGTTAGATAGTGTTGAATTATCAAATAAATATGTTAAATAAAATCGAAAGTAATTAAAAAAAGACGTAACAGCTAGATCGAATCATGACGTAACATGAATTGATGTAAAATTTAAATACGAAGTGTAATAATCTATACATTTTTTATTGCAATTAAAGTAGAAGTACAGAAATAAAGTGTATAGAGGTAGAGACCGAGGGTTGCTGTGTTAGAATCCCCAAGGGGAAGACCTTGGTTATAAAATCGGAAGAAGGTAAATTTGCGTGTTCAAGTTCGCGTGTCACGAGCAATCTTCGTGTTGGACTGTCTGCACAGATGCAAGAGTTTCGAAGTATGAATGTGTGTATAGATATATGTGGATGCTGGATCTCTAGCACGCTATTTATTCAGTTCTCCTACGTAAATCTCGGTGCATGAATGGCAAAAAGTGATCGAGGCAAAAGCTCGAATTCACGTGTTTCTCGAGAAAGGTGAGACGTGGCTTTTCTTACACTCTTTGAATTCAAAATGACTAAGAATCTAAATTAGAACGAAAAAAAATCTAGTTTACAAATAAAGATATTAATAACAGACAAATCGAAACATAAGATAACAGAGCGCAGAAATCCTGGAGGACGTGTCAAGATTTTTACTATTGCGAAAAAAAAATCAAAACATTCAAATAAACCAAAAATCGATATAAAATAATTATAAATAAAAAAACTGTTTCACACCAGTCGGAATGAGAAAGGAAACACTTTAGCGACTTGCAAATAAACACCCAGCTAAGAAAATAAAAAATTCTCAACTAATATTCAGAATCATGAATCGAATGTGTTCGAAAAAGCAACAAAAGCTTTATATCTGATTCAAATTTCTTCTGTCTTTCTTTTTTTTCGTTCAAAACCCCTTATCGGGACGTTTGTTCCGCTGAAGTGTCCCCACGGGATGAATAGAGTGGTATTTGTGTGTCACTGGTGCGCCACGATATAGAGCGGAAGGAAGAGAGAGAGAGAGAGAGAGCAATGCTATTTCTTGACTCGATTCACAACGTCAGCGGGTACATTTCTTCTTGCCGCATACGAGACACACGTTAAGGAGCAACGTGCCTCACGAGTCTCATTCAATTTTCTTTGTTGGCGGGTTCATGGTCTCGTCGTCGTTGAAGTTTCGCCAACCCAGTGAGGATACCTTATCCCGAGCATGTTAATAGCCGATGGGTATGCTAACCACGTAGCAAGGGTAAAGCGAAGGTGGAAAATATAAGTACTAATATCTGGCCCGGGTCCCTTAGACATTGCAGACGCCAAATAGTTTCTACTTGAAGTAAATATGTATATACAGTATATGCGGATGTGTCTGTATATATATATATATATATATTTACAAGTATGTGTTCACTTTGTATCATTATGCATTTTAGCCCTATCCTTAACGCCGTGTTGGTAGCCAATTAAACCGCTAAACACCACGCGCTAGCCCGAGGAGTAGCAACTATTCGATCAATTTTAACTAATTTTGCAATACTGAAGGTTCCCCTGTACCTCTATATTGTCCTGTATATTCTTCTTAACCCTTCCCTCGCGGCTATTCCTCAATTAAAACGTTATGAATATATTATTGATAATAAATAATTTGATAAATCCGAATAATTTGTTTCCTACTCTGACGTTCGAGATCTTTTTCAAGTTATTATAAATTTTCATGATGCGAAAATGATTTTTTCGTTCGACCAAAGATATTGCTGGATTATTCGCAAGTGCATGCTCAGATTCAGTATTTTATAGTTTCGTTTTCCTATATTTTGTTAATCCGTTAAGACACGTTAGGTTGTCTTACTGACGGTATGAATCCTGAATGCTCGGATCCCATGCATTTCGACGAATTATATATGAGGAACCTAAAGAACTGAGGTTTGGTTTACAAACTCTCCGGTACTGACTATGAATAGACGACGAGTTTAATGCTATACCAACGATCTATATCGTACCAGAAGACCGTTTCTTCTCTTCTCTCATACTCTCCTGTTCGTCTTTCTCTTTACCTGTCCCTCTCTATGGGTTTCGTATTACATGCAAAATGTCGAGAGTTTAGCAAAGAGCTTGCATATGAAGAAGGTGTAGTGCAGTGAGGAGGCACGAGAAACAAGCACCTAAAACCTTTATGTCAAATTTACACGTCGAATATATTACATGCCATATAGACCAATGGCAAACAGCACCTCCCGCCGACAGGAAAATCAAGATAAAGATCCCGTCAATGCTCTCCAACCAAGCGATGTACAAGCGGTTTTTATTTATTTTTATAACAGCTCTTACTTCCCTTATGGCATAAAACACTTATTATGTACAATTTTGTAACTACTTAATATTTTTATCCCTGAGATTCAAGTCTTAGAACGGATTTGAGAAGGTTTATTTTTCTTGAGGTACTATAGTCTCGCTAGAGTCAAAGTCAAAAGTTATCCTTCTAGTAAATTTTTCAAAACTTGCATTTAACTTGCGAGTTAATCTAATAACGTGTGCTTTTATGTCTTATTGACAAGTATAACAGAATTAAAACTTTTAGAAAAAATGTCTGACGTGATGTTTAGAGTTTTATTAAATAAACACCTTTCTTATGTATAATACACAGAGATTGAAGATCCCTAATTGAGAGAAAGAAAAATAGAAACAAAATCCGTAGAAAAGTTTCGGAGTTATTCCGTGAGATTTACATTTTTCTACTGCTCCTCGTAAGAACTCTGTTACCAAAATCTCGAATATGAAACGGTGAATCTTTTTGAAATATTGCACGTATCTTCTGAACGTGTCCTTAGATTTTTTTCAAAATTCTATAGAAAAATGCTTTGGCGAGACTACGTTAAATGAAAGTGCGAATCAACTTAATCCGTTATTTTCTTATTCTCGAGTCTTTTAAGTATAAAATATATTTCGTTTTAAGTTTAAAGACCTGTCAGCTCGACCTGACTTTATAAATCATATACCCTATTGAAATATGGTTTGTAAGTTTATCATTCTTCACGCATGAACATTACACGTCGAGTTGGATGAAAAGAATTTGAAATCTTGTTGCTGTTCGCGAAATGCACGAGGGAAACGAAACAGTTATGTGACGACGTTGGATCGTGGAGAAATAATGGATAATGCTTTTATTAGACTGCACAACGCAGGAGAATGGCAAGATAGAAAGAGAGAAAGAGTAAGGATTACGTTTGCAACCACTTCCTTCAAGTAAGCGGAAGGCCAAGCGTCCTCTTCTTTGTATCCCGCTTAGTGCCATACGAAGCAATGTTTTTCCAACTTTTTACGAGGACACTTTAAGACGACCGCAAACGGATCCGCAGAAAACTGGTGGCCCGTGGAATATAATAAGAAAAGAGTAGAGTGCACCTCTATGCTGCTTCAAGCTGTCGTGGCAAAAGCTATTTCGTATACGGGGAAAGCCGAGTGCTGAAATGAATAGAAGAATTCAACGAACGTTGCATGACGTGAATCAAAACAAAAATATACCCAGGATTTTCTTAAACTCCACACAATAAAAGTTATACTTGATAGTCTATAGTTAATGAAATTTTAACTTCTGGAAAAATTTTAATTTCAATTTATGTTTAATGAAAATTTAGAAACGAAATGTAGTTTGAGTTTCATTGAAAATATGTTTTCAAGGTTATTCAAGGTTTTCAAGGTTATCAATAACAAATTTAAATAAATCAGATAATCTCAATTCCTACTTCGAAAAAGTTCTGATTGAAATGAAATATCGGTTATACCCAAAAAATCTCACAAGTTTTATTTTCACAATTACTTCGATTAAACATTATTATGGGACTAGAGGTAATTTTTTATTTTATTTTTATTTATGTCTACATTTGGTGTTTCGTGTGTTTTATATGTTGAAGTATTATTTTGTTTATTTTTCAAGAGCTCGGAATCTTCGACCTTTTTCCATTCCCTACTCACGTCTGATCGTCTGTCTGACTAATTACGGTCGGCACTACTTGCCGAGAGTTCTCGCGTACACTCTACGCTTTCTCATGTCGGTCCTGTACAAACTATACTTGAGTCTTCCTGTCTCCCAGTCACTCTTTCTTTACGTCACTCATTCTCTCACTTACTGACTCATCGTCTCCCGGTTCGTACAGCAGTGTAGAAGACCTGTACATTGAACAAAAGTTTTTGCGAGTAAAACGAGTAAAGATCGTTCACTTTCAAAGAGATTTTCAATCGACCTTTACAGCCACCGTTCGGAAAAATTAAAAATTACAAAAACTAAAGAGCAATTGACTGAAGAATAATTATTTTTTTAACTATCTAGTGATGTACATTGACATTTTTACGTCTTGTTGAGAGTGTAATCGAAAATCGGAATTTCGAAGCTATTATTAAACTCAAAAACGTGAGAACGAATATGAAATGATGAGCATTTGCAACCGAAACTTGTTGACAAAAATGTAAAAAGCGTTCCAATAATTAAATTCTCTCTATATTCGTATATAAATTTTGGATGCAATTGAATTTATTATTATTTCAGAATAAATTTAAGCCTCGGATAGTTGATTAACATCGGTCTCTAGGTTTCGTTATTTACTTTGTGAATAATATATCCGCATATTGATTCGACATAGGGTTCAGAACGATCCATTTTCCATTGAAATTAAACCACCGATAAACGTAGAAGCACGAGCGATACACTGCACGTACTTTGCGCTTACATCTTGCCAGAAAATTTAATTTTCCCGTTGCAGTATTACGTAAAAGTAAATGAGAAGGTGAGAGGGCGGGGGAGAGAGGGGGAGAGAGAGAGAGAAAAAGGGGCCACGTCGCTTATGCACGTGGGCCATCGCTCCATGCAGAATTTTCATTAAGCGAGAATCGTGACCAGTTCGAGCTAGTAGAGGGGCTAAAGCCCATCCCTTGGAGGGCTCAAAACGAGAATTACATTGCTGTTAATTCACTGATTCTAATTGGTAGCTGTGAACCAATTTTATTTCGAGTGAAACATTTTTTTAATTTTCGTCGCACTGCCTACCGCGTCGAAAAAGTTTCGATATAGCCTACAGCGTCCGAACACCCATTAGGGAAATGTATCACGTTTCGTTTTCGAGAAATAGAATTATTTACAATTGAAAAAAATTTCCTGCTATATTTACGATTCTGTAGCAAATATATCGATTCTTTGCCCTATTTTTTCTCATATACATACAAATGCAACGAATTAATTCATTAAAAGACATAATTTTACTCACCAGAAAATTTTAAATTTTTACTTTATACATAATATTATATAAATATGGAGAATTATTATACTAGTTTTTCGCAGATGGTTGAAAAAATAAAAGTAAAAAAATTTCAAGCGTGCTCCAATTTTTTTCAAATTGCCATACTGTTAATCGACGACATTGATGATTTTTAATTGGCGAAATATTTATTAATGAGTATTTTTATTATTATTTATTATTATTTAACTTATTATATTATTATTTATTATTATATGAATATTATTTTTCCTCATAAGTAATGACGATATAAATTCACTTCCGGTTCACCATCGTGAGTAATTACATCTCACCTTCTTGTGACTGCTTTTTATTTATTTTATTTTTTGTCTTATTTCCCTTGGATACATAAATTCTCGTCGACATGGGCTCGATCGATCACGAAGATCGAACACTAATGGCTTGCATCTCGACGCGATACTTGCTAGAGCGCAAATAAAATGTGTTCACGCTCCTCATTCCCTTTCCCTTTCCTGCGATCCAACTGGCAAGTTGGTAGTCGACGTATCGACACGACGAGCTGTCTATCTCATCCTCGTTTCTGCTTTTATTCGATTTTTTTTCTTTTTTTCGTTATTTCTTTCTTTTTTCACGTTGACGACGTCGTCGACGACACACTTTAAAGTTTATCGGAACGGTCTTGAAGCATGACTTTAAACCTCGACTAACGCATCTTTTCCTGCTTTTCTCTCCTTCTCTCTTCTTCTTATAACTCTCTGAGGAATAATATAGAACTACGTCAACCCTCTTCTGCCACATTATGCACAAGAGTATGTAAATACGATCCTGGATTTTTTACCTCTTTTCCAAAAACTGTCTATCAAAGAGTTTGTCCTAAAACGTAGGAAAATGATCCGTTTTTTTTTTTTTTTTTTTTTCGAGTGTTTGGAAAAAGCAACCTATAACCGATTTTTATATATGTTTATCGATCGTCTGGAATGAATTATTTCGTGCTAATCAAATAATGATCTCAATCCAAATGATCAATTCGAAAAAATGCGAAAAGGATTTTAATTTGAACAATACAAACTCTAGTCCTTTAACTTAAAATATTAATCTCTGTAATTTTTATTTTCCACCGAAAAAAGTCAACTCTTAATTAATTCATTTAAAAAATTGGTTGATCCAATTAATCACCGAATTTGTACACAATATTGTCGACGACGTACTCCGGAGATTGGAAATGTAACTGTTGCGCTAATAGTTGAGTTAAAGCGGTTTTCAAGAGGTGTTATAACCCTTGTGCACGCGGATATAACGTCACAGTAGTAGGCACTTGAATACTCGGTACAATATTACCGCTGCAATCATTCATAAACACGATGTATATCACGTAGAAGGAAGTTGCAATTGTCTATTCACTGTGTGCGCCCGAAACATGGATGATTTATTCTTGGTCATGAACGTACTCGTAACTCAACACGACAATTTTTCTATTCCTCCAGGATAGAAAGTTCTATTTAAAAGATCAATCCTCGTTTCCTTGAGATCTTGACCTCAGTCCAGAATCAAGTGAAACAAAAATAGTTAAATAAAGTCTTTTATGAATATGGCAAACCTTAAATAAAGCTCAATTCGTCAAAAATTGTATGAATCATTAATATTTCTCGCAGTAAATATTTTATAGATATTTGGAATTTTTTTTTTTCACTGAAATGTTTATTGAGCTCGACCAATTGAGAATTGTTCAGATTAACTTCTCACTATGAATATTGTATACTTTTACTTCACAAAAATAGCAGTCAAAAAACTTGTATATAGATATATTTTTTCTACCAAGGTACAATGAATGAGAATCGAAACGAGGGAAAAGTCGAGGATGCGGAAATACCACAGAGCAACGGAAATATCAAGTGAAATGCGTGCGAGTAAACTGTGCTCATTTTCAGTATGCTCATAATAGTACATATGAAACGAGGCAATGTAGGCTTCTCCAGCTAATTTTCAGCAATCAGACTCACCATTGTGAGACTAGAGTCCTCATGTCACTTTCCTTCGCGTATTATTCCTCCCCGAGTTCTAAGCGTTATAGCGTGCCAGAGACCTTATAATGCATACACGTGTAAATATAGATACACACAAAAACACACATACAGAAGTGGGCTCGCCGATGAGCGCACACGTTCTATTTATCAGGGATGTATTCTCGAGCATTGTGGCGAGAATCCTTCTTTTGCGTATTCTCGATTTGATGAGCAAGTTCTCATTCCCTTCGCCCTATTAATTCGTCCTTTTTTCTCTTTGAATGTCTTGCGAGGTCATGAAACCTTTAGCCAAATGGTGATCAGATGTAAGTGTATAATTGAGTCGACCAATCCGTCGTAAAGTCGGAGAAAATCCTCTGCGAATTTTTACTACGGCAGGGTTAAGTTTCCAAGAAAAATAAAATTTACTAGTTGTTCGTTTTTCATTAGAAATCCGATGAGACTTTTAGTTTTTTTGACTGATCGAGCGTTTTCGAGAAAAATCGGAATTTGCTTTTCAGCTTTCTCCGTCAAACTCGCAGAACTGATTCAGCATTTTCATCATTATTCTACAATATTATTGATCGATCTTGTGTGATTTACTCTTGATGGAAAAAAGGCGAAGACTTTTTTTTATCTAAATGGTAGAACACGTTCATTCAATTCCTTCCAAATAAAACAAGTTGACAGGCGTCGAACTGCAGAAAGACTTGAGTTACTTCAATCAAATGAGCGAAAGAAACAGAATGAAGCAATAAAAAGATAAAAACTCGTTGAAAGTTGATATTTTCGAATTGGAATTCACACTGTATTGAATTTGAAAAATGATTGAATGAGACAAAGTTTAAGAGAATATAATGAAGGTTGGAATCGTAAAAAAAGAATTTGAGTAAAAATTTAAACTTCGCGAGCGGTAAATAAAAAGTCCGATTCGTAGTTTTTCTTTGAAATTTTGTCCTTCGTGCAGACTTTTGATATTGAGAAATTTGTAGAATGAAAAGCGTAAAAAAATCAAAAAGAAACAGTTTTTTTTACAAGAGTCAGTTTGTAGGTTTGGGGATAGCTAGATTCATGAAAAAGAGTTAGTTCGTCGTTTTTGTACGCGAGCTTTCTGGTTGGATAAAGGATAGAGCAAAGAAACAGAAGAGACAAATAAAATGAAAAAACTTGATGCTCCCATCTGTTGGGTGGTCACAATGTTTCTTCTTCACTTTTCCCATCCTCATGCCGCCCGTCATTTATAAATGTTTCTTTGGTGTCTTTTTCCTTTTTATCCAGACGAGACTCGCGTTCATTCAAGCGACAGTCCGAGATTTTATAAGACCTAACTAACGCTCCAAAAACTTTGTACAAGATTGTACGACATTAGAACCAAATAAACATCGAATACCGATTCAACTCTCACATACGAAAAAATAAAGTTAATAATAAACGATAAAAAAACAACACTAAAAAGAGATATAATAATCTATGATAATACAGATAGTTAAAAATGTAATTAGTGAATCGAGAATTGCCAGAGAAATATTTCCTTACATACGAACTTTCAACTCCCTGCAACAAATCTCGTGTTTTTTAAAATAAATAATACAGTAAACAAGCTCTGAATTCTCGTGATCCCATTATTGTCGTTTTTGATGTTGTGATTTTTCATTACGAAGAAGAAATAATTGTTTCAAAATATAAATTTAAATTCAACACATGCATTAACTCACTCAATTGGTGTTCGTTAACCTTGAACCATTGAATCAAGCGAGTTGGAAACCATGGTATGAGATTCGTAATCGTGACCTAAATGAACTTAACAGTGCAATCACATACCTGCAACATAAAAAAAAACAAAACGTAAGAGTTTGCAAGAAGAAGAAGAAAAACTTGTAGATAAGTAGTTAAAGTCAAAGTATGCGCAGACGAACTATAACGCGATATTACGAGCCTAGACAACGACGCCAGACGCAATAAAATGTTGTGTAAGGTTTGTAGGTGTATAGAAATTCCCTCAGACGACGCATCGTATATTAAATGCATGAAAATAGGAAAGTGCAGCATATTTTGAAAAGCACTTTGATTTCAAGGATACATTACAGGAAATAAAATGAAGAAAACCACGTAAAAATATTCAACAATCATCAAGTTTCAATTATCGTGAACATCTGTGACAACAAAAATTAGGAACTTCACCAAAATTTCATTAGATCAGAAAACAGCAGTCATTGACACTTAACTTAAGATGCAAGTGAATTGAAATAGCACTGATCACGACGTAAGTTGTAATAAAGTACGTCGGTGCTCGTAGTTTTTAAAAAATTGATAGAAAACCCTCATCCTCGATATAACATTACTGATTAACCAAAACGATGTTTCTCAATAAAGCAGCTTTTCTTAATCTTTTAGTTGTTCGGTGGTCATGTTGACGATGAGTTTATGACATTGAAACAGAGATAATGCTGGTAGTTTTTATAAGTTTAAAGGATTCCAAATTATACGTGCAGTATTTTCCGTATACTTCACTCCCTTGAAAATGATTTCGAAAATGATTTCACTTCTAAAAATAGTGATTTGTAAATATTTCAACTAAGACAAAATTTATGAATTCTATTCTATTTTTTCCAATCAAACAATATTTCATTCACAAGCAATGGGGGATTCCATACGTGTTTGAAATTCCATAGTGAGAGTATTAAGGAATTTCGAAAAAATAGCCAGAGCTACGATATAATAGAATCGTGAAAATTTCTCTTTTACACACTCTCTTTCTCTTTTATCTCATGGCAAACGCATCAAGAGAATTGCGTTATGAGAACAAATTGGATTATCAAATGTCACGACGTGTTTTTCGATTTTTTTTTTTTTTTTTTTTTCAACTTTCGTCTCGGGTCTTTCATTCTTTGTGACACGGAGAGAGTTATAATCCCAGGAGTTACTAGAGATGCTGGGAAATAGTCCGGCTTGCTCGTACCTTCGTCCGAGTCAAGAGACTTCGAGTAAACGAATGAGGGCAGGCGATAGACACATGGTATATATATATATATATACACATAGAGGTAAAGAGCTCTCTCGTGTCTATCGACAATTAAAACGAATTAAGTGATGGCCTTTGTTCATGACGACCAAGTTTTATGGAAGAAAAAAGAAATAGGATGTACATGCAGACGAACGAAGGTACAACATAAAGCTCGAACCGTGTCATGTCTCTTGGGAAATTGGCTCTCAAGAGTAAAATTAGCAAAGCGGAGAAACGACGAGACCGAGGTCAACGAGCAAGGTGGGAATGAAAGAAAAATAAATAAAAAGCGAAAGACGGAAAAAAGTTGCGAAATAGCAAACGTAACTAAATCCTAATAATATCGTTAGCAAATTATAAATGAATGGAGAAATCATTTGAAGAAATGTTCTTACACAAATATCACGAAAATCATTTCATTAATATAAACTTTCAAACACTATAGATTCCGTGCAAGGTTCCAACAGAATTTGAAGAACAAAAAAATGAAAGCTTATTCAAGAATAGTGAAAAAAATATGTATAGACATGCGAAGTATACTAATCCGAAGGAAACCCTAGATAAATAGTTGCCCCATGAGAATTCCAGGCTTTCTTTCCGTTCACCTATTTTTCTAATTATAATTTTCATTCTTGACAGTTTTTATCATCAAATCATATTATGAAAACGAACAAAAAATAATAATAGCGTTCAATAAAACGTTATATTACATTACACGATGAACATTTTACGCTAAAGAACAGATTGCACTGTGGGTTTCACGTCACTAATTGCATTTAGTGACAGTGCTTAATTATCATAATTGGTAGGAATTGAGATGACAATGATATAGATAAAAAATGGACGCTTTGTCGTCCGCTTGAACATTTTAATAAAGTTCTGGTTTGACTTATGTCTCATACAGTAGAACGAAAATATTGCCATACACGTCACGTAGACGAAAACAGTGGTCCCGGATGAATTGTAATTGGTTAAAAGCCCATCTACTTGCTTTATCATTGATCGTGACCTGGAAATATAAGGAATATAAAGGATATCAACCCTCGGTCTAGTTGGAAAAGCGCTGGTTTGGTCGCTCATCAGTTTACCCTCATTACGTCATTACAAGGTTATTCGTGTAGCCGAAATTTTGCAAAGAGATAACACGACGCGATACGATGCTCGTGTACACGTGTTCAAATCGGTAAGAGCTTCCTGGTACATCCCTCTCTTGTACCTTTGGTTATCGGTCCAGTCGGAAAATTCGAAATGCGTTCGTATTACAAGATTGAACGTTGCGGATACGCCCTAATGCTCTAGCGCGTAACAAAAACACACAAAATGTACCGAAGAGTGTTGAAAACACAAACAAGGTTTACGCTTGAACCAGGTTTGGTATTTTCATCATCATGGCAATGGTATTTATGTTCCGCACATGTTTTTGTTTTCTCAGGGTCAACGTTTCGCAATACTACTCTCCTCGCCCCTAAATACTGTCATTTGCCATCAGAGCTGACTCATCCCTTTAGGGCCTGGAATTTTCCATTTCCCCCAATGTTATTTCAAGGCAGGTCTAAGCCCTGTTGAAAGAATTACGTTCCAATGGTCATTCTCGTGTCTGGTTCTCTTTTTCCACGTTTCACCTTCACAAATCATCCCATTTACTCGAATTTAAAGAAACCATGATATTTTGAATAAAGGCAATCCACCCAACTCGTCAGCTGAAATGATCACTTTGAATCACTGAATTTGTAGACACACACTTCCATCCAAGAAAGGCATGTAGTCAAATCCGTTCAGGTTATCAGAAACTGTGATTGCTGTGTCTTCCAAGTATTCTGGGTCAACGACGAATCCTCATATGAGTTTAAGTTTAGTTTACGCTACTTTACTGATCAGTCACACAACGGCTACAGAAACGTCTTGTTGGTGGTTAAGAACGTATACGGAGTTTTCCGGAGGAATGACAAGGCACGCGTGATTCGGTGTCTCAGGGGAGAGAACGTGTCCAAGATAACAGAGAGAAGGTGCAAATATAAGAGAGAGAAAGAGAGATAAAGAGAGAGAGAGAGAGGAAAGGATTTTATGAAATGCTGGTATTTCGAGATACTCTTGTTGGAGAAATCAAAGCAAGCAGAATTGGCGACGTGTATCTACAACTTTCGGAGATCTCGCATCTCTGGCGTGGACTTGAGCTCAGTGTAGCGTTCACCCGGAGCTCGGACTCGACGGACTGGAATCACGAGGGAAGGAAGATCCTGGCAGTTGTATGTACAAAAACGGAAGAGGATGGTTGAAACAAGCGGGCCTAGGAAAAGTGGATGCAGTAGACAGAGATCGAGAGTGTGAGGAAGTGGGAAGGACATGGCAAGACGGAAAATTCCTTTTATATACGTTTCCGTAAAGCCTCCAGCTGAGATAAGGAGTTTTGCGGATGGGTCTCTCACGGCTGGCAAGCTGAGAAAGACAGTAAACCGATGACACGTGCGACAGGTATAAAATAGGCGAGAGCAAAAGAGAAAGAAAATGAAGAAAACGGAATCGTGTAGATGTTGTGCACGCTACCTTCCGTTGAATAGCAGCTTCGGTTCTGCTTCTATACCATCTAAATTCGCTTCTCGTCTCTAGCAAAATCTTCAACTGTACTTGCTGCGGTAGTATTATATCGCATACCTGTCACTCACAGTCACGCTCTTACGGTTTCGAATCGCAAATCCGTACGGTACTTCTCCCTTGAAAGATTGTGTAACCGGCAGACCAAAATTTGACGGTCTTGCAAAAGAAACGATTTTTCGTTTTTTTTTTTGTTCACGAAAACGATTTCTCTCCTAGTCAGTTTTATCTTTGTACGAGGAGTGTTTCTACTATTTCCTATGAAACCGTAAGTAAGAGTTCTGTACAACAGATTTATTGCAAAACTATGGGTTTTGAGATCGAATGAGACATGTAGCTTTCGTAACAGTCAGATATGTAAATAATCATGAAATGGAAGATGGATCATAATTCATACTATTGATTGAAAAAAAAAAAAGAAATATCCAATGAGAATGAGTTACTTGCGACTCCAATTTCCAAGTTCTTTAGCAAAAATCCAACAAAATATCGATATTTAAATGTGTAGAAAATGCTAATATGTTGAATTACTAATTTACATATTCGTGCGAGATTGCTTGATTCTTCTCTGATTTCCTAGAACGTATAGAGCGACATGAAAATAATGAAGTATTAAAAATATCTCTAAATTTGTATTCAGCAATAAGGGTAATGTATTCTGACATAAGGGGAAAAAAATGAATTCCTAGGCAATCAAGAGGTGGATTCAGCTATGATTTCCACGACTTTATAGCAAATATATAGAGTTACTATCGGGCTCACGTTCTCACAAGCCTCGCGTGCAGTTTTTAAAGAACTTGTGTGAGTGTGTGACACGAACGATGCACAGAAGACATCAAAGAAATTACGTTTTTCTCTTTGTTGCCTTGATAGGGGTAAGAGAGCGTGTTGCTTATGAGGGTTGATTCATCAGGAGAAATGAAAAAACAAGTAAAATGAGTGAGGGCTAAGAAAAAGAAGTTGATAAAGTATGAGGGGAGGTGAAGGAAAAAAAGGAGTAGAAAAAGATAGAAAGGAGCAACCTACGCTTGACGATTGGCCAAGAATGAGTTCGTCAGTGAAGAAATGAAAACACGCGCGCAGATGTCGTACGTTTAACGAAATATGCGGAGTCAACTCGTGGGGAACGTGCGTGATGGCAAGTCCGTAAGGCTGCCTTCCACCCGGCGTTGTCTACGAGGCTTCGCAGTAATGTATCTGAATATTTTATTTTTTTAAATAAATATTTGTTTTTTTACGAATTCAACGGAAAGACAATGTCATTTAAGTATTTTTCCTCAAAGAATAATGATTCACAGATGGCTGTGTGCATATTTGAAGGTGCATCAAAAAATCTTTGGAAATCATTCGTAGGTCGAGTATATCCTTGAACGTTTATCGTCGAAGACAATGTTCATATATCCATATATATAAATATATGTATATATTTGGAGAGAGAGAGAGAGAACGAATGGAATAACGAAGCTGAAGAACATCCTGACCGTTTTGTCGATTCTTCGAGGAGGAAAAAGGCTCGAAAAAGCTCGAGACTTGTCGAAGAGACGTCTTTTTCGTTATACGGCATTGCGATTCTCAAGAGTGTTTCCTCTCTTTCCTCTTCTTCTTCTTCTTTCTCCTAGACCGTTTATTTTATTTTATTTTCATCGTTGTGTGTGCTACGGTAGCAATCAAAAAGCGGGACGTTCGCCAAGCCCTAGACTTAAGAGGAGAGATGGAGAGATCCTCTTCTCGAATACGAATAGTGCCCTGTCCACGCTTTCAGGGTTGGAGTAAGAGGAAACGACAAATTAGGCTTGGCTTTGACGGGCGAGCAACGATTTGAGGACACTTCTTTTCCGCCAAGGTGCATTGCGTGATCATGCGGAAAACTGTTTCCGCATCCTATCTCTCTCCCTCATCCGACCTTTCACCCTCTTCACTCCTTTATCTCGCCTGTCTTGGCGTATATTAATTTTTAAACTGTTAACCACAGAAGAATTCAAAAAAATGAAGAAATTATAAAAAAAAAAAGCCTATTTATGATATTGTATAGAACTTTATTAGCATTTTTTATATATTTTATATAGAGGGACATGGGGCAAAGTGGGCTAGCCAAATTTTTTTATTTTTAGGGAAAAGTGGTCTCTCCCAAAAATGAAGGAAGATCAAATACGAAGAAAAATTTGACTCTTTCATTTTTGGAAGAGGCCAACACTTATCCTCAAAAATAAAAAAATTTGACTAGCCCGCTTTGCCCCAGGGGCTCACTTTGCCCCATGTTCCCCTATTTATTTTCTGGATTCGTGTATATATCAACAATAAAAGGCGAAAAGACTTTAAAACCTCGCATCCTAATATTTCTGCAGTTGATTGATCGTTCGAGCAAACTTGACGAAAAACAAGCTTTTCAATTTTTCTTTAGTGAATATATTACTATTATAATCTTATAGCACGACGTGAAAATTAGCGTCTAACCCTCCTCAGCCCAGATTGTGAAACTGAAGTCTAGTACAAGTACGTGACAGCCCACACGATGAGATGATGGTATATGTAAGCGCTGCTGGCCCTTCCAGAACAAGAACACCAGAGACAAGCTCTTTCTCTTCTTCTCCACGTACACTGTTGCATAAGACATTTATGATAATTTCATGAATCCACGCGATCCGTTTTTCTCCCCACGATACCAAAGCAAAACCTTGTCTCTCTATTTTTATAATAGTATATTTGGCTATTATTTTCATAGATATGTTTTATTAATTTCTCCCTTTTTATACCTACTTTTTTTGTACAGATATTATATGAATAGGTGCAAAAAAAAAGTTATTGTAAAGTTCAAAATAAGGGCATTTTCACAACGAACCTTGGATTGAATCATAATATATTCGGCAGGCACAAACTTATTCATCGTATATACACATGACATTGAGTAATTCTTAGTCGTGAGGCCACGACTAAGTTTTCGTATCATGAACAAATTTTCGAGTCAAGTCAATTTCACAAATAAGGGAAATATCGTGACAAAAACACGTGCTGCATGTTATGCAATCATTTTTCTAACCCCTTCTGACCCTTTTTCATTCTCCCTGACTTCGGCAGACATGGGGCGTGACATTTTTACTGACAGGTGGACATAATGATTGGATAACAAACAAAACGTAATAACATTTGTGTAAGCTTTACTTTCAAATTTTATCATTTTATACGTTCCATTTGTCATGAGTAAGATTTCATTCGCTTGTGCGTGGCAGAATGTCATGCATGCGGTATTTTGTGCGTCATAGTTTTTTTTTTTTCACCTGGATTCGTGCTAGAACGCGTGAATACCAATAATTTTATTCATTCATGTATAAACATATGTTATACGTTTTCATAAAGATCGCAATTTGAAAATCCGGTGTCTCGAAAAATCCTTCCGCGTATTTTTTTTCTCCTAAAAAATGGAGTTTTGGAAAAAAATATAGAAAAAATACATGTTGCCCTCCGGTCATTGGAGAATAATTATAATAATAATATAATTTACGTATAATCTAAATTGTATAAATGTTGGGATAATGGTAGAATTAATTGAAAATACGCACGTTTTTGGGATGCGAAACCATGGCAGTGCTGGCGAACCACTTCAAGTTCTCGAATGCATGAGTCGATCAGAGTGGGCATTTGAGAAACACAAACCGAACTCTGTAGGGACCACGAGTACGCGTCAGTGGCTCACCATCGTGTTATAAAACGTGAGGTTAAATCGTGGAGAGCCACGCTAGAATACTCTAGTGGAGGCAAATCTAGTTTATCCGTGGTTACGCGTGTGTAATAGGTTTTCGTATACGCATGTATACATATGAAAATATGTGTATATGGGGATCCGCAACGACGAGAATAACGAGCGAGGCTTCTCGCGTTCTCCACTCACGTTGCAATACGCATGCAGTCATTATGGGATTTCGGTTGACCACTTTACGGTTCATCGAACTGATCCACGATTTTTATCCTAATAATTTGATAACACACTTTCGAACTTCACGACTGCAAAACTATCCTGAAAGTTACTGTAAGTTTTGAAGGAACGCCTAAGATTCATTTCAAGTCCGGGAGTTAATTTTTCTAAATAATAATCCTCAGACTTGAGAATACGAAAATAAAGGAACTGTTGACACATGGTATAAAACAAACACTATAAATAATAGTGCGGAGGCTTATTTTCAAAGTTATAATTCGTATATTAAAAAATGATATTTGTACTGAAAAAAATTAATAAATTTAGTCGATTTTGGAGATTATTCAATTAATAAGTAAGTCAATAAATGTTATTGCTACAACTTTAAATTCAAGAATTATCGACGCTTGAGCATTTCCAAGGTTGCAAAAACAATTTTTTTTTATAAGAATTTTGAAAGAACTCGATGTAAAAATTCAGAAAATCGTGTAGATATTCCATTTATGGGGCAGTATTTAACAAAGAAGTTTTAAGAAAATCAAAAACGATAGAGGTCACAGGAGTCCGAAATGGCAAGAAATATGCTTTATAAACATTTATATATGAATATACGTATATACTTTATCATGCGTCGCATCGACTCTTCTCTACCTCACGTTCTCTCCGCATAGAGTCCTCTGCCACACGCCAAATAATAACGCTTGATTTATCGATTTACAGTGATTTATAGCTTGGTTCGCTCGTTTTACCAGGCGAAAAGGACAAACGGCTCACTCTCTCTCTCTCTCTCTCTCTCTCTCTCTCTCTCTCTCTCTCTCTCTCTCTCTCTCTCCTTTCTCTCTCTCTTCAACGTTATTGCGGCAGAATTTCTACCCACTCGCACCATCCGGAAATGTGAACGGAAGTGCCCCTCGCACTGGTGCACCTTGATTCTTGACGTTGCCAAGTTTGATAACACGTTGAGGAATGAAAAACAAAAAATAGTAATACATCATTCGAGATTATTGAGGATGACACGATTTCTAGAGGGAAATGGAAAACTATCAATCATTGACGCAAAATGTATTTCATACGACGTTAATTGTTATTTTCGAACTTATCCAACATCAGAGACATTCAAATCGCCAGCATTTGTAAAGATAAATACTAATTTTGTGCGCTCGACGATTCCATTCCATTGTAAAATTCACAATAGAACAAACTTTTCATAAAATTTTGCGGCGAGTCAAAACTGCCAGGTTCGCAATTCAATTTTTCGTAAAGTCTTCATCAAAAATTTTTACCGTTCACGCCATTTGGAAATGAAAATTTACAAAATTTACGAATCAATAAAAACAAAAGTTGCGGCATTCCACTCGTGTAAATTCCGAAAACTTCTATTCAATATGGTTTACGATTAGTTCAGTATTTAGTTTCGACGTAGAAATCGATACCTGTCGCGGATCAGTTATGATAAGATCAAGCGAACGGAAGTTTGTAGACTTCGAGAAGTATGGCTTTACGCACGTTTCAAAGTTGTGATAAAGCGATTCATGAGTGGAAATTGCTTTGTCCGTGGTTAAATTACGATACGGAAATTGTGGAATTCCAAAAGACAATCGTTTCGTTTAATTATAATGAAGATTTTAACTATTATACTTGCGAAAGATTAGAATTCATGGAGGCTCTTACATCCACAAGGAAAGGAGTAAGGAAGGGAGGAAAAATGAGAGCATGCGATCATTCCTCTCTCTCTCTCTCTCTCTCGTCGGTTGCGCGAATCAACTCAGTCGAGTATGAACAAACGGTGAAACTTCGATTTTACGAGAAGCTTCGCGAACGATTAATCGAGTAGACTTAATTTGGTCGAAAGTTTGGCGTCTCGGAACACCACGGGGTTGTTCGCGCGAGCAAAACAGCAATGGAAAAGGATGAAAAGTTCTCAACGGAGAATGTTCTAGTTCAAAAAGAGAGACAGATGCGATCAAGGGTCGAGAGCCTTCGCGAAAGGGTTAAAGGTTCTGAGATAATTTTGCAAGAAAGATCGCTTTCGAACAATTAATGAAATCGAGAAGCGTCGACTTTCATTCGATACGCTTGAATTGACAGTGGAAATATTTCTCAACTCCATTACTAATTTTAATTATTATTATATATATTGGGACTGCTACAATTGTTGGTAAACTTCTTCAGCGGTACTTGCATCGTAAAATATCTGTATCAACAAGAGGGAGAGTATTGGAAAAAAAAAATATTAAAAAAACATTTTTTTCACACTCAAACTTAGAATCTTTAAATAAGTTGTAAGTACTTTGTCCGAACAATAATAAAAATTGAAATACGAATTTTGTTTTTGAAAATTGTGCTATTCGTTGACCAATTGTTTAGATGTAACAGTTTAATTCCCAAGTATACGTTCGCTGTGCAAAGTGATTTACAAAATGATTTAAAAATAAAAACGAAATTGATTTTTTTTGTGGTTTCAATTTAAAATTCATTTACAAATGAACTAAATTATGTTGTTTTTTCATAACCGTTATACGCAATACCATTTTTTCTTTTTCATATAAAAATAATAAATAAGGAATGGTGGCCAAAGTTTATCGAACAATTGAACCACTTATCAAGGATCAGATTATAACAATCGTATATGAAATGAGCAAAGTTGCAAAAGTGAGAGACTGTATTAAGAGTGAGAAAAGTCGTCAATCGTTAGGGCTTCTACAGTATAATGGGAAACAAAGTTATTGCAGGGCTCTCCTTTACTTGACTTTCACCCAACCGATCTTGACGCCAGTCAAAAAGAAGAAAAGCGATGGTGCGGAGGAGAGGGGTCAGAAACGCGAATGAAAGAGATAGGGAGAGAGAACTTGAATAAGAAACTTATGACGGGTATCGGGTGTACATCAGGGATGCTCCGTTCGACTGGCAGAAAATTATTATCAAAGCGAAAAGGGGAGTGTGCGGGTGTTGCTTGGTGAATGGGATCTTCGGAAGGATGAGGGATGGTATTCCGAGAGAATGGAAGGGTGTAAATTATATATTTTCTGCTGCCGGGAAGGGGAGAGTCTATCAAAGTTCATAGCCTTTTTGTAACGTCGATAAGAAAGTTCATCGAAGACTGGAAAACCGATAGCCGCTTCTCAGAATGATGTTTGCCATACGCTTGCCAAGAGCGCAACAAAACTTGAGCGTAATAATCGAGACTTTCGAGAGTCTACCCAATTCCTTCTTCGGAAATCTGTAGGGTTCGATATAAATATTAAAAGTTGTACGCATTTCCTAGCTTTTTATCAAACTTCTGCCGAACTTAACACAAATATATTATTTTAAAATGTTCAAAAATGCAGGAGATTTTTACAATAGAAACAAAAAATAATTGATCGTTTTACCAATGAATTAATAAACACTGTGCTATTTTTCACATGTATTTTTTTTGATTTTTCACGCTACGTCGCAACAACTAACTTTTAAAAAAATGTTAACAATCTCGATGGCATTGGTTACGAAGACAAATAAATATAATTATTCAAGACTCAACAGCCTTTACAGAACCATTTAGTCAGAATAGTAGAAATTTTTTTTTATATTACATTCATCATATGCTGTCGCTTGAATTTAAAAAAAAAGTTCGTACTATAATTTATTTTTAGCCCGTACTTAGCAGCCAGGACTCAATTTATTGTAGGGGCTTGTATACTATTTAGCCCCAGGAAAATGCTGCATAATTCTTTATTCCTTTTTGCTTGTTAACGTTTAGGGGTTGTAATTTCGTTGTGTCGATATACGTTCGTACCATCATCCTCGGATTTCGAGGGACAGTGGAGCGTTTGAAGAAAAATATGTCATCCTTTGATCCCGTTGTGGAATTCAACAAGGGAAAATGTATTTCTCTTTCTTCTTTTCACTGGGCTTGTTCTCGTTTAGGTAAAGGGAAATATAAAAAATTTCGTAATGCACGTAGGGTACCATAGGGAGAAGGAGACCAGGGAAAAATATTTCGTTCTCTTTCTCTCTTTCTCTCTTCCTCCCTTTCTCTCTCTCTCTCTCTCTCTCTGTTTCTCGCTGTTCCTCTCCCTAACTCTTTGCCTCCTTTTCTTTCTTATACCGTTGCAGCGAATTTTAGTGTTTCAGTTTGTAGTGCTAATTCTTTTATGGCGCAGACACATACGAGTTGACGTGCCAACCTGTTTTCGTAATACGTATAGTGAATTCTGTTTCTAGTCGTAGTCAATTAACCATGCACACAAGCTTTTTAAAAATGAAGTAACAGTTTTTGATCGTTGCTCGTATTCTCCTTTACTAGCGTTACTTTTACGTTGCAGCCTCATTTGAATAAATGATTTTGCGCTGTGATGAAAATAAAACAAAAATCGGGTTTTTTAATATTTCATTGGATTTTGAAACCAACTTCAGTATGTCGATGTATGCTTCGTTGAGTTATTCATTAAGAATGAAACTTCCATTTCATAGTTACATACATTTTTCATAAATTTCAATAATTAAAAGAAAAAAAAGTTGTAAAATAAGACGATGAAAATTACTCTAAAAAGTACGAAAACAAATTTACATTCGACTTCAAAAAAGAAATAATTTTGGCTCGATTTTTGATATTACGAAATTTTTTAAATAATCATAATCACGTAAACTCGATAAATATACAATCCGATTTACAAAATAAATATCGCCCACACTCTGAGATACACAACTAATGATATTACTAATGCAAAGTGTCGCAGAAGCATACGTATTCGATACACGGGCAATACTAGTCCGTTGGTTCGTACGTAATACAATATAAAGAATGAAAATGAAAGAATGGCAGTGAACATGGAAGGGGGAAGCCCATAAGCTCCGTTCCATCTTACATATACTTTTTTAAAAGTACATAGAGGGTTACACGCCAAGCATAAGAGCGAAAAGAGAAACAGAAATAGAGAGAGAGAGAGAGAGAGAGAGAGAGAGAGAGAGAGAGAGAGAGAGAGAGAGAGAGAGAGAGAGAGAGAGAGAGAGAGAGAGAGAGACTAAAAAATCGAAGACTACCGGACAGAATGGTTTACCAAAGGCTTCGGAGATTATTCTATTACAAACATCGATTTTTGCTTCGTTCTTGGTTACCATATAAGAGACTTGTATGGTATGTACTACTTTTTCGGTGGAGCTTCAATACGCGCAATAAGAAAAGAAAAAAATTCATAAAAACTCGTGTCATTATTTAGAAATAAAGAACATCGTTAATGGTCACTGAATCATTATCTATTCAATGCAAAGACATTTATCATTAAAACAATTGCACAAGTATTTTATAACAAGGTTCTAACTTATTTCGATACTGTTTTCCTTTCGAAATATATAGATTTATTTCAGAATCTGACATTTATTTATAAATATTTGTACGAAGGATTCTCAAAGTAGAAGCTGTACAGTAAGAAAAATTCAGCCATATAAATGTCACGGTTTAGACGAAGTACGTGAAAGCATAACACGTATGCATAGATCTGAAAAGTTCCCTTTTGACATAGAGTTCATGCACATCGACTCTTTGGTCCTTTTATGTTCGATTATAAATGCTTTGTGCCCTCGAGTACTTGGATACAATGTGTACTCAATCTCACATTTATGATCCTTTATATACTGTATCTGATGGTGTGTATCGTTGTGGGAAACGTGGATGCATAATAAAGCTGAGGAATATGTGATCCATAGAATTCTACAGTACCCTCTAACTGTTTCATGGATAAAACATCCACGGTATCAAACCTATCAACGAGTATAGATATATATTTATAAATGTCCTGGAGGAAGAAGTAGCATGACCGAGCGTCTGGCCGAGTCACTTGGCCATATTATACGGCGAGACTTGAAAAGTATCGAAAAAGAGAATTTCTTATACTTTCTCGCAAAAATTGAATCAGTCTCGCCGAAACTCTTGGCACCAGAAGATTTTTGAAGTGTATGGAAAACGCTCTTTTCCTATGCTCCTCAAGGCCATTCAAGACTTCTCGCAAAGAGTTTTACCAACATTTTTTCGCTTGAGTTTGCATATACAGATTGTCGCAAATTGTAGGCCAAAGTCACAGGTGAAGGAGATCAAGATACGAAATTCTGATGAAAAATATCTAAATGGTTTCTTACTTCACGCACCATTGATTAAATGTTAATGAATCATTCGACAGACAAAAGGATGTGCTGTTGAAAAAATAAACAATGGGAATACACGCGACGCTGTCGTAATATGCAATGGATGGGTTTTGAGCGTTAATTAATTTTGTATCTTCATTTTATTTTGTATACTAATCGATGGTTAGTAAAACAAAAAGTGTTGAAAATATTTGTTTAACTTTGATATCCAGCTTTCGCAGTCTGCTGGATCGAAAAACTGTGAGTTTTAAAACACCGTGTACACACTTACACATATACGTAAAAAGTAAGCAACAATGCTAAGGAACACAAAGAACGCTGAAACTATGTTTACACATCTACATTTATGAGTATATCCATGAAAGTAAGCAGCAAAATTCAGCAATGCAAAGAATGGCTGGTACTGGCTTTTGAAAGCGTCGTTTTGGGCTTTCTTTCATACTAACGTTCGCAAAAGCTACCGGAATGCACCTCCAACGTTCAACATACGCCGTGGCTATTTCGCCACAGATCGAGAAACGAGAGGATTGTACTCTCGTGGAAAGTGTCTCGAAAAACTTGGAAAGATTTTTAACGTCGTTTAAAAAAAGTACATTACTGTTACGATTGCTGAAAAAATACCGATTACATCCGAGCGTATATTTTTATTAGACGAATTTATGTACTTATGAAGAATATATTTATTCACACGGCACGATAAAAGAGATCATAAAAATTGTGAATACGTACAAAAGTTTTTTTTAATATTTCTTTAAATGCATTGAATTAATGAATCGTATATAACAATTAATTTGGTAGACCAACAGTAATGGCATCAATTAATTAACAGTTAATTAATTAGTATTAAAAATTAAGGCAACTGGAACGACATGAGGTTCTCATAGTGTCCTTGAGTCCTTGCGCGAATGCCATATTACAATATTGCAACAGGCCGTGATCAACACATCAGGAGGTGCTGCCAGTAAAAAAAATGAGTAATCAACTTGGAAATGAAAATATTTTGGAACTTAAATTCGTTGAACGATTGATGATAAATTTTTTCACGTAATGTGAGCAGTAATCAATGCCCCATTTAAGCATTTAAGCACTGATAGTTTTTTAATAAGAAATCTCAATCCGTTGGAGCCATGGATCGTCAGGTGACTTCGGAGAGATGTTGTGAATGTTTACAAGATCATTTATGATTTGTTTTCTGTTCAAGAGACTATATTCTGAAAATCTAGAGATTTAATAGCACAAATATTAGTCTAACAAATACAAAATCTGCAGAAAAAGTCGTCGGAAGGCGCTTGGAGAAACTCAATATTTGTTGAATCCATAACATTTTATCCATCATGCAAATGACAGAACGTTAATATCTGCGTGAGGGACGAAATGAAGAATTGAAATTCAATCAGGATTTGAGTGAGAAAGTTGTAGTACAGAAACGAGAGGACAAAGACGATGAGAAAACATCGAAATGAAATATTCATGTCTAAAAAGGAGCTCCGTTCCCTCTGAGTACGAATATAACGATAAACGAATGAATAGACAGGAGAGATGAAAACCGAAACATTTCTTATTTGTGCCCAATAAAATGTTGACGCTTCTGAAAACGAGCTTAAACGAATGAGGAAATATGCATTTTGTACCAATAGACAAGAAGAATATAATAACTACATGACATAAAACTTTCAAGTCCCCTAATTGAAACCAAATCGTAGCAGAGAGATTTTTTCAATACAAAAACAATGGCGAGGGAAAAATTCATAATGAGATCCTCTTACGAAAAAGCTTAATTCCAACGAAAGGCCCAAAAACCGTAAAAGATAAAAAAGCGTAGGAGTTGAAAGTTGAGTCGAGAGTTCAAGAATAAGACAAAATAGCCAAAATTCTTTGGGAAATATTAAAAGCCACGAGTCTTGTCCAGCTACGAATACATTTCGCTGCAAGAGCAGATCTTTCCCATTTGTTATCCTTCGGGAATATCGTTGAATCATACACTTTTATTTTTCATGTGTCTTTTAAGCCCTAACTCTCTTCGCAAACTTTATTCCAGTGACTTTTTTTTTCTTTTCTTTATTTTGTGCTTTTGCCTCACTGTACTTTGATCCACAGTGGCATCAACACAGCCCACTTTTATTCTTTCATCCTTCACCCAATGTACGTATGTCCCTTGACAAATTTGAGGTTCTCTTATATAGTCCAAAGAGCAAGGAAACGAAACAGAAGTAGAGGAAGAAGGCAAAAAATGACCAACTGCTGACTATTCCAGTCCCAGGAGGGAGATCCCTTGGGATGAAGAACCTGTGGTATTGTTTCATCCCTCTCTTTTTAATACTTTTTTCTCGTCGCTACTAGGGGAACGTAGAGGAACGTGAGAATTTTTATCATTCTCGTTCTTCGTCTCGGCGTGGCCGATCGACCACGAATGCTTTATTACTTTCTCGTGCCAATTCTCGTCTCTCGTAATTCGAATAATGCCTTGCCAACTGTTCGCCGACACGAGGAAAAATGTCGATAGCTTTTTGCTTAACTGCGTTTTTTTCTTTTTCTTCAATTTTATTACTCATCGTTATTATAGGCGGTTTTTTCGATTCGAGAAAAAAGTCGATTCGCTCAATGTGTATTCGTAAAATTCATCAAACGCATGAAAATAATTGGCACTCTGGTAGGAATAATCATATGATAATTGATCATCGTTCGATGAGTCTTTCGATCTTTTTTCATTAATGAAAAGTCATTTTTTAAACTTTATTTGAAAAAAAAAAAGCGAAATCTTGTCATCATTATTTATCTGAATATTATCGATACAATTATTGTTTTAATGAAAACACTCATATTACAATGATGAACTCAATAAACTAACGGGAATAATGTATATATATATATATTTATATTTATATCCGTTGCGTGGTAGGATTTTGGTAAAGCTGGGTCGGGATCATCCGGCAACTGACGGAAATCACGGTCACAGTCGTAATACAGTAAGAAAAGGATATACAAGATCCTGAAAGGTAGTTCGCTGGGGGGGTTCCGACTGGAAAGGTGAAGAATGTTTCAGCACGCGCAAGTATTTCCTCGTATAGTAAAGCTCACGATTTGCCAGAGTAAAGTTGGCCGGGAGACCACCTGTAACCAACTGCCAAATGCGGGACGAAACTTCCATGATGTAGAAACGAGAGAAACATCGGAAGGCAGGGGAGGAAAAAAGGCAGAGAGAGAAATAACGGCAGCAGTCGGAATGAGAAAACTGTAGAGGAAAAGAGGTGGAAACTACGAAAAAAAAAGAGACAGACACATGGAGGAAAAGTGGAAGAAAAGGAGAACAAGAAAGAGGAAATAAGGGAGGAAGAGAGACAGAGTAAAAGGAACGATATCGTGCAAGACGTACGGAGAGCGAGGGCGAGAAGGTTCGCTCGTAACACGGACCGAAAATCCACAAGAGATTTATTCGACATAAATCTCTCTTCTTCCTCTCGTCTCTTTCCTCGCGTAAAAGAGATGAGAGGGAGTTTTTCTCCATTTCCCTAGTACAATCACCCCCATCCTCACAAACGACTACATGAACGTGTAAGACTGTTTATTTACAAAATGTGTTGAGTGTATTCAAACATTAGAATGCTGGACTCTATTTTCTCGTGTTTCTTCCTCCTCTCATTCATTTTCCACATTCTTGCTTGATTCGTTTACCTGATGCACAGCCGATCGTGGGGTTGGGTTGCAAAAGCTAGTGAGTTTACCGCGATGATATTGCATGCGCACAAAATTTGTAATATGCTAAAAATATATAAAATATTTTTAATTTCTTCGGTATTTCCCGCAAAACAAACTTTACACAATTGAAATGTTATATTTACGATAACTATTGTACCATATAGCATTACACCATCCAATACTTTACTGCGTTCATTTTCATTAAAAACATTAATTCGCCTCGCCCGATCCGTGTTCATGGTAAAAGGTTTGGATCCCACGCTTGCCAGAGTATTTTCCTCCATTCAATTTTTTGTTCATCGTTCATATGCAATGTCGTAATCATAATCATAATATGAAAATAAAAGAGTTTAAAAAACGGCAGTGAATCAAGTAATGGTGAAGTAAAGGACAGAACGTTTGCCAGCTGCACATAAGATCCCACCGCGATGCCATTGTGAATTTACACTAATGGAATCGGGAGTCTCCGAGGCGCAAGTGAATCCACGTATAACTTGGGTTATACCCTCACAATATATATGTATATATAATACAGCCGAATGGTGGGATTGTAGCTTAGCAGCAGACAGGAGCAGCAAACAGAAGTGATAGCGGATGAGCTGCTCGAAATGTTTCGAGAAAGGGGTAAGTGGTGAGGGATATATGAGGGTGGCCTGATGCCTGGAGCAACGTATGTTTAATCCAGAATTAGTCGGAGAAGTACAAGTATTTATAAAGAGTTATACACATCACCAAATAGAAAGAGATTAAAGAGAGAGCGAAATTGCATTCGAGCGAACACGTTAATTACTCTTGTTACTTCGTTCATTAGCGTAGTCCATTCGTATTGGTATTCTCGTTCGAGACAATGCTGCGAATGGTATATAATTACGATGAACATTGGCAAAAATGTTATATATTGCCAATGTGTGGTATACACATTATTATAACATTATTATAGACATTATTACAAAGCACACATTTTTGTGAGCTTCGTAACAATATTCAAAGTGTGTAACATATTTTTTTTTTTTCAATGAGTATATGATATTAATACTCAATACATAGAAATTGAAATGATACGAAATAAATCTATTATTTTTAATACATTTCAATGCACAAGTATACAAAAAAGGTAATGGCTGTAGAGATGGAAACAAAAGTTTGAATAGAAAAAATATTGAATACAGGCATGTCGTCAATGTCAAATACGTGTGCGTACAATTTTGGGCTATCGAAATTGCACATTTGTGCTTCGATCAGGAATCGAGAGAGAGAGAGAGACGCTGCAATTGTGTATGAAAATACTGTTAACCGATCAACCGTATAAACAGGCGAATGCGTTCCTTATTATTCATGTAGAATTAATCATCCAGCAACGATTAAGCGAAAATGTCACGATGATTCCAAATTTCGTTATCAATAAACCACTATACATTGAATAAAATTCATTCAAAAACAGACACACTTTCAGTTCGATTAGAAAAATATGAGGGAAATTCAAATTGTTATTTCTAATTGTCGACGACAAATAACTTATTTGGGTTTGTCTGGGTTCAAATTCAATAAACTAAATGATTATTTCGACGTATTCACATCCGAAAATACTGAAACTATTTATTTTCCTTCGACTCAAATTTTTATGCAAAAATTCTTAAGAAATCATTTTTCCTAAACTTCGGAGACTCAGAATCGCTTTGTTTAACTTTTGTGTTTCAATCATGAACTCTGTAATCCTTTTTTATTAATAAATATCCATGTTTTCATATGTATTCATTACTAATTTTTATTTATATTCATTGATAGAGAATTGATGTATCAAAATGCTTATAAAAAAACGTCTCGTAATATTGAGAATATCGGCATCACCATTCTCATTTTTATCAAGACTCATCATCTCTGTGCCTTTGGGCAAGCAATTTGAAATTTTTCTTTAGCCCGCCTCCCGCTTTACATCCCCCATCTCGTTCTTGTTCGTTCATTGCGGCCATCCCTTTTCCCATTTTTGCGTTCCATCAGGCTGTATTTGGCGACGATAGGCAGCAGGGGAAAGGAGGAAGGTGATTCGTTGGTGACAAAAAAAAACGCCCAACCCTTCAATCCACCAACCCCTGCAGCACCAGCCGGAGATTATAAAGCACGTGTGCATTCGATAGACTTTCAATAGGACCCAAGGGGCTTGATTTTACTTTGCCACGAATAACAATAATAACCGAAACTGTGATTTTTCTATAAGAGTATTCAGCGCACAGCTTTTTTTTATCGCTACACAAGTGCACGTGCAGCTCATAAAAAGCGGTATTCAAGAGCATTTTAAATTTTAAGTATGTTACGGTTGATATTTTTTCTATTTTGTAGGGAAGAGAATTTAATGAATTCATCAAACGTACCGAATACCAAATCTTTTTATGTATTCTATTTGAAACGTTACAAGTTTTGGGAAAAAAAGTTTGCTGCCGGCATTACAAGCTCGTAAATTAAAAATAGCTGAGTTCAAAGGTGGACTAAACGGTGTAAAACATTCGTGCGAATATCAATATAAACCATTTTGCGTAGAATTTTCTTTAGGACAATATGATCCCTGTTGATTTGTGTAGCATTTATCCATATTTCATTCCGATGTGCACGCAGAAAATATACCCGTAAAATAGCACATATGAATTTGGTTTTTGTTTCAATATTGTCAATCAAGTGAATTTTTGACTTCTCGCTCTACATATCTCTCTGGATTTGGTTCTAATTACAATTTTCAGGAAAAAAAACACCAATTTTCCGTAAAACAATATTCAGGCGTTTGCTTTTTGTATACGAAAATGTAAAAAATTCTTACTGATCAAAATGGCTGACATTTGGAATAAAATTCTAGCCTCAAGTGGTTTTTGCATATGTGCATACATGTGAACTCTTGAAACGCTCCATTTTTTTAATCTATTTCTTAATACGTTTCCACGTTCCTCCATCGTGAGCGTTTGTACTTATTTGCTAAAATAATCATTGAATGGGTGTATGGAAGAGGTTATAAATATGAAAAAGGCAGACCAGTTAGAATGCTGACCATTAAACGAGTGGAACATGTGCTCCAGTTTGATTTGATTCAGCCACCGGTAAAGGGGACACACGCTGGTTCAGCTGGAGAGTTGCACGATGGGGAAAACTGAAATTCCCCAGGGACAAGGGGGTCGGAACCTAAGATATTCAATATGGCGAAATTTTTGTTTTACGAAGCCTTCAGAAATGGCGTATAGCGAGATATACGAAGTAAAAAAATACCACCACAGTTCTCAGGAACATATAATGAATTACAATTTTTTTTCCACAAATGGTTTTTTGTTATTTTTTTGAAAAATATAAAAATTTTCATATTTTCTGTGAGACTTGTTCAAAATAAAAAAATACAAATCTAGCTTAGAGTTACGAAGAATTAACCAGAAATTTTTCAATACCACAAATATTTGAATATTATATCATTGTGAGAGAACATAAAAAATGTATACAGAGGGAGATATATTTGGTTTCTTCAGAAATTTGTAAATCAATATACTATATAGACGTTAGAATTCATGAGAATTTAGGTGCAACATCCATTGAACGGATATACTGATGACCGGGTCATATCAAATATTTGAAGCCATTGTGAACACCAACTGAATATGTTTACGACCTGCATATCGAACTCTCGTTCAATATGACCGAAATGTGTTCTGATCGTCATCGCCGTTCCTCTCATGTGCGTAATTTTTCATTGCGACGAAGCAAAACGCAGATTTCAGTGAATATAATATTCACGGAACCAGTTTACTATCTCGTATGTTTGCTGTTATTGAAATCGACGGAAAAAGGTTGAAAAAACATTCGATATCAGCCAGCGCTACAATGTTCTGAACCTTCAGTACGAATTTCATTTGCTGTATATAAATTGAAATCCCTTGACAAATTAGCTCGGGTATTATTTGTGTACATATATGCGTGTACATAAATTTACATCACAAGATCTAGGAATGAATTTGTTTGTCAATAACAATTATCCTACCCAATTACTCAACGCATCGTTGTAAATACTGCCGAACAGAGCGAAAATTTATTAATTATTAATTCGTTTTAATATCTATATATAAATGAAAAAGAGAATTTCATTCTTTCGAGACACGCATAATACTTGCAAAAAAAAAGTATTTATTTGCTCGGCATAAAATACAATTTCCTATATCACTACGAAATCATTTATACCATTTAGCAATTAAAAAATAAATATTACTTTTTTTTTTAATTCAACTTTGTGTGCTACGAGCCTTTTGAAAATGAGAAAACTAATGTAAGTGCGTACCCATACGAAAAAAAATCGTTATTGACAAGACATTTTAAGACGGTCGATGAATGTCAATGCAAAAATATCCGTGAGTCTCGTCCTTTCGTGTACTTTTATTTAAAGCTTTGAATAAAAGACCGTAAGCTTTTGTAATAACGTTTTCAGACCCTTCTGTTCGCAACTCGTTATATTCTGTAAACAAAATATTGCCAACGAGTTTACCCGAGTTTCGGTTGTATGGAGGTACAGCGATCGCTATGTTCAGAATACTTGAACATATATTTGTGTTTTTATCGATGTATTTCAACAGATCAAAATTATAAAATCGAATTCCGTTTCCTAGTTTACCCGACTCTTCCAGTAACAACGAGGAGGATTTATAGCAACATGCTGTTCATTGATTTTCGCATTAAACGTTAATTAATAAAAAAAACAGAGGCAGTTATGCAGGGCGATATAAATGCAATGAGAAACAAAGTGAAAAATTCTACTCAGTTTGAATAAGAATCCAACGGCGAGAAGAAAAAGTGCTCCTAAATGCGAAAGTATGACGTGAATCTCCGACGATGAGTTAATGGACGAACAGACGGTAAATTGGAAAGAAAGGAAAACACATGTAGCCTTTACGTTACGAGGTTCGTTGAAGGAAAATGAAGGAGGGTTAAAAAAAAAAGTAACTAGAGAAACACATAAAAACGAAGATGAAGAAGATATAAGATGAGCATAGAGAGAGAAAGAGAGAGAGAGAGAGTGGGGCTAAAAAGAAAAGAGTGAATGAAAAGAGAAGGCCCGAAGAAAAGAAATAAAAAAAGAGAAGTAGAGAGTTCTCGGAAAATCCTGAAATGGTCGAACGAGTATACAGAATCGGGAGGGCAAAAAGAATTGAAAAAAAAGGTTAGCCGGAAAAGATTTTCTCGGTCGAGCGGCGTTTAATTTCTTTTCTCGTTTCAGTTCGAGATATAAAAAAAAGAAAAGCCTCATTTCGCCAAGGTCGAGGAAATGTATTCGCTACCCGCTCTGGTTGGATCTCACGCTAAGTGGAAGAAATATCGTAATGAAAGCTCTCTCGTACTTTTTTTCGTCTTTTCTCGCTCCCTCAGTCCATTTCTTCGAAGAGAGATGGCTAAAATACTCTGACATATATACATATATATGTGATTCATATATGCACATTGTTTGCTTTTGTATAATCGACACAGCAAAAAGCTTTGGATGAGATACGGGAAAAGCAAGAAAGGAATAGAGTGGAATGGAGAAAAAAAAGAAACAAAAGAGAGTAGCCAATTCGCCAGTTTACTATTTCTGCCGTTCCTATCTACAATATCTGCAAAAGCCTTATCGAGCGTGTGTGTGTGTGTGTGTGTGTGTGTGTGAGAGAGAGAGAGAGAGAGAGAGAGAGAGAGAGAGAGAAAGAGGGAGAGAGAGACAAAAAAAGTGACATTGCTCGAATGAGGGAACAGTAGCAGCATTGAAAATTATGCTTGAAGCTTGATGAGAAGAGGACTGATTAAATGAATTAATTTCGAGAGTATTATCGATGGAGCTCGAGAAGAAAAAAAATATTATCTCCGAATGTTCCAAGATTTTCATAAGTAAAGCTCAATCGAAATTCTCGAACAGAAGAACGAAAAGATACGTTTCTACATTAATAATAATAATAAAATTAGTTTACGCACAACTTAATTACTGATCACTCAATGATTATTACTTCATTCATTACTTCATTATTTACTTACTTATATTTACTTATTACTACATTATATTACTTAATTAATAATTCAATTTGTTTAATTTCAACTATAATATTTTACAAAATTGTATCATTTTAGTAAGTAAATCGTGTTCAACCTCATTGTGTTCACAAGCAACCTCATTTTCCGTATTGTAATAGAATATTTTTCATCTTGGCTTCGATAATGAAATTCCTGGGGCTGCATCGTCTCCTTCATAAACGAATCTTATTCTTCATTAATCGTGAATGACATCCATAACACTAATAGAAATTACCTGTCAGAAGAGCAATGGCATGTACAAGCAAGAACAATGTGTTTAAGAAGTGTACACAGGTGAGCCACCATCGTGAATTTTGTGCTAGAAACGTTCGTGAAACAATGAAGTCTTGTTATCGAAAAGCGCTAAAGAACGGTCCTTTTAGGAGTTTCAATGTCATCGAAATATCAATATTAAAAACTATTTTCATTCCGAAATGGACGAGCAAATTCTTGAATTCCATATAGAACCTAATCGAACAATTGAATATATAAAAAAAAGAGTACGATTACGGAGCAACTATTTATTCATTCGTCCTTATTATCCATATAATGATTCGACTATTGAACTTGTGCGTCTAATGAGATTTGAAGAGTTGTTTTTAATTGAGTGCATAAAGTCTTCTGATATTTAATAATATTTTTATAACAAAGACCTCCATTTGTATGGCATTTCAGTCAAGGAACATGACAACAAATAAAATAAGGATTTTCTCCCTTGAGACCGAATCTTGATGAAAGCCTGAAGTCCAAATGACCGTCGACTGATGTGAACTCAGTCTCACTATGTCTTTGCATTTCTATAGCCCCAGTAAACCCAGAAAACTACTTTCTACGTCTCTACTTGTCCATGTAAATATATAAGATATTTACCTTCGTCAACCTCGAGATTCAGACAACATTTATGCGCTCATACTAATTTACTTTGAAAAGGAAGAAAAAAATAAATAAGGAAAGAAAAATGCTGAAAAAAGTGCAGTTCAATCCATCCGAGCCACGCTTCTAGTTTAATTTGTTTTCTTTTCTTTTCTTTTTTTTAGCATCATTGTTTCCCTCACGGACAATATTCATTCTTTTCCCAGTGACCCCTGAGAGGTCTCAAATGAATTTTCACTGTTACACTTGCGCTGTCCGCAGCTTTTTCTGTACGTTCTTTGTCAACACTCTCGAGACGCAAAGCTTCACCCGGCATTAAGGTTCATAGTGACGAGAAACTGTATGAACCTTTAATTACTGTGGTCCCTTTATCTTCACTAGTTTCTTTTCATATTTTTGCGATACTTTTAAAAGAACCAGAACATCGACACTGGATAAGCAAAAACTGTAAAAAGGATTAATTTTTTCTTAAATTGAGTCGTCGTCTAAAAAGAATTATTATGACTTCAATAATCCATAAATAATGCATATGTATTAACAATTACCAAATCTCGAAATTTTTTATAAATAATCATTAAACTATGTCAAAAAAAAAATCCAATCACGTGAAAACAATTAAGATCAATAATTTCCATATTAATGGCAATCATTTAACATAACGAATGGAACATTCGACGCTATTAAAGTTTTAGGTTAATCAACAAAATCGTGTTGGTCTTTGTATTAAATCGAAAAATCATAGAATGTTTGTTGAAAGAAAAAAACGTCGTAATACTGCAACCAAATTCTAACAAATATGAATAATGAGAAAAGTAAACAAAGTGTATGGAAACTCTAATTGGGCTGATTGTGAACAAAATTTGAAATGATTATATTTCAATAAAAGTATGAGGCATTTGGTTATATGTTGGTCTGTGAAAGTTCACGTATTTGATGCTTTTCAGAGCTGGACCAACTTCAACGAAAGGTTATTATGCATATACGTATAAAAAATATATCGTAACATTGGCTATGCGGTATCGAAACACATTATCGTTCGTTGGGATTTTCCTGACTGTTTACGTTCGCCCATACAAGCGATATATTTGTATAAATGCATATATAAATACATATATCAGATGCATATGTATGTGGTCTCGACGTTGCACGTTGAAAAGCGGCTTAAGAGCCTGCACCGTCAACTCTCTTACGAGCCCAAACAGTTTCCAGTCTTCTTTCGAATCCTCGGGTACTGGGTGCTCTTCCCTGAATACCGCAGGATTACCCATGGAAAACGTGAAAATCGAGAGAACGTTATAGCCGGATATAGGAGCAATAAAGAGAGCGCATCGTTGTCAGACGAACATTTCGTATAATACGAAGACACTGGGAAAAGTTATCCAGCAGGGACATTGTCTCGAAGCACATGCACATATAATACGAGATTCGACGATCATTGCGCCGCAGTTGTGATTACGGATAAGAATATTCATTACGAACTTCTTTATGACTGAGGAAAATGGCTTGAAAGCGAAGCAATCAAATAAGATCTTTTTTTTTTCTTTTTATTTCTTCCACTTAATTATCATAAAGAATAATTGCGAGATTTGCTCGAAATCACGTAGTTATTTCGATTTTACTCCGGAGTTATTGATTTTTTTGCATCGGAAACTCAATAAACTGAAGAAATTCATATGATTAGTAATCAGATTTATGAGGATATTATATGGAATATCATGCACCAAAAATGGATAAATCGAAATCTTCCAAAAAAGGCATTCTCGTCGGGCTGACCAGGATGACAGTATAATCCAGTTACTTTCCAAATTGGTTCAAAAACAGAAAATTTAAAGAAATAATGAAGAAAAATTAGGAAGGAATTCTGAGTTATTCAATGAGCAAGTGGCGATTGAAGGAAAATTAATTCACTATGAATGATACAGAATTATGGTCATAGATTATTTCTTGAGAAGCAGGATACGAAGTGAAGGAACATCGTGTATTGGGGATACAACGTTTAACCCTTGGATTCTACAAGCTGCCTACCTCACTTTCTCAGTTTCTCCATAAAAGCATCTCCTTCCAACTCCTACTTTTACTCTCTCTCTCTCTCTCTCTCCCTCTAACTCTTCATATATATTTCATGCTCGCAGATATTTCACACAAAGTCTTGCTCGTCGTAGATCATCCGGGCAACACATGGCGCCATTCCCGACTGGGTCTCGAGTGGAACACCGTTACACACGTACGAACACACAACTAAGATGGAGGTACGAATGTGAAGCCTAGGCAAAGGGCAGTCGGTAGATGGAGTTTCCGAGAGAAGTGCTGTAGGGAAGAGGGTGGCAAGGGGGTTTATAGGTGTCTTAATTTATCACCTAGGCCGGCGTGACCTCCACATCCTGGACCTGCGAAAGCGTGTCCTGCTATCCTGCCCTTACGTCCCCTATATATAACACCTTCTGTACTGTTGTGTATTCCATGCTTCCATGAGTGAATCTCTCTCCTCTTCCATATTCTCTCTTCCCTTTGGCCTCTCTATCTCTCTTTCTGTCTGATATGTCTGACTTAGGAGATGAATGGCCATTGTCCAACTTGAAGCATTTACGGATATCTCTCTATGGCATAAACTATGAGCATGGACCTATATAGAAGAATCTCAACTCGAGCCACAATCGTGAGTCGCTTTCTGACGTTTGAAAAAGTGGAAACCAACAGAAAATGAGTTTCTGCCATATTTCATTTGCAGCATGTAACTCAAAGTGACTTTTTTCATTTCCCGAATCAACGAAAATTAGAAAACGAATTTATTTTAAATTGAGATGCAGTAAACATTCATGTGACATTTCAGTTATTTTGGATAATCAACACTGCGTTTGTGAAAAGTGCGAACATGAGTATTAGTTAAGAAAAGCAACACTTATCTGGTCTGCTTTCACCGTTTTTTTGTTTTTTGTTTTTTTTTTTCGTAGTTTCTCGACTCTTGAATGTCTCTTGAGAAACCTATGGGAATTTTAGAATTGCTGAAATAGTCAAGAGTCCCGATGGCATTTTTATGACGAAACACGACAGTGAGATAGGAAAGACATCGTACAGAGAAGACTATACCAAAGAGTAATAAGAAAAACCAAAAAACAGAATGACAAAAAAAGAGCGAGTACAGAAAAAAAATATAGATCGCGATATATTGAGAAAAGGGTATAAGGCGCGAGTATATCTATGCAAAAAGGCAATGTCGTTGAAGCGTTCACGGTACGAGATCCGAAACACATTGATGCGATCGTAACCCAACCAATCGATATTCCGGATACGTCATAGTTGTCTGCTGAGCACGGGCTTTATTTTTTTTTTTTTTTTTATAGTCAACGAGAGTAGAGGATCTTTGTAGTTGCAGTTCGCGTATACACGAACCTTCCTACCATCCCCCAATCTCTCTTTCCTTCTCTCATTTTCGTTCTTTTGCTCTCTCGACGGTCGCACACAACTTTACATGCAAAGCCCACCGGTTTGGGTCACGCGTCGAGAGAACTCGACAAACTAAGCAAAGATAACAAAAGAAGGAGAGCAGAGAAAGGACTCAAGAGGGATGCTGCAAAGGACTATCTGGCACGCTCAATCTGTTCGGAAGTTCTTTCTCAAGAGACACCGGAGGAAGACAGCGAAAGTGAGAATCGACGGATCGTTTCACCATCGACGTACAACGTTCTACACATACGTAAATATACACCGTAGACGGATTGGCACGCGCCTTTGTTGTTCTGTCTGTAGTTGTTTTTTTTAGTCTCTTTTGCATTTTGTTAATCCTGTAGGATCCATGTGTACCGTATATAACACCCTCTCGATGCTATCTTTTTTTTTTAAATCCTGTTCCCTCTGATTTTATCTTAACTTCCGTATTCCTTTTCTTTCTCCTTCATTTTGATACAATATTTCATTCTATTTCGAGCACATACGGACCATGACACTCTCAATAATCGAACATGACGTTTTTTTAATAATGTACCTTGTAAAAGTGTTGAATATTATAATTCCATAATAACTTGGAGGAAAAACGATGACTATCGGAGTTATTAATTGGCAAAGAGATTACACTTAGTATTAAACGTTACAGTTCATCGATTCTGCCCCTCATTAGCGTTTTATGTTTCCCGATTAATTGTTCACAAAGGCAAACGATCACTCCACAGTCGAGGTATTAACCAACAGTAAAGCTTTTGCGGTTTTCTACATTCCTTTTTTTTTATCCATTATACGATAATACACAACCACACGCCAACATGACCTTTAACCGGGTGGGAAATCGAGCGTGCCCAACGAGTAAACGATCAACTATGTCATGCTTTCCTCTTTTATACGTCAACGCCCTGTTGTTTTTATTTCCTTTCCGTCCTACATTTACCATGTGTTTTTCCCCTTTTTTTCTACTCTATAATAATCTGCGAATACGTGAGCACGCGAAGGCTCGTTTTTACTTGCGATCGATGTGAGCGTTGGAGCGTGAGCTTTTGCTTACCTACATATATTATGCACGTTCAAACATATATATATATATATATATATATATATATATTTGCAATACATAGAATAAGCAGTCCATACAGATATGGAAAATAACCATCGCATTACAACTGTATCGAGTTCATCTGTATAGTAACAGAAATATAGGGCAAAGCACAAAGCGACAAAAAAATACCACACGCAGGTGATCGAGATATATATACGAATAGTGAGGGGTGAGACGAAAAAAAATGAACGAGCAATCACATCGAAATTTATCAAGTGTTGTATATTTTTCGTGAAATGAATTACCGTCATTTTAATACAATCGTGATTAGAATTTCGAGTATCACGTTGTACAGATAGAACGTTGATTGGAAAAAAAAAACAACTTTTTGGTGGTGCTCTTCATTCGGATAATTGTGTAACGACGATTGTTCCTTTTTTTTTACCAAAAAGGAACGGAATTCGAATGGCGATATGACTCAAATAATAATGGGTGAAGAAGATTAGAGAAAAAAGATTTTTCTAGATTGTTTTAGTGAAAAGGGTTTTTAATGTTTTAATTTCAATGCATTGAGCTAATATTTAAAACATTCAAAGTCTGATTTGGTTCAGCTGTGTCTCAGCTGGTACTCCTGAAATGGTAAACGAAGACTAATTTGGTTTCGATAACAGATTGAAGGGATTCTGGTCGGTAGCAATATTAATAGTATTTTCAAACGACACGTACTATGCGTGATGTTCTATAAAATAGGCATTAAAGAGAAAATTCTTGTAACACCAACAAATCCTCATAGCAGAAGGTTCTCTCTACGGTGAAAAGTTTCAAAATTACCTTGCCCATTCGGTCTCACTTTCTACCTCACTATTCCGAATCTATCAAACTCACTCTTCCCCTCAATAGTGTAGCTTTAGGCTCTGTCTGATGGTACGCGCGTAGCCCAAGATCCCCAAACACACAGCTATGGGGGATTATGCATGCAGATTGATACCCGGTCCAGTTGTTTCGACTCCCAGGAAGCTAGGCGCAGAAGATTATCAGACTCAGCAGCATCCTGCGCGATAGGGTACCTTCATCTTTTTGAATATTGAAAAGACGAGACTAGGCTTAAGGAACGTGCTACCGCTCATTTTTTCTCCCCATGTATGTAAATATATCTTTACAGACGTATATATTTGACTTTCGTTCTTTATTTCAGTCTAATCGAACAGCCAATACAAAAATATTGATAAATACAATTAATGACAGTTCTTTCAGTGTCAATTCTCTCCGCCCTTTTTGTCTTAAGGTAGTAATTAAGGAAATAAATGGAAAAAATGGTCTGAGGCAAAAAGTTACAAGTTTAAATTGTAACTATGCATTCCGTTCCATTAAGGAGATGGTTGCTCCGAAAATTAGTGTTTCTAGCACCCACCCATTACCTTTAACGAAGCCTGTGATATAATATAACATTTTTGTGAGTACTTGAAAAACAGGGGGATAGAAACTTATGAAAATTTGTGGAAAAAGAAATTATCACTTTTATCACCAACTCCCCAAGTTATAAGGTTTCAAAGTTCGAAATGTGCAATAATATTTATTCGGTTGTGAGCATCCTTGACAATGCATAACCTACTGCCAATGACGTTAAAAATTAAGACGCGAGAAGGACAGGTGTCCCGCGAAAAGTTTTCAATGGCAGACTACATTATCAGCCCAAAATATGAACATTAATTGTTTTATTAGTTGAGTTTAAACTTTTAAATACTAGTAAAATATATGACGCATAGGGGGAAGTATGTTTGCTTTTGAACGGAACTAGTCGCGCCTGTCCTACTTCACGGATCGATTAGTTAAATGCATAGTCAATTGCGTTAAAGTGATATCGTATTTTTTTCCATCGTTCTTTACTAATTTTACTTTCTCCAATCTTCAATTAACTTGAAAAGCAAATTGTGCTCGAATAAATTTGCCATTTTGCGGTGAATTTTTTACCACGATTAATTAATTACGGGACGCGGGATAACCCTAGAAAAAAGTTAAAAAACAAAAGGATAAGCCGAAAATTATTATGAAAAATTGAGATGTTCTTATTCGGTCGGTAGCCAAAGTGGAGATAAGGGACAAATTGTGAGGGAGGCGAGGATGAATGCAAGGGGAATTCCGGAAAATATCTCGTGAGTTATACGCCAAGTGCAGAAATCCCATTGTGCGGGACATGAAAACGTTTGGGTGAGAAATTTATCCTTCAACCGAGCCAAGCACACGAACACACACACATACAGTTTCCTTGCGGGCTTCGGAATTCAAAAGGCGATCAAGGAATAAACGTGATCCGACGACAATAAAATCCTCGTTTTTGTCAGATATGACTTTGACATTGTGTACAACTATTCTCGTCGCTCAATTGATTAGATTTTGTTATAAACATGAGCAAATAATAAAAAATATGTGTTGATATATTAACATTATTAAAACCTCATAAAATTGTGTATTATATAATTATTACGAAATACTTGACATATTTATTATATCGTATTTCACATTTTTTATAGTATGAAACTCACTTTTTTCTCGTTTAATCGGTGCAGCGAATAAACGATAAGGCAACTTAATGATGCTGCGAGCATTACAATTCTAAAAGGAACAAAAATTAAAGAGAAATACTACATCCAAGCATTATCGAATTTTATCGCCGCGAACGTTAATAAACCCTCTTGAAAATCCACTCTTGTTCATTGCAGCCTTCGTATATTTAATTATCTTTCGACACCTGAATACTTCATGCACAGGTTACAAAGTGAATTATTTAAAAAATCGAAGCCAAAAAAAATGCTACGCAACTTTTGATTTAGAATTATATTTCATTTTGAATATTTTTTAATGATAATGAAAAATTCTTAGATATAAAAATACAAAACGATGTGAATATCGAATGATGCGTGTATATCAAGACTTTGATTACAGGGTTTTAATACCACAGAGCGTTGATTCAATCGATTCACTCCATAATTGTTGTCAGTTGTGCCATTTTGTTCGCTAGTACATTAAACACGAAAAAAAAACTACTATTTCTTGGTTTCATGCTCGTTTTAAGCTCACCCACGAGCATTGTGAAACCATTCTAATGCCACGTTATTTTTCGTGTACAACTTCTCTTATTCGCACTTCTAACTACAGCGACCCTGCCCCACCCCATTCACTTTTTGCTGTAGAGGTATAGTTGAAAGGTTTATTGCGCCGTGAGTTATTTCATTTTCCGAGCGTTTCATCAGGTCGCGGTGTGTATAAAAAGTTTCCTACATCTCTCTGCATGACCTCCAAAGGCCTCCCATACCCCTCGTATCCTCAACCCCTCAATGGGGTGGTTAGCCCATCGCAACACTTGGATAAAGCGAGCTACGTGCGAGTGCATAAACACATTTATTTCGAACTTGCGACTAGTATACTCGTGAATATCCAATCCAAAAAATCGTTTCACATTGCATAAGTATATGCACTGAACATATATGTTGATTTATATTCTCTATGTACAGTTGTACATACATGTATATTTACATTTATGTATGTATCACGTATGAATTTATGTATAACGTTACAGCGCTTAAAATAATGAAATTTTCATAACCCAATTGGCGACTTGGAGAGCGTAACTTTACTGGAAAAAATACCTGAGTCACACCACTGGGAATTTCAACGATGCTTTCCGGGTCGAGAATGATGAAATTATTAAAACTAGCTACGTACTCACCTTATAACCCTTGAAATATCAAAAACATTGTAACTTACTTCGTGCGATAATCAACGAGTAGATGAGCAATTTAAAGATAGCATAAAAGGAATAAAAATATAAAAGTACATTCCAATGAATGAATTGAATATTGCGAAGAATATAAGGCGAGCTGCTTATCAAGAATCGTTCTACGTGAACTAAATAATTAAAGCATATCTCACTCGACGTAAATATACTCCGTAAAAAAATATAAACAGTTCTAATGGTATTGAATATTCCAAAGTTTTTTGATATGATAATCAAATATAAATTCACTGCTGAATTAATTCATGAAATTATCACTGGTAAATCCATGGTAAAGCATGATTGTTCGGTATTACATTGCAGGCCAAAGAGCACTTTGGACTATCGGGATACTGGGGCAAGTTATTTTTTGATCGAAATTTATGGCGCTTCCCCTGTCAGCGGCATTATATCACAAAATGCTTTCCACTCGGTTTGTACACCAAAGACAGCTATAATCCCGAACAATTTGTCACACTTTGCTAACATAACTTTTCATTTTACCACTGGACACTATTGCCCGAACAATGAGAAACGAGAAAAGAGTTTCGTTTAACTGTCTCTCCAAACTGTCGTCCTGGTCACTTAACCGGAGTTTTATTCCAAAGCTGAGTGACGAGGTTTGATAAAGCAACGTTTAACAAAGAACGCTTCGCTGTGTAACTAAAAAATGATTTTAGTTTGTAAGAAAATCAAAGAACCCCTGATTCCAATTCTATTTTAATATTCTCAATGTAACCTACGATCAAATTAATTATAAAAAAAACAGTCGTAAAAAAACGATCAACTTGTAAAAATCGTTTTGATATGTCAAAACTAATTTCGCATTCAAAATTTTTGTTCCCATGATTTTAGAGTTTTATTTCCAATCATTTTTATTTCCAATAAAATATAGACTTTCAATTCGTGATCAAAATAGATAAATAATTAAACGCAATTATGATTGAGTGTTTATAACTTTAGAAATCTCTTAAATTTTTCTCCAATTAGTTGGGCTCTGCTTCGTTAAGTAGTTTAAAAAAAAATCGAGCTTAGAAATCGCTTTCGTTTTTCCAACCGTCACGTATAAATGTCTGATTCAACCAGGAAATAAAACGGAGGCGTGAACCCCGGAAGAGGCTTAAAAAGTCGACCTTCCATGGCCCTCGCATTTTCTTCGTTAGTATAAAAACGGTCCAAATAAATTATTCGCACGGGGAAAAGAATCAACAAGAAAAACGAGAATGCGAGGAGTATTAAGGAAGCGTTAGAAGTGCAAAGACTGGCAATAAGTAAGATGAGAAAAAAGGAAGACAGTGCCCGAGAAGTTTGGTAAGTTTTACAGTACACACATCATAGTTTTCGCGTAGTGGAAAGAAATTTGAAAACAAAAAGAAAATAAATACCAAAAGCCTAAAAAGTCGTTCGGTAACATTTCAGTGGCTTCTTCGACGCAGTAAATCCGTGGGGATATATATAGCTGGTCGGTGAGGGGTGAGAGTTGAGGATGAAAGAAAGAAAGCGGAGGACTCATGGACTTGCACAGAATGTGTGTTGATACGGTGTTGCGGAAACGTGCGGAAGACACCGTATAACGGCCTCTTCTTGTCACGATACACGAAGCCGCGTGTGAAAATACCGTTAATACAACTTTGCTGGGTGATTCATGTGCACACACGGGGCAAAAGCTCAAATGAACGACTATATATATATTTATATACGTGTACTTGCTAGTTTACGCGAACTTGCAATTCCTACGTTTCTAAAAGTCACCTCGTGGTGTATGTTCTTTTTTGTACTAAGAGCCTAAGTATTTTTCAAACACGTAACCATATAAACAGGTCTTTTCATTAACAACCATTCAACATAATATTTACATGAGAGAGCAACAAATAACGTATATCTTCGATCAACGACCCACTCTCACTGCGATTTTTCTCAATTGACTAAAAGTTCTATCAATTTATTTATAAAATAACCTAAGATTTCGAATGTCTACGACGTCAATGCAATGAATAAGCTTCACTGGATCGGAATATTTTGCAGGCGTAATAAAACAAACGCATGAAAATTGAGTCATGTGAGGTATTTTGAGTAAACCTGTACATGCACTCGTAATAAAGGCCATCATCTTGAACAAGTTTCACGAGAAGAGGGGAAGAAGATTATGCCTTTTTTTCATCAAATTTATACTACATTCCTCTTTGTGTGGCAATAAATGCGGTGATCATATATATCAAAGTTTTTTTTTTTAATATTTTTTTTTATAATGGTCGAAGAAGAGAGAAAAAGTAAGAGAGAGAGGCAGAGAGAGGAGGAAAAGGATATTTGGAATATTGCAGTTTTGCGTGATCTTATTGAATCTTAAAACTTTTGTAGAATTTCAATGCAGAATAGTCTTCGAACGATACAAATTCTCGTCTTTAGGTGATTCAATATAGTAGTCTCGCCACAATCACGTTCAAAAGATAAAGATCCGGTTAATTGTTGAAAACTTGGATATAACTTGCGAATGAATCTAATAATGTTTGTTGTTTCATTTTATAGGAATATAAAAACGTATGAACTTTCGTGAAAAATGTGTAAAATGAAGTTGTAAGTTTGAGAAATAATCAACTTCGTCACATGTAATAGACAGAGCTTATGATTTGAATCGCTGTATCTCCGAAACTGAATGGTCAACATTCTTGATTTTTTAAAATAAACATCGTCATATATCCGTCTTTAATTGAGAAAAAAATCTGCGGCAAAGTTTCCTCAAGATACCGCAAGTTCAAGTGAAGTTTTTCATTGTGTTATTGAAGATTTGTTTTTTGTTTGTTTGTTTTCAATCAGACTTCATGTGAAACTTCAATCTTTGTGTATTCGTGTACGTAACATCGATATGTGAATTTTTAGCAAAAAAGAATCCAGGAAAGTGAGGAAGTTTTTTGTCATCTCAATAGTATTTTTGTTCAAAGAACGGAAGGCAAAACGACGAAGACAGACGAAGTCTATTAAATTATGAAAAAAAAAAAATTGGTTAATTTCCGAAAATAATTTTGTTGAACGTATATGCAAGAATATATTTGACGTCTTCAACAAAATCGGGTTTGCAGTGAGTCTCGCAACATTTCAAGCGATAAATGTATACCCGAATAAAAAGTAATCGAGAGTAAGAGAAAAAAGAATTCACTGATGAGCGTGCAGGGAGGAAAGGAATGAAAGAAAAAAGAGGAAGCGAACCGACGTATGCAGAGGATGTGATTGACAGTCACATTCCAAATTTCAATATTCAACGATATAATAATCATCATCTGCGAGAATAATTTTCCAAGTTTCATTCGTTCCCTTATTTTCACTCTCCGATGCAATTAAGAAAAAAAAAGGTAAAGTATGAGTCGAAAATGTCCTCATTCGAACGGAGTGAATTGACGAGCGAACGAGGCTGTCTGCGCTTTTCGTCGTCCACATATGTGATATTTCACATGGTTAGGTATCGACAAAGGCCATGTGTAGTTCGGAAAAATTGCAACACAGCAGAGAATAAAACGAGAACACCTTTGCCACCAAGCATCAAAGCCCATCGAGCATTTTGTTCCGTGCTACGAGGATTCCATCATTTTTGTTCATTTTTTCATTTCAAACGACAGTACCACAAAAAAGAACCTGTACCTCTATCCACAATAATTTTTCAGCTCGTGTTCAAAACGAAACAATCTAGTCGAAGGGCATGTGAGTAATAAAAAATAAAAATAAAGGTATCATCAAAACCCCGAAGGATCGTTCAGTTAGTCACACTAAAAAAATTGTTATAATGAAGAAAAAAATTTTTATTGTTGTTGTTGTAAAATTCCATTCTAAAATCCATACGTGGAACCTATTCAAAAAATCTTTTCCACGATCAAATCAATTCACTAGAGTCAAAGCGCTCGAGCGTCCAAAAAAAAATTGTCCAAGAAAAAATTGACGAATCCCAAAGAGGATAAAAAAAATGTCAACTAACTGATGACAATGTCGCAACGCGAACGGAGCAGTACGCCAATATTTGCGAGAAAAAAGGAGCATCATAACAGCGTGGCGTAAAAATCGACCAAAAAATATTATTACTCGTCCCTGCTCCACGGAATGAGCAGAATGGACAATTGATAAAAAAAATTCAATATCAGAGAATCGACGCTTATCGATTTTGACGGGATATTTTCAATTTTTTATCAACGATCAACGAAAATGACTATCTTCTCGTAGGATAGTCCGCCGAATAGATTTTTTGTTGCCGTTCCAATCTCGCACTCAATTTCATTTTCCCTCAACACACTTTTATATTCAAAGACACGATATACTTATATATAGATATTCAAATCCACGATATATGGACTTCTATCAGTAAACCTATATTTTCGAAGGTTTTTTGTCTCCTGAATTGTTTGATCGGTTACGATTGAAAAGTCGTGGCAACAGCGGGCTTCACTGGGAACGTCACAGCCGCCGGATATCGAGGAATCATAAATGGAATGAGTTAGGCGTAGACCGATGGCTTTGCAACGGTGACGCGTGACGAACCCATTTTTATACGATTTTTATTGTGATTATTTGACTTTTGTTTTGTTTTTTTTTTTTTTTCGATTTTCCAACCATGCCCATTTTGGCCCAACGAATCATCGATGAAAGCATCACTGCATCGGTGCACGCAAGCCATGCATCCATAACGACAAAACTCCAGAGGCAGTAGGTGCAGAGAGAGGCAAGAAAAGGGAAAAAAGAAAGAAAACAAAACGGTAAATGAAAAAATGGAGGGAACGATACTACTCATTTGTCAATTCGCAAACCCCCGGGAGGGCTCTTCAAATACCAAATTCAAAGGTATAAACGCTTCGTTTCCCGAGTAAATAATTGTCGAGTTGATATGTTTTTTTTTTTTTTTTTTTTTATCCAATGGTATAGAAGGGAAACTGTATCCAAGAAATACAGCGTGGTCGAGTGAATACACGAAATGAATATTGACAAGTGAAGCCATGTAAAAAAAAAAATTGGCAAGGATATCATTTTACTTTCATATTATTCTGATGGTTATGTTTTCGTGAATATATAATCCTGAGTTCGTTTTTAATTTACTTTTTAACAAATTGCAAAACTAAAACATTCATGGAAATAGGCTGTTTGTTGAATTCAATTGTTCTGATGAAATAAAGAAATATATACGAATAACGAGAATGATTTCTGTACTTGCGGATGGTCGTGTGGTTACGATTTCGAAGTAGACAAGCGAATTAGCAAGTTTCCCGTTTCTCCTACTTTCATCATTGTCTCATTTTCTCTGTATGTATTCTTGAGCAAGACCAAAAAATGAAGGTTTGCAAGAAACTTATACGGGGATTGGTGAATAGTCTCGAGAGACAAAAGGGACAGAGAAACTGATGTAAAGATATATATAGAGAGCAAGAGAGAAAAAGAGAGAGAGAGAGAGATTCTCGCGCCGTATAGCACCATATGCACGAATTCCACATACACAAAGGTTCAGTAGCAAAAGATGAGAGGGGTTTTGCTTGCCTTCGGCGATGATCCCAGCATGAGGACGAGGAATACCTCGACGCCTCTTCGCGTGAGAGAACGATGGAACGTGCCTGACAGGATATACCTGGTTCGTATACCCCTTAATGCATACCAAAATATAAGAGACCACTATATATAGCAAATAACGTAAAATATACACCTAGAAGATAAGTTTTTGATTCATTTCCAACAAGAAAAAAAAATCCAAAAACATTGTACGAAAAAATTATAAACAATAAAATATAAGCACAGGCAGAGCGAATATTTTCTCTCGATCAAAATAATAAAAAAAAAAAAAATTTATACTAATAATATTAATAATGAAAACAGACGTTTTAATCAATATTTTAGAATCACTTTATCAATTGAAAAGTGTTTTCGTATTTGAATTTTTACTCCAAAAACCGAATAAGCTATCGATATATAGAAATTAAGATTCTTTCACGGACTCTGAAAGATACTCTTTTATAAACTATTTGTTTAAACTCTAGTGAAGTGTTCTAAAATTTTACAAACGTAAGGATATTAAAAAAAAAAAAAATTAATAACTTTTTTAATTCAATGCTATTGTCTCTGACTTCATAAAACAAAATTTTGAATTGAAATTTTGCGGAGATCGTACTAAATGAAGAAGATGTTGGTAAGTCCTATAATTTTTTCTCGATTTGGTTGGTATGTGGCTTGGAAACCTGTGGTACACACAGCGGAAAAACTGTGGCAAACCAAGCGAGAAAAAAAGAGGAATTTTTTCGTGATTGGCCTCTGGGATTCACGCTCCTCCATTTTTCTGTTTTTCGTATTGGTTAGGAATTCCAGTAGAGTGGCAAAATTTTCGGTCCCGTATATAAAATATTTACGACGGCAACACTTCATGGCCTACATAAATTTTGCAGTGCAAATACTCGAACCTAAGAAAAAAAAACAGGGAGAAAAGGAAAGCAAAACGAGAGTGAAAATAAATGCAAGAAAGGCTCGTGCTACATTCCCTTGAGGAACATATAAAGAAAAAAATTCCCTGCCGTATTACAGTTGAGTCAGAAATCTTTGGTGTTGTGTGAAAAAAATAATTTAAAAACACCAAGTTCTTTCGGCAAATACGTATAAGGTTGCGAATTATTCTTTTCAAAATCAGCAATTCGAATTATTAATAAGAGAAATTGAATAAAAAAAATTATTAAAACAATAAACCGTAAGGACATGTGTGTTTGAAAAATACGATACACATTGTTCGTATGTGAAAAACGAAGTGTAGAATACCTACTTCGAGAAGGAATCGAGGACGAAGTCAAAATGTTCAACGCGAATGCGCAATGCTTGACGCAATGCGTATTACAAAAATACGATGAAAAGTACTTCATCATTCAAGGTTTGGACAATGTCACAGATATTTAAAAAAAACGTTATTCCAGTTTACAATCTATTGGATATTAACAAAAAAAATCAATTAAGCCATTATACGAAAGTAGCAAATGTCCAAACAAAATTTAATTGCACAAATTTCATGTGTTTGAACTCCATTGCGTGCAGGTTATATATAAGCAAAACGAAATGTCATCGTTGAAAAAAAAAAAGGAAAATTAAATAAATTAATTTGATCGTAATAATAAATATATAGCTTCGTGCACCGCATCAAATTGAATCTCGCGAGGCGACAAAACAGGAGGGTAGAAAGAAGGAAGCTATGAGGAAAGGAAACATGTCTAATAAGAGAGGGAAAATCTTAGCGAGATCTTAGCGAGAGAGGGCAGCACTGAGGCATAGCCGACCCGGTGAACTCGTAGATGTGGCGGAACGAACCGCGAGAATCGATACCGGCTACACATTGCTCGCGACCTTGAACCATTTACTCGACAGTCGGTGGGTGGCCACGTTAAAGACTATCTATGGCAGACCGTTCCACCCTCTTTCTCGAAACGTCGCTGTCCCTGTATGGATTTCTCGTCCCAGAATCCCTTTTCTCTCTCTCTCTTCTGCAAACAACAGGAAAGAGAAAGAGACGAAGGAAGGAAGAGTGAAAGAGAACGAGAGAGAGAAAGAGAGACGAAAAGAGAGAGGGAGAGGGAAAGAGAGAGAAAGCACTGCTAGCGATAGTGTCGTGCACGCGCACTTCGAAAAACTGGAACACGCCCTTAACCCTTGTTCAAAGTCACGGACGAGAATCCCGGAAAAGTTTCAGTCGTCGCAGGCAAAAACCGATCAAGCTAGCAGAATAATATCGAGTCATAAAAATTTTAAAGCCAGAACACGTCGACTGCAACGAGATAAAAAAATCACAAGAGGTTAAATCTAACGGAAAAATACCGACGGATAACAATTATTCATTTGAATAGATTACGAACAATCAAAATGCATTTAAAAAAATGAAGCTCGAACGGGATAGCTCAACTCTAGAAAATCAATAAAAAATTTAAATTCCTGAATGTTAAATGAGAATTATTTAATAACCGAAACAGCAGCATTATTCGTCACATTTTCAGAGTAGCCAGACGAGAACACACATATATTGCCTGTCGTTTATTTACATAGCTGTAACTGTCAATATCCCGACAAAACGTTAAACATTAATCATTATTCTATTGATTGAAATAACATACAGTAAAAAAAAAAAACATTGCAAATACCAATGAAACAGAGCAAAGTTATTAAATTCTCGTTAAATTCAAATGAAATTGAAACATGAATTTTTATCTCGAATATAAATAAATTCAGGAAAATTTGCGTGAAATATAAAAATCCCGTAATCATCATGACGTCGGAACAAATTTAGTACGTAAATGAATTGTTATAAAAAATATGAATCGAATCGTTATTAATATAAGCGAAAATGTTATTGGACATAATAATTATTCAAAAAGATTGATTTTTTTTCTCTCAATTCCCTCACGTGATAAAAAGCTTGCAGCTTCCGTGTGCAACCTTTATGGAAAATATGATAAAAAGACAAAAGCGATTTAAAAAACATCAAAAAATGGAATATCCATCAACAAGCGGAGCACTCTTAATATTTTATTGTGATTCGAGATCGAGGAGGAGTGTCAATCGCAAGCATATAGTATCGAGTAGTTCCGGGAAGCACTCTAACTACTCTAGCGACCCCGGATCTTCGAGCTGTCCCATCGTAATTCGATATTGCATTAATGCGGGGAGACTTCATAGTGCCATCCTCTCGTCCCCGTGAAGAGCAGCGTGGACGCCCTAACACTACGTACTATTGATACACAACATTCTCTCAGGGAACTATGAAAGGGCCTGAGGGTACAGAGATTGTCTGCCAAGTTGACCGCAATATTTCACATGCTCATTCTCTTTCGTCTTCTCTCTTTAGCTCTCTCTCGTCCGGGTGTCAGATGGTGGACAGAAATGACACGCCCAGGGGTATTGCATTTCGGTATGATGTGTACTCGAATTCTCAGCCCTTTATGTGCATGAATATGAGAGATTTCACGTGAGAATTTTGCTCCAAAATTGTTAACCCTTTCTATTTGTTCGTTATCCATCGTTCGATGCAATTGATAAGCATAAAAAATAAATGATCAAACGAATAAGCTGTAAAAATCGATGAAACTGCAAATGCTTCCTTGACGTCTCTTGATTTTCATTTTTCTGGCATAGCAAAAGACTTTTTTTCAATTATAATATATACATTCACCAAATTTATTTGTTATGAAATGACATACTGATAGTTATGGAATTATTGGAAAAACGTATTTTTGCAGTAGTGCCAAAAATTTATAAAATTAGCTCGATCGTTTACTCGAGAATTTCTGAGGATTAAATAATAACTTTATGCATGAAAAATGTTTGAATCAGAAAAAATGAAACAAGCACAAGGAACATGTAAAAATAAAACTTTGCGAATATTGCTATAATTTGACTAAACATAGATCGTAATCTCAGAAGTTGCATGAATTTCAATCAGGCTTCGAGAATTGTCACGAGGGAGTCACCATTGGCGAGGTTAACCGATAAGTTCGAAGTTTCGAAGGTTTACCAGGATGCAAGTTTCTATCGTGTTCATGTGCCAATGCCAATTTCGTGGTTTACCTCACAAACTTTATGTGTCGCTTCGATGGCATTGTGCATTCTCGATTTTACAACGACATTCGAGGTCTCATAATTGTAATGCAACGAAATATTTTCATTTTTACTTCCACAGAACTCTATATCATTATTTTTGCGACCAAAAAATCTAAGACTCTAAGAAAGTATTAGATAATTAAAATGAGTGAGAAATAACGGAATAATAAAAAAAGAAGTTCGTTGCATTTCATCGACACGAACTCCGATCCAATGATTTCACATTCGTTGCTGCAATATATTTCTTGCAGATGTGCTACGAGAGTCCACAGAAGATGAAATACAAGAGAGAAGATGAATTATTTCCAAATGACATCCCGCAACCCTTGAGAATAAGACTCTATCCTACTTCAATTGTTCTTTCCTCTTTTTTTTAATGACACAGAGTTCCGATACATAACTATCCCAACATTATTTGTTTTTAATATCTAACGACGAACTTCGGAACAAATTTGAATAAAGAAATTTTGTGATGCGTATATAATTGTTTAAAAATAAAGGTTTCGCAAAAAGTATAACACTCATCTACCGCGTTCCACTCCAGAGTTCCTTGGCACTACGTGCTAGACTCTCTGGTAGCATCTCGCGACAATCCGGACGTGCCTCGAGTGTTTCTCGACAGGAACCTCGTAAGAGAAGTAGCAACGTCACCAAAGAGACTCGCGAAAGAAAATAGAGAATAACAATGTGCCCTGTCAAGCCGGGAAAACAGAGAAAAACCATCGTGTTTTTGTTTTGTTTATGTTTTGTATTCATTTCGTTTCTACTCACTCTGTCGGAAGGTACTATGTGGTACGAGCGTGACTCACCTGAAATAGAGAAATAAATTAAAACCTCGTTTTCTTGTGATTGACGACATGAAAAAATAAATGAATGTTATGTTTCTCTATACGTAACGAATAATAAATCCATAAAAAATTTCTACGTTCGTGTTCATCACGATAAATGTCATACTAAGTTGATTTATTTCTCAAAAAATAACAAAACTGCAATATCAAGAATTCACGATTTCATTTCACTTTTCGTTTCGTAATAAATAAGCAAAAGTTTTACATTCTTAACAGAGTTTTACCACGTTTTTGTCATAAGCACGCCGTAAAAATGTGAGAGATAAAAAAAATGATACAGTTGTCCAATCTCTTGCTTCGGAATTTATCGGAGTATTGAGAGGAAAACCTTGATGCAGGAAAATCGACAAAAAAAAAGGATGAAAGAAATAAATAAATAAATACAAATCTTATACCGCATAGCAGCAAAGAATTAGTGGATATAAAACCATCCGAATGTCGAGAAATGGCTTTGTATATACGAAGAAGATCCGGTTGGATTTCCGACGCCTCTCTCCCGAAGGATTATCCGTTTCTTTTCCACCCTCGAGAAAATCCTAGCTTTTCCTTTACGCGGTCTTTGTGATCAGCTTTTTTGTTCGGTTATACGTAAGGGACCTGACAAGCCTCTCTTCAGTCACTTATTTACACTCGAATTTCGTGAAAACGCAATTCGTACAAATAACAACGATATTAAAAATAATAATTGTAATTAAACATTGCCTGAAAGCATCGCAGAGACGATTAATGATCGAGCAGTCTAGAATTTACAATAATAAATGTGTACGTGGCACACGTGATCGATTCATAATTATAATAATTCAATGTTTTCTGGTCCAGTCGTAAATATATAACATCGTGAAAACGGAATTGATAAATATGATTCCCAAAAAATCATAATTTGGCTCATAGTTAAATAACGTAAATCCATGAAACTTCAAAATGGGTGAATACGAGTTCGTAAAATTTGCAAGACTAAAAATAGGGCCAGTCGTAGTTGAACATCTTATTCGGGTTAAATCTTTTTTTTTTTTTTCATTCTCCACATTCCCAAAAGGATTTCACTCGGTTCCGATAGAGTGGCGCATCTCGCGTTAACCTCCCCCTCCCATTACCCGGTCTCATCTACCGCGCAGTATGTGTTCTCAGAGGATCGATACTTTCACGTTCTCTATCATCTCCTCTCTGTACCTAACGATTTCTTCTTATCTCGACCAAGACAGCCTCATGAGGAGGAAAAAGGGTGAACTGTGGTGGTGAGATATCCCAATATGCCAAGTGAATCCGGGTCACGTGTACTCGACTATTTCGTAACATATTTGGCAACCATTTGATTGGCCCGTACCGGATCAATACCATTTTTTTTTTTTTTTACTCAACATGATTAAACGAATGAGAAAATGCGATATAGTTTTACGAGCGTTAAAATTGCATTATTTTGAGTAAATGATTTGGTTTTTTTGTCATTAAAAGTCCTTTTAATTATTGATGCGAGTAAATGTAGGGAAGTTTCTATAAAGATAAGGAACCATATAAATAATTGATTTTGTATTTTATTTGCTGACGTCATTACTATAATTCGTGGATGATTTAATGTAATTTGCGAATCGATGATTTATTATCGTTAACGCTGTTAAATTTTCTACGTTATTTGAAATATTCTTTCTAAAAATGATATATGAAAAAACTTTCAAAGCAGTATGACTGGAGATTAATGTCCAGGTGTTATTGTCAAAGGTCATATTTATAAAAAAAATTTATAAGCACAAAATATCCACCTTGGAGTAAATGATTGACGCTGAATGGGAAAAGTTTTCCATCGAATGAAAATAATGGAATCTTGAGAAATGAAGGGCAGTGAAGAGCATTGAGGGAAGAATGAGGCGAAAAAATACAATGTGTGTAGAAATAGTGGAAAAAAGTGCGATTTCTGGCTATTTCTCGACCACTCATCGTGTCAATTGACTTATGCCCTATCCAGGCTGCACCTGACCCTGGTGCTCGTGAACGACTCTTGAAAAAAAAAAAAAAAAAAAACTTTCCTCTTTTCTTAGCTATTTCTCCTTTTCACCGCAAGGCAAAAAAGCATTCACCCTCCAACTTGTATTCATCTCGGAAGTCCGCTCTTTTCCTTCTCGTCTACCTGCGTAAACGAATGTCTATTGTCTCCAATTTTCCGCCCTTACACCGAAACGTTTTACTTTTCACAATTTCGGTACCCGACCGAAAGCGGTGAATGGAGAAGGTTGAATACATGTAAGTATTTCCATGGAAAATAGTAGAGAGGCTAACGACTTTGACGCGACAGAGAATGGCAATTCTGTCGTTTATTTTCAAATTACTCGATTTTTGTAGTGAAAAGCTTGAAAAAAAAAAAAAACAACTTTTTTTAAGGAAACATAAAAATATTGCATTCGTACGCGAATTAAAATTTTAAAAATATCCAATCTGAACTATTTCTTCTATTCAACTTAATTTATATGAATAAAATGTAAGAGATTTTTGTACAATCTCGATTGCTCATGATGCTCCATAAAAACATGACATCGATTACAATTCAGAGGCTTTTATAAACTCATCTTTTTTTAATAAAAATCTTCGTATAGCCAAAAAATTCACAATTCAATTTCCTCGATCGGCTTTCTTTTGAGAGAAAAGTGTACGTTTGGAATTTTGAATAAAACCTTTTCTTTCACTTTGTGATAATATTTCGAATTTAGAGCAAAGAAAAATAAACCGGAATATAAATATAAACATTTATATATGGTTATGTACACCGATTTAACACTAAAAACTTATATATATATATATTTACAAATATGTACGAGACTATTGCTCCAGTAGACGTAAACGTAGATGCCCCCAGACAGAGTGTTTATTCGAAACTTTAACTCAACATCGACTAGCAAACTCGATTCCAGCTTATCCAGCAGTTGGATCGTCGATTTAAAGAGGTCTGCGCCACGATTGTGGTTACGGTTTTGTTAAGCGAGCAAATGGGATACCTTACGTCTCAACGTGCGAGAGACCATCGTTTGTGGACTTTGGGTGCAGTTCAATTCACCAGTCCACATGTGTATTACAAGTGTTAAATTGAACGTATAAATATGGGCTATTTTATTTAAAATATCTCAAATGTATCAATTTTCTCATTACAGATACACTCAATACTCAATAAAACACCTCACTCAAATTTTCGAGGGTCGGGAAACTTGAATTTAGAAGCAATTCCGCAAGTTTATCATAGAACGCCGTTAAGCAACACTCCTAGAGAGTTGTAACACCTCAAACCACGGTGCTCTAAAGTTTTACAAGTCATAGATTATCCATTAAAAAATCAACGATCTATATATGTTTCAAACTTTTCATAAATTCCATTCATATACTGTATAATCGCGTGTTTTACTTTC